>JBBPFI010000005.1:1422291-2133437 GCA_037974965.1 Dacryopinax spathularia
TTCATCGCAGTCATGCAATGATCCGGATGTCTGAGACTTGATTAGCTGGGCTGTCTTGAGATTCGAACTGCCGGAAGTGCTTTACCCGTCCCAGTTGCCATATTTTCCCAGCTGAGGATCCTTGAGGAAGCCTTGCAGGCGAAGCACCGCGATTCTCGGATGATTTGCGTTACCAGAATGAATCACAATGTCCTTGGTATGTCGGGTATCGATCACTTTTGTTTTCGTCCTCAGGCAGAGCACGTTGCACACACCCTCGTAGTTGGACGGGATGGGCAGCATATTGTCAGGTGTGTCGACCGCTAGGAAGGCTTCCGGATAGGTCCATTTGTCTCGGATGAAGCAGTTTTGGTCGTCTGCTCGTAGTCAGAGTGGACGAGGCACGTTAGAGTGAGTAGCGCACCTTGGATGAAGAGGGTCATTGCTCTAGGAGTGTGCGATGTCCATCCAGCAAGCGAGTTAGTGCCTTTTATGTGTCATGTGGTGGTGTGGCTGTTGTGGGTTGCTTTCCACGCGAAGTGGAGGGGCTACGATGTGGCGGATAGCCGGCGGGAAACGGCATGCGGTGGTTGCTAATGGGAGTGGTGAGGAGTGATGTCGAATAGTTAGTACCTTAAGGAGGGTAAGAGTTAGCGCTGTGGTGCGGCAACGAGTAGCGGAGGAGCTTGATGGCTTGAGGGGCTTGCCCGGCAAGCGCTGAGCGGGAACGAGACCCAAGGCTGTTCCGGGGACCCTTATTAGTGGTCCGGGAGCTGAGTAGCGCAGCCTAAGTTTGCCCGTGTGAGAGTTTCTGAAATAACGTCATGATTTCTTTTGGTATAATTGTGTGATGTACAGCTTGAACACGTAAGGCTATGCATTGCGTCCATGCATGGAAACAGGAGACGGATAAAGGCGTAATGGGGGAAAAGGTGCGGGATGGATGTGGGTTTGGAAAGTCAAAAGCGGGAATAACTTGTCTGTTTGTAGCCGGATGAAGTAGCAAACTTGGTGGGATGGATGCAGAGGCGTGGCTTGGGATACACGTCTAGTCGATGGAAAATATCCCCTTGATGAAGGCTTTCGTCTCTTGGTCCACGAGCGCGGCCAATTCGCGAACACGTTGTAGTGTGGTGGCGGCCTCGTTGGACGCTTCGGCAAGTTCGAGTATAGAGGAGATTAAGCGGTGGTGCTGTGCAGGAAATAGGTTGTTGTCCGACAGAAGTGCGACCGAGAGCCGACGAGCGAAGTTGGGGTGCCGCCGGAGCGTCTCCATCCAAGCCGTTAGGTTCTGCGGCACCCTCTCGGTACGATTCTCTACATGGACTGTGGGCGTGGTTCCTTGATGCTCGATATCGGAAGTGGTCATGGAGGATATCTGACAAGACCGGTGACCGTTGAATAACGGGAGGTGTTCAGTATTGTTCGGAAGTATGCTTACCATTGACTCAGCTGAGTTATTGAGAACATTGCCGGTTTTGTGGTCTGTAGCGTTAGTACTTGTGGAGGGCAGGTCGGTATTCGCATATAGGGTTGGAGAGTGCGAAGTCGAGCAGTCGGGCGTCGAGAGGCGGGTATCGGTGGTGTCACTGTCGGAAAGCGAGGCTGCATCATTAGATGACTCCTGTATGCAGGTGTGAGAGGCGAGAGAGTGGATGTGCGAAACGCACTGCATACATCCTCGCAGTCCCTTTCGTTCGCGCTTTGGTGCGCAGTTCCACTTGCCTTGCTGCCTCCCGGGGCTATCTGTTCTTTCTCTTCAAGTGGACGAGCACGTTTATGGCCGTGCGGAGAACGTTGTCTTGCCTTGGACGATTCACACGGTGTGGAAGAGTGTGGCGTGTTGGTAGCCTTTGAGCGGAGCATGTATGGCTCACGGGCGAAAGTGACGCGTTGACGACGGCCTGATGATGAGGACGCAATCTCGTTGTGAGCGGCTTGCTTGGTCTCCCGCGCTTTCACTTGACGAAGTTTATATACAGCAGGAAAATGAATCGCGTTTGGCTTTCTCTTTTGCTGAAGATAACCCGACCAATCCTCTTCAGAAGTTAGTTCGTAACGAGCGTCAGTTAAGTCGTGAATGGTTCGCTTCCGCGCCTTCCTGTCCTTGTGTCGTTTGCGGTGTAAGTCGTCGAGGAAGTCGTTTTGGGTTCCTTCTTTAACAGCGGCTTGATACGCGGCTTCGAGTGCCTCCCACTCCTCGTCGGTTTGCTGGGTGCTTGCAGTCATGGTGAATGAGGTTGGTGGTAAGTTGCCGGTCCGGATGTGTGACTTGGTCGGCGCCTATAAAGGGCGCCTGTCGGAGTTTATAGCGGAAGCAATGAGCGAGGCCCTGTGGGTCTGTGGTTGGGTCTCGCGGAGAGGCCTTGTCGTGGTGGATGCCATGAACCTGGGGTTCTCCAAGCGACGAGTGGTCGCCGATGGTGTCTATGGAAAGCATTTGCTTTACTTTGTTATCTTCTGTGTACCCTCGTGATGAGGTAACGGGAAAGGAGTCGTGTTGGTTGGTATGTCTGTTCCAAGTCTCGTGGTTTACTATATAATTTTAGCGTGTGCAAGGAGACGAATGGACCGTATTGACCCGTCGCAGTCTCCTGAGTCGCTATGGTCGGGGGAAAACGCAAAGCAGGGGAACAGGCAGAGAAAGGGGCTAGTAAGCTCAGGTGCGCCGTGAGCAGCGGATGATTTTCAGGCGGTGTACTAATGCACCATGCAGACGCGCAAACGCAGTTGTGCAGGAAAGCTCTGTACTGGAAGATATGGAAGGTGAACGGCCCCCTCGGATAGAGACGGGCAGCCAGAGGGAGGAGCAGTCTACCAGGCGAGCAGTTCCCTTTCGTATGATGCTAAAGCTCACGCCTTGTCAGGGCTTCGGTTGATCCGTTTGTCCAAGAGGGTGTATCAATGATTGGGGAAGGTGTCGGGAGTGAGCAACCATTGAGCTCGTGGGTTTGCAAGCCTGGCTCGAGTTTTGCACTGATGCAGTTGTGTAGGTCGGGAGAGTGGCGGCCGAATAAATGCGCTCCAAGCACGCTGTCTCCTTCGCGAGCGGGGTCGGAAGGATGTGAGCTGTCGCGTGGTTGCTCGCCGTGAGTAAATTGTTATGTTCATTGTCATTTGTGCATGACGATGCTGCCCAGGTTTGCCCTCTCACCTTCGGACGTGGAGGAGCCGCCCGAGATGGAAGACCTTCCAGTGCATGTACAAAAGTGAGTTGTTGGGATCCGGGCATTACCACAGCTGCTCATTATTAAGGCGGTTGATCCATATGCGCAAGGAAGCGGATGCCTCCAGAGGTACCTACTACATCACGAAAGTGCCTCTGGATCTTCGATTGGGACGCGCGGATGGTTATCTGGATATGCGGAATTTCTTGGTCGGGTCGCAAAATAACGCTGTTCGGGTGTACGTCGCCGGAATCACGACCGCGGCGGATTTCAAGAATGGGCAGGGTACGCCGCAGCGACGTGTATCGATGACTATCAAGCCGTTGAGTGTCCGCGATTCTGAATGGGCGTCCCGTCTTTATAATGAGTACTCATCGCCGCAAGAACGTGAGGGGATTGATATTAGGTTGGTTGTGTATTCATTGTTTCAACAGAAACTACAAAGGACAGCTTCTTACAGATCCAAGCAACACGTTGGCAGACGTCGTTTGGTGCCCCGCGAGAGTCCCCTGTATGTCGCTGTCTCCGTTGTAGAGATCTTGCTTACGGAAAGGGTAGGGCAATGCGTTCACGCAAGTGTTTTTGGCAGAGCGGAGTATGCGGGAACGCAAGGCTTGGTCGGTCAATGACCTATCCCGAGGGGATTTGGTCGTTCTTGAAACGCGTCTTCGATTACGACGGAACGAGGTAGGGGCACGCACGATGGAATTCCAGCTTCAGGCCGTGAATGTTGTCGTTCCCTGTGCCAGAGATTTGGGTAGTTCACAAAGCGACGTGGTTGATGAGGTGGATTGGTAGTTGGGATGAATAGATGGGAGCCTTGCAAAGCAAATCAAGAGCGCAAATGATTCGGTTTCCTGAATTGTCTGGTACGGTTGTCGCGTGTTTGGGTACAGTCAGCATGAGAGCAATAATATGTGTCCACGATGATGCCTGTCGCTCGTGCGGGCCGCGGAGGCCAAGGACTACGCGTCGAATGCCAGTTAGTCCAATTCTGTCCCATGGCGCGCTGTATGACGCGTCCCGCTAGGGTAAGAATCCTCTCGAAGGCGGACTTCGGCATTACCGTGTTTCCTTTTAAAGTCGCGTTTACGTTAGTACCCGAATTGGGGTGTCGGTATCGCTATGTATCGTTCAGAGGAAAGGATTGGTTGCTTTCTGTGTTGCACTGAGCCGAAGCCGGGTGACGAGTACTGCCATAGCGCGTGGGCCACTATCAAGACGTGGATCTTTGTGTATTTAAAGGCGGTTGTCAATTCATTCACTTATTGTACCCAACTCCAATATGGCTCAGGTTGGCATTCCTGAAGAGCTTCAGGGTGTCATTTTCGCAGCCGGCGATGCGGCAGTGTTCGTGCGGTCACTCGGCTGTACAGTTTCGGCGCGTTCACTGGCTAGGATTGGTCGACCTGTCCTTGCACTTTGTTCCATTCGAGCGCTGTGCTCAGTGGACGCAGGAGGAGAACTTGACAAGATCATAGTGCGTATTCACTCTGTTCTGGAAAGAGCTGCGTGACTCCAAGTTCGAGTAGGAAATCGAGGCTCGCTTCCTCGGTAATGGAACCTATCAGCGCTGGGCCGCTCTTCTACCTATGCCTTCGGGCCTGGCCGATCCTCAGAGTGTGAGAGGTGGAGAGGTGTCATCGTTGTTTGCGTATTTCGGGGCTCTGGCGTTGTCGAACGAGCTGTCCAGGGCGAATCACATGGTGGAGTCCTGGATCGGTATCACGCTGAGGGATCAGCAAAGGGCGTGGTTGGGATCTAGCGATGATATGCTCGCTGATGATCACATGGCAAGAGAGGATGTCCCACCCGCCTTCCCCATGGTGGAGTGTGACTGGATGTACCGGTCGGCGGAATCTCCACAACTCCCGGCGACGGAAGAAGTCTTAGCGTCTCCCATGTTGTTCTTCAAGCAATTCGCTCTCCAACGCGGCCTGTCTGTGGGAGAGTCTGCCATCTCGAGTGGACCGGATCATTTGCCAACTTGGCTCTGCAAGTTATACTGTAGGATGGTCGTGGTTCCTCCGTGGTTGTGGTTTGCTGATGAATTTTCCCAGTGAATGGCAGCGATGTGCCATGTGGGGAAGGAGTTGGGCGGAGCAAGAAGGAGGGCTACCGCAATGCGGCGCTTATGGCTTTGGAGCGGTTAGACTGGGTGTGCATGCTCTTCGGAAGCTGCTATTTGATATTGATTGTTTGGATGTCGGTAGGTGCCAGGCGAGAAGGACAGCTTGGGGGGGGAGGGCGACATGCCAGCCGACGATGATTAACAATGGATTCAACGACATGTGTTTCTTATTGCGACCGAATAAAACTCGATGTAATGATTGCGGTCCTTTCCAGCAGCTCATTCTCTCATTCTCTAATGAAGATGTGTTACATGTACGTTGCGCATCAGGGTGTTCTCAGTTCAATGTAGAATGGAGTCTTTTGCGCTCGAACGTCGAGACCGTTGCTTCTTTGCCTTACCTTTGCGGAATTTTTCCGTGGAAGGGTCAGGGGGTATGCCAGCTTTACGATCGCGATTGTTCTTAGCTCGTCTTGCGCTATCTCTTTCGCCTTTCGTCGGCGCACGTGCGCGGGGCAGATCAAGTATTTGCGCTTTCAGAGTCCACATGTCTTGTGTAGTTGGGCAACGGAGGTTCGGTAGCTCGGCGCTCTCGAAATATATGATATCACCATTGGCTGTGTTATGCTCTTGATTGACTTGAGGTGGTGGGAGCAGGTCGGCTTCTCGCGGCGCTTGAACTAGGTCGTATACCCAGTACGGAACTTGCAATCTGATCAGCACGTTCCTGCGTATGTGGTTGGACGTTGCGCACTATTTTTTCTTTCCGGCGTTTGCATGAAGCACGGAGCTCCATATGAGGTGCATGCGGTGCACTTGGCTCCTCTTTTTCGTTGATCACAAAATTCGAATGGCATACTTGCGGCGTCCAGAATGCCCTTTTCTCGATCCTTATAGCGTAGGCGTTTTTGTTGGCAATTTTGACAGCGATATGCTCCGTGTCGCCACTGTCAGGTGTGAGCAAGCTAAGTAACAGATGATGGGAGCGTCTTACAATGGTGTCGTGCTCGCCCGGACGATGTAATTGCACGACTCCGTACTGCCTGATCAAGGGAGCGAGATGCTCCGGTTCATCGGCATTCCATGCTATCCTCTGCGGGATTACTCGTTTGCCAATCACGTACCCGTCCTTTCGAGTCCAGCTGGGCAACGTGGTCTCTGACCGGACACGGTTCAGCGAAAGGATAACGCGGTCGTGAAAGCGACTTTGAGAGTAGTACGGATGTTGTAGCCGGTAAGGATCTTCTTCCGGTCGGACAAAGTAGTTTCTCATTGGAGGCCCTACGCGTAACTTGGTGGATGCACGGTCTATTTCAGTGTGTTCGCACGGGCTGTCATGTCCTCCTGAAGGTTTCGGGGATGAGGAAGTTAGCCCTTCACTGATGGCCGGTGTTGGACTCGCGCAGTGTGGCGAGATTGGCGATCGGAGAGAGATGGATCGCCGGTGGTTTTGTGGCGGTCTATCATCTTGGGGAATAGTGTGTTCTTCGGAGAGGTTGTCGTGGTGGAGTGTGGGGAAGGCGGTGCGCGGGGGAAGGCGCCCGGGGGGTCCGAGAGCCGAGGGTCGTTCTCCAGGATCCTTTGATGGACGGTCGATTGACGACCGCTCAATTGGGGGAATTGCATCGATGTTTGGCTCATTGGAACGATCAAGGGGACCTTCGCTTGTTTCGGGCTCGATATCTTTAGGCTGAGTGTCGGATGTGTTGTCGATCTCGGTCGGTACGGTAAGGTCGAGGAAACCTTTTGGATCGTCCTGTTCGGAGGGAGACGGTGGCGGCTGTTCGTTTGGGAACCCTGTGTCGTTGAGCTCAGCAGGATCTTCCCGGGAAGGTTGCGCATCGTTGCCACTCGGAGTTGTTTGACGTAGGTCGTGTAAAGGATGGGGTTGTGCACACGGAGAGCTTTGTATCGTCTCCTCTTCCGTCATGGTCAAGACAGCAGGCGCATCATGCGGTTGTCGGGTGTTCCTTGGAGTGTTCGAGCCGGAGGCAGTGAGATTCTGGTGGGTTAGGTCTGGCGAAGTATGCTCCATGGCGGCACCCTCTGAAGACGAGGAGGTGGAGAGGGAGGGATTCCTGTTATCCGCCACGTGTTGTACGCGTGAACCACTTGGGAGGGTACTGTCATCGGCATTGGTTTGGATGGGATACGACGTGAGATCAATGTAGTTGTTTCCTGTTTCTTCTCGCATATGGTGTCTATCTCGCGTATCGTGCTTATGTGGCGACACTGGGCGGTTGGGAATCGCCTTGTCGGTTTGGATGTGCAACGCCAAAACGGCTCGACGGTCGGCGCTTTGTGCTTCGTGCACTCTCCAGCTAGTCTCTTTTAGATATTGGCGCGCATCATGGATAAGGTCTGTGTCGGAGTAGCAACAGAGCGATGTGTAGGCTTGGCGGATGTAGCTGGGTATATTGAGGACGTCCGGGAGGAATTCATGGGATTCTTCTTCTCCCTTGTGGACGAGGTGGATTGCTTTGTTGATGAGTTCTATGGCAGGCCCAGTGAAGTCCGGGGGGATGTCTTCTAGGACTTCTTCGTCGAACACAGCGAACATCAGGCTCTACGCGAGTACGTATTAAAGCATGTACTTGTGATATAAGATACTGCACTAACCATCACGTTGCAAGCGGCCTTCATTCTGCTGGTGGGATCTGCTCCGTCTTCTCCCAACACAGCTTTCAGTCTGTTTCGCCAGGCTTTCAGGTCGAAGTATGGGGATCCGAACCGTTGTAGGAAATTGACCTTTCCGCAACGTGCCAATGCGTGTTTCGGGAGGTGTGCTACGGGTAGAATATCGATCGGGATGGGTAGTAGTGTACCGGCACGTCGTTGTATGAGTTCTGTCATGCATTGCAAGACGTTGCCGAGGTTGTGAGACATTATGGGGTTCAGAGAAGTCCCCGCGACGTGAAACTGGAGAACGTAATGGAGCTAAAGCAGCATTTAGACAGGTGCTTTTTGGTACGGCAGCGTAGGCTTACCCAGCGGTCCAGTGCGTGTCCCATATAGATGCTCATGCTGATGACATTGTTGTTGGGCATCCAGTCTGTTCCAGGTGGGACGAGGTCTAGGAGGTGATGTGCGTAATGAGCATCAAGGAAACACCGCACATCGTTGCGTCTTTGTTCGCCGGTCCAATGCCACCATTGTTTGTTCTTGTCTTGGTCGTTTGCAAGAGAGGGTGCACATGTCCATGCATGTGGTATGAGACCCAGGGCATATTGACGCAATGCAGGCGGTAGTTGTCGCTCGGCGAGAATGGTGTCCTCTTCCGGAACTTGATATAGCCACATGATGTTCCGGGCGTGTATAGCTAGCTCCAGCCATAGTAGAAAGAGTTCTCCAGGGAAGTCACCAAGATTGAGATCACCCCGGGCGTCGTCTGCGATGACCTGCGGTTGATGAGCATAGTAGGTCGGTAGTCATATGAGGGGCGTACGAAGATGGGTCGTATGCGCTTCTGATACTTGATATGTTCTTCTCGTGTACGTTCTCTCACATCTGGGACCCGACCAAGGAGGGCGAATAAGCGTTTGAATAGAACAGTGAAGCAGAACCTTAATCTGTCGAACCAAGTCAATTGTATGCGGACTGTCGAGCCCGCCACATCGCGGTACAGTCTGAGGTAACCCTCATCGTCGATGGCAGTTTCTGGCCTAGGTCGCTCGGAGCCTATCATGTTGCGAAAGCAGTCGTATGGAGCGAAGTATCGTTGGGGAATCTGTTTCACGTTCAGGCCTTTGCCGCCCGGCCAAGGGAGCTTATAATCGGCCATGTGGAGGATGTCGATTGCTGGAAGGATATCTGCAACCCTCTTCTCGAGACGAGGAGGGTATCGATCCGATACTCCGAGGTAGTACGCAAATGATATAAACGGATTCTGAGTGGTGTTGGTGAGTACGTGGCCCTGAACAAGAGGGCGTTGAACCCACTACCGCTTGACAGCAGGCCAAGGTGGCCTCGTACAACTCGTGTTCGAGAATGAGAGCCTCGGCACCTGACGGGAGTTTTAGAATTCGCCAGATTGCATCGACTGCACGGTCGGTATGTGAGTTCATCTTATTGCGCAGGAGCTCGCGTATTTCCTCCCCTGCCATGAGGCGCGTTTGCACCGTGGGGCGGATACACGCATGGGTAGGTTGTTGCAATATCTCTTTTCTCATGCGGGTTACGTTATTGGGGATATGGTTGTTGGTCGAAAAGGGCAGAATTGGGTGCGTTCGTGATGGCCAGTGCCACGGTTAGATGTTGCTGAATGCCTTTCGGGTTACAGAAAGCCTCAGGGGCGATATGCTGTGTTCTGGTCGGATATCTCCGCCGAGCAACACGCACGTGGAAGGCAGGTGCGGATGCAAAGTTGAGCCAGTGTACGGGGGAACGCTGCGATGGCGGCGGTCTGGGATGCTTTTAAAGAGGCCAAGGGGACCCGTCGTCCTCCGCGGCTATCGCTCGACCGTCATCTCTAACCGTCGCCAACACTCTTTATATCCATTGGCTCTGCCTCGCTCGCTCATGGTCGACTTCGTCATGCCCGTTGAGGGTCCGCATAGCTGGCCTGGAACACCAAGCGGGCTCTTCGATATGAGTCTATACCCTGTCTCCAGTTACCCAGTCGAACTGCAGTCTGCACTCGTGTCCACCGCCCTCCCCTCCACGAACTCTAAAGTAGGAAGGAAGCGAAAGCGCCTTTCTGGAGGGGATTCCGGAGTGCAGCTAGCGCATACGGCCACCTACGCTCCCAAAGATTTGGGTGGTTACGAATCCAGACCGCTTCGGTTGGCGACTCGGATCACGCATGCGGCATTGTACGATAACTGGCTACTCGTTGCAACGGTCGATGGACTCATTGCCACGCGTTTTGCGACCGACATAGAAGGCAACCACGACAAGGCGGCAATATATCAGTGGAAACCGGAAACCGTTGATGGCAGGATATGGGAGATAGCTGGTGGTCCACAGGCGTTTCGAACAACGAAGGACTGTTTTGAAGTCATCGTGTCTTATCAGGGCCGACCGCGTCACCAAAACCTGGATTTGGTGGATCCCAGCGCCACTACCTCGTTCCACGTGGTGTTTGAACCTGTTCCCAGGGTACTGAACACCATGCCGCGTAGCTCATATCCACTGGCCTTCAACGGGAAGTGGATCTGTTTCGAGAAGCAGGACGGCATCCGATATGTGCATGTCTATCGAGCTCAAGACGGTCTGGTAGTTCCGCTAGCGGTGGACGACCTGGTAAGAGTAGTGATGGTTCTCTGTGTATGCGGGCTAATCGTCCTGTAGTACGGGCGCATAGGAGCTTATTTTGCCCGACGAGCGCAAACGCTGGTTGCCTTTTCTACCGTCACCGAGGATCTCCGGATCTTCTCAACAGAGAAGTTTGCGAATCACTTCCTCGATGGAAGCGGTCCATTGGAATGTCAACAAATTCGCAAGATTGGCTGGATCCCTGCTAACGTCAAAATATATGTCACGATGCGGCGTTGGCGCCCGTGCTCCTGGACCGAACCGGAAATCACCTTGCATTATTCTCGCAAGCCAATAGTGTGCCGAATCGATTCGCTATCGAGAACTCGTCGCCAGCCATGTGGGCCAAGACTTTAATCGAGACCGGCTATTATATCGGGGATGCGGTTTTTCTGCCTGGAGGCATGCACTTGGCCTATGTTGTACATCATCGACTTGGAAAGTATCCTTCTCGCGTCGAGATCGTGCCACTGCCTCCTTTTCCGAGCGTGGAGGGTCTCACTGTGGATGCCCCTGTATGCAAGTCGTCCGGGACGGTGTATAAGTCTGGTTCAAACGAGAAGAACGCGATCTTACACTGTGATGCCCTTGTGGTGGAACCATCTCCGGAGCGCGATACAATCACATTCTTGGTGGGACAGCGTGGAACGCCATCGTGGTTCTACATTCGCTGCGGCCAGGCACCCGGAATAGAGCGGGTGGCCACCACGCGGGCCATTCCGCTGGAGGAACAGAATCATGAGTCCGGGTTGGATTTGGTCGGTTTGATCGTGGGCAGCGTTCCATTCTGCGCATGTATCTGCGGCTGACTTCTTGATAGGAGGCGGAGAACATCGATGGAGTGCGGCGTATCATGGTACGCGGGGTCTAATTTCGCGGGACCAATGCTCACCGTCTGCAACAGTCCTCAGTCTGGAAGCGATTGGCCAGTCAACACAACTGGGGATTCACGGTTGGGCAAACAGCGCTGCCGAACAGTGAGTTCTGGGACGACTGGAATACAGGCCAGGATGTCGAACTCGTGCTTCCGGAACTGTTGGAGTGGCCAAGGGGCAGAATGGTTGTGCTTCGAAAATATTTCGGCATCGATCTTCAAGTTGATTTGGTAGCTGGACGCTCAGAAGAGACCGTTAACGACTTTGTGTTCGCCACCACAGTGAAGGGAGAAGTACTGTATCTCGCGCTGAACGTTAACCTCGAGCACTCCGAACGCGCTTCTGATCAGTTTCGATTGCGCCGTAGCTTCAAAAGTGCCGTCGATGCTGCAAGCCAATTGGCGCGCAAGAGCGACCTGAGAATTGACACGCCACCCGATCCCGACTCTGTCCACCGACACCGAGCTATCTGGAGAGACATCGAAAGCTTGAGCGATATCATGAGTGTCACAAAACGCGCTCGGGTCATTGCCATTGCCAAGAGGATGCAGGGTTTGGTTTGTGAGGCAGATCGAGACTAAATGTGTTCAGGTTCCGGCTGTCTAGCATACGTAATACATTTCAAGTCCGCAAACATCTGCCTCATCCGAGTAGTATCGAACAAATCGTTCCCTAGCTAGCCGAATCATTGATAAGCCTTTGCCGTAGTTCTGCAGCCGACGACAATGTACGGCACCAGTCTTTCCATCCTTTCGACTGATTGTTGTAGCGCACTCGGAGCGGCACAGGAGGAAGCGGATGTCCGTCCTCATCCTTGGCCCATTCGCCGTTCGCTACCTCTCGCATGGTAGTCCCGACGAGGCGGCAATGCTTGCATGGGTCGATAAGTATCTTTGGTCTGAACTCGGGCTTGCCCATAGGTCTGTTCATTTCGGCGATCAAGTCTACCGGGGTCGAACCTGCGGTGGCGATAGCATCCCTGAGGTCTGCAATGATGACCGAGACGGCTGGGCGCTTCTTTAGCATGACGAGTTTGATAGTTACATTCGACAAGAGAGACCGTCCATTGGAGTGGCGTAACTGGCCAAGGATCCTGTTCGCGAGTGAGACAATATGTCAATTGTAGAGTGACAGTGCACGTACCACTTCCAAGTGTAATATTCCGCACATGTTCCTATCTTTCTCGCTTCCCCTCGTACTCGATCTCCCAGTCCACCGTCATTCCACTCGCACATCGAGGCAAAGGCTTCTGAGAGTAACACCTCGCCCAACGCCATGCGTCTCGTGCGTTGCAAGGCAGGCTTCTCCTCTGGGTAGTCCTCCCACTCGCCCGGTGTGCTGCAACCAACGAGCGAACAGGCGAGGTAGGGGTCAGGAAGTGACGATCCGGAAGTCGGTATGATGACCGGCATTGAGAAGCAATATGGTACGTCCGTTGCTGGGAGCATCCGGTAGGCCATCCAGAGGCATGTGATAATGAAGAGTTGGGTTTTGTCCTCGGTGACGGGTCGGACGATGTGGGCAAGGACGTGGGCTACTAGGTGTCAACGTAGGGGGCAATGAAGACAAAGCGCTTACCAAAGGCACTGCAGGTATCCGCGATGCCGAAGGATATGCCCTGGAGCTCGAAGTTGACGACCTGCAACACTTTCGCGCTTCCGGCGTGTAACTCGATACCGTCTGGGCAGTTCGTGCGCGATGTCGCACGGTAAAGCGACACTTCCTCGTCCCTATAGGTAATGGAGTGAGACGCTGTGTGTTTAAGGGAGGCGTAGGACTCACGAGAGCCGTTCCTCCAGCGCTGGATTTACGAACACATGGAATGCCGCGGTAGCAGATGCAGGCATCGAATGTGGTTGGTCGGTCATGTTACCGCGGAGCTGGGTGGCAATATCCTGCAAGTAAAGTTAAGCCGATGTTCTTACAGCGGACTAGGAATAACGCACCGCGGGGTCGTACAAGGACAAATAGGCTTGCATGCGGTCTACCGGGGTAGGCATCGTTGACAGGGGTGTGTGGGCGGGAACGTTGGTCATGACGTCGAGCGCGTTGTTCTGTGGTAAGGTCAGATGAACTCAGTAGGCAGAGATCGGGCACACTGGAATGTTTGGTCCCTGACCAGCATCACTTGTGAACGTGAACTCGTGACTTTGCTCCGTTTGATGCAACGACATGGCGCGACCGGATAGACGTAATGCTAGAGCGGGAAGGAAATTGTGGATGTATCGTGCCTTCGCTCTTCCTTTTCGAGTTTGGGATCGACTCCTCAGTGGAAATGGCGGCACGGGGCGCAAGGTGATGATGGTAAGGGTCCGCACGGATGCCGATTCAGCACCGCTTTTTCCGCTGAGGGTCCTCCCGCGTCGCGCCACTCCTTTGTCGGTCTGCCGATGGGCCATTGTTGCTTTGTACGTCGAGTTGGCAGGAAAAACACACGCCGTCGCTGTCGCACTTCATTTGTGTGCTTGTCACAGCATCTGTACGCTGTTGAGGATACTTGTGTTGGCGGGATGCTATGAACTGGAAGCACATGCGCACCCCTGGGTGATGGTGTATCCAACCGCAACGCGTCGAGCGGGGAACGCCCAGTCATCCATGCATCATTGTGCTTCCTATCCCCACCCTTTACGGCAGTTCTCCTCGCAATGTAGTGAGGAAGGGGGTCTTCAATCGGCGTGCCAATGACTTCAGTCCAGACATTTTGCGGAAATGTAAGGGTTGAAGGGGCATGGAGGTGGACCTCGTAAAAGAAGAAGGACGGATGCTGAGAAGGATGCGGACCCTGACAATGTGCACGATGACGACAGCATCCGAAGATTCGAACTCCGTTCATGCTTCTTGCCTGAAGTAGGCCTGTGAACAGTAGTGTGGGATGTGAGCTTCACAGTACTGTCTCCAGTTATGCAGTATCCCGTCACACCTGAAAGTATCCGGCTTAGAGTTGGAGTGCATCCCACATAACCCTGCCCTGCATCCTACTTTGCAATCACGCGCATCCTGCCTAACAACAGGGTACATCCTACATATGATACAGTTGCATCTTGTTGCCTAGAGAAGCAGGCCTGCGAAGAGTAGTACGGGGTGTGAGCTTCACACTACTGTCTCCAGTTATGCAGTATCCCGTCACACCTGAAAGTATCCGGCTTAGAGTTGGAGTGCATCCCACATAACCCTGCCCTGCATCCTACTTTGCAATCACGCGCATCCTGCCTAACAACAGGGTACATCCTACATATGATACAGTTGCATCTTGTTGCCTAGAGAAGCAGGCCTGCGAAGAGTAGTACGGGGTGTGAGCTTCACACTACTGTCTCTAGTTATGCAGTATCCCGTCACACCTGAAAGTATCCGGCTTAGAGTTGGAGTGCATCCCACATAACCCTGCCCTGCATCCTACTTTGCAATCACGCGCATCCTGCCTAACAACAGGGTACATCCTACATATGATACAGTTGGATGTGGCTACGCCCCCTCTTTAGCCTAGGAAAGTGAAACGCTCCCATACCCCTTGGCAAGGAGGTGTCTACTCGGGCTACGCCCTCTTTAGCCTAGGAAAGTGAAACGCTCCCATACCCCTTGGCAAGGAGGTGTCTACTCGGGCTACGCCCTCGCTTTAGCCTAGGAAACGCTCCCATACCCCTCGGCAAGGAGGTGTCTACTCGGGCTACGTCCCCTCTTTAGTCTAGGAAACGCTCCCATGCCCTTCGGCAAGGAGGTGTCTACTCGGGCTACGCCCCTCTTTAGCCTAGGAAACGCTCCCATACCCCTCGGCAAGGAGGTGTCTATCCGGGCTACGCCCCCTCTTTAGCCTAGGAAAGTGAAACGCTCCCATACCCCTTGGCAAGGAGGTGTCTACTCGGGCTACGCCCTCGCTTTAGCCTAGGAAACGCTCCCATACCCCTCGGCAAGGAGGTGTCTACTCGGGCTACGCCCCCTCTTTAGCCTAGGAAATGCTCCCATACCCCTCGGCAAGGAGGCGTCTATCCAGGCTACGTCCCCTCTTTAGCCTAGGAAAGTGAAACGCTCCCATACCCCTTGGCAAGGAGGTGTCTACTTGGGCTACGCCCCCTCTTTAGCCTAGGAAACGCTCCCATGCCCCTCGGCAAGGAGGTGTCTACTCGGGCTACGCCCTCGCTTTAGCCTAGGAAACGCTCCCATGCCCTTCGGCAAGGAGGTGTCTACTCGGGCTACGCCCCCTCTTTAGCCTAGGAAACGCTCCCATACCCCTCGGCAAGGAGGTGTCTATCCGGGCTACACCCCCTCTTTAGCTTATGGGAGGGTTCCTATCTGGATTAAATAGAAGGGATATGTTCGCGCTCGACGGCTGCGTGTCGAACGGTTTTGACGGATTTTATCTCAACGAACGGAGGTCATGGACTGGGCTGCAGTGTCAGTTGTTGTCACTCTCTGCCTGGAGATACAGATTTGGGGATCGGCTGTTGTTCAAAGAAAGATGCTTTTATTGGTAAGCAGGATACCGATGGTCTCCGTCCAGGATGCATGCTGGTACAGTGTGGGATATGTCGGGCTGAATGTGGGATGTGGTCAGGTACAACGCAGGATGCATGCTCCTACAGTGTGGGATACATCGGGCTGAGTGTGGGATGTGGTCAGTTACCAAACAGGATGCATTCTGCTACAGTGTGGGATACGTCGGGGCGAACGAGGGATGCGGTCAGTTACCGAGCAGGATGCATGGTGTCGTTGAGTTCGATGAGCCCGTTTTCCTACGCTCAATCTCGCCGTATCATGTAGTCTCTTGATGATGCAGAGTGGGAGCCCGTTGACAGGGTGGTAAATCGTGCATGTGGCATCGGCACGGTGTCACACAGATGAGAGATTCCGCTGAACGATGGTGTTGCCGCGTTGTATCTCACAGGGATCAAGGAAGCACTGTAAGAAACCGCACTGAAGCCTGATGGGAAGCGGAAAGACAAAGCAGATGCTCATGCGACTTTCAACACGCGCAAACTCGCGATGGGTAACTCTTGTCGTGCTCATGCTGCCTGGGTTGAGAAGGGATGGCTTCGATCTCAGCCGAATGGATCATGCGGAGAACATGGTTTTATTCCACTTGCGGACGCATCCTATCACATCACTCTTTCTCACATTTTCTACGGTTAGGTCATCTATTTCATAGTTTTCTGTCTGCTTGCTCCCCTCCTCTTTGCCTTTTCGTCTACGTTCCTGCAAGGTTCTGGTGCCCTTTCTACACGAATAGAACACCCTCTCCCCATGACGGTCATCAAAACTATGTTGGGAGATTTTCGAGTGGTTTGAGGTATATCGGTCCGGTATTATGAATTTTCGCTCTCGCTGATGGCACGGGACGGCTGCGGCTTTTGAAGCCTTGTTGTGGTTCTTCATTAGGCACTGTCAACGGGAAAGGCCCAGAACGTACTCGTACCAATTGCCGTCTGATGCCGACCGTCTCATGTTATTGATCTTGGTAAGCTTGACGCAAGCGGATGAGAGTCGCTTGCACAACGCATTTCGGGCGGTCGCGAGGGCCGCACTGTCGAGCTGCCTCAGATCTGCTGTTGAACAGCCTAGGAAGGCTGGAAGTATTGAACCCAACGGCATTCTCAGCTCTTCTAGCTCTTGATAGGTCGTCAGCATATCTTCCAGCTGCGCCTAATCATTTTGTCCGGTTAGCGCATCGGCTTGAACCTGTTCCAAATACCAAGGGATCCGTCCGTGCGTACCAGGTCTCGTTTCTTAAACAGGTGTATATGAAGCGCGAGATACTTGATACCAGTTGCGCAGACTCCGATGTGCCGTAAATAGGGGAGGACCCAGGCCATGTACTCTGCCGGCCGGTCTTTGCTGCATAACGATAACGCGGAGAGTCTATCGCTCTTTTTCAGATGGTAGACGATATCCTCGAACACTTCACGCCAAAGGGCAATGTCGTAGAGGCTCAGAGTGATTGCCAACTGTTCGATGGGGCGATATTCTCCTGATTCCAGGGGACCGAGGAAGGTCCTCAGTGTGCGGAGATTGGCATGACACACAGCAAGATCTGCCAGGTTTGGTAGGGCGTTGGCGGGGAGATAAGGACACAGAGGGAACGAGGAGCGATGAAGACGCAAGAGCGAGATATTCGCATGTTTGGTGAGAAACTCGGTCAGGAGACAGCTGCCTTCTTCCAATGACATGCCTCTGAGGCATAGGTCGGTAAGAGTTGGCCAGTATCCTTTGAGCAGGGTCTCGCAATCTACGAGACTCGTTCCAGCGGCGACGTCGAATTCACAGTCTAGTCCCAGAAGTAGCTCGGTCAAGTGTGGATGGTGACTGATAAGAACGCCAGCCGTTGCGTTGAGGATGAATGCGCCTTCCGATCTCGTAAGATCTGCAAGCTGTCAATAGGCTGTTTTCGCGCTGGGTAAGTTCCGCACCTTGTGAGATCAGTGTGAAGGTTGCCAAGCATCTCGGAAGTTGAGTTATGACCTTGCAGCCCATCTTTAGTACAGACCATGGACATTGGCGAAAGCCGGTTTACCTTAATGACTTCTTCGGTATTTATGACGTGTGGTACGATCCATCCCATGCCGTATAGCCGTATCCGGACATCCTTAACTCTCCCGGTCGGCAAACCGGAAAAAAAAGATCCCAGTTTGCCGAAACTTTCGTAACAGCAGTACAGGGAAATGTATTTCATGTTTGTTAAGAAAGGGGCGACAGGTGTCATGAGAATCGCGCTGTCGCTGTGATTGTACGGCTGCGCGAGGCGGTATGCATATGGGTCGAATGCTGACCGCGACAGCTGTGGAATCGAACAATAGTCTTCTTTGCCAGCCCAACTATCCTTCACCTCGAGCCGCCGAATCGAGCGAGCGAAACGCGCATTTTTAATCAGGTCCTTCCATGCGGCGTCATCTTCTATGAACATCTGGGTGTTCAGGTAGCAGAGCCATTCTTGGGAGGCAGAGTATGTGCGACTACTAAGCAGCATCATCGTGAGCAGGTCGGATGGTGATGAAATCTGTTTGGCAATGTGGAGAAGCAAGTCGTTCGGAAGATCATCCATTTGAGCATATGTGGATAGGCTTCTTTCAGTTACCATAGCCGTGCATATACCCGTGTTTGAGTCGACTGGGGATGTTGTTTCATTTGATGCGTCTTCGGCAGCCTGAGAGGACTCCATCTTGCGGTATCGTATCCGTGGTACTTGTGACGTGCGAGCGTTGGAGAATAAGCAGAACAGGATGGCGGAAATACCAGAATGCAGTAGTCCTAGCTGTATGTTCAGGACTGTTCTTAATGTCAGATCAGGAAATGGTTCTATCAAAGTTATGGTTCCTTGACGAGACGCGTCTTACTCGCTTCCGGCTTACTTGGTCAGCAACGTCGCGTGGAGGCTGTGCAATAAGCTTCCGGCTTCAGTTACGCAAGCGAGCTCGGTACACATCCTCACCCACCCCCTCAGCCCCGGTCCATGCACGGATTCCGTCAAACTCGATGTCCAGACAGCTCCCGTTAACCACTCACTCTCGGTCGTTCGTTACGCCACATTGGCACGTTGTCAAATGCGATAGGGGTGGGGGGCAGTACGGGGTGTGCGGAAGCCAATGCCTCTGGGGTGGGATGTGAAGCTCACGCTTGCGTCGTTTCACTCGCCCTGTCCTTATCGTCGTTGTTGGTATGTCGGTGCCCAGAGGTGTTTCCTGTTGAACGAAGAGCGACAGAGTCATCGTGTATCCCTGATGGGTATGCCTACGCCTCAACGGTCTGGTTGCGCAGGACGGCAATCAATGACGTATTCTCTTCTGGTTGATTTCGGCCTATCCTGTTCGGCACTTGCGAGGTTCCCGTAGTGGACGATCGACCTATTCGATGGCGTCCTGGTTACATTGAGGACGCAGTCAGAGGGACATTCATGGTATCAAACGCCCTTGCGGTACGTCTCGTCTGTCCGTATAGGAAGCGTTTCCTTTGGCTTATTGTTCGACACAGCGGTAACCACTAGTATGAACACTCGCTAGTGATCCGAAGCCGGTAGGGAGGACATGACATGATTCGCTCGGCCCTCTCATTATTGATTGATTGCGTAGAAGGCCGAGGCTGTTTGTGGGTCGGTACATTGTACCCTGTGCGTGCACCTGTCGCTTGTTGCTCACTTTGACTGAATTCGGGTAACAGAAAGATATACGGGCAGGCGCAATTGCAAAAATGGGTTCGCGAATGATCAACAGCAATACATCTAGGGCGCTGGTAGCTTGGGTGGATGATGGGCAATGGAAGTTTGTATACAGTGCTGCAGGGACGTTGCGGTGTGACTACCGGCAAGCAGTCGGCCTACAAAGTCTGTCTGATCAGATAGGTAGGCATTCATCGCGAGGGATAAGCTGCTGGCTCAGCGCGTCATCCCTGCTAGACCCTTGCAATCCCCCGTCACGAACTCGTCGGAGCCGAAGGTCTCGATTGGACTCGTCCATCTCAAGTGTACCATTCTCGCCAACCTCCGTTCTCCAGCTTTCGCCTCTGAAATCGCAGAACTTCTATGTCCTCCAAAAGGGCTTTCCTTACAGTGGTCCAATCGGATGGCCCGCCTATATCTGACGAAGCACCGCCAAATAAACGTGCGCGCCAACAACTGATTGGTTCCACGAAGCCTTCGTCGAACGAGCCCTCGCCTATTGGAGAGTATACTAGCTCTCCACCAAAACTATCTCCTCATGGTCGGGCCCGGTCGCTTGGCGGTGATTTGTTTAGGAGGCGAGCCAACACTGTCGTGTATTCCAAACTGCAATTGGGACCTCCAGGTGGGTGGGGTTATCCTGTCTCCCGAATAACATGCACTGCCATCGCGATTCTCCATCTGATTGTTACCTGTCCCAGGACCAATCCCGCAATTCGCACTGCCGGCGGAGAAACCGGGGCCAGTTCGGCCCAATCCTGTGCATATAAAGAATGTACGTTGCGTAATCCTCGATATATGCGCGCATATATCCAACAATCGAGTGTGATCAGGCTTCAAGTTCATCTGTTGGCACGAGGCCAGAGGGGAGGGACTGTACTCCTATAACTACGGTGAGAGATCTCCATCGAAAGGGATACCTGTTCGGAGGATCCTTACTCGTCACAGAAGGGAACATCGGAGAAAGAGAGGAGAGGCATGAACGAAACGATAATCTCAGATGGGTTGCCCCGAGTAAGTAGCGATGTTCGTCGTGGTGATATCATATTAATTTCGGCAACAGAGGGAAAGATCTGATGTCAAAGTCACGGCTGGAGCGCTATGCCGTGCGAGCCTCCCATTGCCGAGTGGCGCCTCGTCCGTTCTTGAATTGCGCGATACGCAGTCTAACGATGCGACAAGTCAAATGAACCAAGTCTCGCTAGATGCTCTACGGTGTCGCCTTTCCGAAGAGATGGCTGAACGGACACGAGCGGCGAATGCGAGAGACGTCTACGGCGGTCTGGTAGAGGACTACAAGCGAGACCTCCAGAAAGTGACAGCTGAAAGGGACCAACTTAAGACCGACCGTTGCTCTTTGGTTGACGAAAACAATCGTTTACAGGACCTACTCGACAAGTTGCGACGAGAAAATTCGGACCATTCCATTCACATCTACCAGTTAGAGAGGACCTTACAAGAAGTACGTGGCAATAGGCACCCGAGTGCGCGCGACAGCCACATAGGTGCGTCACCGGTTCACTGCAGTCGCTGAGATAGTCTGACATGCTAAGCCTTGCTATCAGAGATCAACGACCACCCCACCGGGCGTGATGTGGATATAGATGGTCCTAGTATGACATGGAACGCAAAGAAAGGTCCTCCCTCTGCGACATATCCCTATCTGATTGCAGAGCTCGAACGGATTCGCGAGGAGCTAGTGATGGACCGAGTTAAGCGAGAGAAAGACGACCAGGAGGTGATTTCTGCATTCCGAATCATTGAACAGGACAACAACCATATGAAGCGAACGCTGGACTCTCTCGAACTTTCACTTGGAGAACTATGTGCCTGCAGAACTCGGACGGATGATGGAGCCAAGAGAATACCATTATCGACATCGAACGCCCGTGGTCCTCTTTCATCGTTGGAGGCTATACGGCCACTTCGTGTATCCAACGGTCTGAAACCTTACAATACGGACGGCAAAGTGTGGAAGGGTGCCAGAGTACGGATGCCGTCGTCGAGGCATCTAGAATTGCTCTGAATGTTCATCTAGGCGCAGGTTGCTGATAATCACCCGCGCAAACGCCATGCCATGGTCAGTGATGATTCTGAATGTGATGCAGATGACGAAGCGGAGGGTGAGGTTCCACGAGAAGTGCGCAAACTTTGTCTGGTATGTGTTAGACTTCGTTTGGACCTTTACTTGGCGTAGCATGCATGCTGATTGTCGTGATAGAGAGCGCTCAGTAGAGAGTTCCATGCTGCAGCTTACGGAATAAAAAAGATCGCACATGACGGCACCCCGGTCAGTGGTCCCCAACAGGATCACACAGCCGGCGGACGTGAACAACATGTACCCACTCAGTCACTCGGCGAATCTCGCATCACACCGGATTTTGCGCCGGGCCGAAAAAACGATAATCGCAATGAACAGCTGCGAGATCGCATTGTGCAAAAGGTCTGGAAAGAAATCTCCGTGCAAGCTACGAATGAGCAGTACGGAATATCTGCCCAAGGTATCACGGTAGATTACTTGCGACGCCTCTGCAGCAACGTGACATGGAAGTCTATGAATCGTGCGCATCAGACCCAAGCCGACCCTGGGAAAAGAAGGAAAGCCTTGGAGAACAAAACTGTCAACCGCCGCATGCAACGAGTGAAGAGCGTACGTCTGCAAGCAGAACTTCTTGAATATCGGTTGACGTGCAGCCAGAAACTCGAAAGGCGCCGAAGGGCGGTCCCTGCTTTCAAGGTGATTGAGGGATGGGATCCGAGCTGTTTGGTCGTAGAACCGCTTATGTCCGAAGAATTCTCGACGGACGGAATGAGTGGGGACGATTCAGATGCGCTGGATTGGAAAAGCTCCTTGGCCAAGCGAGTGGGCGTGCGAATGGATCTTGTCACGATGGGTAAGGTCAAGCTGTTGGAGCTGGTGCCGCCCCGTTATCGTCGACCAGAGGTGAGTTAGTATTTACCTCACGCAAGGCGCACCTGGCCTCTCACCCCAGACAAGCTGCGGCATGTGTACCATCGCCTCGATCATCTAAGCGAATCAAAGCCGAATGACTTCAGGGCTAGCCTGCAGCGTGGTCACGTCCTTCTGCCAGACCCGAAGAAGACATCGCTGCATTCGATACCGGCGATCGCAATCGGCGTAGGATCCGACTATGAAGACGACGCCTATGATCCTGTCACCAAAAAACTGCCTTCGCAGTGGATCAACACGTCTGCCAACGAACAGCTCCCCGAGGAAGTGGTGAGCTTCATTGGAAGATGCTGCGACCCGTCGGTGCCGTGGGTGGATGTATGCGGAGATGTTGTCGTGGACCATATACTGGCTGGATACCACAAGGAAAGTTTGCACGAGTTCTCGTCCTTGCTTGGCGCTCACGCCACATAGATCGAAGAGATCAATTGGTACTCTCGCGAAGAGAAGCGTGCGGTCGCTCGCGTGGTGCAGTCTATCACCTCGGAGAATTAGGCGCCATGGATGGGGCAATCAATGACCAAGAGCTGGACTATGGAATGGCCGTTTTGCTTGCACAGTTTACGGAGGGATATAATGATGAAGTCGTATTATCGGTCATTGTACATACTCGAATGACGCACTCAGATCTCGCACGGCAGGATGAGGTCCCAACTGTATATCAATGTCACCTTAATGCTTCGATGAGGTCAGGAAGCCTCACCAAGCTGAGGTCCATGCCGATAACCTGAAGCCCCTCCGCCCACCTCGCCCTGGATAATAAGACATATTTTTGGCCTAAGGCATGCAGAGGTCAACGGCTTCGCTCAGGCGTGATTCCGTGCTCACCCCAGTCAAATGAAGACGAAAGAACGGCTCGGACTCTATCGAGCGTCATCCCTTGACACCGGTTAGTTGTCAGGGCGTATGCGGGGATGAGGGGTATCTTGGGTGCATCAGCGACGGAGGGTCACCCTACCTGGCACTCACTTGGTAACGTTCAGCCCATTCATCCACCTCGATCTCCAATCGGAAACTTTCTGGACCGACAAGAATACAGGTCGGCTCTTCTCCCACTCCACCGATGAACTGCACTATCGGCAGGTTGATATTTTCGTCATCCAGAGGTACGCCCTGCAATGCAGTATTTCCCCACACGTCAAAAGGTTCTTCTTCCAGTATTTGGCGACCCTTTGAATCCCATTGGCCTCTTGTGCAGAACCCCAGCACCTTTCCGCGACTGCCGTTGACCAAGCCCGTGTCGTCGTGCCGATTCCGCACCAGCATGACGAGGCAACCTATCTTGAGCCGCAGTTCCACTAGAGCATTGGTTGTGGAGAGGTTCACACCTGGTACGTCGGTGTCGTCGATAGCATCATAGGTGAAATAAGGACCATATAGAGCGTCAAGTCGTTTATCGTTTGCACGGCGAACTTCCGCTTTGGTGCAGTATCTGTAGTCTCTTTTCAGTTTCAGGCACTGCCAGTCTAATCCAAGCAACGAACAGCTCAGACGGTTCCAGACCGTCTGGATAGCGCACCTCTCGTTGAAGGCATTGGAGCCGTTCCAAAGAGCGCTCACTCAAAGTTCCCTCCCGGAGGTCGTTCAAAAGCGCGATGAATTCTGATAATGGAATCAATTTAGATCTTGAACCACGTGTACACGTCACGCGCTTACCTGGATCCCTCTGTCGATGAATAGTTCTGAGACATATGTGTCTTCGTATGGTTCTCTTCCACGCCGTAGTTTCGAACGCAAACAGCCTTCTTCCATCCTTGTCGGGGATCGGAGGAAGCTGATGAAAATCGCCGATCGCCACGATCTACAGCATGTCAGCGACGCTGGTTGATAGCGGTCTTTACAAACCCGTACTTGGACACCGCCGAAAGGGGCATCTTCTCCTCGTAACGACTCTAAAACGTCGGACGACTTTTGCAAAAAAAGGGCTGGTAACATAGGAGCTGGGATCTACAGTTAGCATACACGGTGAAGCCACGCAATAACCTCATATGCGTACCTTCGTCTATGATGATAACTCTCACTTCCAGCAAAGCCATTCTTCGATCATGTTTCTCTTGAATACGTCTCACTAACCGGCCGGTTTCCCCTGAGCCCAGGCCAATCCCCATGAAAGAGTGAAAGGTTTGACCTCCGATATGCCGAGCAGCGACCCCGGTTGACGCTGTGACTGCGACCGCAAGATCGTCATCTGCATATTTCTTGCGAAGTTGTCGGACAATTGCGCGGGCCAATACGCTTTTGCCGGTTCCTGAATGAAAGTCAATCAATTATGCGAGTTCAATTCGTCCTTCCCCATACAAGGTCGGCTCCGTTCTGCTTACTCACCGGCAGAACCAGTAATGAACAAACTCTCCCCTTGCAAAACCAGCTCTAACACCTTTGCCTGTTCCTCAGATAACTGAACGTCATCCACCTCCACATCCAGACCCCTTCGGCACATGTCCATGGTAAAGGGGCCGGGCCACGCCAATGTTGGTGGAGGCGGTGGAATGGCCCGGCCGCTCCGCCTCTGCAGGAAGGTACTGCCCACGTCGCCGATCCAGTCGATCTCGAGGGGCGCCACCGCAGGCGCCTGGATGAGCAGCGCTGCCGTCCTTTGTTGCGAGCTGTCCTGCCTTTTCTGTCGAACAGATGCGACAACCGAATCGGGGACGTTTGGCATGGTTAAGGTGGATGGAACTAAGTCAAAGGGTCCGAGGCAATGTGGCGCGCGCATCATCATGATGGATGCGCGACTCCGCCACTCTGTGCTAGCCGCTCGTCGCGGCAAGTCAGCCGTCTTAACGCCAACCGTACCAACTGCAGGTCATTCAACCCCCATCCTTGCTTATTCATTCTACCCAATATGGCACCGGGTATACGACTCTTCTCGTGCAAAGTAAACTATCTTACAGGGACCTAGGCGCGAAAGAAGAGATTGCCGTCATCCGCTGCGGGGACATCAAAGTGAAAGTCGAATACCAAGTCACGAAATACGAAGCCTTCTTGGTGTTTATGGGTGCACAAGGAGCCTTTGCCAGTCCTCCTCCATGGCCCGAGCTTCTCTCCCTGATCGACTTCTTCGCAATCTTCTATACCGAGCAAGTGGGCAGTATCGTACGGAGATGCTGGATCATAACCAAGTCGGCCGGGGGTTCCTATACCTGTGTGGAGGCCACGAACGGAGCTCGACATCCGTTCTGGGACGATTTGTATCTTTGCACGATTGGTCACCCTACCTTCATAACTCGAGACTCGGTGAAACGAAAGAGTAGAGAGCATGGTGTGCCTATGGTGTGTGTCTTGTCTAGGTTAATCGCCGATAACCATTGATTGACATCGTTGTATACAGGGAGGACAGACATTCGGCGCTGCATTCATGGTCAAGGCAGAATATGTATGCGGTATCAAATATGGCCTTCGTATATCATTGATCATGGAGCATAGGCTTCTCCTGCGGTTATTGAATGTGTCCGACCTTCTTCGAAAATCAAAGGAGACGAGGTGACGATGCGATGGAACCCTGTGGTCACCTACCCCTTTGAAATCATGAAGGTGAACGGCATCGACCCTCCGACCGCGCCGCCCAACTTCAACCATGTACCACCTCTGTCGTTCTATATATACTACGACCGCGTACGTCAAACGAAGACGCACTGGCTTCGCATGCCTTCGAAGGAGTGGATTCGGCCCAGGGACGGCATGATGTATCCGGCGAATGACCCCAAAAAAGGCCCACTCAAATGCCTGTCTCTCGCTCGGGGAGGACCAAAATGGATTAATACTAAGTCATGGGCACAGCGCCAAAATCGAAACGCGACACCTAGCATCAGACAACGCGTTCCGGGCTCCGCCTACCGATCGCAAGCCCCGCGAAGGGTGCGCTCTCGGTTGGGACACTCCCGATGCGGTGAGAACCCATGGTTGGGTGAGTTCAAGCCGAGCCTGCACTCGTATTTTCCTGGCAATCCGACAGCGACAGGCCAATCAGTCTCGAGGTTCGGCACGTCGCCCTCAGCTGTTCAAGATCCTTCCTCGCTTGTCCACCTAGTGCAGCAACCTTATCCTCAATGGGTAGAGCATATCGCTGGTAGACAGCCGCCCACGCTTTATTATTCCGCTTAGGTGACTAGGTATCCGTCAGCACATATTTCCTAGTAAGGTCTCATGTAACGCACTTGGTTTGTAAACTTCTTCCAGTTAATCCGCCCGGTTGGCCTTGCCTCTGGATCATACGCTAAATACTTGACTATCAAGACTATGTCTTCTTTCGTCACCCGATGCGCGAACAGGACATCAGTGTCGCTCACGGCCGGCTATGAATCATGTTAGCGCAACCTCCGCTGCGGGTGAACACAGGATACGTACTAGCTCTGGAGCAGGGTCTGTCATTTGAAGACCTTCGAAAAGAGAAGCGCTGCGCGTGTCCGCGTCCTGTTTGTTGTAAGCTGTGAAGAACGACTTGTCCATGTACGATGCTCACAGACGAGGGGAAGGCATCGAAGGCATTGCCTACCGCCCATGACCCTAGCGACTGCAGTCAGAATCTACGACACCCGCGTGTACTCTCCATCAATTTACCAACTTCTGCACAAGCTCGGGCGAAGTCTTCCTCTGTCCAGACCGAACTCACCGGCGGTGTGCTACTCCCTGTGTGCGCGATCAGAGTCAACTTGTACATAGGAGAGCAGGAAGCCTTACCCATCAAGTCGCCGTATCTCCTTTGAATGTACTCCTCCAGTGCGCGGACACGAGTAATCAGCTGAGTGCATAATGCCCACATGTCTTCTACCGACCGCTCTGACATGCCTCTTCCGGGGATGAAACGGCATCAGGAGCCTGCGGCTTTCTTTATAATGTATCGACGCCCCATCGAGGCTTCATGTCCTGCCTTTTCGTGTTTTCCGTGTCCCACAGGTTGTCTCCACTAACTTTCATTCGCTATCCCAAAGAGCGGATGACCACGTCTCTTACCCTATATCAGCCCGGTTTTGGCTTCGTCGGTCCCCCATCTTCCCTCGTCACGCCCCCAAACCAGTCAGTTCTGCCTTGCACCTATCCCATCTCGCATCATGGACGTACTCCGCCATCCCAGTATCCTGGATTACATACTATCCTATTGCGATGTGCCAACACTCTGCGTGCTATCGAAGACGTGCCGATCGGCTCGCACCACAACTCGCACCCACATGGCCCGGCGCTGGAATGTCAGCGAACGACTAGCACGATGGTTCCCGGATCCCCATTCCTTCCGAGCGTTAATGGCCCGTACCAGTACGGTGATCACCGGGGCGCTGGTTCTCGCATTTCTTTTGGAGGAAGACCTCGGAAATCAACCCCTGGAAATCTGCGCCAGCTGGACCCACGGCAAGGAAGTTCTCGACTTCTGTCTTGACCGCGGCTACGTGGTAGAGTACTCTCACCCGGCCGACCCTTGGACTGCCGATATCGACCACACAACTGCACATGAGCACGGTTATCCATCGGGCGTTGCTTGCGGTATGTTCATCTCTTCCTTAGACGCACTCCCGACTCATGACGAAAAAAGTATTCAATCTGTCGCTGGACATTAACACGCTGCGCCTTCTCATCTACTCCAGATCGGCCGAACCCTCGTTGGTTGTATTCCAAGCCGTCTCCAGTGGGAACTCTTCCCGGCTGATATATCGCTGAATACGGCTAACAGTGTTAATAGCGTCTTTGATGAACTTCATTGCCTGGGATCGCATCTACAGTCTGTACCCAGCTGCGACCTTTGTCGACCGTTATAGCCTCAACTTGGAGCACGATCCGATATCCCCTTATCATGCCCAGCAGCTCTCTGCAATTCACAATGTGGGCTTTACCGTTCAAGACAATGCAACTCCCTCGCTGTGCTCCTCCTTGCGTCCCAGTATCAGACACACGTCTGACCCGTTCACCTGGGTGATGACTCTCGATACACACGGGGTCTTCCGGTTACCACGCCGAAACGACACCCTTACGTGGGATCATTCTTGGGAGCTCTCCTCCGATCATCATTCTGGGTTCTACGCCATTCCCCTTAGATGGATACCGTACTATCACACCGAGCCTTCTTTGTTACGCGCTGAGAGGCTAGTGAATACCGTTCCCTGACAAAATGGAACACTCCGTTGGTCTGCTTGCCCGCAATTGATTCCCATCTCTCATTGCTCTCATCATGACGACGGTTACGTTTCACTCCCTGGTTGGTCCACCTCGCTATGCCGTAATGACAGCGTCATGCTTGTTTGGGCGACGCACGGCAATGGACGCTCACCGCCCATCGCGTGGTGCCTAAGTTCCTCACAATGTCTTCCGAAACCGGGATCAAAAAAACCGCGCGCAATACACACCGGGCATAGATTGACCCCCGTTTCCTTCTCGCTTCCTCGTTCCATGGACCATAATCCGACACCCAGGTGTTCCACATATCCCCCCTATCGGTTCGCGTCTGCTCTTTCACGGAGCTGGCCACCACGATTCAAAGCCTTCCAAGGAAATCCGCCACAGGCAACGCCTTGATTCCGATCTACCCAACGCGCGCAATATAACCGGGCATGGATTGACCTCCGTGTCCTTCCCCCTTCCTCTTCCACAGTCCGAGACGCAGGTGTTCCAAATATCCGCGCTGTCGGTCCTCGTCTGTTCTTCTACGGAGAGTTGGCGGATATGATCCAAAACCCTCCCAGCAAGTCCGCCACAGGCAACGCCTTGATTCCGATCGACCCAACGCGCGCAATACACGCCGGGCATGGATTGACCTCCGTGTCCTTCCCCCTTCCTCTTCCACAGTCCGAAACGCAGGTGTTCCAAAGATCCGCACTGTCGGTCCTCGTCTGTTCTTCTATGGAGAGTTGGCGGATATGATCCAAAACCCTCCCAGCAAGTCCGCCACAGGCAACGCCTTGATTCCGATCGACCCAACGCGCGCAATACACGCCGGGCATGGATTGACCTCCGTGTCCTTCCCCCTTCCTCTTCCACAGTCCGAAACGCAGGTGTTCCAAAGATCCGCGCTGTCGGTCCTCATCTGTTCTTCTACGGAGAGTTGGCGGATATGATTCAAAACCCTCCAAGCAAGTCCACCACAGGCAACGCCTTGATTCCGATCGACTGAACGATCGGGGCGTCATCGGTGAGAAAGCCTCCCCGGGTTCAATTGCGAGCTGATCTTCTCGCTTCACCTTGCTATGGCAATGTCGACTCTCCTTGTCCGGGTGGACTGGCATCCCGCCCTATGCGTCGCATTTGATATCGCGCAACCGCGGACAAGCCGGTACAGCGACGATAGGGCCTGTATATAAATACTTTGTCCTTAGGCGCGTCACAATTGTCCCAGCACGCCACCAAGTCCTGGGCACGTTGTGTATGCACCGTTCGACGCCCTCTCGAAGGCTCCATCATGACTAGCCATTCCCGTGCAGTTCTCTTCCTTCCAGCAAATCTCGAACTCTTTTTGTCTTTATGCCGCACGCCACTGCTCTTACTTCTGGCAAGGACGTCCCGGGAGATGGAAGCTGAAGTGCGCCGATACTTTCAGCGCGCCTTCTCCTTGCCGCAATTACTGTTGCATTATGGTTTGGATCCCGTCACCTTCATTCCACTGATGCGCGAAACTGGCATTGTCATATCGGGCAACACCGCTTTGTACTTTCTCGCACGCCGGCCACTCCCTGTTGACCCTCTCATCCTCTACACACCGCGTCCCTTCGCGGCCAAAGTTGTGCGGTACATGGTGCAGCAACGTACGTTTTCCCCTCTGCTCCGAGTTATCTCCCTGTCCAGTCATACTCAATATGCCTACAGAGTTCCGCATGTGTACTCTCGACACTACACGGCCTCGTAGGCGTACTCGAAGGAGACCATTCCTCCAGGGAGAAAGTCGGGCTAGGGAAATCATAAGCCGTGCGCGGGCTGTCCTCGTTAGCGACTTATGGTCGATTCTCATCCTTTTTACGCAGAGACATCTTACCACCTCCCGGGAACTCAGCATTTTGTTTATCTGCTCGTACCTCGGTACTCTATCAGCAGCGCCATCTTAACCCTCCCTACTAGTGTGTGGACTCCACTCTTCATGCGGCGACGGACCTAACGACCTCAATACAGCGGCCGAAATGAACTTCATCTCGTGGAACCGAGTTTTCTGCCTCTATCCACGAGCAACATTGTGTGCCAGCGTGTCGCTTATCCTACAGCACCTCGAAGCCGATCCACCCTTTCAGAACACAGAACCGCTTCTTCCGGATGCTCGTTTGGTACAATCCGCGCATGAGAACCCGCTTTGCTTCGTGCGAGGAGCCCGCTGGATTGGCGACGGCTTCACGTGCTGCATCCAATTGACCTCCTCCGACGACATACCGGCTCGATGGTGGGATCGCCACGAGGACGGGTGGTATCTACAAGTGGACGACGAGGGACTACCGAACCATCACTTCTTTCACGTCTGTACGATGCATCACCATGCTCCGGACAGTGCTCCATCATGATGCCACGCCGGATACCCAACCGTCCACCGCTGATCATACAAGATGACGTTTCCATTCTACCACCTCTCCGCTTCCGCTTTATCCTCTGATATACCATCAGTGCCTCTATGTATCAGCAATTTGCGCCCTGCACACTCCGTACTTGGTAATAGTTTCGACAAATGCCCGGTATGATAACAATGTGGCAATATACATCTGTAAAAATCGTAACTCAGGCCTCGTCATTGTGCACATTCATTGAAGCTCGTTCTCTGTTATTCATACCTGTCACATGAAAAATCCTTGCCGCTCCCCCCCTTCTACGACAACCGGTAATGTACACACGTTATGACAACTATAGCGCGCACAAACCGGAGATGAAACCTACAGGCGCAATAGGTGGAGTCAGACGAGCACAATGGCTGCTGTACAATTGCGCAATCACAGATCGGCACTCTCCGGCGAGGTTCCCCTCTCAATTTTCTCGGATGATGCCGATCCTTTTTAGCCCTGGACCCCTGAGCCCGCCATAATAGTCCCGCTATCGCCCTTCCCCCACGCGGTTGGCCAGGCTTCCCGGAGGGTCTACCTATCTCGCGGAATACTGCTATCGAGACAAGGCCTTTGTGGGATACGAGGATCAGGTCAAAAGTGCTGCAGGAGTACTGGCCTAGCTCAACCTCATCGATGCCTCATCGGGTGGTATGCATCACATCTCCGCACACTTGGTTCGCACTGTCCTTGCAGTCTTACCTGGCCCCGAGTAACTCGCCTCTGCTCGGCGTTACAAACCATCCCACCACTCTCATCCTCCCTCTTCGCCAACCATACTCGCTGTTTCATCGGAACAATCGCGCACGAGGCGATCCAAAATCAGAATGTCGACTTGTTGCTGCTCAGAACTACGGCGCGCTACATAGATACAGTGCATAGATGGTCAAACAGCTTGGAGCTTTGCAGCCCTCAGAGAGCACAATGAAGCAGGCAGCTTTGCGAGGAATTGGAGCACCTCTTTCACCAGCGGGAAAACGTCGTCGATATCTCAATCGCCAGCCTTAGTCAGCAGGTTACCCCCGTTGTGCGGGGTCGTATAGAGTCGTTAGGCGCCCAGGGGTGCCCACCAATCACTGAGAAGCCGGTCTGTGAGGTCACGGGACAATCAGCTTTCAGGGACAGGGGTCGCCGGGAGCAGATCCGCAAGAATCGAGACATGCAGGACATGGTTGCATTCCCGGACGACCGCTGCATTGATGGCGCGCCAGACCGCGCTCGCAGTCCGAAATTCATGCAAGAGCAGGCCAGCTTTGTCATCAGCACTATCATCTGCTATTCTTCGAGTACTTGAGCACGGTGGCAGGAGCTGCAACTTTTGCTATGTCCAGTTATGTCTGAGCCGACTCTAAACTCGGGCGACCTGTTGGACCCCTTCTCGCCGCCTTATGTCGAGGAAGAACCGTATCAGTTTGACTTACCTCCGGACTACGATGGCTCAGACGACGTAGAGGAAACTCTTCCCAGCGTGAGCGGTGACTTACCGCCTGCCTATCCTGTCAATCTTCCAAACACGTTTCCCATCGGAGCGCATGACACGCAGCCGCTAGTCAAGCTAACTGAGGTCGAAGCTCATCTTCGCTTACTCGGTGCCTTCTGGCAGCTCCGTCAAGACGTGATAAACAGCCCTGGCACTGGTCCATCTTGGGCTCGCCTGGCCGAGTCTGAGCGCTGGCATATCTTCGTGTGCCGGGCCGTCTGGCGCTTCGAGCTCTGGTATACCCATCTCATCTGCCGTCCCGGCCGCGACGATAGGGCCCTCAACAAGAACGAAGTTCCACCGCTTGACGTTGCAATGGTTTGGCATGCCTATTTCCTGGTACGTGGCTATGCTTTCAATGCTCTGGCTTTTTCATGAATCGATTTGTAGAACCCGCTTGAGTACCTGGAAGAAGGTCTCGTACGCGCAAAGCGTCTTCTGAAGCTAGCGTAAGTCAACATTTATCGTCTGATCTTGTTCCGGACTCATAATCTCGTCTGCAGAAACTTCCCTCTCGGTCGAATTGCGTCATCTATCAATCCTATTACGATGCGTCCACTGGATCCGGCTCAAGACCAGACTTTCACATTCGAAGCGTTCACTGGGCAGCCATTCCTCGTCTCCAGTACTGTCGAGAGTTCCGAAATCATCTCCGTTCCTTGTCCAAGATGCAAGCAATTGAGCGACACTCCTTGGTATAGCGATGACGGGAAAGGGTTTGGGCAGCTCGGCTTCAGGCAGGCATGCAAGTCCTGCTCATTCGAGTTCGGCAAAGAGGCACGTCTGAGTGCGTCATAAGAGTACTCTCACTTATCCACATTTCACAGGCTATGGGAGTCCGCCGGCTGGCGGAACACATTCGAAGCTGGTTGATCAAGGACCCGCCTGGAGACTGGTTAGCGTGAGCGCACCGCATATATGCTCCTGAACCATTCCTGAGGAGCTACCTCTTAGCGGTACCGTACTGGATTATGCGACTGGATTGCCCGACTTCAAGAAATCATACTTCTTCAACCGAAAGCTTTTGCGGTACTTTGAGACGGTCTGTAAGGAAGATGCTCAGAAATCTGCTGCGGCAATCGGAGATGCCGTCAAGTGGAGCACTGCTCAGGCAGAGTACTGCATACGCGTAGGAATGCGAATCGTCGATGACTCGCCTTCTCCACCGAGGCACGTCCCGTTGAACTTTCACGTAGTGATATGCTGACGCTATTTGCAGATTCGGTAGGATGCTTTCGCACTACAATCACGCGGGTCTTTTCTCCCTTGATCTGGTCGGAGCTGTAAGTACGCCTACGAGTGCTCGTTTATCTCCGTCCTGACCATCGTTTCAGACTATCAGACAAGGGTCCTTTATCAAGGAGATGAGCGAGCTCGGCTGGACAGGAGCAGCCGCATTCGCTAGTGACAAGACAGTTCTAGCACGCAGTATTGCACGATACCATGCGTGGCTAGATCTGTTCGCGTCCAACCCCTCGCTGAACCCTGTACCTACCTTGGACATAGACCTGATTTGGCATACACACATGCTATTCGCCCAACGATATCGGGCCGATACCCGTGGGCTGCTGGATCGAATACCAAACCACGACGACAAGGTCGAGGAGAACGCGCTGGCCGACGCATTCGATGAAACTGCAAGAGCCTGGCGTACTCGGTTTGGTATACCATACTCCGTCTGCGGTTGCGTCCTGGCGACCAATGAGTCCGCTATCGAAAAGCTCAACAGGCTCAAGACGATTGGTCGAAGGGGGTCGAACACGTCCCGCATCATCAGTGTTGATGCTAAGGCGCTTGTCGGGGATGCGGACGGTGAAATCGATGCCCAAGCAACACATCCAAGCGAGCATTACGCGGTCCTCGTTATCGATAATCCGTCTGTCGAACACGCAAGGCATCGCCGCGCGGATCTTTTGAGAAAGGCGCAGGATGAGATGAGGAAGACTGCTGCGAAGAGTAAGGCTGTTACCGCCCCTGCTGGTCGGCCACGGACGGGGAGCGCCGAGCCTAGAACGGCGCATATGCAAGCCTACAGGAGAGCGAGACCTGGACCGCAAGAGCAAAGAAGAGCGATTTATGATGCGTATGTTGTCTGACGGTTCGGGACGCACTGCGGCTGACATGAAAATGACAGCTTCCTTGTGAATGGAAAGGAGCTCGGAGCTGGGCAGTGTGCAGTCGTAAGCGGTATATCCCGGCTGAGTCTCGATCATGCGCTCAAATGCACAACTAGGGCATAAGCGGTGGTATATGTCAAATCAATGGGTCTGCTGTCTTTTGCGCTATGGCAGGGAGGGTGCGTCGTACTCCTCTTGCATACATTTATATGGGCGTTAAAAGCTGATGGATATCTCATAGTGCGTGGCTGCTGGTGGATATGGCATGATGTCGAGAGGCGGCATGTCTACCAAGCTGTTCTAGGTCGATACCCTCATTGTTTTATTGGAGACTGTGGCCGTATCTTCATCTGCTATTTATCTTCATCCCTGCAGCATGTAATCTGATTATGCCTAAGGAGTGTCCAGCTTGGAGGAATTGCGTAAGGCGAACCATCACACACGAGTTCATTTCCGGGTATTTCGGGCAAGGGATTCGGGAGCAATGACTCGTGCACGTGGGAGCGCGTCATGGCCTGTTTTGCCTTTGTGTTGCTTCCCCGCACCTGACCATATCCACTGCGACATCACTATGCCTTCTCGTACAGCTTATACAAACCATAATGGAGCAGAAGCACCTGCACATTGCAGCTTCTGTTCCCCACCATGAAGCTATACGACCTGTGTATCGTCTGGACTCTGTGGGCTGTTGCCCATGCCTGCGGCGTGCGGTCAACAAGCGCGACGAACTGGGAACCCTTCCAGCCGGCAGAACTGCAGGAAGCTAAGCATATACCAGTCAAACGAGCGACGGCAGACCAAGCACCGCTTTACTTCCATCTCACGAGTGGTGGGAACGAGAACTACTTCTATCGCGACAATGTCACTGCTGCTCAGGTCCTCTTCACGAGCTCGAACTCGACAACAACGGCGAGGCGATTCGTGACCGCGATGCCTGCCGGTAACTCGGGAGCGCTCATGTACTTTCTACCCCTAAATGCGTCGGCATCGAACGCGACTGGTCCGCCTTTGGACGTTCAGCTGGTCAACTCCAGTCTGCCTTTGGCTCATACTGTGGAGACGTGGAACAACGTAGGGGTGAAGGGGCAGATGAGCTTCTCGGGGGATGCTCAGCTTGGCGTTGCGATCATCGGTGCTGTTCGTGCGATGAGAGACTATGTTGAGGGTGCGTCTGATTAATCCCGTCCCGTGCGACATCCGCTGACATCCTGTGAAGGTGCTGGTCTGATGCACGAGATATTCAACTACACCCTGCAATCTTATAACAGCACGCACTTCCGCTTACATCGCCCATGGATCAACGGGACCAAAGCACTGACAGTCGAACTGGAAAGCATGTCAAACCTCTGGTTCAATGTCACGCCCGGGAACAATGGCACTTACACTCCGCCCACGGTCGAGATCCGTCTGAATAACAGCGGTCAACTCGGCATTGCCGCCTGGAAGGTCGTCTGCAATGAAACAAGCTTAGTCGGCCTCGAGACGGAAGGGCTCTTCCTTCCCAATACGACAAGCAACAATACGGCATTGCAGAAGGCGCTTGTCGGGCTGAACCCTGGCTCTGACCTCAATGCGCAGGAAGTGTCCTTCCTGACATACGCCAACAAATTTACAGCCGGAGGCTGGAGGTTCTTGACCTATTTTGGGGTGAGTGTTCTTCTCACATGTCATTGCCCTTGAAATTCACATGTCGTTCGCTCCACAGCGCGATTCCCTCATTGCCTTGCGGCTAATGATGCCGCTCCTCCAGCCAAACGCTATTGAGGCGGCTCTGGGAGCGGTGCTCGAGCGGGCCAATACGACGGGCGCCCTTTGTCATGAGGAGACTATTGGTGATTATGCCAGCTTCGTCAACATGGGCAATAACATGAGCGAACTCGGGAACACACCCTACTATGATTACAAGTACGTTTCCGCGTAGGTTCCGCGAAATTACCGGTTGACGATCGAATAGGATGATCGACACGGATCTCGAACTTCTACCGGCTCTGGCTCATTACTTCCTAGATCTGCCCCAAGGGAAGAACCGGTCTTCAAACTTTCTGGCGACCAGAGCAACCCTGCAAAACGGCACATATGCCGAACTTCTGGAAAGGTAAGCTAGTTCCAGCGGAGAACTAGTACACATGGTACACGGCTAATTCTGCCCATCAAGGAATATCGATTACAACCTTGGACGGGCGGCTCCCTTCGCACAGCAACCAAATGTCACACACTTGATCGGCCTGAGGGAAGGCCAACCCGTCGGTAACTGGAGGTATAGAACCTAACGCGCCTGATCAGCCGGGAGGTTGACTTATTTGGATGCAGGGACTCTAACGAGGGTATCGGATATGGTTATTATCCATTCGACGTCAATTGTCCGTTTGATTTCTTTCCGAGACTTTTCCGAGATCGTATGCTCAAGATGCTTCAGCTGCACTGGTTCCCGCGTCTTTACGTGCGATAGAAGCGTTGGCAACAAACGGCATCATATCGGCGAACTACTCCATAGCCGGACAGTATGCAAGCGTCTGGGAAAACAGCTCGGCGTCCTTCTTTGAAGTGAATGTGACAGCCCAAGACGCAAGCTCGCGCTTGCAGAAGTTCGTCTCCCAAGCGAACCTGACGAGCTCCCTGCTTAGTGGAAACGGTAGTCTTCAAGATTTCGCTGGTATGTTGCAACGAATTACTTTCTTCTCCTCCGGAAGGCTCGCTTATCTAATCGGCTGCACAAGGTACCACTGTATCTGCAAATGACTCCGTCTCCTTTTACGCTCTATCGCTGTTCCCGGATGGGAGACCGGTGGAGGTGCGCGATCATTCCGCATTATTCTGCCCTGAAACTAGAACCTGACGGAATTCACGGGGCAGGTGATGAACAGTGACATTGGGTGGAATCTTTTCTACGGTTCCAACGTCAACGAAGCTTTCCTTCAGAAGGTTGTGCGAGCACTGCAGCCATATCCCCGAGGTGAGTTTACGATCCCCGACGTATCGTCGCTTTACTGAGCCCTTGTCTAGGGCTTTTGACGAACATCGGCATGGTTGTGGCTAATCCTGCATTTGATGCCAATGACACGAATGTCTACGTCCTGAATACTGGCAGCTACCATGGGACGGTCGTCTGGAGCTGGCAGCAGGCCCTGATGGCAGCAGGGATTGCAAGACAACTCAGGTTTTGCAACAGCAGCGTTCCCAGCGTAGACATCAACCCTCCGCCTAGCTCCATGCCCTCATGGTGCGGAAATTTTGCCTTAGTCCAGGGACTTCAGGCGGCGCAGACAAACCTTTGGCATGCTATCAACGGTGCTCGCGATGGTGAGAGCGGACTCTGCAAAGTTTCCATGTCCAATATTCACGTTCTCCTTTAGAAATCTTCACAGAAGTTTGGTCCTACACGTTCGATAATGCTACTGGCAAGTTCAGCGTCGCAGATCTGGCACAGTTATCGCCAACGGGCACGGAGAGCGATGCAATCCAGCTGGTAGGTCCCTATCGCGTTGCTCCATTTGTCTGTCAAAACTAATGCTTTACAGTGGTCCTTTACGTTCCTGGCCTTGACAGACCCGACAGAAAGTTAAGGTTGACGCTAAGACGTTTATGTTCGTCGGTAAAATGTTGAAAAATGAGCATCTCCTAGGAGGAAAACTCCGAACGACAACCGTGCTAGTTGCTTACTTGCAACCAAACTCAGCCCGACTTAGGGGTTCTCACGCACGTAAAATTATACTTGAACTCCGTCCTGAACTTTGCGAAACGCATACATAATACCGTACCTGCGGAACGAGTGGGCTACTGGACGATGTCTGCTTGGAAACGTGAACCACCTCCTGCCCTCGCTCGGGCGCTGGCCGGATGTCGAAATGGAATCCTATCGCGAGGTTGCTGGCTTCCCGAGCTCAACGAGAACGGTATCCTTATCCCCTTCCTCCACGAACTGGACTTTCCGACTATCTGCTCAATACGGCAGGAACCTTGTTACCTCCATGATTTCAGCCGTACTCGGGTTCGCCTTCGACGAAGCGTCGAACCCCCCTATTCCGCCTTCGTGAAACCGGTTTGCAGCACTGTCACGGCTCCGACCGCTTATCAGACTTGATGGGCAGGATCAAGCGGAAGCAGGTCGTGTATCTCTCATATTCCCGTGTCGTACATGATTACCTCAGATCTCTGTGTGACCAGAGAAGCGCGCATTCGGCCCTGCACTCTTCGCATGGATCATCACAGGGATTGCAAAGGATTTCTGCTACTTCTGGACAAGATATATTGCTATCGACGGTCGCCATGAACAGTTCCAGGAGGGAGCCGGAAGAAAGGCACGACAACTGGTGGGAAAACGCGGGGCGACGGGAAGCTCGCCATGCCTTCTTGCCGGCATCCGCTCACCGCGTGCCTGCCGCACGCCGGCAGACAGGCAGACGGCTGTAAAAGCGTTGACCCTCCATCGAGATTCGTATTGTATGTATGTCGGACCAAGCAGAGGGTCAAGTTCCGCCGACTGCAGCCTTACATTGCAAGGACGCAATCTGCGTCTAATCGCTAAGAAGAGAAATGCGACTGAAAAAATATGCAGGTCGCAGGTGGATGCCAGCAGTTTTGCGGAAAAGACTGCTCAGTGCGGAAGTAAAAAGTTCTTCTCCCTTTTGGCTTCTTGCCTCGCACAGCACCGATCTACGTCAACCCCAAACACTAGCTGCTATTCTGGAACAGGTGGGGAACACGTATCTCAGGGCCACCAAGCACTCTCAAGTCTTCCTATGACCTGCCTGCAGCTCGGCTGAAAGCCATACGGGCACATACCTTCTGATCTACCGGGTAACCGGCATACCTATCCCTCGCGGCCTTGGTCTCCAAAACTGTCAATGCGAAGAGCAGCGAAGCGATTGACATGCATACTGTCAGCTTCAAGCAGGCGATGTCTCGGAATCGGCGGAGCAATGCTGATAGCCCGGTGATGGGCCGAGATGTGGGGAAACAAACAGACTCGCCGTCTTCTGCGGCGCGTAATGCAGCCATGGAGTTCGGGAAACTCCCTTACCGACCTGTCGGTTGCTGGCCTATCACAAGGGGACTTGCAGTACGCATGTTGTTTCGTCCGTTGGGGAAAGCGCTTGAACTCTGCCTCAGGGCGCGAGGCTAAGACTGGAATAGAGTCTTGTGATCCCATTCTTCTAGCTGTTGTTCGCTGCTCATCGCTAGACACCTCCAGGGCCGATCTGCCGAAACCCTCACTTGGGCAACTGAAACTGTTTTGCGAGGTTCATCCCTCATCGTAAGGGAGTTTGGACCGACCAGAGGGTAAGTACGCACCCTCAGACTCGGCACAAACGGAAGCCCGTGATTCACAGCTCATGCATTACTGCCCGACAAGTCTCCGGCCCGCCAAGATCTTCGCCTGCAGTCCTGAAGGCTTCAATTGACGCTGCTTTGACTATATCGGGCTCGCAACGTGCTCACATCACGCAATCGCAGAAAACGGGGGCGATGTCGATGTCAGATGACGGGTATCACCGCATGCGTATTGTCGCCGTCGTTGCGGACAGCTGCATGAGGCATAAAAGGGGACTGCCCCCTCGCCATCCTGAAAAGACAGCCATTCATCGAGCTCCTGTCCTCCTCGCGAAGTCTTGCACCCCTCCGCTGCATTTGTACAATATACCTGCCACAGATCTCTCCAGGTCGATCCAGTCGTTCGTATTCCCACTCTGTGCCTGGCGCTGTGCCTTCGTTGAGAGCTCTGACAGCGCATGTGTTGGATGAATCGTCTTTATACCCGATGGAACTGTGGCCATACGCGCTTCGATACCGAGTACCCAGTACGTCTTATACGGCAGATTGTGGTGTTTCTTGATGGACTGATGCCATGGCTGCAGTTCGAGTGCGGTCAACGGATGTAAGTCCATGCTCCGCATGAGCGGCGCTCGCGATTTCAGCCGCCTGATGCATCCTAAGGTGTGCACTGTCCAGTTGGCATCCCAATCCATGCCCTACAAACTGCGCCACCTGTCACGTGAGTTTGATTAGGCAAGTATCCGATCTGGTCGCTGAAAAAGTTGTGCAGAAGACCATGCGCCCAGCCCAGAACTTTACGCACAAGATGTATGATTATCCGTGCCCGGACTGCCAGGCAGCTATCGCCCGTGGGGAGAATCCGGCCCCGGGATATGGTCGCGATCCCCCACGAGCACCCTTTCCACCCAACTGGACTGGGCCAGTTCATCCTCCCGACTTCTCTCATCGTTGAACAGCCGGTCTTTCCGAGAAAACCTTCTTCCACCAGTGACTGTATTGAGCAGAGACTCCTTCATTAAATGCAGCTGCTATGCCAGCGGTGACGAAACTAGCTGTTCCATGATATAGGCTTTATTGGTAGCCCGGTGTCTTTCTCTGGGCTGCCCCCCTGCGGGATGCAGACGCGGCAGTTTCGGCCGGGGTGGTAGCTCTGGGAACGTATCCGAAAGTCTTGGGAAGATCAGGAAAATCCGATCCAACAGAGTGGTGAAACTGTGCACTAAGCTGGCTTCCCCCAGGACACCGCGGCGCAGCCGCCCAGCCGGTTCAGGCCCCACTGCGTCGATTTAGAGCGGAGCTCCAAACCTAAGGTGCCTGTTCATCGACGTCCTGCACCATTTGAGGCATTAGTTCCTGTCAGCCATTTGTGCTGCTGGAGTCCCGCACTCTCAAAGTAGCTCTCTATTCGGCTGGAAACGTTTTCTCGGATGACAGCAGAACAAGCTGGCCGATGAGCGTTTGAACCGAGCCTATTACTCGGCACTTGCCGGACGTGTCAGTTGAAAATACGGAGTTAACTCCCAAAAAAAGGAAATGCCTTCCGTTGTTTGCTCGCGCCGCGGTAGATGGACAATCCGTACTCACGAGGCTCTTGTTTCTAGAACGGATTGACATGCCGCGGCAGATGATGACCTACTGGCGAAGGATGTACAGCAGCGGCACGTTCCTGTAAGGCTTGAGCGCCAGGACTGTAAATGGAGAAACACAGACAAGCTTTTGAAAAGCTTTGGTTTCACGACCCTTGGATTACTTGCTAAGCAAATATTGCCTAGAATTACAACATTTGATGGAGACTTGATGAACGAATTAAAGACACCCTCCGAACCTTGATTACTGGCCAGAGCCTAAAAACGATCCTTTGTGTGACCCTCAGGTGGCCGAACGCAAGCCTAATCTGAAAGAAGAATAGCGGCGACTTCGTTTGGAGATGCAACATCCAGCTGCCGACTACGAGCACGTAGCCGCATGTTACGATCGAATGTCAGAAGCACGACCTTTGATGTTTGCTCTGTTGGCTCGGATACCATCTCATCGTCGGGAACGAGGATGGCAGAGCGGTCGACGAAATGTTCCACCTGCCATGCCACAGCATCCAGGATGAGGCCGTCGATATTTCGGGCGGCGCCGCTGAAATCAAGCACTTCTGTCGTGACCGCCAGGTTGGAGAGGTAATTCCCTTTGCTTGTCTGCACCTTGAGTGACTTGGCATGCGAACGAACGTGGCTCTTTATGTATTCCAGTGCAAGGGTGGCCATGTCTGAAAGATCCGGATGGGATCGCAAACCATCGAGCTCCGCAAGCACTACATATTCCGATCAGCACGGTATTTCCAACATCACCATGCACTGTCTTACCAGGTAAGGGAATCACCACCGTCCATCTCATGCCTTCGATCAGATTCTGCACGCCAAGCAGAGACGTAATCAGGATATTGGTATCAAGAACAAGAATGGTATAGCCCCGCAGGACTTGAAGATCGCGCCTAACCCGAGGTTGAGATGCCGGTTTGCTGGGGCGTGAAACCGGAGGATATGACGGCGGCCGCGCACCGCGTGTGGACAATGTGCGCTGGGAATCGAGTTGTTCCCGAAGCGTGGTTCTTTGGACCTATTCCGATGTTCGTCAGCGGAGTTCTGACAACACGAACGGAATATTTAGCTCACCAGCAGTGCTTTGACCACCTCATCAACGTCCCCATCCACTTCTTCCTCGGGCTCAGCTGCGGATATCCGCTGATCCCCTTGCAGCTCATCATCCCAGACACGGTTCCGAAGACGACGCTCTTCTTCTTCTCTCTCTCTGCGCTCGCGCTCATCTTCCTCCCGCCACGCGGCGAGCTTATCACCCAACTCACCCCCGACTACCCATCCTCGGCCATCTTCCCACTGCCAGCCGCGAATGCGTTTCTCAAGCATGGCCGACGCACCCATGACACGTTTCCATCTTCTCTTCGCAAGGTCGACCCACGCGTCACGCATACTCGCACCTTCATCTTCCACGATTCCGTCTCGCACAAGTTCCGATACGGTCGCGGAAGTCGATAACGGGGGAGGTTCGATGCCGAGGGCGAGTACGTCTGCCTCACCAGTGACTAGCTCATGGGCCCCACCCTTGATCATGGGCTGCCCTCTTGCATCGTACACTATCTCCGGTTTAGGTGGCTTCTTGTCCCAAAACCCTTTCTGGTAGACACGCCGCGTAACCCATTCCATGCCGCGCAATGCCCAATCTTCGGGAAGGATCCCGCCCGAATTAGGCTTCTCGGCGCGCAGCTTTGCAGCACGTTCCCGATCGCCCTGCGACACGCGCTGGACATGCCCCTGCACGAAACGGGCGAGCTGCTCCCATGGCACGTACCGCTCCACGATCGCCGTCGCCCTATGAGACTTTGCGATCGTTGACAGGTACGTGAACATCATTACGATGAACGGGTTGAGATGTGGAGTGTAATAGGGTGGAGCACGATGATAAGGATGTTCAAGAACGATGGCAAGGAGGTCGAACGTAAGCTGGAGGGCGAGTCGGAAGGTAAGCGGGAATGGCTCATCAGAATCGGCGGTTTCCGCAGTTAGCGCGGCAACACCGTCCACGACATCATCCATGTCCTCGTCTGCATCTTCCTTGTCGGTCTTCCGCAGCCGTCCTTCAGCCTTCTTGATAATACCGTCTTCCTTGCCATATTCTGCACAGGCGGCAAGGCACATGACGCCCCACATGATCCACTCGCTTTCGCTGACGTTGCCGGCAGTGTCGATATCGGCCAGTTCAAGGCGAAGCCTCTCGTCAAATCGGGCCTTCGTTGGTGCGAAGTCATCCAGCTGCACACGAGTGTACAAGATGCCATGCAGCAGCACAAACAGGGCGGAGGTACTTGCGTCAGGCGCTGCACGAGCACGCTGCTTATCCACGCTGAACAAGGGGAGAACCGACTCGCGAGCCGTGACATGCGGTTGGGACGTGGTCAAGCTCTTGAGGAAGTGGTAGACCACGCGGGTCTCGCCACCTTCAAGAGCACTCGCACCGTCGGCCTGAGCAGCTTGCGCCAACAGACCAAGATGATGCTGCAATCTGCCAACACCAGGCATCTCGCTCAGCCCGCGCCAGTACCATTCCTGAGCGACGTTCCGCCAGACTTCGGTGTCCCGGATCGGACCCCACAGCGCTACGGCCGCCATGCCGATACTCGGTATCATTAACGGGCCGGCAGGAGAACCAGGATGGTTGTTCGGTGCATTCGGTGGCTGATGGGATGGTGCGAGAGCAGGTGACTGATGTGGCGGGAAGGGACGATGAGACGCACTGGCTGCGTTGGGTGTAGCGAGCCGCTGTAGGTGGGACGAGCCGCGCTGATGGTGTCTTCCATGGCGGGAGACAAGCTGTTGAGCAAAGCGTGGTTGCGGCTGTGCGAGCGGGCGACCTGAAGACCCGTCCAGAGACATGCGATCATCTTCGTCCCCCTCGTCCATATCTACGTCACCATCTGCGTCCGCATTGTCCTCTTCTCGGTGATCCCTAGCGGACTGGGCGGAGAACGCCGACCGCGAGCTGACCGAGCCGGCGTCACTCGCGGGAACCAGTGCGTTCCTGGCATCCGCATTGCCCTCCGTCTCCTTCGCCCAGACCGAGCGGAACCTCGCAAGATCGCCCATCGCCTCGCTCCAGCATACACCCAGGTTGATCTGGTCAGCATGCACGACCGTCCTCTGTTCCCACAGGACCGCATATAGCTCCCATGCCCAGGCGAACGCGACATCCACGAGCTCAGCCGCGATCAGCCGAGGTGTAAGATGCAGGTGGGTAGAATGAGGACGTTTTGGCGGGTTGGGGCGAGCGAAGGGGGACATGGCACTGATTTGTTCTGGGGTGAGACGGCCCCGGAACGTGCTTATAGGTTCTTTTGTGAGGCTTGTAGGCAGAGGAGCGGGGTTCGGCGAGCGTGCGCGGTCGACCAGAACACGGAGGAGGTGCCAGACATGCGACCACAGGCGCGTGGGGAGGTTATATCGCGCTATGACCCTTTCGAGCGCCCCGCCTGTGAGCGGATGTACAGCAACTCGGACCATTGCGTGATGCGTGTCGGCAAGCCTAGAGGAGAGGATTAAGGACCGTCCTCAGCGAGAAAGACGGTAAAATGACGTACTCCTCATGATAATCCACAACGCTGAACCACCACCTTCGCTCCATCTCCATCTCCTCCCTGTCGTACGTCACAGCATCCCTCCCCGTCTCCTTCCTCCCAACATCCCTGCTTAAACCAGCATCAAGCAGCTCCTCTACCCTTGCCAACACGCGCTCACAATCCCTTTCCCGCGTCGTGATGCTCTCGTAGAGCTTCTTCATCCTTTCCACCAGCACGTTCCTGCCCGTCTCGCCCGATCGCTGCGAGGCAATAGGAGCGGAAAGATGGATCGAGCTTTCGGTGCTCGCATTTGAGGAGGCGGAGGTGTAGGGTGCTGAGCCGCCAGACTGACCCGAGTAAGTACTGGTTGCCTGAGGAGGGGCATGCGGTACATGAGGGGGATGAGGCAGGGGAAGGACACCAGGCGGCTTGGGCTGCTGCATGCCCAGCACTCCGGGTGGCAGGGCAACCATCCCCCCTCCGGCAACCTGCGGCATCCCAGCGCCAGCAACGTAGTTGCTTGTCGCTGGTGTGCTGGGTACTGCACTGCCTGTCGTGCCTGTTCCGCTTGAGCCGACCAAGGATTGGGAAAGCGATGAGCTGGTGCCGTTCGATATTCCTGATAGCACAGCGTTTCGCGGTGTGGAGCCTTGCATTGGCGTACTAGCAGAGGCAGAGGTAGTAGGAGGGAGGGAAGCAGCTGTCGCTTGGCCCGGTGTAGAACCGGAAGGACCAGCAGCAGCAGCAGCCACTGCGCTAGATTGGGGAAGAGAAGGCGCAGCATGCGCACGATTGAGCACGCTGAACCTGAACGGATTGTCACGACTAGGATCGAATAGTTGACGTCCGGGTTGGTGAGGAGCATGCTGCGGTGGCTGCGGCGCGTGCGGTTGAGGGTGAGGATGAGGTGGAGGGACGGCGCTGGGCGGAGAAGCGCCCATGCCGAGCAAGGGGGAGGACGGCTGCGGTTGGTGCTGCGGCGTGGGCGGGTAACCTCTTTGTATGCTGCCATGACTGGGAAGAGCAGGTAAAGGTCGCCCGTGCGCTTGCACGCTTGCCTGCGCCTGGCTTATCCCCTGACTCGTTGTCGCCTGCCCTGAGGTGGACGCAACGGGCGCAGTGGGTATTGGGTCGTTTGCTGGGTCGAACAGCCTTCCTCCTTGTGTATTCCTCGCATATGGATCAGGCGCCGGAGCCCGAGCACGGGGTGGTGGCGGCCTGGGTGGTACTCTCGGTGATAGCTGTGGAGGATACGGTGGGAGTGGCGGCGGTTGAGAGTGGGTTTGAGTCGCGGGCTGTGGTGGTGGGGGCTGAGGGTGGGAAGGAACGGGGGTTGCGGTGGGTGTTGTGGAGGAAGACGCTCCCGGTGTGGGTGAAGGAGCCGTACGACGTTCTTCCCTGTAATAACGCGTCAGCATCTTCGCTCAACAACGCATATACCAGGTGCAAAGCGGTGTATTGGCACGGGGAGGTCGTAGATGGGAACATGGGTACATATTGAAGCGCAAAGGACAGGACAATGGAGGGTGGTATACCTTGCCCTGGTCGCCCTCTCCCTATTCTTCTGTCGTTGAGCGAGTATCATCTATGCGTCTTGTCAGCATCGTCCTATTGGTATAAGCATACAAGGGTGACGCACGCGCTCATGTAGGTCTGCTGGCTCTCTTCGCCGTCTAGATGGTCCGGCTTCACCCTGCGGCGGAGGGGAGTCGGGGATCACCCCTAGAGGGTCTGCCATCCTTTCTCTCCAACTCGAGTCGTTTGACCGGATAGTATTGCGTCTTCACCGCACTGCTGGTAGTGTACGGCCAGGGGGATATGGTGGTAGGGTATGAAAGAGTCGAGCAAAGCAAAATGTAGAATAGGCGCAGGACGACTAGGCTGAACTGTAGCCGAGCTGCTGGGTAGGGACCTCCCGTGAACGAGTTAGGCGGCGCCCTCCATGCTTGCTGTCGTCTTCGTCGTCGCTGTCAGAGTCGGTATTACCCCAGTCCACGTTGACGCTGCCGCAGTTCGTGCAGTATCCAACGGTCGGCGCCCAGTAGTATCAGCAAACAGCGAACAACAGTCAACCAGCAACGAGCAGCAGACTTCCCCCGTCGAACGCAGCAGTTGGCGCAGTTCCCTTTCGCTGCGGTACTGCGGCCACCCACCGAACTTCCGACCGACTGCGCACTGTCCGTCGCCTTCTGACGCGCGCGCTGTGATTGGTTCACCCGCATTTTCCGTAACGCCGTCCTCCGCCCAATTCCAATCGGGTGGCGCGGCTGCGATGGCTGCGTGGGGGGGTTTGATCCCGCGTGACGAACCGTTGCTGCGCAGACCCTGAGAAATGATGGGACCACTTCCTTTCCGTTTCCCACCTCCTCACTGGCGAAAAACACTCACGATGAGCGTCAGCGCTACCTCTAATCAGACTGAAACCCGCACATAAACTCTGCCAAGCGCGTAGGTGCGACATATGAGACAGCTCTCACAGCGCGCCAAGGATGCGCGAATTACGATGTCCAACAGCCATGGTTGGGATCACGATGACCCACAACGCTGGTACCCTCACCCATTCCCATCCCTTCTCATTCCGGATTCCGACATGCCCGAATTCTTGCGTTCGAATGTATGCTGCTCACCTGCAAGTTGTCACGCCTACAATCCTCCATATGGTCCTGGTCTTCCTAACGATTTGCACCGCACTTCCAACCAGAACGTCCACCGCAAAACAGTCAAGTGACCCTATGCGCAGTCGGAAGATCCTAGAAGGTGGCGAAAAGTCCGATCGGCGCCGAGGGAAGCAGTCAGCCCGTGTTTCTCAAGCTCATGCTCCTGCCTTCAGTCCCTTTCCCCACTTGAGCGCTGCGCGCGGCTCATGCAAGTTCGGGGAGATTCCGTCTGAGGTTCTGTGGCTATCTGAGGGGCACGTGACAACCTTTGTGAGGAATGTGCATTGTTGTCTGTCTCAGCTGCAGCTCGCCTCTGGGCTTTGACACACTGGATGAGGATTGTGCGATGATCTAACTCCTCCGACAAGGTCTAGGGAGACAGCGACCTGCTTCTCGCGTTGCACATTCCGATCATCTTCAATTCCGAGAGACACCATCCGGAATTTGCCCTCCGCCGATCACATGCCCGTCTCTGTGCAAATCCGCATACAACATCATGTTTCATCCAACATTCCTTTCCCTCTTCATACCTTCGTGGTCAACTCATGTCCATGTCCCTAGAGACTACCAGAAATATCGTTCTGCTCTATAACTGTTTCCACCTTCGTAGTCGCTAGGTCCCATCTGTTGGCGTGTTGAACGGACATTCGGAGGTTCAGGATGATTCGACAAGAGCCGATGTAGAGGATTGCGAGGCTGATCATCCAAGGTGGCAGAATGTCCGGCTGTCTGTGACTGGAGAGCCTAGCCGAGGCTATCTGCACGGCTGACATAGTGTTCGCGCTGCTTCCTTCTGCAGTGTCGGTATGAGAAGACATGATGAGGAGGCAATTGACGTGGGGAATGCTGGTTGCAGCCACAACATGCGCATGCAGTACCACCTTTCTTTGCGAGACAAACCGACCATCTCGATAAAGAACAAACATCATAGGAGTGGGTCGGTAGACTGAATGCTGGTTAGCACTCGCATATCCAATTCGGGTGGCCTGCTCACGATCATGAAGCCCCGAAGCCCCGCAGCATGGTGAGAAAGAATAGCGCTCAGTGGCCAAATAGTCCGTGGCATGCACCGCCTGAAAAACATGACATACACCCTTCATACCCAGCCCGCCAATAGTATATCTTGAGAGGAGCGGTGGAGGCAGAGTCGTCGTACATCACGCCCCCTTGAGTGAATGATACAGCGACTCAAGTAGATGAGGTGTATGGGTTTGGCGAGCCAAGCGGCACCTTAGGGGCCGCCGACGACTGGAGCTCGTTTCCATATTGCCCAGGTGCGGAGGGCGAAAACGAGTCCGCCACTGCTTTTCACGACGTCTTCGTCGGGTCGTTCGTGCGAAGGAGACGGCAAGGAGTCAGCTCATCGGAGGGAGGCTGAACAAACGAGAGCTAGCGTCTGCTTACCGAAAATGAATGGGGTGACGGGGCAGAAGCTCGCATATGTGATGAAGAAGAAAGGCGCTTTCCCGTAAGCCCATGCCGCATCCCATACCAACTGTTTCTCCAGGGGTGAAGGTCAGTTTGTGATCGTAGAGCCGAAGGGCGATCTGGGATGGTCCACAATGTGATTGACCGGAACGACTGCAGCATAAGACAGCACAGGGGGCAAGCGCACAGCAATGGTGATGCATTGTTGATATACATCGAGCCGTCTGTATTGAGGCACCAGTCTTGACCAGGATCCTTCCTCGTTGATCCGAGGGATTGCATTACAATGGATTCTGATTGTACACCGGAAATGGCGCCGAACTTTGCACTTCTCTACAGTTGATGAGATGACGCTGAGCTGGCTCGTCCTTATCGGCTTCTGTCTCCGTTTCGATTGTAGGAGACCATAGCAATCCCCGTTAGGTCAGAACAAGAGCCACGCGCACAGCACGGATCTCATCCATCAAGTCAATAAGCCTCGTGGCAGACGCTGAAACATGGATTCAGCAAGAGCAAATGGGAAAGAAGTCGATCCAATCCGAGTTGAGACTGGTCACTGAGAGTGAGTATGTTAACCGAGCCGCCCGCCGCCCTGCTCGGTGTGCGAATTTGTTCAGCCGCAGGGTCAAGGCTATGTAATCTAGACGTCATTCTTTCAGAAAAGACGCCAACGCACCTAGCACGGTTCAATCTGATTGGATCTTCTGACGCAGCCTTGTACATATATCGCTGTAAAAGGCTCGGAAGTGGTCAAGTACTTGTGAGGCTGTGCATTCAGTCGCTTCCACAACAAAACTAAAGCAAGGGACGAAGGGTCCTGCAGCGCACTTTCTAACAACCATGTCCACAATTGTACATGGCACCACAGTGCATCTGTTCTGACTTTCTTCCTACCTTTGCCTCTCCCTACCCTGACAAAATGATCTGAGAATGTGTCCCGAGTTCCTGCGCTAAGCTGTGTCTGCCTTACCGTACTTCCTGCACTTGCCGACAATTTGCCGTCTCAAACGCAAAGGGCACCCTGAGTCATTATCATACTGTTCTCGGGCATCAGCAGCACTAATGCTGCCACTGTCAATTACAGAAGGGTTTGTCCTTGGGAAGGTATCTTATTGGCGTGCTCGTCTACGTACTTGGGATGTGATAGTGGAGGACGCCTGGGCGACTACGAGGAAGAGCAGAGGGGGGAGATGAGAGGAATGAAGGTTCCAGGGTCTTGGAGGAGGTGGTATGTTCATTTTCCTTATCCATAAGAGTGCGGGCTGAACCATTACCAGTGATCCTAGGCCTTCCGCTGAAGGATCTGATGGTGTATCTCCAGTCTGCATTCCAGGCAGCCTGCCATAACAACTCTGCCGCACATTGCTCGATTTGCTTGCAGGGTTATCTTGCTCGCCAACCTCAAGTGCTCCTATCCCGATATCCTGCCCCCGAGTGATGTTGATGATTGCCTCGGCGAAGCCATGCATTGTTGGATTTGCCATCTCTCTTTCGTGCTTGTTATGGTATATGCGAGGACCAGAAGGCCAAGTCGTCGAGCGAGCTGCTACAGCCATCGTCGCATTGAGTACACTGGCAGGCGCTACATGGGCAGCTGAACAACCTGACTCTGATTGTCAGTCCTGCACTCTTGAACTGTTCGATAACTGGCATCAGTCCTCGGCTATCCCGTCTAGTTGGTCAGGCAAAGAGGTTAAATGTCGAGTGCTCGCACAGGGGGACTGGGGAACTCATCTCTAGTGTCCGGTGATCCATCATGGCATCTAAATTGATAGCACTACTGGAAACCAGACTCTATGGGACGGTGAGTGATATCTACTTGAGAAGTTGACACGCCAATAGGCTCATTCTCATTAATAGATGGGCGTATGTGAGTCATCAGTCGTTGTGCCCCAACCCGGTCTCACTGCTTCGCAGGGGCCGCGGCAACCTTATACGTGTGTAACTCGCCATTCATTCTCATGACGTCAGATAGCTAAACCTGTTGACTGTGGACAACAGTCCTACGACTATCTCCTTACCATCTCACAAGAAAAGGAAGTCATTTGGAAGGCACGGTGGACTTGCGGCAAGGCTCTGTTTCTGTTCATTCGATACATTGGCTTCATTTGGCTTGGGGCAATAATGTTCGGTAAGCGACTCTCCTGAGTACATGTGAGATCTATGAGCACCTTACATGCATTTGTAGTCTCTGTGGGCCCCTCCAACTCGTATCTGGCATGTGAAACCGTCGTGAACTTCTCTCTCGGTAATGTACAATAACATATGCAAAAGCGATCTCAGCTCATTGCGATGCTCAGCCTCTGTTATAGTCTGGGCCGAGTATGTGGACTGCGTGGCTCGTCTGATGTGGGAAGTTTGATCAGCCGCTCAGTCTCTGTATCTGCATCACATCAGCTCAGATAAGGACGCAGACGAACAGCATCGGTCGCTCTCATCAGGAGATTCAAGCGAGCTTCGAAAGTACATGGCATGGCGGTACTCGGGGAGTACTGTGCTCCCAGTCCCTTGCCGAGCTACTCTTTAGCGCCGCTCAAGAACTACTATCTAACAACCTCGGCGATGGAACGGTCACAACAGCACATTTGATTTCACACAATTCTTCCTTTCCTTGCACATGTGCAGCTTCATGACGAAACTCCCGCCGTTGCGCCTCGAATTTCTTTCCTAAACTATTTCTTATCCCCATAATTCGTCAAGCGCTTGTCGTCTCCAGCACCGAGTCCCTCAGGCCGTGACAATACTGTCCTTGCACGTCAGATGCACGCTTAATGTCATCGTCAGAGATAGGGCAGTTGGCGATGGATATAAAGTCGCTTGCGAGTCTCTACACCACCTGTGAGTGTGGAAGACCTCCAGGGACTGTTGGGAAAGAGTACACTGAAGAGTGGGGGAACACGGCGAAGGTCCGGGCTTGAAGGAGGGGTATGTGCCTATTTCCTCTACAAAGGAGCGTTGGCTGAACGATTTTGCGGGATACTAGCCTTGTATCAAAGTGGCCTGAGGACATCTCTGCGCTGTACAATCCAGAAGCCTGTCATGCCTAATCTGACGCACATTATACGAATTCCCTCAAGTTGCCGCCCCCCTCCACAACTTCCAGTGCTTCTATCCGAATCTCACTATCGATGGACTAGCATTGCTCACCGCCTCCTAGAAGTCATACGCTGTGAGAGCCGCTATCAGAGGTTCGCTTGTGCTCTGGCAATTGCGAATAGCAAACGCGCCACGTTGTTGTCAGCTGCTTGGTGCAGCCGTCACGGCATCAGATACTAGGACAGGACGGCACATGCTCAGCTGAATAACGCGTGTCTGATTGTCTGTCCTGCGCTCCTTACTCCTCGGAATGGTTGCTATCAGTCTTCGATGACTGGATCACCCTGTTTCGCGGGTCGGGCGAAGAAGTTAAATGTACCAGCGGCCGCACAGATGGACCAGGGGGATACTGTCCAGGGCTCTATCATGGCCTCGCAGATTATTGAACTATTGGAGACCAGACTCTATGGGATGGTGAGCATTATCGCGTCGAAAACCTTGATGTGCTGTGAGCTCACTCTCGCCGATAGATGGGTGTGTGTGAGTAATGGGCACCTCAAGAGGCTGAACATGCTCTGACCGTTCCAAAGGGGCCGCAATAACGTTATATGTCCGTGGATACTTTTCTCCATGACCAAAGCGACTGAGTTTGAACAATAGTGCTACGACTATCTCCTTACCTTCCCGCAAGAAAAGAACGTTATTTGGGGGGCGCGGTGGACCTACGGCAAAGTTCTGTTCCTCTGTGTTCGATACATGGGCTTTGTTTTGCTCTCCGCCCTGATCTACGGTGAGAGATAACGTTGAAACCATACAGGTTCGACCTGCATCTCACACGCATCTACAGTTTCCGTGGGCCTGCCAACCTCCTATTTGGCCTGCAAGACCGTCGTTGACTTCGCACTGTGTACTGCACTAGCACATGCAGAAGTGATCTCCACTAAACCTTCTCCCCAGCTGCTGTTATAGTCATCATGCACTGCTCTTGTCTTGTTCTTGCCCTTCGCACGTGGGCCATATGGGACCGAAATCGGTTCTGCGGTATAATCGCCGGATCGGCTTGGCTTGCCATTACGGTTCTCGGAACACTATACGGAGCCCTCAGCATCATAGGTATAATCCCCGACGCAGATGTTGAATTTCCGGATTCGGGGCTGCCTGGCTGCAATCCAATCTATACTCCGTCGACTTCCAACTCAGCGGCTAAACTGTACATGTGCTTGGCTTCGTATGAGGGTTGTGAGCTCTCTCTACCCCTACCCGATCTAGCTTTCACTGACCAGTCATCCAGTAATCTTTGTCATGACGCTCGTGCGCGGAATGCAGTATTGTACGCAACTTTATCAAGTGTTCTGGCTCACTTCACTGTCACTGATCGCCGCTGCCGTTAGTCAGGGAGGCTAGGCCGACTACCTTGATGCTCACTCTATATCGCGACGGCACGTCATTTATTCTCCTACTATCCCTCTACTAACGGATATTCACTATGTAGCCTTTTTGTCGTCGACGTGCCTACTCGGTCCGTGTACACCTTGGGATGTTCTGGCGAAAGTCCTGAATTCCATCACAGGCATGACTATCACCAACGCTGTCCTCAACAAAATGCAAAGCACCAGATTCTACCTCGGGTACCTGCTGGCAACGACGATGTATCTGATCGTTCCGTGTCGCATCATCCTTAATCTCCGTCATTCAACCTCTATTGTGGACCAATGGGATCTGGCGACAACTCTTGCCACCAGTCCAGGTCGGGAGAGCCAGGAAGCCCGTGCAATACAAAGAGAGGAGCGAACCGAGTACTGTGCGTTATTTGCTGCACTCAGTCAATCAGCAAGGAAAAGTCTTACCGAATGTTTTGCAGCGCATGGGAACGGAACGACACATCGCTTGAAGAACTTGTGGAACAATGGTGCAGCTAATGTCGGACGAACCTTGCGCCAGTCGTGCTGAGGTCTGTCCCACAAGACACTGCTGCGTGACAGTCTGTTGTGGACGGCTGCACGAGTGGCACTGTATGTACGATCGTGAGTCGGGTCGCTACCTGAGCTCTCGGTAGATCATCGAGTCGGTGTTCCCCAGTATTGTTGTCAGTCCTCCTCTGTTTACTGAATCGTACCGGCTGCTTGCTAGGCATCCGTGTGCATCCAACCACGTTCCAGAATCCAGACTCCAGAGTCAATTCTCAGAGCCAGCGGGCGATATTCCTAAACTCGTTATTTCGTTCAAGGAAACTCATCTGATTCCAAACAAATTCCGAGTTCTATGCTTCTATCGGGCCATCTTCGCTTGATAGGGCGTCCGATGATGAAGGCGGAGTTGCCTGCGTGGTTGCCAGATCCCAGCCGTCAACGTTGTGCACGGATGCCCGGAGGTTGAGAATGATACGACAAGGGCAGACGGAGAAGCAAGCGAGACTGATCAAATAGGGTATGCAGAACTGCGGACTGTATGATGCGGAAAGCCGAGCATTAACGATTGTCAGCGCTGTTGGGGCGTCAGAGTCACACGGATTGTGAAAACGGGGAAGGTACCTAGCAGACTTGTCGAGGCAAGAAACGCTGCACAAAGCAAATTACTGGCAGTCGAACACACCCGGGAGAACTGCGCACCGTCTCGATAGAGAGTGAAAATCAATGGCGTTGGACGATACACTGCACAGAGCTAGGGATCAGAAGCTCTCATTTTCCGCGAGGAGCGAGACGCACAATGGCGAAGACCGCGCAGGATGGTCAGCAGGGGAAGATTACTGGAAGCACTCAGTCCGACCATCATACTCAGGCAGGTAGGGGTTCTCACTTGCTTCATAGACAGCCAGAGTGTGAAATATCTTCAACACATCCGCAGCCGAAGTGTTATAAATCGGGCCACAGCCTCGAATTCCAGGGACGACAATTTCCGCATAAGGCGTCAATCCTTTGATGGTGTACCCCGTGAAGACCAGTACAATCACAGTGTTCCCCAGCCAGGCAAGAGCGACGATCGCCCCGATGATAGGATTACGAGCCCAGATTGCCCAAGTACGCAGAGCGAGGACGAGGCCCGCACAGAGCGCTGTGACGAAACCGACAACTGTTCAGATCGGTCAATTACAGACTTTGAAGTTCGCAGGCAAAGTACACACCGACAGCAACATACATGGGACCTGCACATGCGAGGACGGAGGTCGGTCTGCCGAACGCAACTGGTGTAGTGATGAGTTTCCATAGAGCGGATTATTTGGTACACGCACCAGATAGGAAAGTCGGAACGATAAACAAGGTAACATACCGGAGGAAGAGGAAGAGAGCCTTGCCATACGTCCATCGAGAACCCCATATGTATGCTTTCTCTAGCGGAAAGGTCAGACAGTAGTCGTACACCTATTCCTGGTGAGATTCCTCCGCGTCCTCGAAGCATATACACTGTCGACGCACCAGCAGAGTTGCAGCCACGCCTGAGAATCACTGAATTAGTCAGTCGCTCAGCTCGAGAAAGGCAACATCTCTCACATATGCCAACCTACAGGTCCATCCAACCTCAGACAGATGGAGAGGGCACTACAAGAGGTACTCACGGAGGCGTAGGCGTTGTCCAGGCTGGACCTGTCGGAGCTGAGGGACATGGCGGTGTAGGACTACTGGCAGTTCTCTCGGTCGAAATATAGATCAGTCCATGTGTTCCTCCTCTGTTGATTGTATGGATATATTCGAGACGAGCCTGCCCTCCGAGTCGGAAGGTTAAGGGTTGGCCGAACCCTGCCAGTGCCTCACCTCCACTGAAGGAGTGTGCTTATGAAGGTATAGTGCGCGCGCTCTCGGCAACGATATGCAGGAATAATCTCCGGGAATCTTCCCGACTGTGCAGAAGCTGACAGCCGACAGTGAGCCATCGAAAGAAGCATGTAGCGCCCATCATCGCTGATGCGTGGCATCAAGCGGTGCATCCCAAGTTTGTCGAAGTTGACTCAGAAGCAAGCGCGCGGTGACGCGTCGAGGTCGAGTCGTTCAAGGTGGCAGGGCCCGTGCGAGCTGGCTGTCAATCCATGCCTGATGCCTTCGCCATCCATGCCTTGTCTGACCCATGCTGTCACAGTCCCATGTCATGCCGCCCTATCATTTGCGTTGATCGGGGCTCATAGGGCATACAGAGTCAAGCATGGCTTTCGCACCGCAACACCGGTATTAGTCAAGGTCCTCGAGCAAGAATCGTGCTGGATGGACGTGATATCTCGATAGAGATTGGAGATCAGCACGGCTGAGCCAAGTTATATGAGCAAGTGTCTCATATTTTGACAATGACGAGCGCGCAGGCGCAAAGCTGGCATGGAGCGCCCTATGTTTGGCAGTGCATCTGATGTAGGCGTCTCTCTTTGCGTAAGGTTTCTGTACTGGCAGGGAGAAGCAGTAGTGTCGACCTGCCTCTCGCGGAGCTTGAAGCGCTACTCTTGACCTGAGGAGCTCGATAGGTATGGGCTGGTGGCTATTGTAGCGCATACTAACTGCAGCATGGGAGTATAGCGTGAAGCAGAACACGAGTGATCGGAGATAGCAAAGCAGGACAATCCCAAGAGATCAAAGCATACCAACGAGCGGTCCGCGGCAGGTCCGAGCGACACCAGAGAGCGAGCAGAAACAGACAAGAGCGGCCGACAACCTCCACCGAAACAAGCTTTTGCAGCGAGCCAAGCCCAAGCGCGACCGAGTCGAGTCGAGGTCCAGGCCCGGAGGAAACCCTCTGCGGGGAGCCGAGCGCTGCCGGGCGTGCATGGGCACGACGGGCGTAATTAGGGATGCCGAAGGAGGCTATTTTTGGAGATAAGGCTTGCCGAGCTCTTGCTGGCTGTTTGGGGGTTGCGGTGCCGAGGTGAGGTTTGTTTGATGTTTTTTGCGCTGTTCATCAGAGTTTGGCTGGTTCTTCCGTTGTCATCTCCGAGTTGGCTGACTAAGGATATTGTGGGTTGTTGGCGGGCTATCAGGTTATAGACCGCGTCACTTCCGCGTTCTGCCTTCTTTGTGGCACTTGGATTGAATTGACTTCGTGAGCCGGCATCAGTTGGCAAGGACAATTCATCTATCTGAAGCCGTCGTGCCGAGCTAGGGTCCTCCATCTTCTCGGCACGCCTGCCTGGTTTGGATGGGAGAGAAGGGCAAGGAGAGCGGCACGGCGCGGGTTCGGTTCGGCACGGGGCGCTGTGAGGGTTCTGGGCGTCATCGCTGGGGGAAAAGAAGGGAGGTGAGACGGGCCCGGCACGTCGCCGACTCAGAGTGCGCGCTTCTGAGCGAACGCCCTCTTGTTCAGTCGACTCGGGCAGATGCGTTCATGTCACTTTGCACTTCAGTTGCGTGCTCCTCTCCTGGCAAAGAGGGCAATCGTCGGCACGCTCTCTCATCATACTACTCTCCCTCCTTCTTCCTCCGCCCGCTCATCCAAGAAAAGACAGAGAGCGCGCTTCTTTTTCTCCGCTCCGGAATTGTTCGGCTGGCAACGGTAGAACTCACCGTCACCCACACGCACCCCTCTCATAGCCCAGACCGGCACGCCCATCGATCTCACAAGACGGTCTCCTCCTCTTCCCTCTCTTCCCCCCGCCGATCGCCGCTCGGCATGCCACGCGCTCCCTCTCTCTTTCCTTAACCTGCGCACTCCCCGGCACGCCAACAGTCCAAGCACGGCATATATATGCATCGCTGCGTATCCTCTCGTCCTGCCGGTCTCATATCCCTCTTTGATATCACGGCTGCTCATGCTCTGCAAGCGCATATAACATCTGCACAAACCCGTCCTAACCCCCGAGCAAGGCCAATCTCAATATCTCGAACCTAACGAACACCTTCCCTCACCAGGCGCACAATGGCGGACCTTCGCCGCTCCTCGACAGAGTCGGACAAGCCTGACCCCGACTCGCCCATAGAACCAGGCCCGTCTATGCCTTCCCTCGCCACGCTCACCGCCGTCTCCTCCGCCGCGCCGCCAGCTCGACCACCAAGCACCAAGTCCGACCGCTCTACCCGCTCGGCCAAGGCCCCCTCCGCATCTCTCCCCTCACTGAAGGAGATGCAGAAGCAACATGCTCTCGAGAAGGCCTCTTCTCTTCCCACCTCCCTGCCTCCAGCTGCGGGTGCAGATGTATGCGCCCCGAATCCGCAGGACGACCGCCTTGAGCTCGCCAGCCGCAGGTGGATCGACATCGGCACCGTCTTCCCCGTCCTTCAAGACCCAAAACGATACCCCATGTACGTCAAGGTCATCGTCCTGCTCGTCGTGTCGATCGTGACCCTCGCGGCGCCCTTCGTGGGGAACGCGTTCCTGCCCGCGTTCACCATAATGCTCAATACCCTCAATGCGAGCAAGACGGATGTGAATATGACCAGTGCGTACGGTTTACCCTAGGGTCGGGGGCTTGGCAGAGACCCTGACGGCGAGGAATGTTGGGAAGCTGATCATGATTATCAGGTACTGTCTTCCTCCTTGCTTTGGGGGCGTGCCCGATGTGGCATGCGTACTTCTCGGAACGATATGGACGGAGACCGGTGTATATCTTTACGACCATTATCTTCGTTATCTCTTCCGTCGCCTTGGCTAGGGCGCATGATATCGGCGTCGTCATCGGTCTGCGGTTCCTGCAAGCCGTAGGGAGCTCAACAGCTCAGAGGTGCGCATTCCTAGCTATATGCATGATGCGCATATACTTACCTTATTGGACAGTGTCGGTGCTGGTACCCTCTCGGACATCTTCTACCCCCATCAGCGTGGACGTGCTTTCGGAGTCTACTACGTCTGCCCCAACCTTGGTCCGCTCCTCGCTCCCATCTTCGGCGGCCTCCTCGTCCAATGGCGAGGCTGGCACGCCATCGCCTGGTTCCTCGCCCTGTACGGCGTAGCAATGTGGATCATGCTCTTCTTCCTCCTGCCCGAGACGTCCATCGCGCTCAAGGCTCGTCAAGCCGCCCGGCGGGCTGCGCCCCCTCCCAGCCCGTCGGACCCTCCAGCCCCCAGACGAAGCTGGCAAAGATTCCTAGCGGAAGAATCCTTCAACCACTGTATCCGTCCACTTGAGTCGCTCAAGTACCTCATGTTCCCCCCCATTGGCCTCACAACCCTCTACATCAGCATCTGCTTCTCGTGCACATTCGCATACAGCACCAACATCCCCTACGAATACGCCGCGCCGCCGTACAACTTCAGCCAGATCAGCATCGGCCTCGTATTCATCGCTGGCTGTCTCGGTCAGATAGCAGGGAGCGTAACCAGCGGGAAGTTGAGCGACATGCTCGTCATCCGCGCGCGCAAACAGATGGGGGACGCCTATCGCCCCGAGGTCCGGCTACGCGTGTCTTGGCTCGGCGTACCTTTCTGCCCCCTCGGGCTGTTATTGTATGGATGGACGATCCAGACAAACCAGTTCTGGTTCGTCCCGCTCATCGGCATATTCCTATTCTGCATCGGCCTCCAACTGGCCAACTCGCCCATTATCGCCTACTACAGCGAAGCGGTCCCGGGGAAATCAGCGAGCATAGTAGCGGTGCACAACCTCTGCCGCATGTTCGCCGGCGCCCTCGTATCAGCAGTGGTCCCGACAGCGATCAATAGTATTGGCACGGGGTGGTTCATGACTATCCTTGCTGTTTTCACTGCTGTGGGGGCGCTGGCGTTGGAGGCGGTGAGGCGGTGGGGCGGGAAATGGAGGGAGGAGAGGGAGGAGAGGGAGAGGGAGGAGAGGGGGGAGAGGGAGAGGGATGAGGGGAGGATGTTGCCTGGTGTTGAGGTGGCGGCTGAGAAGGGAAAGGGGGAGGAGAAGGTCTGATGCATCCCCGGGGCGGATATATGCGCACGATGTTGCAGCACGGAGGATGTGAGCCTCGCTCGGCCTGAACCGCGGCTTGCTTCAGCTGCGACGGATGGATCCTGCTAGTGGACGAACGAACATGGATACCCAACGAACACAAGTCGGTGACGTGACGGATGGATGGATGGACGGTTGATGTGCTCGTCTGTTTGTGTATCCTTATTTTATCTTGGGGATTAGATGTAGTTAGATGTGATCGCTGGCTGATAAAGGGATGGAAGGAAAGAACGGGAAATGAACTAATTGCTGTCTTTGCTCCACTTTGCCCTGGTGATTGGACGCGCCGCTGCGTTTGTCTCACGGCTTTCTCGCGAGGAAGCACAAGCTGCATTCCTCAGATCTCGACTTTCTCGCACGACTGGGTTTGCTACGTCTGTCTATCATGAGCCGGCGTGCTCTAAAAGGTCCTGACTGTGCCCCGCCTCCTTTAGCTGAAGCAGACATGAACGGCACCTTGCGGAGTCGATCAGAAGCCTTAAAAACAGCGACGGCAAATCTAGCTTCCTGAGCGCATCCCGCCCAGTCCAGCAGCTAGCGAGCATCGCATTCATACCCCTCGAGCACGCTTCTCCCCGTCCTTCTTCTGCTATCTTCATTCAAGTATCTGATTGGACCCCTTGCGGGCACTGCCAACTCACGTTATGCTATAACTATGTCTTGATGCTCCTCAACTGCTCAACAACGTTAACCAGCACGGCGAGGCATTCCCCGCCGAAAGCTTACTCCAGGGCTCTGCGGCAAACAAGCATGTCGTTCAGTATTGACGGTTTGGTCGAGTTTGGCGTTGATGAAGGGGTGCGTCGGCCAGTCACGTCTGGTGCAGCTTTCTGACACTAGCTGTCAACACGCAGTTCGGCGTTTGTCAGTCATCTCCCTCCTAGGTTGACAGGACTGACGGACCGGGACTGACAGTCTCGCAGGCATCGCGTCCACTCTGCTGGTTCGTAGGCATTCCCCCACCCAGCTGGTGATGAAACAACCACAAGGCTGATGAACAGACAGGTGTATGATTTCCTCTTGACCCTTCCCCTGGAGAAACGGTTCGTGTGGGGTGCGAGATGGACATACGGGAAGGCGCTGTTCGTCTTCATCCGTTATACGGCCTTCTTTTTCATTCCTATGTCTTTGTATCGTAAGTCCTCTTCCAGCGCATGACGTTGTACAGGACTGATCAACTTCAGTCGCATTTGCATACCCCGCCTCGGAGAGATCATGCACCGCCGCAGTGTACTCGCTTATGAGTACGTACTTACTTGTGTATCGAAAGTGCGTATGAATGCGCCTGATATCTCCCCAGTCGTTGCATACGTCATCGCTCTATGCGCCGATTTCGTCCTCGCACTGCGAACGTGGGCGATCTGGGAGCGAAATCTCTATGTAGGCGGGCTTGTCGGTATCGCCTGGCTCGCAACAACCGTGATCGTCCTCCTCAACACGGCCTACGCAATCGAGGGTATCATCCCCTATTCCGAGGTGGACATACCCGGCGTAGTTGGTTGTCTACCCGCTTATAACGCTTCTGCTGCTGCGGCCGCTTTGAAGACCTTTTATGCCTTGGCCGCTTATGAGGGATGTGAGTTCGCTGCTTCTGGATCAAGTTTTGGGAAGGGCTGACGGCTGACGGCTTGTCGTAGTGATTCTCGGGATGACGATCCTGCGTGGATTGCGTTATCGTAAGCTCGCATGACGTGGCTTCAAAGGACCTGGTCAACTCACTCCTTGCAGTATATCGACCTACTCCTCTAATACTTACGCTCTATCGAGACGGTACGTATCACCCTCCCGCACACCTCGCATTACACTGATGGAGTGGGATGAACAGCGTTCCTCGCCTCGATCTGCCTTCTCAGTACGCCCCTCCTCACCCATCTAACAGCGTATCAGAAACTGACATCCATCAAGCCTTAACGATCGTCGATGCGCAAATGGCAATAACAGACAGCCCGCAATTCTACCTCCCATTCGTACTCAGCATGGCATTCTACTTCGTCTGCCCATGTCGCATCATCCTCAACCTTCGCGCGTCTGTTGGTCAAGTGGACGGATGGGACTTGGCGACTACGGTACCGGAACGATCGTCTGTGAGCGAGATTTGGGTCGATACGGAGAGCACATGGTCGTAGCGCGACGAGCCGACCTTGAAGATCGGGAGTCGGCTATTCGGTCGCCGGCTTGCCTGAATTTAAGGCCGTACCACCACAATGGAAGGAGAAGCACTCGCTCTGCTGAGCGCAAGAGGAGATTCACGGACAGGAGCTGGAGGATACGAAAGAGGAAGGCGGCGGAGGATAAGCCGGTTTGTGGGCGGCTCTCGTCGGGAGGGGGGGAAATGCCACAAGATATTCGGGTCGACCGGAGGAGACTTGATATAGTCGGGTGCCGAAAGTTGACCTTTGAATGCCTTCTGCAGGACAACTGAGGTACAGGGCGAGTAGGGGAGTGGATTGTTCTCATTTCGATATGAACTATGGCGCACCCGCCCAGTAGATTGCGCGGTTGAATCACATCATGCTGCTTGTCTCGTAGAGATCCGGCAACAACATATTGCTCGTTTTCACGTTGTCCAACGTGGTAAGCAGTGCATGATGCTTCTAATTTCGTGCAAAAAGGGTGGGAAATGAGCCAGACATGATGATGATGATGGTCGCTGTATGTGACGGTTTCACGTGCTGCGTGTGGCGCAGGATGGGGATTGGCTTCGTCGCCGTCGAAGCGCCTATTTTTACACGTCACTCTTTCATATTCTGCTCCCCGCTGCAAGGAGGTTCCCACAACGGTTTCAGGAGAAGATCTTGCGGATTGAGAGCCAAAGCTGTCCCTGCATCAAGACCGCGCAGATGCTTCCTATGCCTGCCAACACCGCTTCAGTCACTCGATGGACGCCCCTTTGCATGATCAACAAGCCATCAATTCTATTAGTGCTCCACTGCATTGCTATCAATCACCAACAATGAAGCGATAGGGGCGTGTCCTCAGTGACTGTCTCTTTCCAGGGAACCAACTGCATTTGGACTAGCGTGCGGCTCTGTCTCACGACGCGCTAACATCTCGCGCTCGTCCTGCTCGTCGGACGCGACCCGCAAGCAGCCGATCACCACTTGGCACTCTATGTCGAGCCTAGATAAGGCTCCGCTCGTACTCAATCTCGGTCTTCTGTATGTTTTCACTGTGCACGATCACCATTCGGCTGGGAACACGAAACTGTGGGAGAACACCGCACCAGTAGCTAAATGTCCTCCACTGCAGAGGGCTCGACACTCTCAGCCGAGGAGCTAGCCGAGGCGGCAAGCGGAGTTTACATCGCTGTACATGTCTTATCCCACTGGAGAAGCTATTGCTGACTGGTTCGCGGTTTTGACCGATATCAACTCCTAGTACGCGTCATGTAAGTGGTACCTTCCACTTCTGCGTCGCCGTTTATGGAAACCCACTGAAATGCTTCCAGGGACAGCAACAACGCTCCTGGTGCTTCCCTGCGACATGCACGCTGGGTTCTGTGATACTTACGGCAGTCTACCAGATTTACGACTATGTTCTAACGCTCCCGCTGGAAAAGAGGCTTGTCTGGAGCTCGAAATGGACGTACGGCAAGATGATCTTCCTCTTCACTCGCTATTTTGCCTTCTTCTACATTCCCTTGAGTCTATATTGTACGTCCAAACGACCATGTCCTCCCTGCCGAATTCCGCTAACTGGAAAGTGAAGTTCAGCTGGGAAATGCTCAGTCTTACATGTCCTGCACTTACATCGATTATTGCGTTGTAGGCAAGAACACGCCATGCCAATACCGATGAGCGGAGGGACTAATGCGGTACTTGAAGGCCTCTCATTCATCGGTGCTCTCTGCGCGGGAACTGTGCTGGCGCTCCGCACCTGGGCAATCTGGGATAGGAGTCTTGTCATCGGCGGCATCGTCGCAATCTCCTGGACTGCAACGTGGATACTCGTTCCCGTCTTCGCTGCCCATGCCATGGAAGCCTACCCGGCTTACCCTAGGGCCACTCTAAACCAGGCGGCTGTCGGCTGCGATCTCGGACTGAGCCCGTCTGCCGCTGGAGGAATGGTGAAAATCTTCTACTCGTTAGCCGGTTATGAAGCTGGTGGGTACCGTTCACCCAACCTATACCTCGACGCCGTAAGACTGAACGGTGTTCAGTGATATTCTTCTTAACCCTACTGCGAGGCATTCGTCACTGTAAGATGCAAAGACAATCGAAAGGCCCGATCTGACAGCCATGAAGTGTATCATCCATCTCCCTTGATCTTCACCCTCTATCGCGATGGCAAGTCTTTCCAAGCATGCTCATTGACTGTGTACTTATACATTGGGACGGACAAGCTTTTCTGGCATCCGTCTGCCTACTATGTAAGGCTCGCTCAGGAAGCTACCTCGTAGGAGAAGCTAATACCTTGCAAGCATTGAATACTGCGGCCGCACGTCTCTGCAGCAGAAGCGATCCATCATTGACTTTCCCTTTTCAGCTCAGCCTCACCTTTTACTTTATCTGTCCTTGTCGAATCATACTCAACCTTAGAGCGTGCGCCGTCCGCATGGACGGATGGGATTTGGCAACTACCAATGTTCATTCCTCAGCAGAGTCAGATGGCTCTTCAAATGAGAGTGCTTCTTGGAGCACATAATGGAATTGACTAGTTTGGAGGTATCTCGTGCACGGCTCACGATTTCTCTCCCAAGTCACCGCGGTAGAGCTCGGTACCACTGGCCGAGGTTTGACTGGGTTTGTTGAGCCTGCTGGCATGATGTGCGGGCGCTAGTTTTTGTGAAACGATCCCGTCGCCCCGCCGTGGGCCGGACTCAGGTTAAACCATAGTCCGAAGGATGCGTCTGAGCCTGGCGCTTCTCGCCTGTGCGAGATCCACCTACTAGTACTACCACGTCATCTTCCAATCAATCATCTGCCAACGAATTACTGCGCGTCTTGCAAATCTTCTTATCGCGTATGCTTACTTGCCATGCTGATTTTCCATCTCGATCGATCGGGGAAGGTGCACAGGAGTCGCGTTACAGATTAATCTGCTTGAGCTACGTTTGGTCCAAGTCTTATAACGTGTCGAATCCACAAAAAATGCCCGCCAGCAACCTAGGAGGAACAGTCGCCGGTAACAACGGCCTACGAAAATGTCATCCAGCTCAAGCTTGAACGGTGCAACCAATGTGTCAGCGGGGAACGGAGAAAGCATAATAACTGTACGCAGCATTACGTCCGGACTGCGGAATCGAAACGGGGTTACTGACGGTGGAGAAATCAGTACAGTATCTGTCAGTAGAAGAGACCAGCTTTTCCTCGTTTCTGACTTGACTGAAAACCCCGAATCCGCCGCAGGCGTGGCAATGACACTCATAGTTCAGTTGTTTTCCGTTACCGCCCGGGAGACAAGCGAGATTGACATGTCCTCTCAGCTGTATGACTACCTACTGACCTTGGCGCTGGAAAAGGAGTTCGTATGGAATGCAAAATGGACGAACGGCAAAGCCCTGTTCCTCATTGTGCGGTGCCTGTCATTATCATACGCTCCTCTGGGTTTCTTCTGTCAGTCACAAGTTTGTACTACGTCCTTTGGCGTTTTACTAACGTACTCTAATAGTTCAGTTTGGAAGCAGATCTCACCTCTCCTGCATGTATACAACATACTGCATCGTCTGTATGTTATTTTTCTGGCTCACCAGCCAGCACTACCCAGCTATTGACGTACGACAGCGAGCACGTTCATGGCGGCCTCTTGCACTGGTCTTCTCCTAGCATTCCGAACCTGGGCTATCTGGGAGCGGAATCCCTTCATTGGCGCTCTGGTGATGACGGCGTGGATCACGATCTGGATACTCATCCCAATCTTTGTCATCTTCGCCATGGCTGGACTGGTCGTCTCCCCCAGTCACCCTCCCGTCTCAACCACTCGGTTTCTCAGTGGAGCTCACGGCATCCGGGGCTGATTGGCTGCTCCGAGTGTTCTACTTGTTGGCGGGTTACGAAGCATGCATGCGCACACCTTGCTTCCTCTCGTCCAGTCTAACCGCGGCATTTAGTGGTATTTCTTCTGACTGTACTCGGAGGACTCCGTCAAGGTACGTCATAATCAGACGGATGAGCGGCAACCAAAATGAGCGGTTCGTAGTCTATAGTCCAACTGCCGTTGTCTTCACTCTATACCGTGACGGTCAGTCTACCGGCTCCTCATACTAGGCTATCATTGCTGATCGTGCCGGTGAAAGCCTTGCTTGCTTCTATCACGCTGCTAAGTCAGATTCTCCCCGCCCGGGACTAAGCCCACAACTGATCCTTTTCAAGGCCTCACTTTACTGGCCGCCTGGCTGTCCAGCACCAGCATCGCCGCCTTCACCTTTCCTTTTCAGCTGACCTTGGCCTTTTACTTCATTTTCCCCTGTCGGTTCATCTTGAACCTTCGAGCAGCAGCAGACGAAGCGGGCACAGGGGACGTGGAAGTAATCGAAGGGGGGAGTACATCGGAATCGTCTTGGTCTTCGGAAGGGAGCCGCTGGTAAAACGGCAAATCAATTTCTTGCCGTTCCGCAACACGGCGAATGCGCATTCTGAGCTGCGAGCATGGATGAATGTACATGCGGAAGCAGCAGTGGTCGTCAAAAGGAATGTTCTTCGTATTCCTTGAATTCTTCCCGCGCCATTCTTCTGCGCGAAACTGTATGCGTGGACCGGCCATCTCATATTGAACCACCATATTCCATAGCCGATAGCTGATTCTTCGTGGCAGTGCTAGACCAGGCTACCTTCTTTAGGGGATTGCAGCTCGATGAGGAGATCGTAACTGTCGCATCGGACGTTAGAGGTTAGCATCATAGATTAGAAGAAGCGGATCTCAGACCGGTGTTTGATCCGTACTCGACCACCAACTATCGGTCCTCGACCACCTCGACCACCAACTGTCCGAGGACTCCTCTGTTTGGTCGGATTCTTGTATATTCGGTTCCGTAGTTGCCAAATCCCACCCGTCGATGTGACTGACCGCTTGGCGAAGGTTGAGTATTATGCGACACGGCACAATCAGATATAAAGGCACGCCAATCAGGTAGCCCAGATAGAAATGGGTGCTTTGCAAACTGTTCAAGACTGAGTTCGTTATGGTCACAGCTAGAGTTGTAGTCAGCGAGTCTGTCACTCCACCCTAGGACGATGTAGTGCACCGACCAAGTAGACATGCAGAGGCGTAGAATGCTACGAGCAAGATCAGCCCCCGTCCTAATCAGTTGGGAGAATAATACTTGCCATCGCGGTATAACGTTAGCATCAACGCGGTGGGTCGTCGGACATCATGGACTGTACGTGTGGTCAAATGATACCCAGAACTTGCTATGACGCTCGGGCCTCACAATATTTGAAACCGCGAATAACGGTCAAGAGGAAGATCACTATATCACTGGTAAGCACACAGAATATGGAAGAAAACAGCGGCACGTACAGCCCTCATATGCAACGAAGGACATGTAGAACCGGAACGACCAAGCGGAAGTGGTCGGCGTGTACAAGGGGATACAACCAGATAGTTCAAGTCCGGGAAACACTGCGCTCGGATCTGGGAGCAAACCCGTCACGCTGTGATAGCTGAACACAGTTGCCATGATCGTGACGGAGAGCCAAGCCAAGCCAACGATTAGGCCACAAGCCGGAGTACGGTTCCAGATCGCCCATGTGCGCAGGGCGAGTACCAGGTTTGAGCAAACCATGACCACGAAGGTCGCCTCTGCATCAAGATAAGTGAGAATGATGGAGGAAGATCTCGGTGACCCACCGATAGCTACAGTTTCCAGCGCTTTGCAAGGCAGAGGATGTGGAGAAGAGCCGACTGCGTCTGGAACGGAAGATTCAGCACAGTCAGGCTCTGTGCGATGAGCCTTGAACTTCGCTCACCGAAAGCATAAAGGACCAATATGAACACACCCATATAGCGGATGAAGAGGAAGACGGCCTTTCCCCATGTCCATCGTGCTTTCCAGATGACTCTCCTTTCTTGCTGGAAAGTAAGGATGTAATCGTACGCCTTGTACATCGATGAGCTAGGGACGACAGAATTTAGATTGTTTCGGCGCACATAGAGGGTAATAGCGCTCCCTTTCGCTGCGAAGTCAGCGAAATCGCCATGATCATGCAAGATGATGCTTACAGATTCCATACTACACAAGCACGTACTCCTTTCAACCCATGGCGTAACCACATGCCTGAAGAATGAACTCACAAGGCCATACAACCTGAACTCGACCAGAGCTAGCAGTTCCGATGACATGAGACAATAGATGGTGAGTCACGCCGAGGCAGTCACAAACAAGCTTCAGCCCAGAGTGAAATCTGACCGATACGGCGCAGTGGGTATTTAGAGGAGTGAACCAGGTAAAGCGGATCAAGCGTGAAACAGGAACGGCACGCTATGCGAACGGCTGTGGTGTGATGCGACTGAATGTAAGACCCCCACGGCGATTACGGCACAGGTCGCGGTATTCATTCATAGTCTGATCGGCAATGTGGGGCCAACAGATTGTCGGCAAAGGGCAGGAACAACATAATCGCCTCGAACAAGCTCCCGGGACTTGAAGAGGCGAAAAAGCGACACTTTGCATGTTTTGCCAGGCACCGTGAACCTCCCGTGACTCGAAAGACAAAATATCTGTCTGAGCGGCCGTGTATGTTTCCAATAGTCTCGGAGGATCAGACCATCATCTTCAAGAAAGTTGCCGCCTTGCTCGACGGAAAACAGTGAACGGAAAATGACCCCCGGTTGCCGATCGCAGTCATCCCCTCACCCTTTGCCCTGATTGCTCCCGCATTCGCTCGGCTCCGTTTACGTCGGCCTTAGCCGGTAGTTCCCGTAACTCCGCGGAGGGACGGGCACCCTTCACTTAGACTGGCACGATCGCTCGCCGCGGCCCTCAATGTACCTTGTCTATCCTCACGTTCCTGCCATACATAGCACCGTGAACGATCTCTCTTGGACCGTGCCGACCGCAAGCACCGCGGTCCGGCGGCAACCCTCACAGTACTACTCACACTCCATTCCATTAGTTCGACTCGTAGCTCGATGAGATGACAAAGATTCAAAAAAGCGTGAACACAGGTCTACCAGATACCGGATAACAGGAACGTCCATTCCGCACAGCGGACCACCAGATAACGAGATGACGGGATAACATGAGGCAGACGACAGATCATCAGATGTGAGTTGATTTGAGTTTGAGTTGGATTGGTGCGCGTTCTTGCTAGCCGGTGAAGGGCTGGCATGGGTTTGTTGTTTGTTGTGGTTGCCAGATACGATGGGTTTGAGATGCGGCGTAGGCTGAAATGAGCGAGACGTGAGCGCCGGTGGGCGGTATTAGTGTGACTGTTGTAGTCTTTTGGGAGTTTGTGGTCAGAGTTCGATGCGAGGCCGCGGGGCAGCTCAGTACTGCGGCATGCCGTTGAACATCTTCCACTCGAGCCGGAGCGTATTCGATGCCTGTCGGACGACGAGCAGGATGCTCTTGGGCAGGACGGACCATATGCTGTCGCCTATGATGACCACCACCACCAGGTCAGCTTGCGGTTGTTCGCCTGCTGGGTCGAAGGCTGCTTGCCTGGTGCGCCCGGTGCAGGCGGTTGCCCTCGGCTCGCCGCACGGCGGGCCTCGTACGCCTCTTTCTCCCTCACAGCGGCCTCGTACCCCACACAGAGTGGGCAGGGGATCGTGCATCCGCACTGGGTCAGGGCTCGCGAGAAGCTGAGAGCCACGTGTCAGAGCCACATTATGAATTACCGCATTAGGAAACACTCACCCGGACTTGCCGCACCCGGCGCATTTGCTTCGCTTGCCTTGGCAGACTTGGCAGTTCTGCATGAAACGGTTGCGGAACGTTTCGCCGTCGAGGACCTTGACGCGTCCCCGAGCGGCTTCCTGCAGCCAGTTGATCTGGCCGGCTGGGCTGCGCTGGTACCCTGGTGAAGGGCCGGACCGGTATCGTGGATCCAGGTTGATGACGTCGGATTCACAGTGGATGTCATTTCGCTCGTAGCCGTACGCGTCGTAGGTTGGGTACCGGATCTCGACAGCTCCGGACTGAGGATCGATGGATTGCACGACGAAGGGCGCGCCCGTCCGCATCCGGGCGTCAATCCCCGAGGCGTCCTTCTCGTTCAGGTCCAGGTAGAAGACGGTGCCCTCGCGCATGAAGCGGCGAAGCAGAGAGGGGGAGAAGGTAGAGAGGAACCATTTGTTGAGTGAGAGTACATTGAGGCATTCCTGCGGCGGCAGCTCGTCGATTACTCCATACAGGACGTCCGCCGGCAGAGAGGGAGCAGCGTTCCGAGGTTGCATGCGTCGGGATGTCATTGTTGTAGATACAGATGTGGGATAGCTCGAGATGAGAGCCAGAAAGAGAAAGGCAGGACTTGAAAAGAGGCCGAAGGCGAAGAGGAGTATTAACTGAAACGTGACATGATCGTTAGGAGCGTTGCTGGTGGGAATAGGGGACGCGCGACTCACTCGAAACCTTTGTGCGGTACTGACGACACCGCCACAGAAGACAATAGAAGAAGCAGTGTACGAGCCTCAGGTCGCTGTGCGCGGTGTTTCGTAGGTCGATGGCGGTCGTCGAGAGTCAGGATGACCGGTGCAGACGGCGGCGACGGAGAGCAGGGTGAAGTGGGTGGAGAACGTAGACTATGCGGCGACGATGGCTCCTTATATGCTTGAACGCCTCGAGGCAAAGCAACTGCGTGCTAGCGCAAATGAGTGCTTCTCGCCATCAGAGAAGGCACGTCCCTAATCAATAGGAATATCAGCACCGCCGCCGACGGATCACGCTGCCTGTCGCAGCCAGCAATCCCGGATTGGGTAACGTCCAGAGACAGCATCCACCCGCACAATGGCAGGAATCCACCAAAGAGCAGAGGCAGAATCCACGGCTCCCCCCAGCCATTTCCTATGCGGGCCAAACAGTCGGAAAGGGAAGATGGGAAGATAGGAGTAAACGCCATTGTCTGACACCCTTCTCTCACGCGATCACACTCAGTCTGCGTCACAATTTGGTTCCGTCCAGGAACCCATCCTGCTTCCCGAGCTTCTTCATTGTCCTCTCTCCCGGCTTCTGCGCCATTGTCCCCTCTGCTCATCGTTAAACGTTCTCGCACCCCGAGCACTCAGAAGGGTCGCTATAGGAACTACCGCATTCCAGCTGGAACATGAGCCTCGATGAGGACAGCGGTCAAAGTCCGGGACGAATCGACCCGCTCGCTGTCCGGCCTGCAGCGTGTGACGCCGAACATGGGGAATGCATGTCTCAGCATATCTCGATATCTCCCGCATTGTCACAATCTGCTCTATTCGAGGAATGTTCTCTCGATCTGTGCTGAGTCTCTGGAGACGTCTCTACGTCGCTGAATCCTCTGGCAATCGAAATCCTGCTCTCTTTGCTCTTCAGACAAGATTGACATCACCATTCTGATCGGCGTGCGTTCGATCTCATCTGCTTCACGCACTCCTCTCTATGCCTACATATCTGATCCAGCTCATCCATAATACCAAAAATCCCGCAATATCAGCAGATCGGCGAACGTGTACCGCTGTCTCAAGCAGACGTGTCCTCGAGCCCAATCATCACGTGCTCCTCATACCCTGCCATGTCGTCGCCTTACCAACCGCCATCGACCTCCATCGTTGGGATCATTGCTACCCTATCGGTCATACGGACAATGGCTTATCATCCATCCCCATGAATATGGACAATCCAATCATCCGACAAACCAACAATATCTCCACAACCCGTTCGAACCTTCCATATCCTCTTCCAGCCGAAGACCCTAACCATACACAATGGCGCGAACCCCCGCAACGGCCCAGGCACGCTCTCCTTCCCTCGCTTCGTCATTGTTCCAAGGCGCGAGTGTCGGCTGTTGCGCTCGGGGTTTGGCCGTACTTGGCCATAACGACGAGGTTGGCCATTGTCTGTGGCGGTGGGGAGGGACGGGTGCCGAGCGGTTGGGGGTTGTTCCTTCTGGGGCTGGGCGTCATTTGAGGGGTTGTCAGGCGGGCCGGGTGGGATGTATGAGGGTTAGTTATGCGGTGAGAGCGAGAGGAGCCTGATTTGAGCTTGTTTCTGTATGTGGTCATTCGATAGGCTGCGCTATTTAGACCTTCCATCTAGAAAGTGGGGCAGTATCGTTGTCAGGTCGCACTGAGCTCGATAAGCCTCAATTGGAGAGGCCAACTTCTGGCTGACCGTTTCGAGGAGTTATGATCACAGTTTCGGTTAGATATGGTCGAGCCCTGTCGGCTCCGGCGACCGATACGGACGACGCTGTTCAATAATGCTCCACCACACGACAAAACAACGTATGCATCTGATTCTTCACGTTCTACTACACTTCGATCTTTGACGTTCGCTATGTATGTATGTACGAGAGCAGTCAAGTCCATCTTAAAGCTTTCCCCGAATGATGTCCGCGGCTGTCGAACGATTAGCCGTGTCGTTCTATGAACTTGGCGCATGAACGTACCTTGTTCCGCTATACCATAGACAGACGCTACCCGATATGAGTACAGGGATTGGGCTCATGATGAAAGGGCTTACCTTGGGGATGGGACGCAATGTGCAGGGGTACAATGGAAAGATCTACCACGCGTACGTTGCTCGTTCCGTACACCTGTGCATTGTTATACTGAGCAAGTGAGGTAGAAAGGACATGGATGGCGGGATACCTTCAGTTCAGGATCGACCACACCGCCCTTCTCGCGGGGTAGCATGGAACAAGAGCCAGCGGTATCTGATCCAATTGAGTAACGGTAATCGGCGAAATCTGCGGGCAGACTCACGGAATGTGGTTGTCAGCTCGTTGATGATGTAGTCTGCCACAATCATTAGTGTCTTTTCATACCGGATAGTAACAGATTCCGCACCTCGCATTTGTTCATCGGTCTGCACAGCCGGACCGGGATCGACTTCGGCAACAATCATGGACTTGAAGGGCTCGGTTTCCTCTAGCTTGCGTACAAACTTGAGTCCCTCGACAAGGATCTGCATGTCTATATGTGCTTAGTCAGCGATGCGATCAAAGATCTGCTATAAGGCATTCGTACCAAAGTCTCGCTCGAGGTAGTGCGGGTCGCAGATGGGTTGCTGTTGTGGGATAGTGGAACCGATGTGCTGAGTTGTAACGCAATCAGTGACATTTCAAGCCATGGAGGAACCGTGCAACTCACAATCGATCCGCGGGAAAATGGATGGTTATGAGTCACGAAGATCGTCATGTACTCTTTGCCCGGTTCAGGCTTGGAAGAGACTGTGGCGAACTGGAACTCATGGGTCAGCTGGGGATGGTACGCTGTTGACTTGCGACATACGTGAGGCATAACCAGAAGCTCGAGGTCGACCGATGTCTCACTCCTGAGGGCTTTGAGCTGCAGATCATATCGTTCCCACAGCGCAGCAGTGATGCGCCCACTCTCGTAGTCGGATTCCAGCTGATCCGAAAGGGACGATATAAGCTGTTCGGCCTGCGCGGACGCTTTCTGCAGAGGGAAGAATGCAAAGCTGGAAAGACCGATAGTATACAGCCCTCGTCGGTGCTCCCTAGCGTAACAATGTCAGTGTCAACGACATGACGGGAGGCGGATATAGGTTACATGAATGCTTGCATCTCGGCTCCGGCGACGAACGGATCCCGCATCTTATCGAGGGTGTTCCATCCGTCCTTCCTAGTGGGATCCAGCTCTACTCCGAGCACGTAAGGAAAGGCAAGGTACACGCTGACAACCGTAGCACGCACCAAACGAGCAAGCAAAGGAAATGTGCTCCTGGACGTTCTCGCCCACTCCGGGTAAGGGCACGACACATTCAATTCCAAGCTTGCCCAGGATCTGCGGATCTCCGATACCGGAGAGCTCCAGAATTTGAGGCGACTTGATGGCACTGCAGGAGATCAGCGCGCGTGTTCATCGAGGACATATATGCAGCCTACCCAGCGGATATGATCACCTCCCGCTGAGCATGCACAGCATGGGTTTCGTCATTATAGCTGAAGACGACCCCCTCGGCTGTTCGCAACTCGTCTCCGTCCATCGCCTGCGGCCCGAACACGATCCTATCCACAGACACCTCGGTCAAAACAGTAAGGTTGGGCCTGTCCTTGAAAGGCACATAGAACGCCTTGCTTGCAGTCAGCGGGCCGACATTACGTAGAAGCTTAAAGTGGGCTGACCGTCGCCGCATACGAGCGGGTCTTTGCGATAGGATCTATCGACAGTGAGGTCGCTTGAGAGAAGGACAAGCAAGGCAACATACCGATAGTGTTGGCGGCCATCCAAGTACCGTTGTTCTTGAGCATCGTAAGCGGTGTTTAGCGTGCAAACGAGAAAGAACCAACCTCGCCGCCCATCTGCGGAATGTAAGTCAATTTTTACATGGGCTTGTCATTGTTTATGCTCACCGCATCTTCCAGTGTTTGGATGCCCATATTGTTCAAGGTCTGACACAGGTCTCAGCATATTGCGCTACTTCTTGACGCACAGCAATGTCGAGGCTCACCTCCTGGAAAGGCACTTCACCGTCCATCACCAAGCTGGGATAACCGACTTGCAGCGGTCCCTCGCTTCCATGATGCTCCAGAGCACAACTTTGCTTGAACCGCGCCTGCTGCTCCGGGGTGGGTGGCGTCATCCTGGCTACGGTCAGAACAGGCACTTCAACTTAGGCATGATGGATCACCTTTGGCCTCGCTTCATGTACTTCAGATGGTTGTCCCAATTCCACCCAGGATTGCCGAGCTCTTCCCAAGCTAACCGCGGCGTTAGCATCGTGAGTGAGCATGTTGAGCCCAAAGAATGTTAAGGGATAGTAGATACCATTGATGTCCTCAGCGGGTGGACGGATATACGCAAGGAAGTTCATCGCGGAGGAGCCACCGAGGCTTTTGCCTCTACGAAGCATTTCAATCAGATGGATTGGACGAAAGATCGTATTGCGAGCGTACCTGGGCCAAAGGAATGACCGATCCTTGGCATGCTTCTGAGGTGTTGTCCAAAACTTCCAATCATAACGATCATCAAAGATCTGGCGCAGATATTGAGCGGGCACCAAGATGTTGGGATCGTCCAGGTTGGCATGTCCCGCGTCGAGGACGAGGACTGAGACGTTGCTGTCTTCAGAGAGTCTCGCCGCAAGCGTCAACCCTGCCGTCTACAATGCTGCATTCAAGTCAACGCGTCATTTCAGGCTCTTAGCATACTTACACCGCCTCCTAAGAGTCATTCAGCCATGCGAAATGACAGAAAGAGGAGGAAGACTCACCGCATATGATGTAGTCGAACGTTCGGTCTTTGACGTCGTCCAGTTCAGCGAGCGACTCTTTGGTACCCATAGCGGATGATGGCTCGTTTTGAGCATCGTACGGAGCAACACCAGCCCGCTATATATCGGTTGAACAATAGCGCTCACTTCCCATTCTGCCTGAAGAGATACGACCCGCTTTGAGGCGCGTGCACAGTAAGCTCCAACAATGTGTCTCGCCCACTTTGGATCAGTCCGGCTCCCATCAAACCGGCTTCACGGCGAGAGAAGTCATGGTTGACATCGCCGTCCATCGGAACCATGAGAGACCGCAAGGTACACAAGGTGGCACATCCCAAAGATAGGTACCATCAGGAATGCGGCGACGCGTGCGAAAGGTTGAACGGCGGAGCGCTGATTATGATCCGAGCGAAGAGCGGCTTTCGGAGGAATAGGTTGCCGACGAAGGACCCACATATTGCGATTCGCAGATGGAAGAGCATACTGACACAAACCTTTTAGAGATTAAGCCTGACAAAGAGTGGTTCACAGAGATATCAAGACTTCATGTGCAAGAAAGAGGAAGACATGTAAGCTATATGGGGGAACGCCCAACGCCGGCTTATGTAAACTATGTTTGTGTTTACCTCCGCATTCCGATCGATCAAAAGGCTCGTGTCTTCTTGTCTCTTCACTCTGCTTCACCACCCTCCATATTTGGCTATGCTCACGAACGGCGCCGTCTGATATCTCATTCTAGAACATCTCTGCTCTTGGGAAATGAGGACCTCACCTCATCGACATCAAGCCCTGGAATGTCTGCGGCGTCGCATAAAGCGATCACTCTTATCGGCACAATCTTGCAGCGCGCGACTTGCTGCATCTTGCGGCGACCATCGAAGTTCAAGAAGGAGGAATCTGCCAGTGAATGGGAGAAGAACACTTGAGCTCTAGGCTAGGTGCTACTGTCGCCTCACCACAGACCATGACAACCTCCTCAGGCTCGTAGCCTGATCCGAGGAGTACTCCGCACGACAGTATTATGATCACGTCTCCCTTCAAAGACATCTTCGATCAATATGCTCTGGGTGTGCGGCCCCTTATCAACCATCACTCGCCAACCCCGTCCAAGCGCGCGATCTGTCGGCGGCCGTCTCTCTGAGGAGAGCTCTCTGCGGCGACTCCGTTGTATCCTGAAGCAACAATGGCTCCTATCAATGGCTTTTATCGGCATATATACAGCTTTTCTGCCCCTTCCGGCTCGTATATGCGCTTTCTCGCCGAAAGCCAGTGTGTGAAACGACTTCTCTGGGATACTTGTGGCTGTTCGTGGGTTTGGTGCTATGTCTTTCGATTTGGAGGCTATCGCGCAGCTCAAGATCGCTGGTACTGTGAGTCTCCGCACGATCTCCCAGCATACACAACTGATGACCTCTGTGCTCTGACAGTATGGTATCTGTGCGTATTGTGACTTTTTCGTGCCATGAACCTGAGCTGATGGTGTGGTAGGCATTGCGGCGACGCTTTTCGTATGTCCCCGCTCTCTCCAGGCTGGAGAGAAGTGTTGACTCCGAGCAGACATACGACTGCATCCTCACCTGGGAGCAAGAGAAGAAGCTCATCTGGGACGCGAGTTGGTCTTATGGGAAATTCATATTTCTGCTTATCCGCTATACGGGGCCGCCGGCCTTCATCGGGTTTGCATTCGGTAAGATGCCTGAACTTCCGCCCATCTGCTTGTGTTAACGGCTCGCAGTCCAGTTTGGCTCGCCAACAAGCGACTTGTCCTGTAAGGTCCTGATGTACTTTTGTCTCGGTACGTCAGCTCGCATGCCATGTCAAAGTGGACGAAGACCTCAACATATGAAGCAGGCAGTACGATCGTCATCATCCACTGTTCCGGGCTCGTCCTAGCTCTGCGAACCTGGGCCGTCTGGGACCGTAACCGCCTATGCGGCGCCATCGTCGGCATCGCCTGGATGTGCGTGACGATCCTCGGCAGCGTCTTCCTGGTGTACAGCGGGATCGGGCTGGTCACGGACGGGAACTCGCAGTTTCCGGGCATCCCGCTGGCCGGGTGTAACCCGATCGATACTCCGTCCACGTCTGCAGCGGCGCTGAAGCTGTATATATGCTTGGCTACGTATGAAGGAGGTGAGTGTACGCATCGCCTTGCATGCCCCGCGGTTCTGACAGTGTATGTATGCAGTGGTTTTTCTTCTGACGGTGGTACGAGGCCTGAAGTACTGTAAGCTCCTTCATCACTGCGCAATCCTTCGCCTCAATAAGACACTCCGGTAGTGCACGAGGCCCGCCCAACGTCTCTAATGCTGATCCTATACCGTGACGGTAACCCCCCTCAACCCACACCCTCTTCCCAGCCCGCTCACCGCTCCACAGCCTTTCTCGGCTCCGTATGTCTCCTCGGTGAGTCTCGCGCTCTCATCCCACCCACGACACTTGACTGATGAGTCACGACCCCTCACAGCAATGACATCAACCAACGCGATCCTCAACAGCATCCAAAGCCCGCATTTTTACCTCCCTTACCTGATAGGCACGGCGTTCTACTTCATTGTTCCGTGCAGGATCATCCTCAATTTACGGGAAGCGACGCGGCTTGTGGATGAGTGGGATTTGGCCACGACGAGGCTGCATTATAGGGATATGGTGGATCATGTCGTGTTACAGGATATGCAAACTGGAGTTCGCGAATTTTGAACGTGTGAGATGATAACATTTGCGTGACCGTGAGGGGGATGATCTTACTATGCCGCTGATTTCTATCTCAACATGTATATCGGGTTGGGGGGCCTTTTTAAAGATCTGCGCCAGGTTTATGATGGAGACGACGCTTAGTTCCTCTTCCAGCAGGTATAGTCGTCGCGTTCAAACTTGGAAACGGGCAGCTTTGGATGTTGGAAGCATAGTTAAGCGCCGACACCGCGGAGAGCGGCGACTGACGCTTCCTCAGCAATCAGATCAACAAGCGTCATACCCGGTTATACATGCGAATTACCGCCTTACACTGACCTAATTAACGAGAACCTCGTGCTCGTTCTCACGTCCCCTCCTCACCTCACCTAAGCATCTCCAAATTTCGCGCTTATACCCGACTTCCGCGTCGGAGCTATGCCCAAACCAGCCAAAGCCATCGGCCATAAGTGGTTGCCGGTTCCCCCGACGAGCTATGTCCGAGCCGGACGAACCCGATCGGTCGCTTGCTTATGACAGCATCTCAGCTCAGCCTACCCTGGCTAATCTAGATTACTACGGAAAAGATCTGGAATGTGCTCAAGCTTGTACCTGCTGCCTGCCACCGCGTATAGGACCATGACAACCGCACGTCCCCCCCTGCGCATTTCGCCAGCACGCATGCGATAACGCCATCCGATGACGAAGCAAGCAGGTGGTTTTCCGAGGTGTTCTCTCCGCCGGTTGGTAGGGGGATATGGATATAAAGCCGGCCTGTGTATTCCGGGCGAGGTGGCAGCAGGATCGCAGCTACTACTGTATACCATAGACGCTTCAGCCTACGGACCTTTGCAAGGTAAAGCAAGATGACAACGACGACCAACGGCACTGAAGAGCTTCTTTTCCCAAACCCGCGCGTTGAGGGTGCGGACCAGTTCTACCCGGCCAACGAGCCCGTCCAGATTGGGGAGGCATACCCACCCGTGCGTCCTCCTCATTCTCGTCCTAGGGCAGGCAAGAGACAGTTGCTGACAATGGGAGGTAGACGATATATCCCAAGAATGCGAACTTGCCTATCCTTTTCCAGCCTATTAAGATCCGCTCGATGGAGTTCAAGAACCGGATATGGGTCGCGCCGATGTGCATGTACTCGAGCGATAACGGCCACGCGACGGACTTCCACCTCGTCCACCTAGGGGTACGTCTCTCCCTTCTCGCATTTAAACGCATGGTGGAACACTCGCTGATGGAGAGTTGTTGTTGTATGTACGTAGTCCATGGCCCTCCGCGGCGCAGGCGCAATCATAGTCGAAGCGACCGCCGTCCTCCCCGAAGGCCGTATCTCGCCTGAAGACGCGGGGATCTGGCAAGACAGCCAGATCGAGCCTCTTGCGCGGATAGTCAGGTTCGCCCATGCGCACGGGACGAAGGTCGGCATCCAGCTGGCGCATGCGGGGAGGAAGGCTTCGACGTATGCGCCGTGGATCCAGATGAAACATGATCGCGCGACGGGGGTGAAGAACGATACGGCGAGCGAGAAGGAGGGCGGGTGGCCGGATAGGGGTGCGTGCTTGTGTGCTACTGCTATCTCAGCATAAACTGACTCATCCGTAGTGGTTGGCCCTTCGGACATCCCGTACGACGATGGCTACCCACAACCGAACCCACTCAGCAAAGAACAGATCAACGAGCTCGTCGAAGCGTACGCCGCCGCGGTCGAGCGGTGCAAGAAGATCGGCTGTACGTACAGACTCGCATACGCACGCGTTATGGAATACCGCTAACTCCCGCTTTAGTCGACTTCATCGAGATCCACGGCGCGCACGGCTACCTCATCCATTCCTTCTGCTCCCCTCTCTCCAACAACCGGACAGACGAATACGGCGGCTCACTCGAGAACCGGATCCGTCTCCCTCTCCAAATCGCCAAGCGCGTGCGCCAAGTCTGGGGCGCCGACAAGCCCCTCTTCTACAGGCTAAGCGCGACGGACTGGGCCGAAGGACCCGAGCGCGATCCCAAGACGGGCGACTGGCTCCAGTGGGGCGTGGAGCAGAGCACGCTCTTATCTGCCGAGCTGAAAAAGGTGGCCGATATAGACCTGATCGACGTGTCCTCCGGCGGACTGTGGAAACACGCCAAGATCGCCGTTTTCCCCGGGTATCAAGTCCCGTTCGCGAGGCATATCAAGCAAGCTCTGCCGGACGTGCTTGTAGGGGCAGTGGGGAAGATAACGAGTGCTAAGCAGGCGGAGGGCTACTTGCAGGACGGGAGTGCGGACGTGGTCCTTTTTGCGAGACAGTTTTTGAGGAACGTGGATTTCCCCCTGGCTGCGGCGGAGGAGCTGGGCGTGGCGGTCAAGCCTGCGAGTCAGTATGAGTCTGCGTGGGGGAAGATGCTTGGCTGGGGGATGCCCTGGTAGGAGGATGCTGGAGCTAGAGGAGTGTGTGGGTTATATAGAATAGGCTAGATTAGAAGGATAAATGCTAACTAACTAACTATGTAGAGGGTAGAATGCCAAGCTAATGTAGCGGTGATTTCCTAAAATAGAACGCGTCGTAGTAAGGGTCGAAGCGGGGAGCGCGTTTCGGTCCATGCTGCCTCTCATCTTATTGCACATGTCGGAGAAGTCGCATTCCATCATCTGATCATATACCCACCAACCCACTCATTACTAAAAGGGCAGTCTTTACTCTCTACTGCTTGTCTCTTAAGCACGCATGACGATGCACCCCCTCCTCGCACTCATTCTAGCATCTCCGCTCACCGCCGCCCAATCCCTCCCCATCCCCTCCGAACTCTTCTCCCCCCTCATCGCCCAAAAACTGCTCAAAACCGCCCAATCCCAGTCCATCGCCTCCTCCTACCCGCAATACACCTACCCCGGTCCATCAGGCAACGGCAGCTGGGACCTCTTCAGCGCCGACACATGGACATCGGCGTTCTTCTCCGGCTCTCTCTACCTCCTTAATGACCGTTTTACCCGCTTGTGTCCAGGCAGCCAGGCCGACGTGAGCGGTACGAACTGGGTCGCCGAGGGTCAAGATTGGAGCGAGGGCCTAGCAGGGCTGACGGGGGGGAATACGCTGGGGCACGATGTAGGGTTCGTGAGCCAGCCTTTTCGGGATGACTTGGCTTTGAACTGGGCGAACGGGACGGCGTGGGAGGTCGTGCAGGGGTTTAATGCCGATCTGGCGGGGCGGTATAGCCCGGTTGTGGGGTGTACGAAGAGCTGGGACGGGCCGACGGATAATGACTTTGAGGTCATCATGGACAATATGCAGAATCTCGTCGTACGCCCTCCTCCCACTACCTCGGCATGCAGCTAAGGCTGACGGGAAAACAGTTGTTCTTGTTCACCGCTTCGCTGAATGGGAATCAGACGCTGGTGGAGATGGCTATGTCCCATGCGAACAAGACGATCCAGAACCATGTAAGGGAGGACGGGTCGAGCTTCCATGTGGTGGACTACGACCCGACAACGGGCGACGTGCAATGGCGAGGGACCGCGCAGGGGTACTCGAATGACTCGTGAGTATCGCACTCTCGTCTGTCTCCTGGTTAAGGAGCTGACAGGTGTGGATAGGACCTGGAGCCGCGGTCAAGCATGGGGCATATACGGGTTCGCGACGGTGTACAACTTCACCCGCGTACAGACGTACCTCGACACATCCCGAAAAATGGCAGACTACTTCGTCTCCCACCTCCCGGAGGCAGGCGTCCCATACTGGTCCGTCCTTCCCTCTCTTCACACCTGCCTCCTCTGAACCCGAGTCTAGGGACTTCGACGCCCCCACCTCCCCTCCACCGACATACGATACCTCAGCAGCAACGATAGCCGCCTCGGGCCTGCTCTTCCTCTCCACGCTCGAGAACCAACAGTCGCCCGCGAACACCAGCGGCGCGCAGCACTGGCAACAAGCCGCCATCTCCGTTCGTCCCATTCCTATTCCCTACCCACATCTCCATTTCTCCTAACCCTCAAACTCAGCTCCTGAGCAACACAGTCCAACTCGGCTGGCAGCCCGGGTCAGACTGGGACAGCCTCCTAAGCAACGGGACAGTAAACAACCGCGCCACCCCACCGAACAACAACACCGGTATAATCTATGGAGACTACTACTTTATCGAGGTGCGTCCCGCGCCCCGCGCCCCTCCCCTCTCCTCTCCTCTCCTCTCCTCTCCTCTGCCTCTCTGTAGTTACTCATGTGGTTTTGTGTTGGGTGTGATAGGCGGGAAATAGACTGCTCGAGATGGGTCTTGTGAACTGTTCGGGCGGGGCGGTTAATGGGAGTTCTGCCGCTGGGGGTGCGAATAGTTCGACGGGGTCGACCGGCGGGGGGTCTTCGGGGAGCGGAGGGAAGTCGTCGGCAACGTCAGCTGGTGCTGCGGTTGCTGGCTTGTGGGCAATGATGCTGCTAGTGGCTAGCTCGCTGGTCATGAGCTTGTGAGACTTCGGGGATTGGGAGGCATTTGGAGGGAGAGAGGATAGCATCAGACTTTCGATATCGGACAATGTATTTATTGGACTCGTTTGGAGGACGCATACCAGCCTGATTGATACGAACACCATAACATTCCACTTCATATCTCCGATATCCTCGACATCTTCTGACCAAGTCATTTCGGATTTTGGAGTTCTAATCTCCGGGCAGGTGGATTGGTTCCGAGGGGAAAGTAAAAGAAAGAAAAGAATGTTTTGCGTTGGCCGGGAATCGAACCCGGTCCCCGAGCAATTTCTCTCTTTGTGAGAGCCAGATAATGGGAAGCTCGGATTCTAGCCATTAAACTACCAACGCGTTGACATGTTTTGGTTCACCCTTCCCTGTAAATGAGCCATTCAGATACGGCAGGCTTAAAGAGAAGACCGTTGACATCGCCACCCGCACGCGGTAACGGGACGCGCGCGACGTCGTGCTGCGAGTCGCATTGACAACCAGGCCGCATATACCCAGCAAACCGGTCATATCCTCCATTTTATTGGCATCGTATCTTATGAAGGACGGACATATTGGCGCGGACAGCCGATGAGCTACTTTACCAAGGTCTTTCGTTCGACGCCGAAGCCTGAGAGCAAAGATCCAGAAGCGGACCTCGCGTCCTTCACGCGGTCATGGGAGCATGTCAAGGTGCGCACGACGTCGAGGTGGATGTACGATGTTGATGACCATCTATAGGACACGCTGCAACGTCCAGATGAACGACAACTGGCGCGCGGGATTGCGTTCACCGACATACCTGCGGAACTGCGATTACTGGTGAACCACCTCGTACTGGAATCCAGCCCGGATGCGGAGTATGTGGCCTCTCGGGTTTCCCAGATCTCGCTGACGGGGTATGCAGTACCACCGGGCCATGTCTGGAATATACCCTCAAGCATGGTGTGATATCCTCATAAGCGCTCGGTGGCGTGCTGACAGTCTTCTAGACGTCCTCAACACCCTCGTAAGGCTCAGCTCCAAAGACCGGCCTTTCGGAATTAAGGCCGAGGTGGTGAAAGCCATGCTCAACCTTGTCGTTCTGATGGACGAGCACTTTCTCGTGCACTCTACTGTCCACAAGGCCGTTCTACGACTGCTTCGAAGTTGTGTGAGAGATGAGTCGCAGAGTTTTGATGGCGGAACGAGGGCAATGGGAGCTGCTGGGGCGTCACGAGGAAGGCCAAGCGACTATGAGGAAGACCGTGCGTGTGCTCCGTTTCCACCTGGATGTCGTACTCAATCATATTCCAGTTGTCGACCTTATGTGTGCTCTATGTTCACGAATACGACTATACCCGCAATTACTCTTGATATTCTTCCACGACAAACATATATACCACGATCTGGACGACGATGAAACCGTGCATGCCGACGAAGGTGAAGAAGATGACGAGTTCGACACCTCCTTCTCTTCAACGACATCTACAGTCATAGCAGCGGCTCCGCGCTCCATTTCGCCAACTCCTTCAGCAACCACAATCACCTCTGCCCCTACAACATCTTCCTTCTATCGACGTCCGGAATACGAGTTCTTGGTCTACAACTATCTACTGCGTTTCGTCCATCGGGAAGGGAAGATTGGAGATTCTGCTCGTACTGGACTGCTTTTCTTGATGGACGTGGCCATGTCTGCCCCTGAGCGTCCGGCCTTGAAAGCATCAGCCTCACCGCCATCCACCGACCCACTCGCAGAAGCATCGCTCGCCTTCGCCGAGTATATTTTAGAGAGTGACTTTGCGGATGTGCTGGCTGCCGCTCTTGGCGCAGTGTATTCGTTGTTACCATCCAAGCTTATCGTTCGGCGGCGAGGTAAAGGCAGCGAGGCAGCCACCGGATCGATGGTACTTGGTGGAGTAGAAGAACATGAGGATGAGAGCGAAGAAGAAGAGGAGCTCGAGCGAGCGAGGGCCTTCGGAATGGACGTCTCCTCCAGCCCAGAGTTCAAAGCAAGACTAGCACACTTCGTCAAGATGATCGACTTCGTCCAAGAGGTGATCCTTCGACAAACGCCGCCGTCCGACGACCCTGCGAGCTCTACCTCGAGTACCCTGGGCGCGTCCATAGCAAAGTCCATCCTCAAGTTCATGCGTTCCTCCTTTTTGGCGAACGTGTTATATCCCTCAATCTTGGAATGTTCGGACGAAGATGGCAGCGCGATCGCTGTTATGACCTATCTCGATGCGATCCTCACGACAGTCAAGGATGAACAGATGTCCGAGGTCATCATAAACTTCTTGACGAACGAGGATGAAGACGAAAGCTTGAAGGACCAAGGTAGCTCCAAAGGCCGTCGAAACCATACTGCGAAGCCTGGCAGGCGAAAACGGACACAGAGTCGAGCGATGACGCTACTGCAGCTGGAGACGAAGCCGCGGAGGAAGTCAAGCTACTACAACTCTCTAGGGAGATTTACGGTGAAAGACTTGCTCCTGTCCAACCTGGAGAGCAAGTCTCAGCCTACGGCCAGTGCAGCCCTGAAGTTGCTGAATACACTGCTCACGCAACATGGAGTCGCAGCCCTTCCTCGCATCTTCACACTGCTGCCTGATTCCGCAGCGAACGGTCATTTCTTGGATGAAGAGGACTTGAAGACTCCCAGACCTGGATTTACCACCCCAGACGGGGATCTCTTTAGCCCTCAATTTCCCCGACTATCCAACAACTCGAGCTCAGACGACGATCTCACGGCTTTGCGACATCTTCCTCGTGAGATGGATGATGCCGATCTATGGCAGCAACTGGTAGCTCGCATCGACCCGAAGTTTGCCGCAGAAGCACGGCGAGGCGGCAACGTACAATACCTCGAGGACGCGCAAGATCAGCTGGAAGCCCAGCTACTCCTAATCGATGCGAGCTTAGTCGGGGAAGTCGATCCGGATCAGTCTCTGCCCCTGCCGCAGCAACGATATCGACTATCGCCGACCGACCCACTGCTTGCGCAGTTGCTCAACGTCACCCAGCGGTTCTTCTCCCATTCAGCCGAGATGAACCTATCCCTCACAGGCGTCATCCATGCGATCGCTTGCAGTCCGCAGCTGTCACTTGCAGACTGGCTCACCCATAACATCACCTCGTCCAGCTCGGCGCAACCAGCGATGTATACCTGCTTGGCCAGCCTCGTAGCACAACTCCCGAAGTATCGAGCCCAAGTACCGAAGTTCGACGACTACCTCGAACAACGACGCCGAGGCCTGCTTTCCTCCAAGCCAGCCGATACAGAGGCGCTCAACTCCCCCGTAGCGCTCCCGTCGACCTCACAATCCCCAGCGGCACCTACACAACCGGCCCCTACGACCCCGCCGAAGAAAAAACGTTACTCCGGCTTCGTAGCCTACTTCTCACCCTCTCGAGCCCGAGCGCACGACACCCAGTCTACCGACCCCCAACCAGCGCACTCACGTCGGCAGTCTCAGGACGCACTAAACCCGCTCGAGCAGCATTATCGCGAGACACGTACTGTGCACCTTACGCCGCTCAAGGGTGCACTGCCAGAGGCAGGCCCATGGTCCCCCGCCAAGTGCCGACGTAGAGTAACAGAGGCTCAGGCGGAAGCGTCGTTCGACAATGTCGCTACTGCCTGGGGTGCTGCTCAGAGCGAGGAGGACGAAGATGAAGAAGAGGGGAGCAGGCCAAGGACGCCTGAGCGTGATAGGCAGAATGGAGAGCAGGACGAGGAGGAGGAGGAAGGGCAGACGACCCTCTCTGAGCTGCTGGATAATCTGGTAGTGCTGGAGGAAGCGCTGAAGGAGGTTGCGGCTGTTGTACAGATGCGGAGGGTTATGGGGATCGATGATTGATGATTGAGATCCCGAAATGGTTCGTTGGTGGTGGTTCTCTTGACTTGGAAGCGGGTGGGGCTGCACGGAATGGATAGGTGTTGGCCGACAGATGTTGGTGGTGTACATGGACTGCAGGCTGCAGGGAATACCATACTCTACGATGCTTATGAACTTACGAACGCCTAATTGACTCAAATCTCACTCCATCACTTATTCGCAGGAGTCGAGGGTCTCGTGTGCAGACTGCTCAAATGTTTGGATCAAGAACGGGGAATCATGCATTGCATACAAGCTGAGTGGATGTCAAAAGCAAACAAAAACAAAAACAAAAGAAAGGCAGGACTCCATCCGCGTTCCTTCCACATGAGGAAGGTAAAGGTATCATACACCACCCTCAACAAAATATACAACGACCGCTTCAACAGTCTATTTTATGATCCACCATCTGCTCGCTTCCTGAACGCTAAACGAGCCCATCGGACCAGGGGAGACAAGTCGGTCGCTCAGGTCTGCACTTCTAAGATTCTCACGCATCCGAATGCCGCTCCGGCCGCTGCGCCGCCCACGACAAGCATCGACAGTGCCCCCTTCGCGTACCCCCACGGGCCGCCAGTACCGCCCGTAAAGTGCGTCTTGAACGCTCCGAACAGGAGTAAGATGATACCGGTCACGACGCACGAGTAGGCCAGGGCGGTATTGGCGTCCTCGACGAAGAAGTAGGGCAGGAGAGGGACGAGGCCACCGAGGAAGTAGCCGAGGCCGATGGTCAGTGCGGAGATGTATAAGCGACGAGTGGGCACTTCTTCGAGCCCTTCCCCGAACTTCAGCAGGAATGCCGTAAGGCCAACGTCGTCGCTCCATTTCAGACCGCCGTCTTCTGGGTGCGGGAGGCCGTTCCCGTTCTCGTTCGCGTGCAAAAGGCTGCCGTTCTCGCCTTTTGTCTTGGACCGCCCAAGCGTGCGGAGCCACATCCCCCAGTCGAACTTCCCATCATCGGAGGAAGGAGGTTGTGCGGCGCACATATCGGCCTCGACCTTCCGCAGCTGCATGGCTACTTGCCGGCTGGTGTGTTCGTCCACCCCGACAGGACCAAGAACAGCATACACCTCGCGCATCATCTCCCCGTCGCAAGAACGAGCAACGCGGTCGTGTGTCTGCTTGCGGAGATAGCGGAAATGGTCGCGTTCGGATTGGGAGGCGACTATATGCGCATATATGCGTCAGTCGTCAGTATATGACCCTAAAACACGTAGGAGCGAAGGACATACGGAATCCGCCAATGCCCATCGAGATTGCGCCGGCGATGAGTTCTGCGAACCCACCGAGGACGACGATACGCGAGTTACCAAGGCCGGAAAGACCGGCTGTAAGTGCGAACGGTACTGTAAGCCCGTCGCTAAGGCCGATTACACTGCATCAAACCGGTCAGCCACTACTTGAGCTAGGAGGAGGAAAGGAACGTACATGTCCCGCACAACATCAGGGTCTATCAGAGTTCGCTCGTCGTCGCCCTTCAAATCCTTGCAACAGACGCCATCCGGTCGCGCGCACTTCTGTGCTAACGGCGTCTCCGGCAAGTCGTCGCCCGAGGTCCCGTTCGGCGGTGTCTGGAGGGACCAGACGCTGGCGAGCGCGTTCCGTGGAGCTCGTCTAGGGAGCGGTACTGAGGTTGGCGTTTGAGGTGCTTTGGGAGTGGTCGGAGCGCCTGAGGCGGAGACGGCAGGCGCGGCCATTGTGCCGTAGGAAGGAGGAGGGGAAGAGTGAGAGGAAGCCGTGGTGATCGTTGCGCTTATGGTGGTAGATGTAAGCCTAGGAGGTGGTCGTTGTCCAGAGAGCTGGTCGAGCTACCAGCAAAGGGGTGATGGGAGGTGAAAGAGGGGAACAAGGGGATATCTGATGTCGATGGTCGCTGTTGCAAGGGAAGATAAGTCTGAGCCGTTCTCGCACCGTCCGTCCGTAAGCAGTCCAAGCCATTCGGCGGCTCCCACCTCGGGTCCCTACACAACGGAACCAAATGCTACATACAGTAGGCTGCAAGCGGATGACGCGCCCTCTCGCCCAGAAAAGCAGGATTTCACAAGCGAGACCCCCATCGCCTTCCCCGTTTGCTTCCGTTTTCTCACTCGCGCTCCGGAGATGTGAGCGAGCCAATGAACCGACGCGCTTTACGACGCGCTATGGCCGGTTTATTGAGTTCCTGGACGGCCTGCGACGCGTCGATATATCGCTCGTTGGGTGGGCGAGACAATTGACGATTCCGAAGCGGCTTATTGGCTCGAAGCTTCTCGCTGTTACATATTTGGCTCGTCTGCTTCGCTCGCAACGGGCAGCCGATCGTTCCTCCGGCGCATATATCAACTACTCCGAGCTCCGCGGAGCTCCGCAGTACTGGGCGGATGAGCGCCGCGCAGTTCTGCTTACCCAAATGCACGAAAATACTGGCAACGCGAGACGATCCACGTAACCCGGGGTCTCTCCGAGGAAAACACCAGCATGTTCCGAGCTGTTCCTTATCTCGCTGACATACAACGGAGATCGTAGCATCTGCTTATCTTATCCGAAGCTCTCGGGCCTGTCATGATCCTTCCGCATGGGGGAGCGGAAGGGAGATCTAATCTTATCGCTTCCCATTCTGTTACTGCAGTGGAGAGAGCGGAAAGCAAGAACTGTTCGCCTTTCCGCGCGCCGCGTAGGCAAGACCAACTGCGCTCTCGACGAGATTCCTGTTTCGCTCTCGCCGCGTACCATGTATGCGGACCACGTGGAGCTCGAATCTTTCTGCTGGACGGGCGGTGGGATTCACGCGGTCAGTCACTGTGGGCTGCTAGGCTCCTGGAACAACAGCTCTTGGATGAAGGGATACCCATCCGGGCTTCTAGCGGCTCTCCACCTTTGCCATCTGCCTGCCACCTCTTTTCTCTATCCATTTCATCATGTGCTGCCAAAACCAGTCAAAACCCCAGTCAAAACCGGCAAACCTAACTCGTCTATTCGTCGCTATTAAGACCACTAAGCGAAATCGACTCGGTTGGCGTGCGGGTTTCCCCCATCGTTAACATCTCCGTCCAACCAGGAAGCGCTCCAGCGGTGCATGCCCTCAGATTAAGGATGATGCGGCATGGCACTATGAAGTAGAAGGTGAGGCAGATATGGTAAGGTAGGTGGAACCATGGGTTTTCTTGGTCGCTGAGAACAGCGTTCATGATGTTGCAAGCTGTGGGAAGTGTCAGTGTATCAAACCATCTCAAGCGGGCTCGAATGTACCGAGGAGACATGCAGAGGCCAAGAAAGCTTGGGAAGCCATGTAAGCCTCCCCCCCAGCCAACACCAAAATTTCAAAAATTACTGACCGTCGCGGTATAGAATCATCGTCAGTCCCGAGGGTTTGGCGTCCGAGACTGTCATCTTTCAGTTCAAAAGGGCCGATGCGGACCAAAACGTTGGAGCTAAGCAATGCTTACCATAAAGAACACCTCGTATTGCCGTCATAATGAATATGACCGTGCAAGATGTAAGTCTGCTTTATCCCGTAGACATGCGGTCGGTTATACTCACAACCCTCATACGCGGACCAGCAGGTATACGCCCTAAACGACCATAATGCGGCCATAGGTGTTTCGGTTCCACCACAACCGGTTATGGACCCCGGAACCAAGGGGAGCCCCATATTCCCCTCGGGAATAAATCCGATCGTTACGTACACCACGAAGATAGTCGTCATCACAGTCACAGTTGACCACACGACAGCAAGGAGAACCCCAATGTTGTACCTGCGTTCCCAGATCGCCCACGTGCGCAGGGCGAGGACGAGTGCTGAGGCGTGTGTGACGAAGAGGTACCCAGCTATTATCGATCTCAGATTCCAGGCCATGTGGGACAGAAATCGAACCGCACCAATGCAGAAGTAATAGCCGAATGCGCAGGACAGACTGCCAATAGAAGTATTGAATTGCGCTACAAATGACCCAATTTAATCATGTGGAATACGTGTAGAAAATCAAGGCCTACCCCAGATAAATAGGGCTCCGACGATGAAGCCCAGCATTCGGATGATGAGGAAAAGCGCCTTAACGTACGACCATCTGGCATCCCAAATGAGTCTCTTTTCTTCCGGCCATGTGATGATGTAGTCGTAGAGCTTTGTCGGCACGCTGAATCAGTAGAAGAACATGCAGAATCACTGTCGCGTACAAATAGTGTAGCTCCTGCGCCTTGCATTCAATGAATCGGTGAACAGTATTTCCCTGAAGATGGTAGAACAGACATACAGCTGCCATACTGTGCACCCAGGATGCCTCCGACTAAGCTGCAGTACAACTGACGCCGGCAAGGGGACTCACATTCCCAGCAGTACCCCATGCAAGGTCAAGCTGAAGGAGTTGGGACATGCTTTCGTACGTTCCCGCGTTCTGACCGTAACCACACTGGTGTGGGCGAGCCGTTCCACCTTAAGTAGCCCATTCACGACACTCACAACGGGGCTATACAACCATAAGCCAGCATCCTGTAGAGCGGCTGTTCACCCTTCCGAAAGATTTCTGGATTGTCTCCAATGAACCTGCTAGCAGCAGCCATAGCCGATCAGAAGTTGATGGCTGCGTGATCCCTTCCAGTTAAGCTCCATGACAAACTCGTCAGGACCTCCCACCTCGGCACTTTTTTGGTCCTTGTCGGCGATTACGAATGGCACAATCTGCGAGTTAGACCTGACAGCAGGCTGTGCGAACAGATTCAACTCCAAGAACGAGAGGCGTTGGCGAGCTGTGAGTGGATGCCTGTTCTCAAGAAGTCTAATGGGCGCCACCTGCGGCCTGCCCGCGTGAAAATAAGAGATCTTGTGCGGGCAAAGGACAAACGCGCCAGCATGATCGCCAGCTGCACACCGACTCAACCTGTTCCTCACAGCAGTCGGAACACTAACCTGCAGATCTTAGATAGAATTGACACTGCCATGGCTAGATCTCACTGATAGGCATTGCCGATATAGGCGTCGTTGCCCCAAGCATGATGGGGAACTGTTGGTTACAGGCCGTTCGCTAGCCTCTTTTGCTGAAAACTGGTAAACGAAGCTGAGCACTATCAAGCCGAAGGCTTAGAATCAACACATGCGAGGATGCCTCCGATATACTTAGCTTATTGCATAGTACTAACTAGGATCTCCCTTCGGTGCCATGTGAAGACGATCCTAGTCAAAGGAAGCCATAACCATGCGCCCGACTGTTGTCGATGACAAAAGGCTGTATTTTGCCCAGTTGCAATACCCCGAGGGCGTTGGCCTGCAGTCTGTTCTCGCGCATGCTTGGGTGCTACATACTGGCCAGGTTCGCAATGGCTGTAGGAAGGTTGAATTCGAGCTCTCCAATCCAATGACTTAAATCAGCGCCGGGAACTCATCTACCCGTCGCTATTAAGACCACTAAGCGAAATCGACTCGGTTGGCGTGCGGGTTTCCCCCATCGTTAACATCTCCGTCCAGTCAGGATCCGCTCCAGCGGTGAACGCCCTCAGATTGAGGATAATGCGGCATGGCGCTATAAAGTAGAAGGTATGGCCCAGATGGTAGGGGAGATAGAACCAAGTATTGTCCTGGCTTTCGAGGATGAGGTTGATGACGTTAAGGGCTGGCGATGCTTCAGAGTGAGGCCACGGAGCTGAGAAAGAAGCCGTACCAAGGAGGCAGAAGGACGCCAGAAAGGCTTGACAGGGCAACCTCGGATTCTTTTCATCAAGTCAAGAGGAAGGGAACTCACCATCGCGATAAAGGACAAAGGTCAGACCGGAGGGCTTGGCGTCGTAGACTGTCATTGCCCAGGATCAGCGACATAGAACATGCCTGAGCGGGGACTACGTGCTTACTGTAATGCGCTCCACGGATCACAGTCATGATGAATATGACTGCGGACAAGAGCTCAGCGCAAAAGCGGCATCACTGGAAGAGGCATGTACGCACAACCCTCATAAACTGACAAGCAAGTAAAGGTTCTCAAGCCCCACGATGCTGCATCCGGAGTTTCTGGTGCTTCCGTGGAACTGCAGCCAACCAGAACGCCGGGGTCGACAGGCATACCCAGACTGGGATTTAACCCGATGCATGTGTAGATAAGAAAGACAGATGAGATCACTGTCACACTTGTCCACACCACGCCGACGAGGACCCCGACAGTAAACCTGCGTTCCCAGATAGCCCATGTCCGTAGCGCGAGAACGAGTCCTGACGCGTGTGCGAGGAGAATATAACCACCTGTGATTGCGGTCAGGCTCTGACTCAAAGATATTTTCACCATCAGGACCCATGCAAAAGTAATAGAGAATGCCACAGGAAAGACTGCTGAATGACGTGGTAGTTTGCGCTGTTGAGCGCCAGATCAGCTAGACTGCAGTCCACAAAGCGTTCGACACTCACACCATAGAAACGCGATGGTGACTGTAAGTCCCATGCAACGAATGAAGAGGAAAAGCGCCTTGACCAAAGACCGCTTTCCCTCCCAAATGAGCCTCTTCTCGTCTGGCCACGTGAGAAGGTAGTCGTAGAACTGTCGGGTAGGGATGACGTCAGCATCGGCCATGAAGCAAAACATTTGAACATACATGAAGCGTAGCTGCTACGACTTGTACGAAGTCAGAGTTTTATCGCTTTAAGTAGTCAATTGGCATGCAAGATACGCACAGATACCGTACTATACTCATTTCTTTCAGTCACACCGCAGGAACGAGAGGGCATAACGTGCTCACACTTCCCGAAATCTCCGCGAGGACAAGTGGCAAGATCGCGGACATGGTATTGCGCAGTTCTCTTTTCCTTGTCGACTGACAGCACCCACAGGATGTACTGTTTTCCAACTTGACGTTGATGGTATCGGCCGGGCTTTATAGTTGTCCTATGTTGCCTGAGACGAGAGGCTGTACGTCATACGCAACGTACGTTCAACCGCTAGGTCTTCCCACCGCACAATGTACAGGCGTCGTTTAAGCAGCATCGTTCGCTCTTTTCTGATGTACTGGGTGATCGCAGTGAAAGTGATCCTTGCCGAGGAGACATGACCAAGGTATTGTGAGGTGTACCCGTGAGCTCGTCGTCCATCCATCAGAGCAGAGCAAGAGATTCATGCACATCATGCTCCAGAAGTGCCCCGATTGGGACCTGAGCTTGACAGCAAGCACTCAGAAGCAGAGAAGTTTGGTGAACAAGAGACGATGGTAGGCCTTGGGCGGAGGGCAGTTGTGAAGCTGGCTGCAGCGTCCATGTGTTGACAGCCACGATCGAGGGCTTCTTAGTCTCGTGACACCGTCTTTGCAAACTTCGCGACGGCGCGCCCCACGCATTCGCCCCGCCCCATGCGATGCGCTCTCCAGATTCTTCCCCACAATGCACATTGGTGCGGCGAATGGAAGCAAGCTCTCGCGAGGGAAGGAGTGCCCCGCGCAACTTCAATCAGAAAGGGAGACTCCTGCTGTTCTGCCGGAGCCCTTGTTTAGGTTTGGCTGTGTCGCGTCAACCTCTAAACCGAGAAAGAACTATGATAAAGGTACTAACAATGAGATCATCAGGTAGGTCCCCAGGGACACCAGCGCAGCGCAATCGTCCGATTCGCTTGTTTCGCCATTGAGAGCACAGCCCGATTAGGGGCGTGTCTAAATCACGTGCACGTCGATTCCAAACAGAGCACCTCGCCCTTCAAGTCGGGTTCTCCCTATTCGACGTCGTGCTGGCAGTACCCTTGGCTCACTCGTGACCATGCAGCTTACGTCCTGAGCCTATGCGGAAGGCGAGATAGCGGCGGCTATCGTGTTGCGGTTCTTCTGGCTCGCCGCGGTGATTCGAGGCCCTTTAGTATCGGGGACCGTTATGCAACCTGGAGCTGGAGTTCTGATGCACTGGTATCGCTTTCACCGCTGTGTCTTGCTGGATTTGGGCCGCTGTGGCGAGACTCATGTCCAGTGATAGTGCGCTATCCTGGATTTTGATATTGGATGGCTCGCCAAGGACGCTTCAAAGGTCATGTCAAGTACAGCGCCGTTCGCAAAGTGTCGGAGGTCGTGAACGAGGATTTCGATTACAACCATCTGGGATTTCGGATATGCATGATCAGGTATCCATGTACCCAAGGGTCGTTGCGACCGTAATGGAAAGAACGTCTACAGGGAGCAGAATTATAACCTCCCAAGCGGATCATGACTAAGGAACTCACCGTGTACCCCGCGCCATCCACACCTAGCGCTTCGCTCGCTTAGACGCCCGCATCTCCGTGTCACACAGATTCTCTCCTGCTCGCCCGGCGCACCATACACGCGGATGGAGTGGCTATCATCCGTGCGGGTTCGATCAGGGAGAGTAGACAGGTATGTACAGGGGCTTGTGAGAGGCGGCCAGCCATCGGCATTTCGGTTCGCCTCACGGCCGAGTGATATATTCACCGCATTTAGGGTGCGGATTACCTGAGGCAGGATAGATGAGGTAAGGGAAGGGAAGGGTCTCTGGTCAGCTTGTGCTGATATAGTTTAGTAGCGCTGAATTGTATTTTATTTAGGCCAGTTCAGACGTACTAAACTGTCTGAACTGGCGTAGAAAAAATTGATAAAACTAAGTCGTAATTAATACGCGCTGAACTCGCGAGGGAAAGCTCGCCTGGACTCGTTTCTTAAGGGTTGCTAGAAGAGGCCGGCTGAAGCAGAGTAAACGCGGTAAGGACAGTTCTCATTTTCAATAGTACTAAACTAGTAGTACTAGCAGTAACAGTAGGGCTCTTGTAACGACAGGTGTGAAGTGATGTTGTTGTGTTGGCCGCAGGCGCCAACCACATCACTAATGTGATGTTGTTGTGTTGACCGGCGAAGGCCAACACAACAATTTACAATGAAAAAAGAAAAGAAAACAGGAATTGTGGGGCAGGAATCATTCTGTGGGGGGTATTCGCTAGGCGGGGCCATGAGTGAGAGCCATATAACCTACGAAAGGATTAGATTAATTAGAATGAAAGGTTAAAAAAAATACTTACCGCCAGCCACGGTCAACTTCGCGATCTCCGCCTTGTGGTCCACAACGAACTCGCCCGTAGCCTTTCCGCCGGTCTTGACCTTCTCCCAGCCATTCTTGGCGGCCGTCTTGACGTTCGTCTTCGCATGATCCATGCGGACGACGTTGAGCATCTTGAAGTCCGCCCAACGTTTCTTGAGGGGCTCGGCAGGGCGGGCAGCGCGGGCCTTGGCGAGCTCAGCCTTGACCGTCGCATCCCAGATGCGATCGAGTTCGGCACGGCGAGTCAACCCAACGCCAGTCCTAATGCGGCCCTCCCTGACGTCCTCCTCGAACAGGGCGGTCTTCTGGGCGAAGACCTCGGCGGTCTTCCTCACGCGCTCCTTCTCCACCTCGAAGTCGACCACGGAGGCCGTTTCGAGCTCGATCTGAGGCTCGCGGAGAGCCTCGAGCTCGTCAAGGTCGAGGCGGGAGATGTCCATACGGACAACGGTGACTCCGTCGCCGTCTTGCTCTTCAGGAGCGCCATCCTGCTCCTCAATGCTCGTCTGCGGCGAGCGTTAGTACTGATGACTCGTGTTGGCCTTCGCCGGTCAACACAACAACATCACACACTAGCATATAGCTAGGTGTATGCGCCATGTTGACCGGCGTACTCACCAAGACGCCCCCCACATTCTCCCCATCCTTCCCATCCCCATCCCCGTCCCAACGCGCCTCATCCATCACCCCAATCCCCTTCTCCTCCATAAGGCGATACGCCTTACGCAGTATCGCCTTCTCCTCCGGCGTAAGCTTAGTTCCTCCCCCACTTCCTCCCCCTGCCCCCCCAGCATCGGGCACGTCGATATTCTCCTTCCCCTTGTTGCCCAAGAGGGGGAAAGAGAACGACGACGAGGTGTCCGTCGAGGCCTGGCGGAGGCTCACGTTGAGCCCCACCTTTTCCGAGCCGGCGGGCGACATGTTCGGGAGCGAGAGCGAGTTGAAGGAAGTGGGAGATCCGTTGCAGTCGTAGTAGACGTCGATTTCGACGTCGGACATGGTGGCGGTTGTGATGAGAGAGAGGGAGAGCAAAGACGAGTGAGCGCAGGGTGTTATCACCCGCGCGGAAATGTAGTTTAGGGGCGGCTCGCCACAACTTGATTTTGAGTCGAGGTTGAATCCGAAGGGAGTAAATGATCCTATTGTCGAGTGGGAATAATGGTTGGTAAGTGATGTTGTTGTGTTGACCGACGAAGGACTTGGCAATCGCCAGCAGAAGGGCACGAGGCTGCTGGTATCGCCTCGAGAAGTCATCGCTCGTTTTCCGGAGCGGATTTGAGCGAATATGGTGGAAGTCGCCACGTAGCTCCGTTCACGACTAGAAGTCAATGTAGAGCTTGCAGAGGTCGTCCAAAGAGTAGCATTATAGTCAAATGATAATGGTTTCAGACAATAATCAAACAACAAAGAACATCAATCTCCCGATGCTGCCTTTTACCATATCAGGAAGGAGCGGCATCTAAAGTCCCTGGTCTGACAAAGGGCTAGCTCATCGCCTCATTCCTCCTCCTCCTCCTCCTCCTCCTCGTACTAGTACTACTGTAACCAACATCAGCAATATTCTCCGTACCCTCTCGTCTACCTACTGACCTGCGTAGTTCATGTAAGTAATCTACCAAGTAGACTCCCTATGGATCGACTGACTTCGTGCCACAGTAAACACCAGACAGAACGAAATGCTTTCATGCCAGGGGGGCTTGTCTGGGCGGCTGCTTAACGTCTCGTTTGATCATGCAAAGGCGGATGAGAGCCCTCGTACGCCCATATACCCTCGATTCGATACTCCATGGTCTGACAATCTGTAGGCTCGCTCCCCAATGGTCGTACCTCTGGATATGCGGGCCCCGAGCGGGCGATCGATGGGGTCGCTCGGGGCATGCAGGCTACCGTCGCAAGCGCCTCTCCTGAACACCACAACATCGCTAAATTCGCCCACTGCCTACGGAAGGGACTAGCTGCCGTCACTGCAGTTGCCTCTGTAGCTACTCACTGCCCTGTGAACGCTGCACACTCCTCCGTCCAACTTGAGACCAATCAAGACACCCTTCGCCTTCGGGAGGGTCAGGTCGCCGTCACTGCGACCACCACCACCGATGCCGCCGGTTCTGCGGTCTTCGCCGGTCAACACAACAACATCACTTCCGCTCCCTGCCTGAGGGGGAGCACCGCTACCAGCCTGAGGGGTAGCCTGGTCGCCGTCACTGCGACCACCACCACCACCGATGCCGCCGGTTCTGCGGTCTTCGCCGGTCAACACAACAACATCACTTCCGCTACCAGCCTGAGGGGTAGCCCGGTCGCCGTCACTGCAACCACCACCACCGATACCGCCGGTTCTGCGGTCTTCGCCGGTCAACACAACAACATCACTTCCGCTACCAGCCTGAGGGGTAGCCCGGTCGCCGTCACTGCGACCACCACCACCGATACCGCCGGTTCTGCGGTCTTCGCCGGTCAACACAACAACATCACTTCCGCTACCAGCCTGAGGGGTAGCCCGGTCGCCGTCACTGCGACCACCACCACCGATACCGCCGGTTCTGCGGTCTTCGCCGGTCAACACAACAACATCACTTCTGCTCAAGAGGTCTCTCTGGCAGCTCCTAGTCCTCCCCCTCCTGTCTACACGCCGCTTTCTTCCACCGATGCTCTCGATCTATCTGCTGTGGACAACAACATCTCTAATGTTGCCTCCGGCGACGAAGAGCTGCCCGCGTATCGTAGGCATGATCTTCCTCCTGTCTACAGCCCTCCGCCTCCCCCGACTCCCAAGAAGCAAAGGCGTGTACGCATCGAGGTGGTGGTGGACTGGGACGTAGTGAGGGAAGATGCCCAGGAGAGAGCAGCCCGCAAGGTGGCAGAAGAAGCGCAGCAGATGAGAAGGCAGCAGGCTGCCCTGCGCTCGAGGCGTACCCGTCAATTTGGTACGGCTCGTTCGAGCGGGTTGATTGCTTCGTCCGCCTAACTTCTGCGGTCTATTGCACCACTCGAACCACTCGAACCATTCCAACCTCTTGAAACTCTCATCCCTCGTAAACCTCTCGAAGAATTTCCAACCTCTTGAAGTTCTGCAACCTCTCCAGATCCCTCCGACCTCCACAACCGTACAACACGGAGTGGACTACACCTTCCTTTCATCACTCTCTACTACCTCTGCTGATTAGTTCTCTCTTCCATAAGAGCAACAAGCAGCTTTGTAACACACAAGCCCTTTCTAGCTCATGCATTCCTGCTACCCTTCCATCCTTTCTCGTAAAGAAGGCCGCCTAGCGGCACTTCCCGGATCACTCCTTGTTTGTACCGCCCTAGTGGCATATCCTGTATTAGGGCTGACAGAGCCAAACCAACTTAATCCATTCTTTCGTGTTGACGAACCGGTAACTATTACTTAATACGCCGAAGTTAGGGAACCGTGTGGTCGAAGCATGTGGTCCAAGTACTTTGAGCCCGATCCGCTTTGACCGCATGCGTACGTTTGACCGGTCAGACGTCCTCCTCCCCGACCTAGCCTAATCATCGTGCTCGTCCACTCCATCATTGTTGAAATACAGCTTCAACTTACTGGTCAACGTTGGGTGAGTTCAGATGTCAGGCTCGTGCTCTGCAAGAAATTTACACCCGCATATAGATTTTCACCTCTCAGCGCGTCACACATGGGTGCAAGCAAGAAGAGACAGAAAGCTATCCCGTCTAGACGACTCGAAGATATCTGGTGCCAGTGCTCAGGTTGCAAGACGCCCGCACGACCGAATGGTCTACAATGGACTCGGGAGTCGATTCGTACGCACAAGCGTACGAATACCTTCCGAGAGTCTCAGATGGCACTCGTTAGTCCGCCAGTCCTGGGTGCACCCTCGCAAGCCTCTACTAGTCAAGGGTTGTTGCGATCTCAGGCAAGCGAATGGATGGGGGGTTGGAGAGAGCCGGCAACAGGTTGGGAGGAATCAGCGGGGGAATCGGCAGGAGGAGATGATGATATATTGACGAACGAGGGAATTCAACGCCTACCCGAATACACCTGCTCGCCTCCATCTCCAACTACAGCTCCTCCTCCTCCTCCTCCTCCTCCTCCTCCTCCTCCTCCCTGCTCATCTCTGGTTCGACCAGGCGAACCGTTCCCTCCATTTGATCTCCCACCTGCTGAACTGGTCAACACAACAACATCACTTCAGGAGAAACCTGAAGTGACGTTCTCTGTGGTTTCGGCTTCCCAGATACTCCCTACTCCTGCGCCTCACCAAGTCGAACAGGATCAGTACCATCCTCCATCTGGTTTCACGTCGGCTCAGATTGTCGACACAGCAACATCACTTCAGGAGCCGATGAACACAACAACATCACTTCAGAACCCAGTCAACACGACAACATCACTTCAAGACCCAGTCAACACGACAACATCACTTCAGAGCCTTCCTGAAGCGACCGCCTTCACGACCGCCTTCCTCCCTCCCCCTCCGCCTCCTCCCCCTCCGCCTCCTCCCCCACCGCCTCCAGGAGCACTTGGTAGAGCAAGACTGCGCTCTTCTCGCTCCGAACGCCCTGCTCGCATCTGGGACGAATCGCAGATCGGAAACCAGCCCGACCATGGCCTTTCTGTTGAGGAACTACACATTCCGCTCCTCACAACATCAACCGAGCGGGAATTCGAGCTGGCTGCGGAAGAGCCTTTTCAGAGGTTTCTGTCGGTCCATGCCAATGCCGCCGTGCGCGGGTTTTGCCTTGTGCTCCTACACATGCACGCTCACTATCAGCTGCCCCATGTTGCCTGCGCTCTCTTGGCAACGCTTGTATACGGCATCCTCGAACATCTTGGCGTCTTGGCTTCGGCGGCGGCGTTCTCCCAGGCTACTGCTCCGCCCCGCACGCTGAAGACCATCTATAAACGCATGCGACTACTGGACCGTTTTGAAGTGAAGACACTCTGTCCGAGTTGCTGGGAGTTCGAGGGCTTCGATGAAGAACATCCGGACACGGAACTGGCCGACGAGTTGGGCTTGGAGGAGAAACAATCCAGCACTGATTGGCAGCGACACTGTCCTGCATGCTTGGAGCCATTGTATATGCTTGCCTCAAAGTCCGGCAACCCTCGGGCGCGTCGGGAAGCGCCATACGATTTGTTTTCCGCGCAGTTGGCTGATTTTCTGGCTCAACCGGGCTTTGAGAGCGCTTGCGAATCCTACCTTGACAACATGAGCTCGCCCGATGTCTACGCACGCCTTCAAGACGGCAGCGTATGGAAGAACATGAAAGGGCCAGACGATAAGCCGTTTTTCCCGCGATCTCGAGAGGAAGCGGACGAGCAACGAGAACTACGCCTAGGGGTACTCGTTTCAATGGACTGGTTCAACCCGAATCAATCCACGGTTGCTGAGTCTCATTCAACTGGGCCACTGTCCATCTGCGTTGCCAATCTTCCGCCTGAACTTAGGTGGGCTACCTCTCTGTTCGCACCTTTTCCTCACTCAGCTGTCTAGGTTTCGCGTCCGTAATCTCTGTCTAATCGGTATTCTCCCTGGACCGAAAGAGCCGAACGCAGAGCAGCTACAGCGGTTCCTTCGTCCGCTTGTTGACGATCTTCTGTTACTCTGGAGGGATGGAGTGGTATTGAAGACGCCTAAGTACCCCGAAGGTGTGCCTCGTCGGTCAACACAACAACATCACAGCCGCTAACGTGATCCATTCTATACAGGGCGCAGAGTCAGAGTCGCTTTGCTTGCACTAGTTTGCGATCACCCAGCCCTTTGTAAGATGGCTGGCTTTGCAGACCAACGGAGCTCCGAGCGTCCATGCACGCAATGTGAAATCAAGCGTAGCGCCATGCTGAAGTCCGGATGGCAGACAGAGGGAATTCCGTTGCGGGATGGCGAGCTCCATAAACGACGTGCGGCCAGGTTATACGATCTTCAACAGGGTGTCGCTAGCAAGAAGGAAGCGGACGAGTACGTCAAGAGGTATGGGGTGAGGTGGTCGGAATTCAACCGTTTGCCATACTTCGATCCGGTCTGCATGGGGGTAATCGATCCTATGCATACCTTTCTCCAAGGTGAGCCACTTGACCTTCTGACTACTAAGCTGATTTTGGCCTAGGTCTTACCAAAACTCTATGGTATCATACCTGGGTCGGCGGAGGCAAGCAAGAGCCCAAGAAGACCGTACTACGAGAGCGAACAAAGCGTGGAGTCAGGCGTGAACTCGACGATATCCACGATGCCTTGAGCACGTTTGAAATGCCGAGCTGGTATGCTCGTCTTCCGACCCAGGTGGGCTACCCTGCTGGTGGTAGCTTGACCACCGACGAGTGGAGAGCTCTTGCCGTTCTGTACGGGCCGGCCGTGGTAAGTGCCTTGCGTTTCAGCCAGAATCATCTGCTTAACTTATGCAGATACCGCCGGTTCTCCTCAAGTCCACCTCTCGCGCACATCCTCAAGCAGCGGGGAACTATCTGAAACTCGCGTGTGTGCTGAAGATATACACGCGAAGAGAATTGACCGAGGAGGAGCTGGTACGGGCATCAAACCTGTACCTCGAGTTTTTCGCAGAATATGTTGAGGTATGCAATACAGTCAACACAACAACATCACACAGGAGATGCTGATGTGCTCACCTTCTTTACCCTCTCACTTGATCTAGATATATGGTGAAGCCAATGTCACCCCGACGTTCCACTGGGTGACCCACATGGCGGCTCAGGTCCGCCGATACGGTCCCGTCCATGGCTTCTGGACGTTCCTTTTCGAGCGCCTGAATAAGGTCCTAAAGACCTTCGAGACAAACGGGCATAAAGGAGGAGCGGTCGAGGTTACCTTTGCAAGGGAGTTCAAGCGCGAGATGAGTCTGGCTTGAATGGTAAGTCTCTTCCCCAAACCAACCTGTATATCTCACCTGAACCGCCAAAAGAACGCCATTCTCGCTCAGCAAGAGCAAGATCGCCTCGCGCGCTGGCTCGCCATCAGGCTGGAGGAGCGAACACGGGATGTAGCTCGGCTTGGAACGCTAGCTGCTATGGCAGCGGAACAGCAGGAGGCCTCAGGTAGCCCTTCGCGCTGCCTTCCGTCTGGCACGGCACGAATTGTACGACTAGGTCAAGCGCGGCAGGCCGAATTGCTGGACTGGTACGGTCGCCATCATCCGGAGCTCAAGCTGTACCGCGCAGGCGATCCCGACGCCCCGTTCGGTGCCAACTTTCTCACCAGTAAAGCGACCTTCTACTCCGAGCTCCGCATTGGCGACAGGCGCATTGTGACAGCACGGGAGGAGAAACATAGTAAGTCAGATTCGCTTATCCTGTATCAAGTGCAGCAGGGTACACAGTGGGTCGGCAAGCTGCGAGAAGTGTTTCGACACTCGCAGAGAGGATTGTCCAAGCCACTCACCTTTGCCGTCGTCGCTTGGCTGGTCCCTCTTCAGCATACGCCACCACATGCCCACCTTTACCAAGATTTGTACGTTTCCATTTGGGTTTGGGCGACACTGCTTAAGGGTATTCAGGAAGGAGCTTGAAGTGGATTTTTGGCACCACCAGCGGTACCAGTCTCGGGACGACTTTGGCGTACAACCGCTAATACTGGCGCACGATATACATGGGATGGCTGCACGCTGCACAATGGAGGCTTGGGGGAAACAGATATGGATTACTATCGGCATGAGCCAGGTAAGCAAGGAGAAGCATGATCATTGCCTAACTAAAGTATCTACTCTAGAACGGTCGATCGTTGTAGGACAAGAAGCTCAAGGCTATGTACTCTCATAAACTGCACTCTGTCAAAACTACTGAGTTTAGGGGCAATGCTTGTATGGTAGATAGCGGTGCAAAGTAAGTACTCTGGCCGCCGCGAACTCACAGGACTGAAGAACTCATCAGCATCTTTGGTCAACACAATAACATCACCCAGGCCAACAGGACGACATCACTCAGAGAAACCCAAGCCGCATCACCTACGATCAACACAACAACATCACACCTGTGCAGCAGGTGTGATTGGCTGAGAGCCTCCGATCATCTCATCGCAGAGGTCTTCGGGGACGTGCGATGGGTATCCTGGACGGCGTACCCACTTCGAGAACTTCGGCAGCTCCTCCTCGACCCAGTCCGCGTCGAGCATGAAGTCGTAAGGCTCTTTAATGGGCATCAGGTGCGAGACACGCCCCAGATCAACCCGTTTCGTGTCCTTAGGTTGTTTCCCCCCTTCGGTGCGTCGATCCGCAATGAGCTGCTTTTCCCACTCCCACAGCTGCAAGACTTCAGTGCGTAATTCCTCTGCGGATCGATTCACTGACATTTTTGTTTTTCCAAACCGGCCTCCGCTCCTCCCGTACGCAAAGTTTCGGGTCATCGCGCTCTTTGGCCGTGATTTGGCCCGTTGCGTAAAGCTGCGCTCTCCAGCCAGGGTTCATCTCGCCATCCTCGTCGGCACTCCACTCATCGCCATGCCAATCATTCTGGGACAGCTGCGACTGGATGGGAGCCCAAGCAATATGGCGAGCCTTGCAATAGGTTTCGATGCCAGCGCAAAACTTCTCGGCACGCTGAGATTTGGGTGAGTTCTGCAAATTGCCGCTTCAGAGCAAGGAACTGACCGTTTTCCGTCTCTCGGTACGCCGCTGCTCTCTTTCTTTGGCTCGCTTCTCAACCCCACCATCGACAACAGCAGCCTTCTGAGCTCTCCACGAGCGGACCAAATGAGGGAAGCTCTGGCGGATGAGTACGTGCAGTACCTCCTTGTTCAGCCAGCGCGCACGAAGATCAGGATTGTGGTTGACCCTGCCTTCTGGTCCCTACATCGAGTAAGTGATGTTGTTGTGTTGACTGGAGAATGATCACTCACCTACACATCGAGTAAGTGATGTTGTTGTGTTGACCGGCATGCAGACCACTCACCTCCTCGTCCTTCAGGACTTCCGACACAGCACGCTCAAAGATGATCACGTTCTCTCTCGCTCTGATCCCACGGCCGAAGTTGAATCTCAAGGTGGCCTCACCCTCGGGCGAGTCGGGGTCGCTTACGTCTGGGAGAAACAGTACACCCTTCTTGTATCCGACGAGGTCGTACATTTTGTAGAGGAGCTCCCGCTATGATGGTAAGTCATCTCAGATGATGGCCGTGGAAATTGATCCGTACCTGCAGATAGTTGTTGATACGTAGGTCCGCTGTTGGTAGCCGCTTCTTGGGAATGGCGGTGATGAGGTTTTCGGGCTCGTCCCCGACGCCATCGTCCGGCGGTGCCTCTGCCGCCAGCCTCCTCTTCTTCTTAGGTCGATGGCATGAGGGCCTGTTCTCTAGCCTGGTGACGCGCTGAGCAAGGCTGTCGATGTCTACGGCTCCCGTGGATGGGTCGTTGGACGAATCGGACGAGCGCGTGAGGGCGAGGACGTCGCTAGGAGGCCGCTGCGGCGGATGTGAGGGCTGCGAGACGCTCGGCGGAAGCTGCAAAGGGGCTGTGAAGGATCTGAGGGTGGAGATGCAAGAGCATAAGTGATGTTGTTGTGTTGACCAGCGAAGAGAGCTAACCCTCCATTATCAGAGGCCCTGTCCCGCCGGCTCTGCTCCGACACCATCAACTCAAGTACGACCCTCCGTGTCGAATCGTCGCGCGCATCTCGGTATGCCCTTTCGAGCCAGTCGCGGCTTGCGACCGACTGTGTATCGCTTTGGATGAGCTGGGTGGGGGGTGAGAAGTCTCCGGTGGATTGGCTCCAGTGCTGCGCCCCGCCTTCTATGAAGGGGTTGGCCTGCTGAGAGCCGTCGGAGGAGGAGTAAGATGGCATCGAGGGGGAATGCTGAGACGGGGAAAAAGGTGGTCTGAGCTCGAAGATATTTGAGTCGAGTAAAAGCGGCCTTGCCCGGTCAGTGATAGATGGGCGAAGCCCGCCTTAGCCAAAAAAATTTATTGATAAGAAAAGATCTTCTGGCCGAGTCAGTCCATGTTAGCTAAGCCCGCCTTGCCAAGATTAGGGAAGGCGAGATCCCCTTGTTTGGCCTAGGATAGTTAAGATTGATATTACTATTTTAAGTCAGGTAGATACAGGTCGTTATAACTATCTTATCTGGAAAAGGAGGGGAAGATCTTTCCTTCCCACGGTCAGGTGACCTTTTTGCACCTGAACCAAATCAGGTAATCCGCACCCTAAATGCGGTGATTGCGGTCCAGTCCTAAGGTGAACCAGTCTGACCGTCTACAACCGAAGGCGGTCGGTGAAATGCTGATCAGAACCTGCGTACGCGTCAATCATATTTCACTACAATTTCGGACAGTTCAGGAAGACGCACATTCTACCCATTTATCAGCTAGCTCTCATTGTTCGACACCGTCAGGTGGACTGCTTAGGCCGCTGATTTTGCGCGGCGAGCGATGGATGTAGTGGTCATGCGTCTGCCGCGTCGCGTGTATGCGGTCACGTGCCCATTATTACTCTGCGTGTTGCACTCCGCATCGAGCGATCTTTCGCAGCCCTCGGGTCAATAGACATCCACATATGCTGTTCTTTGTCTGTCAGAATGCTGTTGCTTATATCCTACATTGCCGCCAACTGGTCAGGAGTTCTGCGCTCGCCGGGACTCAGACTTTGATGAAGTCGTCTCAGGCCTGAATCACGCTCCTTGCAGCCTACCGGATTCACAGCTGGAGGACAACGCGCCGCTTTAAGGGGCGCCGCTCTTCTGTGGTTGGCTGAGTGCTGTCCTACCCGACTTCCCGGAAGGTCTCGCATCAACCTCGAGTACTCGCTGAAGCTTCTGGCAACATAGGATGCTCTGGCGTATGTGGAGACTACGGCTTTTCATTCAGCCAAACTGGTACTTTTGCGACAAGCGACATCGACCAAAGAAACAACTATAGGAAGGAGAGACACGTTGCATCCTGTGTCGCCCGTGAAGACGACTGATTGCGAAGGGGGTATGGAGCGTCCTGATACTGTGCCACTTGCCTATGCTGATTCCGTGCTGAGATCGCTGAGAACAATCGCCTCTGCTATTACTATTCCCGACGGGTTCGTCATGAGTGTATCGAGCGAAGTTGCCTGGTTCGCACTCCTGAGGTTGAGGATGATGCGGCCTGGTGCTATGAAGTAGAAGGTGAGGCAGATCATGTAGGGAACGAAGAAGGATGTGCTGTTCTGCTGACTCAATACCACGCTAGTCGTGTTCAGGGCTAGCAACTGGGTCAGCTTGAAGGACTATGTCGTTGCGCTGTACGATCCGTAGATGCGCTTGCAAAGTGACGTACCGAGTTGACAAGCGGACGCTAGGAATGCTGCGGGGTCGAAGTAAGCCAGGTTGATCGTGCTCATGCGAACGGAAGAGCTTACCATCCCTGTACAGAACCATTGCAAGCCGAGAGGGTTTGGCATCATATACTGACGACAAAGCTTGAGGTTCGCAAACTGGGAAATATGTTGAAACGGCTGCTTACTATACATCAGACCACGTAGGACCGTCATGAAGAAGATCACTGAAATAACGAATGAGCCTGATCTTCGAAGGGACCGCTTCGAGGAGGACGCTCACGAGTTTCGTAGCTCACAAAGCCAAGAAAGACCTTCAAGCCCCATGGGGTAGACTGTGGCCCGTAGACTGCGCCGCATCCGGCCACGCTTGTCGCTCCCGGCATGTTAATCAGATCGAGGTTCCCAATCGGATCCATCCAGATTCCCGTATAGACGGTGCAAACGGCAGTGAATACCAGCACGGCCAACCACGAAACGCTCAAAATGGCGCCAGCGACAAAAGTACATTCCCAAATTGCCCAGGTTCGCAGAGCGAGGACCACACCCGAACAGTGAGCGATTCCCACGTAACAACCTGAAGTAGACATTATTAATAATTTATTGGCAGATTGATCGCGGATGTGGAAGCGTACCGAGTAAGGAGTAGAGAACCACTTTGCAAGATAGAACGGAGATCTCCTTCGTGAATTGCGCTGCACGGAGAGGCTATGGGCGTAATGCTCCGTCTCTGCAACCTGGTTGCTTACCCCAAAGATGGCCGACCATGAGAAGAAACCCGGTATATCGCATGAAAAGGAAAACCGATTTGACGTATGATCGAGGCGATTTCCAGATATGCGTATACTCCTCCCCGCAAGTGAGAAGATAATCGTAGAGCTCAGTTGAGGTCAGTCTCTCCAGTAATTGGATGTCGTTCGTTGATATGACTCACGAAGAGAGTAGCAAATACGGCTTTCGAAGGGTTAGTGCTGGAATAGAGGGACGAAATCTGGTAAGGTGCGCACAGACTCCATACTGTACTATGTATCAGATTGACGATCAGTCTTCGAAGCCGTATCTGCTTACGCTTGCGCCGAGCTCCAGCCCAGCAAGGGCGCCTAAGGACCCAGACATCGGAGGTTCAATACTGTACCGCTTCGTTGGGCTTTCGGACAAATGACGTTTATTCTTCCTCCCAATAGTCCTGTCTGTGAATGAGAGGCTCTATTGGAGTGATGAATGCCGACGAGCTACGAGGACTCTTCGCTAGCCCTCCTTAAATACTGCCCAGGCAAATAGCCCGTGTGGATAGAGCCTCCTCCTGAGTGATTCTCTGTCAGTGCCGGGCGCTGCAAGATATCAAGAAGTGGGCGAATACTTTCCAGCACCGGCAGGCTTCCCGCAGGAGATCAGAAGTGAACCACGCTCAGTGTAAGCTCTTCACTACGATCTGTGTATACGATATGTATGTTCATTGTCATTGTCCATCTGGAGCAAGACTTCCAGTGCGGAGCGGCCGTCGGTCCTTCCCGAGGATGTGGTCCTCTGATTGATTCCTGGTCTGTGCAGTTGGCACTGCCAGGGTTCAAGGTCACTTCTTGCGCCTTCCGTTGCAAGCCAAAGCGATACGACTTGCCGGGTCGGTTGAGAGAGCAAATCGGCAGACGGCGTCTCGAGCGTGAAGGAGGTGCGTGCAAGTCAGATGAGTACTGTTCCGAACGTCTATCAATGCTTCAACCCAGAGCGACGTAACGACAGAATCCGCCGTGTGACTGGATGTACGGCCCACGGTGTTAATCAGAAAATCCCGGCTGGCTGTGCCACTGGGAATTGCCAGCGATCACTCGCCAGGAGGCAAAGGGTGAAGGGCCGAGATGCAATATCGACCACGGCAAATAGGCAAGATGCGGCCACCCTGGCATCAACCTGAGACAAAACTTCGCTTCTTTACATTATCTACTATCCGCGTCGGAATTGCGGGTAGCTTACATTATATTACGGGCTTCTAGGTGGTCAATCCTGAAATCTGCAGTTGCAATATCACCATCGGCATTGTGGACAGAAACTTTCTTCAGTATGAACTACCGGTCATGCGACTCAGAGGGATCACTTCCCGGTCGGGCTCTCCCATGGTCACCTCGTGCCAGCCAGCATCCCCCCGGACGCTGATTTCTCTCAGGTTTAGGACGATGCGGCAGGGCACGATGAAGTAGAAGGTGAAGGCGAGATGGTAGGGGACGTAGAACCATGCATTGCCTTGAGCATTGAGAATAGCGTTGATGATGTTGAGCGCTAGGAGGTGTATCAGAGTGAAGTCACCACACAAAGCGTTGAGAGAGTCTGCGTACCGAGGAGGCAAAAGGACGACAGAAAAGCTTTGAAGGCCAAGTCAGACTCATTCAGGAAGCAGAGAAGAAGGTAGCTCACCATCGCGATACAGGACAAAGGTCATCCCGGACGGTTTGGCGTCGTACACTTTCGTTGTTTCAGCTCATCGACCCATCGCATACCTTTTATCGGAACAGATGCTTACTGTAGTTCAAGCCACGTATGACAGTCATGACGAAAATGACTGCACACGAGTTCATTGTTAGGGCGCATGGAGAACTGTGCGGGGATTCGTCGACTCACAACCCTCATATGCAGACAGGCAAATAAACGTCCTCAGTGCCCAGGGTGCTGTCTGTAGCGCTATCGTAGGACCGCAGCCAGTCAAAGATCCCGCACCAAGGGGCAAGTCCACAGTCAGATCCCCATCTGGAATCACCCCGATGCATGTATAGACAAGGAAGACAGTCGTAACGACTGTCACACTCGTCCATACTACGGCCATGAGGACACCAACAGGAAAGCCCCGTTCCCAGATTGCCCACGTCCGCAGGGCGAGGACGAGTCCTGATGCATGGGCAACGGATATGTAACCACCTGTGAGCGCCGTCAGTGCGTGGTTCTCGGGACTGACTGAGAGCTCGGACCCATGCAAAAGTAATAGAGGATACCGCAGGAACGATCGTCGCCTGAAGTAGTAAATTGCCCTGCATAGGGCGATCAGCTGAGACCGCAAGCTCGGCAGAAGACGACACCCACTCCATAGGAACATGATTGTCAAAGTGAATCCCATGGACCGAATGAAGAGGAAAATTGCTTTGACATACGACAATCTTGCCTCCCAGATAAGCTTCTTCTCTTCTGCCCATGTAAGGAGGTAGTCGTAGAACTGATTGGCAGCAAGCGCGTCAGTATCCGATAGTACAGGATGCTCAGAAACATACATAAAGCGTCGCTCCCGCGCCTGGTAAAATGTCAGAGCACATCTACCGAGATGACAATGAATGTGCGCACAGATACCATACTACATGCACTTGCTTCAGCTACTTTGCACGAACGGCAAGACAAGCACTCACTTTTCCTGAGACACCCAACGCAAGGACGTGTGACAAAATCGCAGACATTGCACCAAGCAGTTGTTTGTCCTGCCCAGTTGACGTTGCCCCTGTATTTGCTGATCTCCATCCCGATGGTGGGTTGGACTGTGCTGGATCTCAAGGCGATCTCATCCTGTTCGAGAGCAAGGCTGTACACCGCAACAGAAGCACATCCCGCCAGGCAGCGTAGACTGTGCTCGCACACCGTACCATGCGTCAGGGGGTTCATATAAGTACACTTGCTAGGTTGCCTCTGATGCAGCAGATGGCCCAGAATGCGAGTGGGCCTTGCGGTGGGTATTGGATGATATCATTGGAGGTCGAGCTCACGTCTGTGAGCACCTGCTACATCAGAATGCAAGACGCTCCGCCAGATCATCCTGCAAGCCGTAGTGCTATTGGCTCTGACATTGACAGCAAGCATGTCCAAGTATGTCTAACTAGGCAAGTTGGGCGAGCCAGAGGCGATTGTAGGCTTTGAGGCGGGTAACAGCTCTAAAGCAGGTCACAGCATCATGTGTTGACGCTGCAGGATCGCTGCTGCGGGGACGCACGTTCGTTCAGGGACAAGCGCCACGTCCTTCGTATAAGAAGTCTCACAGTCATTCCTCATGCGCGCGGGTGATGGGCGTTTCGGGTGTGCGGCCTAGTCAAATGGGTACTCTCCCGGATAACTCCGAATACTCCTCTTAAGAACAACATAAAACGGCAAACGACATGTCGCGTAGCTGCATGCACTGCGCTCCAACAAAGGCCCAGCGTTGAAGTTTGAAGATGAGGGCACAAGCGGTAACACCTCCTGGAACTGCAAGTGGTCATGCACCCAGATGCTCAAGGAAAGAAGGGCGGCACCAGTGCTCGGTGCAACAGGGAAGCGGTAGCAGCCCCTTAGACCGTCCTGATAAGACTGTGCTTCTTTACATTATTAATTATCCATCGAGGGTGTCTTAGGTATTTTACAGTAGACGCAAGGCTGGTTAGTATACTATCCACAACTTCAACTGCAAGATCGACGCGGCTGATGTGAAATCAACCCCTTCTAAGACGAACTCCGAGTCATTCCGCTGAGAGGAATGGATTCAGGGTCAGGTTCCCCCATCGTTACCATCTCGTGCAATCCCGCAGGCGTTCCGGCGCTGATTCCTCTCAGGTTTAGGATGATGCGGCACGGCACTATGAAGTAGAACGTAAGGGCGAGATGGTAGGGGACGTAGAACCATGTATTCTGCTGGCTGTTGAGAATGGCGTTGATGATGTTGAGAGCTGGGAGGTGAATCAGGGTGAATGCACCTGACAACGACCTGTGAGAGACTGCATACCAAGGAGGCAGAAGGACGCTAAAAAGGCTTTGAAAGCAAGGTCAGACCCGGCCATGAAGCATAGAAGAAGGCAACTCACCATCGCGATAAAGGACATAGGTCAGGCCGGACGGTTTGGCGTCGTATACTGTCCGCGTTTTCGCTCAGCAAGATGGACCATGGTCTCATGGAGAAGGTATGCTTACTGTAGTTCACGCCACGTATCACAGTCATGATGAAAATAACTGCGCACGAGTTCAGCAAGAATACGGGAGCACGAGGGACCCGCCTACTCACAACCTTCATACGCAGACAGACAAGTAAATGTTCTCAGCGCCCAGGCTGCTGCCTCTGCTGTTTCCGTGGGACCGCACCCCGTGAGGGAGCCGGCGCCGAGCGGGACGCCCAACATGAGATTCCCGCCTGGTATCAACCCAGTGCACGTATAGACAAGAAAGACAGTTGTAATGACTGTCACGCTTGTCCATACGACGCCGACGAGGACGCCAATAGGCAAGCTACGTTCCCAGATTGCCCACGTCCGTAGGGCGAGGACGAGTCCTGATGCGTGGGCCACAACTATGTAACCACCTGCGCCTACCGTCAGCATTTTTTTCTCAAAAATAGCTGAACGTACGAACCCATGCAGAAGTAATAGATGATACTACAGGAGAGACTGGTGATTGAAGTAGTGAATTGCGCTGCACAGAGCCAGGTCAGCCTAAACCCACGTCCAGAAGAAGCCAACGCTCACTCCATAGAAACATGATTGTCAGGGTGAATCCCATGCACCTAATGAGGAGGAAGAGTGCCTTGACATACGACGGTCTCGCCTCCCAAATGAGTCTCTTCTCCTCTTGCCATGTTAAGAAGTAGTCGTAGAACTGTTCGACACAAAATGCATTAGTTTCCGGCCGTGCAGCGAGTTCACGAACATACATAAAGAGTCGCTCCTGCACCTTGTACAAAGTCAGAGCCTGCCTTGCCCGCGGGTATTGACAATACGCACAAATACCATACTGTATACATTTGCGTCAGTTACTTTGCCAGAACGGCCAGGCAAGTACGTACACTCCCCGAGAAGTTCAATGCAAGCGCAAGTTGCAGGGGCTCATCCATCGTATCGCGCACTTCTGTGTTCTTTCCGAGGGAAAGTTCACACGGGATATGCTGTTCTTCAACCTGAAGTTGATGGTCTGTGCTGGATTTTAAGGCCTTCCTATCCCGCCTAAAACGACAGGTGGTGCACCGCAACAGAAGTATATCCGGTAGGTGGTATAGACTTTCCTCCTCACGTCGTACGGCGTATCAGAGGTTCATGTAGGGTACATTTGCTCGGTTATCTCTGATGAAGCAGATGACCGGAATGAAGTGACCCTTGCCGCGGATATTAGATGATATTATTAGTCGAAGGTCGACTTCACGGGTGTGAGCACCTGGTCCATCAGAAAGCAAGACGGCCCTCCGAATCATTCTGCAACGCGGGTAATGTTCTGGGCTTTGAGTTGAACAGCAAGCAGGTAGAGGTAGAACAGTTTGGCGAGCGACAGGCGATTGCAAGCTTTGGGCGGGTAACAAGTTCTAAAGGAGGATGCAACCCGTTGGTCGCGCCACACTGTCCCTGAGTTGGGGCCGAACCTTCCTTAAGGGACAAGGGCCACGTGCTCCCTATAGGTCCCGGCGTATTCCTCGCAAGAGTCCCACCGGCCACGCTCCGAGCCCAGCCAGTCGCTTGAGATACGAACAGAACTTCTTCGAACATCAATGTTGGCCGTGTTCAACCGTCATCGTTTTTGACTGATGCATATGACTCCCTCTAGGGGTCAGGCGATTCAGAAGACGCCAATTCTGGTACGCCGCCATGTGCAACGTCTTATCGAGATCAAACAGAAAGCTCCGAATGTTGTGGCATCAGCCGGCTGCCCAAGAACACTGGTGATCTTCGGTCTTGGACGGTGAAAAGGACAGCTCTGTCTTGTCTTCGAGTTACGATCCGTTGATATCGCATTGTACAAAAAAGGATTCTGGCGCGAGCCGGCTCTCCGCAGGGTTTCGGTCCTAACTCGAGAACAGTCTGGCTCTTCCGCGCAACCGGCGCGCACAGCAGTTCGGCATTTGGGTAGAGCCGGAGCAGGCAAGAGTGGGAGGAAAGCATATACCCGTATGACGCACCTGCTCACGTGAGTCAGGCACCTGCCTAGCATCTACGAAAGAACGTGGAACATCTAATTGTTCATTGCATTAATGTACGGTAATACCGTTCGCTGGCGTCAAGACATTGACTGGAAATCATCTAAGTCTTACAAGGTCTGAGCCAACCACACAGCCCTTCGCCGCTGATTTCTCGGGCGGTGGAGTAGGGGATTCGGGGCATGCCGCGCCCTGACCCACGCTAGGAAGTTGGACCTGTTTCCCCGGCCACGCTAGCATGGAGGAAGCACAAGCGGACGTGACTCTGATATGTCCAGCCCTGGGCAAACGTCGTCCCCTGTCGAGAGGCAAACCCCCGACTTGTCTCACGCGAGTCAGTAAACGAGCGAAAACGAACTTCTCCGTGTCGACGGTTGCAATGTTCAACTAGATCAAATCAAGACATCCAACTCCAAGTGACCCCCGGGAAAGCTTTGAGAAGGTTGACCAGGACTGGGCACCTGGTGCGCAAGCGGTGATGCGCTGGCGCGGTAGAACAACAATCAATCAGACATGCGAACATGACGAACAGACAGTTGGCCATGTTTCAGGGCTGCTCTCTGGAAGGCCCCAGCTGCCGAGATCGAGCGTTTTTTGGCCCACAATCTGGATTGTGTCTTGGACGATTCCAGTAGAAGCACCCTCCAGTGCGTGGGAAGCAGGACCGTCCATAACTTCGATCAGAATAGGCTCGCTCCTGATGTTCTGCTGCTACTTACACGGCTTCCATTGCGCAGCATCATTGTCTCGACCGACGAGGAATGTTGATGGTGCTGTTTATGATCAGGCCATCAGGCAGGTCCGCCGATGTGATTCAGCAAAGAAGACTCGCTGCTTCCAGCGGGACCGTACCGTGGGTCGCAAGCGATCGAAGGCTGTGCTTGAATCACGTGCTCCCCGTTCTAAACAAAGCACCGCGACCTGGAGTGCGAGCTTCCAGGTATCGTTGGCTCGCACTCCAAATGTCGTTCTTCCTACACCTGTGGGTGTGGTGCTGGCAGAAGATGCCCGGCCCTACCAGTGACGACGTATTTTAGATCTCGAGCCTATGCAAGAAGCAAAATAGGGGATGGTAATCCGAGGTGCTCCAGTCCTTCTGCCTCGCCGCGGTGATTGGGCGCCACAGAAGTCCCGTGGATCGTCAGTTCTGATGCACTGCTATCGCTCCCATTACTCTGTCTTGCTGGACCTCAGGGATGGCGGCGAGACTCGTGACCATTTATAAAGCGCACTAGCCTGGATGTCGATATGGTGTATCACTTGTTCAGAACGCGCAAGACAATATGTCAAGCACGGCGCCATTCGCAACCGTGTCAGAGGTTCTCGAGAAGCCATTTGACTACATCATTTGCGGTTCGTCCCTGTATGCTCAGACGCTCATATATGCGCCTAACTTTCAATAGGTGGGGGTGTACGTGCATCACCATCACCTTCACCTTGTCGCCGCAACTCATAGTAAGGTAGACCGCCGGTCTGACGCTTGCCGCTCGTTTGACCGAAGATCCCAACATCTCCGTTCTGGTTCTCGACGCGGGCAAGGCCAACCTGAATGATCCAGCCATCCTTCTTCCTGCCCAATACGGTCGCCACTTCCTTCAGGATCAGTATGACTGGAAGTTCTTCACTGCACCTCAGAAGCACGCGGCTGGTCGCCGTTTCCTCTGGTCCCGGTACGTGCACTTTCCACCTTCGTTCATCTCCGGAATGTCTAGTATCTAACCATGTACGCAGAGGGAAGAGCCTGGGTGGATCATCGAGCATCAACTTCCTCATCTACATGCGACCTCCCGAGGCGGACGTAAATGGTGCATATATCTACCTATTAGCCCGCATATAAGTCCTAACAACCTCGCTAGAATGGGAGGAGCTCGGGAACCCTGGCTGGAACTGGGAGAACCATCTCAAATACATGAAGCGTGGAGAGAAGTACGTCCTGGCGCATTGCAAGAGGACTATATGCTAAGCTTTATTAGGATTACTCCGCCTAGTGCAAAGCAAGCGGAAGTGAACCATCAGACTTATGAGCCCGCATATCACGGCACGGAGGGCACGCTCGAAGTCGGATTCCCGACCACGATCATGGGGTGCGATGTGCCACTGCAAGAGGTGAGGGTGCCGCATTGTGCGACCTGACATTGACTAATACTCGGAGGGTGCAGACAATGCACAAAGTGGGAATGCCGATAGTCAAGGACTCGGTACGGTGCACCTTCCTCGTGCTAATGCTGTATGCTGACCGCCGATGCAGATGGGCGGAAACGTCAGTCTACCCGCCCCCACCTCATCTCTTCCACTGAAGACTTTCTAGGTTAATGGCACTTGGATGTCAGCGGCCAGTATCCGTAAGTCAGAACTTCTAGCTTCTGAGCAGTGGCTAAGACCGTCGTCATTTAGGAGGAGGGGTGTTGACCCGTTCTTACGCCGCAAATGTACGATTTCTACCCCTCGGCATGGGATGGTTCTCGGCTTAAATGTTTCCAGGCCTTCTATTCGCCGTTCGCAGACCGGCCTAACTATAAGGTCCTGCCCGAAGCGCACGTGAACAAGATCATATTCGTCGAGTCTGCCGACGATGGTCAGCGAACCGCAGAGGGGGTGGAATTCACGCATGACGGACAGACGTACGTGGCGAAGACTGCGAAAGAGGTTATCGTTAGTGCCGGGTAAGCGTTTGCAGCACATCCTTGGACGCCGCTAACACAGGTTCATAGCTGCATTCAGTCGCCTCAAATCCTGGAGCTGTCTGGTATTGGTAACCCGGAGATTCTCAAGCCCCTCGGAATCGATACCATCGTCCCTTTGCCTGGTGTCGGCAGCAATGTTCAGGAGCATCTTGTCTGCGGAGTCGTCGTCGGTGAGTCTCGCGCGTTTATGGACGATCTTGCTCTCACCACTGCATAGAACTTGATCCTGCGAAGGAAGGCGGTTGGAAGACGCTAACTCCGCTGAGGGCGGGAGCTCCTGACTTCGTGCAACTTCAGCAGAAGCTCTTGTGAGTAGAACACGCTGCCCTGTTCCCATATCTTGGACTGAGTGCTTTCACAGCGAAACTCAACAGGGCTTGCATACGTTGGGTATTTCAAACCTTACTTTCGCCCCGTTCCAGAAGGTATCTCCTGCCGCCAACGAACTCATCGCCAACCTGTCCAAGAAACTCGAGGAAGACTACAAGGAAGGCCGAATTAGTGAGGGTCTGTGGGAGCAATACCAGATCCAGCTTCGTGGCTTGAAGGACGAAGGATCCGTTGATATGGAATTTGCTGCGCTGCCCTACGTGCGTCACAGATCTTCAATTACATGCGGTCATTGCTGAAGTTTCGGCTTGCAGGTGCCAGGAGGCCCCCCTCCGGATCCCAAGAAGGAATATCTGACCATCCTTGTTTGCCTGAACCGGCTCTATTCACGTGGTACAATCGTGCGTTGTTGTGCTCTGCAATGCATAGATACTTATTTTCGGCAGCACATCAACTCCACCGACCCTAAAGCACCACCTGTGTGCGATCCCAACTACTTCGAAAACGAGTTCGGTAATACTCTATCCTATGCGTTTCAAGCAAATGTTCATGAGACGCATTGCCTCAGACATGCAAATGATGATCGAAGGGCTGAAGTTCGTCCGCAACCTGGAGACTCTGGAGCCCTTCAAGTCGCAGATCAGTGCGTTTCTGTGCCCTCCGAGGTCATTGAACCCATCTGACGTTCGGTCTTCGCATACAGCGCAGGAGATAGCTCCAGGACCAAACGTTCAGACTTACGAGCAGTTGAGAGGTAAGTCCGGCGGCTGACGCGACGAACCTTGCCAATGTTTTCCGCAGAATATGTCATTAGCAAGTCGCAAACGACCTTCCGTACGTCGCGTCCACCGGCTACTCTCGCTCTCTCATGTGTTGCTTCCAGACACGGCTGGTTCTTGCTCGATGCTCCCTCAGGAGAAAGGCGGCGTGGTGGATCCCAAGTTGAAGGTAAGGAAGAGATTTGAGAAGCTTTCTCGATCGCAGCTAACAAATGCCCAGGTGTACGGGACTACAAACGTCCGAGTCGTGGATTTGTCCATCATGCCATTGCACGTCAATTCGCATCCTTTGGGTAAGATGCATGTCACGGGCATCCAGCCGGTTATTGACTCTAGCTATAGCGTCGGTGTACGGCATAGCTGAACAAGGTACGCTTGCGCAGACTGCGCATGTCCCGCTAGCTAACAGTCTTTGCAGCTGCCGACGTTATTCTCGGAAAGATATAGGAGCGATCGGCGCCAACCAACTGATAGCGCGTAGAAGGTTCTCGCAACGATGAATTGTCCGATAGTGTAGCAAGTATAAAATCCAAGAAAGTTGACATGCGGTTACAAGGCGTCGTTCCGTGGTCAACGCTCTGAATTTTTGGGCCAAATCCGCGAACCACCTGGTTTTGAACTCAGGCGTCACCAACGGTTCCGCAACGTACACAGCTTTCCTACATACGACGTGGAATCGACTCGGCTTTGACTCCTTCCAACTTTTAACCTACGTTATCCAGATGGATCGTCTCCCCATCCTCTCGGGTCCATAGTCCGACGCCCTGCGAGCTAAGAGGTGCTGACTGATTGACGCCTCTTAAGTTGAGGATGATTCGGCAGGGCACTATAGTGTACAGAACGAGGGTCAGGAGGTAAGCGATATAGAAAGAGGGACTGTCTTGGCCGTTGAGGACAGCGTTGGTTATGGTGAGTGCTACCCGAAACGAGATTGAGTGGTCATTCGTCGCTAATCGCAAGCCAGAAGCGGGGACAAGTACAGTACGCACCGAGTAGGCCTGCCGAGGCGAGGAATGCTTTACTCGAAATGAGCCCGCTCTCCACGAGAAAGAGCACAAAGCCGAGCTCACCATCTCTATACAGCACGGAATGCAGGCGCGAGCGTGTGACACCCTGAGACTCCCAAACTATACATGATTTGGTTGACGAAACTCAAGAAGAGGACAGACGGTCATAACACCGCTTACCACGGCTCAAGCCACGAATGGCTGTCATTACGAAAATCACTGCTCAATAGTCAGTCTGTGTTATCTCCCGTCCGATTGAGTGTGTTAATGCTCACACCCTTCATAGCTCGCGTAGCAGATATAACCTCTTAGTGCCCAAGTAGCCGCCACTGGACCATCAATGGCCCCACATCCCGTCAACCCAGTCACTCCGCTGTCAACGAGTGCTACATTGCCATCCGGAACCAACCCAATCCCTGAGTAGACAATGCAGACGCATGTCACTACCAGAACGCTCGTTCAAGCGATACCGACGATGACAGCACTAAGAAAAGTACAGTCCCAGATCGCCCATGTTCGTAGGGCCAAGACCAGGCCGGAGCAGTGAGAAAGGATGAAGTAGCTGCCTGAGAACGGATGATGAGCATGCTATTATCCAGACCAGCTCATACGACCAGAGCTTACCGAAGAGGATATAGACGACAACCGTGCATGGAAGGTTTGAGATGTATGTGGTGAATTGTGCTGCAGATGGAGCGTCAGGTAGGGTTGGCCGTCTCCAGAGATTGGGCGTACCCCATAGAAACCCAAGGGTAACAACGACTCCCATGCAGCGAATAAAGATAAAGAGTGCTTTGCCATACGATAACGGCGCTTCCCATATCAGCCTCTTCTCTTGCGGCCAGGTGAGCAGATAATCATAGGACTGCAATTACGGTGAGCTTCGATAAATAAGCATTCCGATAACGTAGCCGCACGTAGAGCGCTGCTGCGGCGCCTACATATGTACTTGGTCAGACCTCGTCGTACTATAATCCTGTGCTGCATGTAACGCACAGATGCCGTACTGGAGGGAATGATGAGATCATCCTGCAATCTCCAGCTTTAAAGCTACTCACGTTCCCCGAAACGTCTAGGTATGTGACGAACTGCGCAAGGCCTGACATTGCAAGGAGACGACTGTCGTCTTTCGTATTGCGGTTGGAATACTCAACAGCGCGATGTCCTCCGACCAGACGTTATGAAGTCCACCCTTCATGGGCAAAGGTAGTCCTCTTATATGCCCTCCTCTCTCACCTGTGCGATATGCTGTGGAATGTCAAAGCCGCAAGAGAATGCGCAATGCACTGTCCAATCCTTGCATCCACCAAATGTAGAATCGACGGCTCGCGAATGGACTGCCAGTATCATGCCAGCTCTGATGCAAATCCGGACCAGTACGATTCGAGCCAACCTTATCGCACTTTTTGCGTCATTTGTGCTTCCAATGCCTGACCCGATTATGCCAGGTGGTACGTTTTGCCCAATCCTGGTCTACTGATGTCGAAATTTGCGAGCATCAGAATTGGCATAGCCGGCCGCAGAGGTAAGCATGGCGGGATCAACACTCACAGATTTCGAGAAGGCAATCGCCGACAATTCCGAATCTGGGTAGACTCACGATGCGTAAAGCTTGGACACGTCGCGCACGAGAGTTCAGCCGACACTGCATGTCCAGCCTCACCTTCCAGCTTCACGATTTCTCTTCCCGCGATAACGCCTGATGGACAACGAAAGGATGAGCTGGCGAACTCAGTGAATCACGAAGCCAGCCCTATCAGACGCGGTCCCAGCGTAGGAGACGAGGGCGATGACATCGTCTCCCGTTTGAACATGTGCCTTAGAGCTCCACAACCTACACAGCGACATAGCTATACAACTACTCGCCCTATCCATCTTCCTTACTGTGGGGCAAGAGTCGTCGCACCCACGCTGAAGATCAGTGTCTACACCGGCACATATCAGTATTTGTTGACAGGCAGCCGCGAAGAGGGAGTGAGACTCACGATAGGCTCCAAATCGCTGACTTTCAGCGTCTGGGCAAGGACGTCCACATCGCCCGTCACGTAGATCCTGTTCTTGCTGGCAGAGTAGACCATGTACACATCGGGGTAGGCTAGAACCGGGGAGGTTAGCTGACTGCAATGAGGGAATAGGGGAGGAACGGGACGGGACGCACAGCCGTCGGTGTTCACCCAGTGGGCGCCGAGCGAACCCGTCGCCGGGTCGATCGAGAAGACGGTCGTCTCTGACCAGCCTGCTGCAGCACCTTCAACAAACACGGGTGGAGAACCGAGCGGCGCTGGATAGAGTTTTTATCAGGACTCGTCTTCGACAGGTTGGAGCAGGGGAAGAGAATACGCACTGTTCAACCCCCAGTCGGAGAAGACGAGATAGTTTGCGTTGCCTACTCCGAGCGACATGTCGTAATCGATCCACGAGTTGGTCGCGTCGTCCCAGCCAATGTGGTCCGGGAAGAGACCGATCAAGGAGAGGAGTCGTCCATCTGGACCCTGTGGTACGTGTTAGCTGTCTGTCACCACAAGTTGGGTAAGGTAAGAGTGGACGCACATCCCACTCGATCTGGATCAGCTCGCTCGCGTCGTTCGGCACCGTGAATTTGAACGGCTGAGGCGTGCAGCCCGGGTTTGCCCTCGAGCAGGCGACGTAGAGCAGGTCGTAGGGGTCGAGCGACCCACCAGCGGCGTTGAAGTACCCCAGGGAGTTGTCCTGTCGCTTCTTGCTTGGTCCGGATCCGACATACGCCTGTACGAGACCGGAGACTTGGGTGCCGGGGATGAGCGCGGTGGACGTGCTGGAGCGTTTGGCAGCGGGTGCACCTGGACAAGATTCAGATCATCATGAGCAGGAGCATAGAGGAGAAGTACGTACGAGTTGTGCGGCTACCCAGCTGCCGCCGGCCGAAATCATCAGCGTCCTTGCGAACGTGTACGCGCGGCAGCGTTACTGCAGACACAGCGGAGACCGCCAGAGTGAGAGCGAGCAGAGCCCGCGAGAAATTAGCGGAGAAAAGCATATTGGTAGTGAGAGGTCAAGGACAGGACGAAGGACAGGAAGCCTTCAAGGTAGTCGACGAGAACTAACGAGTGGACCGAGCGGACATTGAGCGCTCAAATAAAGGCGGCGAAGAGGATGGCCAGACCGAAGCAGGAAAACAAAACGGGGTGAATTTCTGCTGGAAATGCGGCGCATTCCATGCTGCATAACGCCGGTTGGCCGCAAAGGGTTCAAACCTGTAACCCCGGCTTCTGGAGGCGCGCGTCGCGTAAGGGGCCGTGCCTGGCCCCGCACGTGGCAATTCATTGACGCGTTCCCGCTCTTTCGGCTGCCTTCGGGCCCCTGGTTTTTTGGGGTTTTCCACAGCGCCCTTGTGGTACTTCTCCGTTTAGTAGAGCGATATGTTACGGAGGCTCGCTGTAAGACTGCGTCTCAACTTGGAAAGTCCGATGTATCTCAGGTACCCCGGGGCCGTAAGTATTGCCGAGGACAACCGGTAAGCGTGTCTCCCCTCGCGGATGCGGAGGTGGCACGACTGTGGTATGATCGAGCTGCTCTCACCGTACGGTCTGCGGAAGATGGATGACTTCCCGTGGCCCTAAACACAGATTTAGTCCTGCGCCTGGAAGCTATCTAAGCATTTGGGATTTGGGTGGGCTCACCGTCGCGAGCGTTACACAAACCAGTCCTAGATGTTGGTACCTAGATTTCCACCAATCAACGTCGTCTAGGCCACCTGAGTCTCTTCACTAGCGCCACAAACTTGTGCTTGAGGCGATGTGCGTCTTCTTCACAAATTAGTGAACAAAAACACTAGATCTCTCATCCAGCGAAAATCCAGCTTGCAACACATCAAGATCCCTGGCTTACGTCAACAATTTCATGTGCTTGGGCACCTTCGTCGGTCCTGGACCGTCATCTATGCCGACCTGATCACGGCATGGTCGGCAAGCAAGTCCCTTGTCCATCTTCACGCACACCACCTTCGAGATTGATGCTCATGGATGCCGTCTGGCATGTCCTACAGTCATGGGCAAGTTGCCTTCCACACGCGTGCACAAACGACATCTTCACATGTACGTAAAATTCCTATACATGCTCGCAAAAGCTCATGCCACTACACAGAACGCAAGCTCATGGTCGAGAGTATCAGCAAGAACAGACGACGAAGATGCACTTGAAGAAGATGGAGAGGGAGAAGAAGCGCTTGTTGCGCTTGCAGAAGTGAAAGCAAGGAGTTGCGCTTGGACAGGTACTTGAAGCTATAATTCAAGAATAAATCATGTAACGGAGCACAAACAAAAACGAAGCCTTGTTTAGAACATCAAAGGCATGCCTGACGAACCTTGGTTATCGAGCGCATTCAGGTCCATGAAACCTGCAAAGTCCATGGCGAAGGGGGCTTCGTCGATCGGAGGCATGGCGAAACCCATGCCCTGCCCAAGCACAGGAACATCGAGCTGCTGGCCTGCTTGCGCAAGAGCCGCGTGGGCGGTGAGCTTTCTCGGCTTCTTCCTTGATGCTGCTGGTCTTGTTCCTGTCGTTGTTGTTGTTGTTGTTGTTGTTGTTGTTGTTGTAGCCGTACTAGTATCTTGATTCTCCGCGTGGTCTTGCAGCATGGCTTGGGCGGATCGCTTCTGCCTTGAAGTCTTTGGCTGGGACGGTTCTCGCGCACGTTCTTCAGCACGACGTTGAAGGTCTCCTTCGTGCATCTTGCGGAAGAAGCAAGTGCCATCTGCAAGCGCTTGCTGAACCTTCTGCAAGTCCCGTAGTGTCGTAATGTATGAAGGGTTGACCAAGGTGGGCAAGGGCCAACCTTGCAGGGTGATCTTGTGTCTATCCTCAATGTCGCGGCCGAAGTTCTTGTAAGCCATAGTCAAGCTGTTGTTCCCCGTGATCTTCTCTGTACCAAGATTGAGCATGTACCAGCACATGAATATGGAACTTACGAAGTCCTCCATTCAAGACAAGGCGGATGTGCGCCTTGAGCTCGTTGACCTTGTTGTTCAGTGTATCGGCAGCCCCTGATGCATGATAAGCTTGCTGTTAAGGAAGGAATGAAGCACTTACCTTGCGCGCCTCCGCTTGTGCAGTATGCTTCCAAGCCCATGGCGATCTGCAAGACTGGATAGCCCATGATCTCCTCGAAGAACTGCTTGCAGAGGTCATCGCCGAAGAAGTGGGGTTTGGCGTAGTCCTTGATATTGCCACGCACAACGAAGCCGCACGCATGACCGCCTGTACGAGTGCTGAAAGCGGCACACTTGACCAAGTACATCAGCCGATGCCCACTGCCAGCATATGTGCAAACTCACCTGTTTCTCCAGGGAATCTTGCACTTGTACCGTATCGGCCAGGCGAGCTTTGGTAGGGAGACGAACTTGGCGAAGGTTCTTCTCTCGCTTGGCCATCACTGCATGTTCTGCAGACAAGGCTGCTTCGGGATGCTCACGCAGCCAGTTCACCTTGTCCTCAATGATGGACTTGTTCTGTGGAAGCGCCCAATGAAATACAAGATCTTGTAGTTGATCAGTACGATGACCTCAAAGAAGGTGGTCGACACGCACCTTGGGCTCGGGCTTCCTCTGCAAGTACATGTTTTGCAGCATTGTACAAGTTCACCTTCCGCCTTGAATTGAAGTACCCTGCCTTCCTCCCTTTCATGTTCCCATTCAAGACCTCCTTGTTGATGCCCGTGTCTGCAGCTATTTCGTCAAGGGTTTGCAACCAAGCTTGTTCTGCAACATCAAGCATGTCGCAGGCTTTTTCATGTCGAAGACGATTCGCATCACGGATAAACTTGCGTTCCGCCCAAGCTTTCTTTGGCGTTCGGTGCCCTTGCGTTGCCATGAGATTGTTCGAAGCTTGAACTTGGACGAGGATGTAGTCCAAACTGCAAGGTGAAGAACACGGTCGTCGACCTCTGTATTTTCATGCGGATGCTCTTACGCGTGGCCGCTGGATATCACGTGGACTTGTACATAAGGCACGAGCCATGCTCATGCTTACGGGGCCATGCTTTTTCATCAACAAGGTGCCATTGCTCATGATGTACTACAAGAACTCACAACAAGCGTTGTACATGAATGAGAAGGACCACTTGCGCTTTTACCAGACAATAACGATCTCGATGAACTTGCGCAGGCCAAGTTCATGTTGTAGGACGCAGACGATGACGATGAGCATGCCCCAATCATGCAGATGAGGAAAAACAGAAGACATGCTGCATGCGCAGGCCATGCAGCGTACATGATGAAACAGGGGGAAAAGAAAAGAAAACCTTGACCTTGTTCTTGGACTAGAATGTGCCGTTGCACAAGTCCATGAGGCGATCCTCGCACATGATCGGATAGATGGCCTTCCAGTACGTGGGCGAGAGCAAGCCGTCAACGGTCGACGACCAAGTTCCGGGATGGTCGTAGGAATACATGAGGCGAAGTTCATGCTCAACCCTCTCGTACTTCTCCTTGCCCAAGTCCTTGGCCATGTCCACCATCGCAGCACGTGTGTTGTACGGGAGCTCGCGCGTACGAGCAAGGACTTCGGGATCCGAGGGGCGCACGAAGACCAAGCGCTGGAACTTGTTCGTAGGGTTGGGGGTGATGAGCAAGCCCGAGCCGGTATGTACAAGGCGGCTTGTACTCTCCGCATCAAAGATGTTCACGGGCGAGCCCAAGCTGCCAGGCGTGCCGCGCATGGTCATCGGCGAGCTCGACATGCCAGGAGGGACAGGCACACGGGGAGGAAAGTCGGTCAAGGGCGAGGTCATGGGACCAGGACCTTCGCCGGGCGTGGAAGATGGGGTGGTGGAAGCACCAGGCCTTGGCGTTGCAGCCCTTGGCGTCCCAGCCCTTGGCGTCCCAGCCCTTGGGACACTAGTCCTTGGCGTGCCGGAGAAGGTGGCCGGGCCCTTGCCCTTGGCCGAGGGCAAGCCCTTCTCCTTCCTCTCCCACTCGATGAAGGCCTTGGCGTATGCCACGATGGGCAAGTCGTCGTCCAAGATCTTGCAGTCCTCGATGGGCAGCGGACGCTCCTTGGCCTTGGGGACAGGCTTGAGCTCGGGTTTATCGGGCAAGGGACCACCGGTGCGCTTGGCGTGCGCGACAGCAGCATCATGGCGGGCGTTGATGCTGGCGTTCTCGTCCTTGGCGATGGCAACCGCCTTAGCTTGATCCATGAGGTCGGCCTTGATCATGGCCATGGTCGAGAAGATGCTCGTGTAGTTGTTCTGAACACGCTGGAAGTCCTTGTTCAGCCAAGTGTTGCGGCTGAACCAAGTATGGATAACCGGAGATGTGCCTGGGCCGTTGTCGATGCGAGCAGAGCGGAAGTCGATGACCACGCCGCCAAGGACACGATCGATGATGGTGAACTAGACCATGGTTAGCTTGCTCAAGATCAAGAGGAAGGAGAAGAACATGGCGCACGATTTTAAAGAGCTCGGGCAAGACCTTGTTGTAGTAGATGTCCCGACGAACATCTCCACGGATCTCCGTTGTGAGCGGATGGGTGTCGAAACCCACAAGGTCAAGCCCATCGCCGTCCATGTTGTCCCAGTCCATGTTCGTCTCCAACGCCTTCTTCCTGTTCTCCTTCCAATTCTTGTCGAAGGTACGGATGACCTTCTGCACGGGGCCATGAGGAAGGTACGAGCCTCCAGCCTTGGGATCGTTGATCCACTCGTCGAAGGGGAAGATCACGGTTGGGTACTTGGCTGCGAAGAGCGTCAGCTTGAACTTGGCCAAGAAAAGGAAGTATATGCTTACGAGGATGGTCAGGAGGCGCATATGCGGAGACCTCGGCCAAGGTCTTGTCCATGTCGCCACCACGTTCATGGGCACGCAAGATCATCTGCGCACCCACAGTGCCGAAGGGATCTTCAGCAGAGTCCATCTCCATGGCCGTGCTCGTGTCCTTGGTCTCGGTTGCTGGGGTGCTTGAGCTGAACTCGGCGCGATCTTCAGGATCAAGGAGATCAACCAAGCGGATGGCCTTGGACATGTGCTGCGACAGTGCCTTGTTCCTTGTTGGCGTCCACTTGTACTTGTTCCGTCCTTGATATGTCGATGCGGATGGGTATGGGTATGGTGATGATGATGGTGGTGGGGATGGGGATGGGGATGGGGATGGGTATGGGGATGGGGATGTGGATGGGGATGGGGATGTGGTCGGAGAGGAGGACGTGGGCAAGAACAAGGAGGGTAGGGACTTGCGACGCGCGAGTCATGTAAACACTTGGCCAAGCGGAAGCTTTCTTGGGGTTGACGGCAAGTCATGGGACATGGAACAACGCCGTCAATCAGAAAAGAATAACTACAAGTACATGGAGAGAAGTGCTGATAAGCAGCGAAGACCATGAAGAAGAGCTTGAATTCTTCAAGGTTCTGAACTTATTTGGTGACTTGCGCTGCGCCGGCTTCTAGTAGCCAAGGTCTTCGTCACGCGGATGGGCTTCTGCATGGGCTTGCCGGAATGCAGGCTTGCATTTGTCATTGTAATGTTCTTCAATATGATAAGGATGATTAAGCCCGAAGCTAAGTACATGCTTCTACATGCCTATCGGCCGAGGAGTTGAAGTGGTACAATGCTTCTTCTTCTTGTTCTTCATGCTTCTGAGGGAGTTTGTGCGGGGATAGAAGCAAATGAACCTTGACGGTGAACTTCTTCTTCTCCTGTCATGGACATCTTCCATGATAAGTCGACAAGTGCTCGTAGTTGTTGTTCCGGTCAGGCACAAGGGCAACGGAGACGTGCCCTTGGCATGTACGTCTGCTTGTGCAAGCACAGTGGTTGGTCGTTAGAAGAAATAGTACTATTCAAGCTTGGAATTCAAGCAACCTCGTACCGAGTTGTAGGCTGCTTGTCCATGTCCAAGTCCTGCCGAAGAACGAGCCATCGAATTATACATGTTCCTTGTTCCAATCCTGGTTCTACTACATATGCGTGTTCTACAGGCGAACAAGTACATGCGCTCCAAGCAGATGTGTATCTACTGCGCCAGACCCATGTTCTCGAATGCTTGGTTCAAGCGCTCGAATTCGTCGAGCACATCATCATCAACTTCACCATCATCAAGAACATCTCCTGGACCGATATCTTCCCATGCATCCTCCTCAGTCTTGGGCATGGGCATGCACTCGTCCTCGCTAGACATGTTTGTGTCAGGTCGATGATACTGACCCATGCGGATGCCGACCGATCTATCCCCCGAAAATCCTTCCAAGTCGAAGATCGCCAAGATACGCTTGTACAAATGTTTGCTGACTTCCTGATGATGAGACAAGCGCAAGCGCATGTTGGCCGCAAGCAAGACATCGCCTTCAGCTTCCACACGCCGGATGGCCTTGAGCATGCGTAGAGGTTCTACATGTAATGCCGTCCAAACACGGCGAATCTCCACGTTCAAGCGCTTGATTTCTTCCTTGGCGCATCGTATGAGCAACCAGTTCAGCATGGCTTGACGGATGAGCGGGTCAGACCAACGACGCTTGCGGATGTCATCTCTTGAATATCTTAACAAGGCGAAGTCGGAAAGGAAGGACATGTTGATTACATCTTGATAATCCAGAGTTGGTCTCGGAGGCTGCAAGGTTGTGGCCAAGGCATTGTACTTCTCCAAGGCCGAGCGAATCGCGCCGCTGCGCTCTTGCATGGCCTTGGCAATGGACGTGCGCATGGCGTATCCTGCAAGAATCAGAATTACGTGCAGAAGTGCATGAGCTTGCGCACCAGTGCCACGGAGATGAAGCTTCTCCATCTCGAACAGACGCTGCACAACCAAGCCTTCAAGCTCATCAAGTGCAAGGTTGTATTTGCGTCGGGCAAGAGCAAGTTCTGCTTGCTTCCACTCAGCAGAGTCTGCAGTCCATCGATCAGTGCCAAGTTCAGCTTCATATCGCAAGGCCAAGCGTTCATATCGCTCATGAGCTCGCAGCATGCTGTTGTAGTTGGCCTTGAGCGTGCGTTCCTTGATGTTCCTGGGCAAATCATTGAAGGTCTCGGGAGTCGTGTTGATGAACACGTCGAAGGACTGAAGCTGCTGCCTATAACACATCAAGTTCATGCAGCAGTACTTCGTCTGAGAAACGTACGTGGCTGTTTGCAACTCCTTAAGGGTCTCCAGGTACTTGAACTGCAAGTCATCAGCATCATCTTCATGCTGTAGGCGATCGAAGTAGTCTTGCTCCTCTTGTATGTACCGCTGTATGTCTTGATCACTGAGATGTTGTTCAACTTGAATGCGGTGTAGCTCGGGCAGCGTCTCGGAGATGATGTTCAAGGCGTTGACGTAGTTCTTCAACATGAGATCAGCTGCACTCGGATTAGTTGAAGTTGGGCATGACGTGTTGGAAGTACATCACCAAGTCCAGCTCGACGGTCTTCATCCCAGCGCATCCAAAAGAAATGCAAGGTCATGTGTCGATGGTATGCAGATGCATACCGAAACAGATGGGCGGTCAAGTTCTGCTTGGAGAAGATCCACTCATTCGTCTCGAACGTCTCCAAGCCCGCAGTCATCAGGAAGCGAGGATGAAACATGAGCTGGCACTTGCGATTATGGGCATACCCATGAAAGGCGCCCACGTACATCCGCAGGTTGAGTTCTTGTGCTTGCTTGCCGATCGTGCTATTGGCCAAGGTCTTCTGATGGTCACAGCCGATGTCGTATCCTATACCAAGACCTTGTCCATATACAGACAAGGTCTTCTGCATACACGCAAGCGGATATTTGGACCTGGGATTCTTGTCAGCCAAGAAGTTGCAGATGAGCAAGGCACTCACAGCTCTCCGCTCTGCAACATGTCCACGGAGCAAACGATCATCCCATGCCTGCACGAGCACAGGAAGTTCCCCGTCGCATCAAGTCCATCCATCCAGTGCGATGGCCGTTCTCTTGCATTGGACGTCTTCCACTTGTCCGTGCACTTGATGTCTTCCCCTTGGGGATTGCCATGTGGATGGGTCAACTGCAAGGTGCTTGGTTATAGATGTGCAAGTACGCAGATGGACCATGACTCACTGTCTTATCCTTTGCCGAACCATGATCTTCTTTCTTGAACTGGTCCACAAAGTCGGACGACAGCATGTAATCGCTCTTGAACTGCCGATGGTCTTGATGGCCAGCATGAAGGAACCTCTTGCTCGAGTTATGCCCATCCATGCTCATCAGCTTGGTGTGCGGTAGCTCTGGCTCGCCTTCCAACTTCAAACGGCTCGTCAACAAGGGCAAGTACAAGATTCCAAGAGTGACTTACACGGTAATCACATGCTGAACATGCGTTGAGCATGCGCCAGTTTGGCACATCATGTCCAAACGCATGCTTGACAAGTCGCTCAAGCTCAAGGATGATGAGCACGTATGCGTCATATGCTTGCGACAGCTGCAGTCGGAAGTAGGGCCTGTACAAGCGCTAAAGACATGAGCAAGTGCTTGGACATGTCGATAGGTTTCCTAGTACTCACACCTTGAAGGTCGCACAATATCCGCATGAATGCTTCATGTGAAACATATGCTCGCAAGCGCGCATGATGTAGAAGCTCCATGACTTCCATGCAGATGGCCATTCGAGGCTGAATCGGAGAAGTTGGAAGGAAACCTCGTTCAAGCAGATGGACAGCAAGGCTTTGTCCATCTTCTTCACAGATGAATGAGCGCTTATGGATACCTGGACCAAGAAATCAGCTTAGCACGTCCATCATCAAACACTTGACCCACCTGATAATGTCATGAGGTAGATGGCCGTGCCCAACTGAGATTCCGAAGCTTGAGCAGATGCAGATTCTTGCGCTGGTGCTGGGTCATGGCCTAACTCTTGCTCATGCCGTGATCCATGCTCCGCATGTGCTGGGCCGTGTCGCCAACGCATGTAAGCTTGAACGAGGACGGGAATATGAGCTTCCCAGGCTTCATTACTTGCAGCAAGACGCCTGGCATGAGCACCTGTACCTGCACGATGCCTTGTGCGAACTCGATGATGTCGCTTCCTGTTGAGAGGGTAAGCACAAGCAGACCATGATGTGGTGTGTACACACCTGCAGAAGTCCCACATGGACTCGACCAACGTCTGACCTCCCTCTTGGTCCCCAAGCTCTTCAACATGTCCCATGTGCACGTCCTCATCCTCATCAACTCCATCCATTCCAAAATCGTTCAAGTCGCCGGCCTGCATGTTTGAAGTGGCTTGGGAGCCAAGCGTTTGGGCTACGAATCTCGCCGCATGCGCTTCCTCAGGCATCACTGCTCACGATGTAAGCTAAGACCATGTCCAAGTGAGAATCACTTACTTGCTAGGCGGCGTGCTTTCTCCGCTTGCTCTTCCTGCTCGTGCTGATCCATGGCCTTCATGTTCATGGTTCGAGGTCGGCGCCTTGCAGATGTCCGAGGTATGTTCGACATGTTGCCCAAGGGCCCCGCATGGGTTCCGGATTCCCGCCGAGCCACAAGCTCATCACGAAGAGCCAAGAGGTTGATCATGCCCGGGATGGGCTTTGTTGTTGTAACTGAGGCCTTGTACAATCCTAGGCGAGCACTTCGGGAGCTTGCACTTGGTGCAAAGGCCGAGCGGATCCGACCGCTATGCGAAGACTTGTCGGATGCTGCAGGCATCTTGATGAAGAGGCGCAAGACGGTACAAGAACAGGCCCAAGTTAAAGAAGAGCAAAGCAAGAGCGCCCTCCAAGTAGTCGTACATCAATGATAACAAGCGCTGGAAGACGTTGAAGAGCATGTTATTGTCGACGCGACGCGTCTGTATAGGGTCCATGTGGTGCAAGGGTCCTTGTATTTGGTAAGCAAGGTCACGCAGCTGGATTAATGCTGGATGATAACAGACCATGAATTCGACACAAATTTGTGATGAGGACAAGCAACGCCTTCCGCACATACTTGTGGTAAGTACAAGGAGTTAGAGGTGGTCTAGGCCCGATGAAGGCTATGCACCCCGCATGAAAAAGGCGCGTTGTTTGTATGGGTAAGCGATCTGGGTTGTGCTTCCGCTTTAGGAGAGGGGTCGGACCCCCTCTTCCAGATACCGTATCTAGGAGAGCCTCGGAGTTGCAAAACCTAGATTTCTCGCTCGGCATGCTGTCATGCCGGGATTTAGGTTGACCTAAATCCCTCCTAGAAGCCCACGGGAAGTCATCCGATCATGGAGACCTTAGAAGGCGCCATCCAAAGCCTCAATTGAACCATCTAATGTCTCGCAATTGTACAATTTTTTGGTGTGTAAGGGACTCACCGCTAGACGCAATGCTACTTCCACTCCCTCATGGGCGACTGCTTCCACTGTGACTACGGCAATTTCGGAAGTCTCCGGCGCCTTGACTCATGCATCCTTCGTCATGATGGAAAAAACCACACAAGAGATTGGTTGGAGAGACTCTATATTGCCATCGCATCAATCCTACACGAAGGGAATACAGATAGCGGGAAATAAAGCATGTTGTAGAATCCATCGGCCCATGCCGCCCATTATACCTAAAATAGTCTATCGCTAATGCACATCTGCCGGATCATTGTTTTACTCGGCGAGATACTTGATGTCGCCCTCCTCGGACCCCTCACCGGCCACATGCGCGGACGCGTCGATCTCTGCCTGCAGGGCAGCTTTGAGCGCCTTCTCCCGCCTGTCCCAGTACCAGATCGTGCTGATGATGATGATGGCAGCGGCGTTGAAGGCGGCGCACATCTGGTACCCGATAGAGAATTTTGGTGCCTTGGAAGCGGGCAGGGTGAGGATGGTGACCCAGGCGGCCATGGCGTATTGGGCGCAGTTCATGCTTGCAACGATGAAGCTCCGTACACCGTCGTCTTGCCTGTTGACCTCGTTGGCCCAGGTGAAGAACAGCGGGGTGATGTACTCGACACCGAGCGTGAGGTAGCTGAAGAACTTGAGGCCGTTCGGGATGTTCCATACTGAGAGGCAGGCGAGGGGGAAGATGCCATAAAGGATGGCGATGACCATAACGAGCGGGCGGTTCTCGAGGTAGTCGGATAGCCAGCCCCAGCACAGGACAGCAACTAGGGTGGTAAGGTTGGTGAAGGTCGGAATGATGTTACGCAAGTAGATGCTGTAGCCTTCCGACTGGAGCCACACACCAAACCAGGTCGAGGCCGCCTGGGTCCCAAGACCAAAGACTAAGATTCCAATCAGAAATTGTGCTATGGATAAGTGGGCGAAGGAACGTACAAACATAGCCAGGCACGAAAAGGTACCAGTGCCAGGTAGAAAATGCGCGCTTGATCAGCTTCCAATCGAAGAACCCTGGGTTCTTGGCGATTCCAACACGAGCGATTCGATCGATTGCGAGCTGCTTGTCCTGCATATACGTGTCAGCATTGGACTTCTAGACAATGGTGTGGTGCAACTTACAGCGTCTGTCATCCACCAACCACGAGCACGAGACGGGTTGTCGGGGAAGAAGAAGAATCCAACGAGGGCGATCGGCAGCGACATAACACCGTCCATGATGAACAGCCATCTCCAGCCAGCCAAGCCACCGACCCCGGTCAAGTTGTAGCACGCAGCTTGCAGGTAGCCCGAAAAGAACGAGCCGACCTGGGCCATGACGAAGAAGATAGAGCTTCGCTTGCCCAGCTCTGCAGGCGTGTACCAAGCGGCCAGAGTGACGAGCATGCCGGGGAAGAAAGGTGCTTCGGCGAGACCGACGAAGAAACGGCAGGCGCAGAGGTGCGCAGGGGTCTGCACAGCTGCGGTTGCGAAAGTAGCGACAGACCAGATGATCTCAAAGAGCGGGAGGACATGGTGAGGCCGGAACTTCTGGAGTAGGAGGGTCTAGAGTGAAGGTGTCAGAACTTTGCATAGGGTGTCATGGAGGTTTCCGCACCCCCGGAATTTGGCCGATGGCGTAACCGATGGAGAACATCGCATTTGCGACGTTGTAAGAGTTTCCATCCAGATGAATGTCGGTCTTCAAGCCAGATACGTAGGCATTCGACAAGTTCTGCTGGTCTGGAGAAAGAACATAAGACTCAATGCACGCCAGAACCTTGGATGCGCTTACCAAGCAGCTTCAAGAACTCGGCCAAGCATGCGTAGATGAGAATGGTCATATCGAGCTTAACGACGAGCTTCCGCTCTTCGGGGGACTTCTGCTCGATACTGCCGTTTTCTGTGAGCATGGCGCAGGCCTGAGGCATGCACTTCACTTACTCATGATCCCAGATGAGAGAACGCCATGTTCGTTTGGCGGGACCGCCATAGCCAGACCGCTCAAGAGCAGCTTGCTTCTCGGCGTCAAGGGCGGCTTGCTTTTCGGCGTCGATGTCGTGGGCGCTCATCCTTGACTTGGAAGAAACGGGAAAAGGGCAGAGCACTCAGAACCTCCCTTTCCAAAGCGCTCATCGACTTTTAAGCATATCGCGCACTTCTTCCGTGCGACAACAGCCATTTTGGAGCGGATAGCACCAGTATTGCTACCTTTTTTGGAGCGATTGCGTGATTAGGGCGGATTGGGAATCGATGGTAATGCCAAAGTTGCCCCGCCCCCTTGTTGGAGTGCATGATAGGCGTCAGGCACGCACGCCATTCTGATAAGAAGTTGTGCGATAGTCGGCCAATTTGAGGAAAAGGTCGGCGTGGGCGCTTTGTATTAGGAAGATGAAACTTGGGGCGGACCGGCTCTCCTGGTGGTAGAAGCGAGCTGCTCGCGTGGTAAACTGAATTAAGATCCAACAAAATTCTGGTTCCGTACGGGTTCTGCATAGCCATTTCATTACACTCCTGTCTCTCGGGATTCGGGACGGATGCTATTCTTCGGGCGCTTGTCCGGCCCGCTGCCGCCGTTCCCGACCGATCACTCTTTACCAACATTCCGTCGTCAGGCAGAATGCGCCGAGGGCCTAATCTCTCGGCCGATTAGGTTGATATCTCCTGCCAAGGCCAACGGAATGTGTCCGGATCAGGGTTGATAAGGACAAAGGGGGTAACAATCATGCGGGTATTCAGTAGCAAGACACCATTGTTGCAAGGCAATAACTGCCCCGCAATATTCCTTATCTGGATATAGCGCTGTCAGAGTTGAGATGGCCATTGTCAATCACGCAATTCCATAGCTACATCGCGCAACTGTCGAGTGGGTTGCAGCGAGGATGTGCATAAAAGCTCTACATCCAGAACATGCACTGGAGATTTCGGATGAGACTCTTTCGTTCCCACGTCTGTCCCTGGAACTCTTACCTGCTCTAAGTTACTATGAACTTGCTTGAACGCCTGCCGATAAGCAGCCAAATCGTTCAATTCGCCTCCGTTCGCCACCGGCGAGAAGTGAATGGCTGCACGTCCGCACGCAAGCTCGACGTACGATATCAGCTAGGCGGCCGAGACAATCAAGAAATCACGTACGTCAGCGTGATAGACGGGCGTAGGAATGCTGACGGTCCTGGTCGCACGAGGGAAATTGTGGGTCAATGTGAAGGTCATGTCCTGCAACTGATCCGCAGTTAACCCGTTGTCATCCACGACAACGGATACGTGCATCGGACGAGACGTGCCCAGTAATCCTGCATGACTCTGGAGATAGAAGTCCCACCTGACGGAAGATAAGCGTGGACACGGACAAAGGCACCTGGGCTTACTCATGAGGATGGGCAATATCCCTGGGGCGACAATCAGCGCACATTTCGGATTACTGCGAGGACTACTCACGTATCGACAACCAGTCCCGCTGGGGCGTTCCCTGTTCTTTCGCATCAGCCTTTGCTTGGTTCCATGCATGGATGGACACCCTTACCGGTCTTATCCGCCTCCACTGGACCAGGGAAGAAACGGACATGATGTCTTTTCCCAACAACCATGAATGTGATCCGAGGCTGCGGCATATTGAGCGCCGTGAAGGCATCTCGAGTAACCGCGTCAGGACACCGGAAAAGTCGCTATGGAGAGAGGACAGCTCACCCCGAATCGCCTGCACTTCTCGCACGCAGACTTCCGCGAACTGTCCTTCACTCACGCCGTCTCTGGAGTTCTGTCAGATAAACGGCGGCTGAGCTGGTCCGTCATCTACCTATAGAAAATGATCCTTTGCGGCACGATGTTCTTCCTCTTATGTGTTATTTCTTGGTACTTCTGGAATCGTCCCACAGCCCACTATGTCTCTCATCAAGACGATTTGTATGGGTGAAGACGCAATCCACCAACCTCGACCATCTCCTTGAGGTCGGCAATGATTTCCAGTCGGCTCTCCTGCACGCGGACAGTGGTCGAATAGATGCTGACGTTCTCGTCCAGACTAGTCGCCAGAGCGGAGATACTCGGCTTGTTGTCGCCTGGGCCTGGGTGACTCGTGTCTGCACCTGCGCTTGGACTCAGCACAATGGATCCCTACACGGACGTCACGCATACCCATGACTATGCAAGGCGCAGAGGCGATGAATTTCATCGCATCGCCAGTTGGCAAATGATTGGTGCCGGCGAGCTTCACGTTGATTCTGTCACTGCTCAGCTCCCAAACTGGTCCGATGGGGAAAGGGAACGCACTTCATTGCAACATTTGCACAATACTGCTCATTCGCCCTGAAGACTTTATCAAGTCTCACGTGCTGGGTGGGTGTTCCCGATACAATGTCACCCCAATGCTTCACCCGTGTACTGAGGAAAATGTCAGAGGTCATCCCGCCCGAACTAAGGGTGCTCACTAGAGATCAGCGGATCCGTTGGTAATGATGACGAAGAGCTCAGGCCTAGGAGCTCGCGTACGCTCTATCATTGCCCTCCCTATCTTGAAAAGCTCCTGTGGAATCCTTTTAGCCCATGTTGCGATCTCAGAACGATGCCATTCTCGCCTCTTCGAGCCGTCCCGTATTGACAAGATCGTGGATTTCCGGGCCAGATTTCTCGACCGTCATACCACACGTTCGCATAGACTGCACTAGCGTATTTGCAAATTGCTGGACCTGCTGATAAGACATTGCACCTCTCCCCGCACCAGGGCAAAGATTGACAATTGCCCAGGACCGCAGGACGGCGCCTCGGACAAACTGTTTGTCGCGCAGATTCCAAGCCCCTTGTTGGACTAGCTGTTCATATCGTGAGCCAGATACGGCATAGAGAGAATATCAAGAAATACCTGAAACTTGGAGTTGTAGCGGACGTTTCGGGGCTGCAGTTGCCTTGCGTCCAGCTTGACGGGCTGAGTCACAACCTTCAATCCCGCATTCCTCATGTAGTCGCTGTTTTGGTACATCATGTCGGGCAACCCATTTGTGATAGTCGCAATTCTCTGGTCAGGACGGCGCGTCGAGAACGCAAGGACTTGGCGCAACATTTCGGGCTGGTTGACCTTGCGCTTATACAGCTGTCCAGGCTCGATGACGCAGACTTCGAGAGGCAGGGCGGCCGTGCGCGATACCCAAACGCAGCAGATGGTCGGAAACTGTAACTTCCTATTGTAGGTCTCCATGAAATATTGCTAAACAAATGGTGAGCCGGTGATATTTCGAGGACATACAGGACGACTTACAGCTATTGTCCTCCCGTCGTCTTCCAACCTGATGCGATCCGCGCCCAACTTGTCAAACTTGACGATCGGCTTGCCACGGATGCCAGGTTTATGATTAGGGCGAATCTTGACGCCTTTGAAGTAGCGATTCAAGCCCGCAATGTCGGCCTCGCTCATGTTCTCCAGGTTGCGAATATCGCGCTTGCCCGAGAACTCCATCACCGCGTCAATGAGCGGTCCTTCATCCCACCTATACCGGCACATATAAGATGATGGCTGGTGTAACTGAGCAATACTTACAGGATACCGGTGCTGATATCCACATTAACGAGGATCCTCCCGATAGACGGACGGACGGATCTGTTTCATTCATCAGCACGGCCTAATCGTTACATACGAAAAAAGCGTACTGGAAGTATCCGCGAACCAGCTTCAACCCCTTCGCCAACGGTCTCATATCAGCGTTGGTGAAGAAGGAGCGTGTATTGTGTGGCCAGCGCCTGCAGTCGTATGGATTAGGATTGAGGCTAAATGAAAAATTGTGCGACTGACTGAATAGCGGCTTGCCGAATGATAACATTCAGACAGTTCAGGATCTGGAGTACCTCGGCGGAAGCGGGAGCCTGTTCACCGCGCACGTAATTCAGAAGGAGTCTGGAATGTCAGCGGTCAGTTTGAGTCCCGTAACCCGAGAATAGTCGTACTCAGGACGTGCGGTATTTACGAGCGTCAGATTGACTATGAAATGGCCGGGCATTCCGGGCTCAGGCGGAGGGTTCTTGTTCGACATAAGAACGTGAAACTGGAAGCACACAATCATCAATTAGCGGCATGACTGACGCGACAAATGTAGACTTGCCTGTTCGCCGTTGCCGATACCATATTCTGTCGGCGCATATAGGTTCGCCTTCCCGTCGTATGACGCACGAGGATTGAAGATCTGGGGTGCGATGGTCGTCTGCAAGCGATCGATGATCTCGTAGTTGCGCCGGATGACATCGCCCGAAGGTGTAGGTTCGATCTCTGGTAGGTATGAGTCATCGTATCGATGATGGTATGTATAGAGTAGGAAACCCCCACGTACCGACGTGATAGTGCGAGATGACCTTCGTTGCCGCCCATTGTAGTTCGAAATGGTTTGTGGTCACAGTAAGACGTTTGCCCAGCTTGCCAGGGGCGGGACGCCGAGGCAGGTTGACGATGGGCATAGCAGCCTGCTGCGCTTGCGCGGGAGCCGGGGCAGCATTAGGCTGAGCGGTGGCGGGGTTAGGTGCAGACATGTCGGTAGTCGAAGCAGCGGAGAGATGACGGTTCGGGGGAGAGATGGAAGAAAAGCGGACAAGACGGAGCGGGAAGTAGTCTGTTCGTGCGTGGATAGTGGCAAGATGTGGGCCGAGGGTTGGAACGCGTGGAATTGTCGAATGCACCCTCAATTCGGTGAGAGTGATCGTTGATGGTCCGTGCGCTGCGAGCTGCCCAGATCACTGAAGTCGGCGGCACGTGCCGTTGAGTCCAGCCGCAGATGTCCTAGACGGCGCGATGAGGGATGCCGTTCCCTTGCTCAGCAGTACTTATCGCCATCTTGTGCTCCGCGGCCGCATCTTCATGAAACAAGCCTTGTCGTCAGAGGAATGCTGCGTGCTCGATGTCGTTAACTTGGCTCTCGCGTCCACAGGACATATTGTAGGCGAGCACCGCCAAAGCCGTGCTGAATAGACATTTCGCCCGTTGTTGTACTTGTGGCGTCAAGAAGCGCGCTACGGGCTGGCCTCTCATTGTCATGTTCCTATGGATTCCTTTGACGTCCAGGACCGCATCGACGGTGACCGTCTGTCGTCTCTATGCGAAAGCCCCATTCGCGCCGCTCGCTTCGGATGCAACCGTCCATTGTGGGTACCGCAGGTGTATATCGTCGCGCCATCAGCAGCAGACCACTGGAAGATAATGCCGTGGTCGCCACAAATTATGGGCGGGTTGGGCGGCACAAACGCGTAAAACGCCGGTGACGACGGCGCGTGCACGGAGGCATTTTGTCGGGCTTTGTTCTCGGCGTTATCGATGGATTCCGATCACCATCGATTGCGGCGCGATCTTCCGTTCCGACTCGTAGTCGGCGCATATATGCTGACCTTCAGTACGAAGGGGTGACAAGAAGCAGCGAAACAAGACAATATTGACAGTCGGAGTGAGAGTCGAGGAGGGCTGCCTGTGCCTGCCCTGCAAGCGACGCCGGAGTGAGGTGGGAGAGAGAGAGAGGGGAGAAGGAGAGAGTAACGCTTGTGGTGTTATTATATGATGTCTCTGCACGGAGTCAGCTTTCGACAGACGGTGAGGGACACCTTCGAGCGTGTTGGATCGAATGTCTCGCACGGTCATGATCGTTCATATCATCGATGGCGTCAGGGAGAGAATACAGGACGTCACATACAACCCTTGAGACACTTCAACATCTACTCATACAGCTCGCGATCGAGAACAGGGCGCATATACCTAGCCTCTTCAACATCCACCACATCCACCCCCTCCTCCTCCCCCACCACACCCCCCTCCCCCTCCGCATCCACCACCACCACCGCACCCTCCGCCGCCCCCACATCCACCACCCCCACATCCGCCTCCTCCACATCCTCCGCCACCCCCGCACGCCGTCGAAGTGAACGCGCCTCCATTCATGCCGCAGAATGCGCCCGCTCCAGCCGCACATGCACCATAGCCTCCATAACCATAGACGATGCCTGGCGCATAGTAGTATGGCATCATATAGCCATATGGCATGATCCCCCAATAGGGAACATACGCCTCCCCGGTACGTGCGCGATGTTCCTCGAGCCTACGAACATTCATCGCCGTCCATGCGTCAGCCTTGCCCGCCTCAACCTCCTTCCGCGCCTTGGCCATGCGGTCGCGCCAGACCTTCTCTCGCTGCTGCCGACGCTTGTCGAACGCAGGGCTGTCGGCCAGGATGACGGCATTGTGCTCCGAGGCATGCGTCGGCTCGGAGTCTTTGTCCAGCGTACTGAGCAAGTCCGGACGAGGGTTCGTCAGCTGGGAGGTGCTGTTGCTTCGCTTGAGCTTAGAGGCAAACTTTGACAGCTTGTCGCCAAGCGACGCGTCGGCGGGCATACACCCGCATACACTGTATGGTACGCCGAATCTGGCCTAAAGACGCGCATATATGAGCCTTCTCCCTGACCTAGACCTAGAAAACCACATACCCTCCACGCCTTGGCAGTGATGTCGAAGCTCGTACTGAGTGTATTCTCCTCTACCTTGTCGTCATGGTCCGGCGCCCTGGCCAGCAGCCTGAAGCAGCTCGTTCGATATCCGTCGCCCATCAGCTGATGGGTGTGCCACGCCAGATCGATGTCTAGCGTCGGCACATAGAAGGCCGGCCCAGCGCTCATCAAGTCCAAGAACGCATGATACCGTGCAATAGCCCTAATCAGAGGTGCAGTGTCCTCATCGAACCTGCCCGGCTCGGTCCAGCCCAAGTCGCGCATCTTTCGCACGAACGTTCCCTGCCGCACGACTGCTCCCACAAGGTCGAGGCTCGCTTCGTCTGGGTGGGCATAGAGTGACAGTACGCGTTTCCAGGCACGGGGAGTGGGTGTGTTACCCATGATGCGATTAGCGAGCCGGACGCGAAGCTCAACTTGAGCGAGCGACCAGGCCGCATCCGCACCAATCTCCTGCGGCGACTTCAGCTTGTCTTTGCAGAGGAGGTCGTAGTACTGTGAGTACATGCGGTTATCATCATACATCGCGCTCTTGAGCGGGCGAGACGTACCTTGAAGAAGCGAGGGTTCAGCCTTATAGGCTTCAACCTGTCCACCTCGCCGTTCAGCGGGTTCAACAATGATCCCGCCAATGCAAACCTCGGGTCCGACGCCTTTGCAAGCTTCTCGACAGCATTGCTCCCCGTCGTGGAACCGCGATATGCATCCCTAGCGAATCTCTTTACGCCCATCGCTTCCTTCCCAAACTGCCGTCCGCATGACATGCAAGTCGCCTTGAACGCCTCCTGCGCCCAGCCAACCTTCCCCTCCTTCCCCTCGGATCGGACGAACCAGGGCACTTCGAGTGCCGCATCGCATGCGGGGCAAGCGATTGTATGTATATCCTTGCCGCTCGTTTGAAGGGGTGGCTCGAACGATAGGCCGGTATTCTCCTCCCACGCTGCGATTTGCCCCGGTGTCGGTGATTCCGTGAGCTGCGCAGCCAAGATCAATGGGAACGACCCCAGGACACCCCAAGGTGGCCCACGACCTCGCACGCAATCTTCGTAGTAGCAGCGAGGGTTGAGCATGTATGCATGCCAAACCATGAGCACGTCCGTCGGTGGCACCTCCTCCGCCCTCAATGGCCCCGACTCAGGCACACGGCGAGCCACGCTGCGTTCACCCCATGTGAAGAACCGCGCAACGGCACGATGCAGGAAAGTGACCCATTTCTCCTCTGGAGTCTCGGGTCCACCGGGGGAGCTGGTTGATGGCGCAGTCACCGCGTCCTTCAAATTGTGGAAGGCGCGCAGTACAGCGAGGTGCGCCGTGACGAGAGGAAGGTCGACCAGAGGAGGGGTTTGGTATGCGCCAATGGGGAACGTGGCGGGCAGCGAGGACGGATAGGGAGGAGGGAGATCTTCGCCCGGGGAGAGGCCATTCTTCTCGCTCTTCTCTTTGCTGGCGCCTGGGGCAGTGGCTGGAGGAGGGGCGAGTGATGAGGTTGCTCGCGGGGCATAGGACGGAGGGGCGTCGCCCTCCTGCGCACGGTTAGTCTTGCCCAGACGGACCATGTCTTCAATTCTCTTCAGTCGTTGTTAATCGTTGTCCAGCAGATGGTCCAGGCAGTGACTAGCCCTTGGTTAAGGCGGGGCAGTTATCGTGAGCACTTGCAAGCACGCTTGGCGCGCTTTATCTATCCGATAGAAGAAACGCACTGGCACAGGCCGCGGGGTGGTGCCCTGAGGTGGGGTCGATGAGGACAAGGCGGTGCAGAGCCCCTAACCCGGCTTGATCGGCCGGGCGTGCCGACTCCGGCTCCCCGCATATTTGGTCGGGCACGTGTTCACGCGCCTGATTAGCTGCGTGTACCGGGAATGCAGACGATCCTCCCGGACGCGATGGTGCATTTGGGTTGATTCCTCTTGCTGCGGATGACTAGAATTGGAGAGTGAGTCGAGGTTTGGATGATGAACCACGTCACGTCGAATTCTGAACGGCAAACGCAGGGCCCGACTAGGCAGTGACTTGACGACAGGACAACGTGCACCGGATTTTCGCGCAACGTTCCTGTCACTGTTGCACCGGTTAGCTGCGCCTAGCCGCTGCGGAATTGCTTGTTGATGCGAGGAAACAGACTTTGCGCGACCGCTCCATGGAGATGGACAATGCTGTCGCTAGGAGATCCGATGGCCCTCGAAGAATCCCGACTCGCCTGGCTCAGCCGATTCAACTGGTAGGCTGGTCTCCTCTTTGCGACCGACCCTAGCCACAGCGCGCTTGCCTTTTTCACGCAAGTAGTATGACGTCGCTCGCAACCAAATACGAAAGAACTTGACGTATTCCATTCGAGAGAAGATGGTGCGAGAAATCTCTGCAGTAATACTCGCAAAGCTGAGCCCCTTTTAGGACCGGCCCGTTGCGGACAGGGTCTTTCCCACGTCGAATGATGTTCGACTTTTCCGCGGGGTTGCCGACTTGGCTTCGCTAGTTATCCTGTTGCCTCGCCTCGGGTTGTGTTCTCGTGAATTCCCAAAGAACGCTATCCACGGGATACACGCCCTATTCACCGCGTGTTGCATATAGGTTTTGCCCCCGTGCCAAGGTCCTCCCAGGTAAGATTAGATAAGCGTTGCTTATGCATACCACATGTAATAGGCGATAACAACAATCAGCTGTGTTTATAATTAATAGGTCGAGTTTCGCGGATGTTCCTGTAGTGTATCTGGGCAACCTTTGGCGAGGCATGCCCAGGCAATATGGGTATACTCTACTTACGGCTTAATTGGCTCATCTTTGATAGCCTTAGCACTCTGAGGCGGACGACTCCTCTGCTTCATCAAAACTAGGGCACACCATGCTTCGCTGCAGTCCCGCTAATTCTAGTCAATTCCATATCACATCAACGCCACTAGTACATTTTTACTAGGGCTGTCCAATTCGCGCGACCTAGGTAATACCTCGTCACACCATTGATCTCTACCAGTCCTTCCCTCCTATCCCTCCTATCCCTCCTATCTCCTGTGTCGACAATGACCTCCGGACAACTCTCCGCCCGTTTCGTTAAGGTCATCGAGAAGATGCCCAAGTCGGCTCGGCTCGCTCTGGGTAAGGCGTTGGTCGCGCTCGAATCTGCAGAGGAAGACTGGTAAGTATATGCGCTCACTTCGAGATGCGCCAACATAATACTTCACCTCCTGACTTCCTAACAGGTCCATCAAGGCTAGTGATCTGCCTTGCGCCGACGAACAAGACAAGCTGCGAAAGGAGCTGAATGGTCTCCGAACCCTCGTTACGGGCTTGTCCGTCAAGCTCGACCTTCAAGAGGAAGCACTCGATGCTGCCAAGCAGCAACTTCAAGAGGCCGAGGAGCGAATCGAGGAGCTTGAGAGACGTCAGGAGACGAAACGCCCGGCGAAAACTCGAAACAAGCGTGTACGAGGGGATGAGCCGAGCGCAGACGAGGAGCCTGTGGGCAAAAGGCGTAGGGGCGACTTGTCGAAGGAGGACTCCTCCGTGCGCGATAAGTTACTGGTGCGCACCACTAACTGCAAAGTGTACGAGTCAGTACTGACGTTTACCACAGAAAAAGCTGAAGAGTACGTTACATCGTTTGATTGGTTTCGACAAGAGCAAGAACGGGGGCAAGATGCCGGGCAAAAGTCGGCTAGCGGAAGTCATAGTAGAAGCCCCAGTCGGAGCCGAGCCGTACATGCTCCCAGATTGGAGCGAAGGTTGGTATGAGGGGGCGAACTACGAGATTGTCGAAAAGACGATCTCCATCGTGCAAGACGATCACAAGGTGCGTCAGCCCGGAGATGCGCCAACATAATACTTCACCACTCACCTTCCTCAGAGGAACGCCCTAGTTCCACCAACCCAGGAGCAGTGGGTTTCCCACCCTACCCTCAAAGCCATGCTGCACGGCATCTGGGGAAAGATGAAGCAAAAGTTCGAGGCCGAGCACGACGAGATCAAGAAGGCGCGCCTGGATAAATCTCTTTTGGAAGGTCGTCTGTTGCAACGTCGGGAGACAGTAGGTCTTCCATTCCCGTGAAGAAGACACAAGCTTACCGATTCTATTACAGCGATACGGTTGGCTTGTTAAAGGTGCGAAGCTGCAAGCCCAGGCGCACGACGAAGACATGTCGGACGAAGCGGCTAAGGAACTCGCTGTTGCCCTGGTCGATGAGTACTGGGTCGGCGAGGAGTTTGGCTGGGACGATGAGCCGGATCCCGATGCTAGAGAGGCGTGGTGGAGCATGATGTGCGAAAGCGGCGAGCTGAGTGCCGCGCAGAAGCGCGATCGCAAGTCGGCGTTCGAACTGAGACGACCTTTCTGGATGTCAGAAATCGTAAGCAAACCTGATCTTGAGTGGGATTGAGCAACTTACCTCGCTGCAGTTTTGGAAGGTTTACACAACCTTTATCATCCTCAAAGAGGAGAACGACGTCAACGATTCGAGTCGCAGGGGTAAACACACGTTCGCAGCCCGCGTCGACTTAGGCAGGACCTCCGATTTGAGGATTGCTCCGGGACATGAGCCGTACGCGTTCATGGTTGACCCGACCTACCTCAAAGAGAACCCCTCGTTCAAGGTTGCAGAGCGCCCGGCGATAATCACGGAGAACATGGTGCGAGAAATGACCTGGTCGGCCGGCAGCTGGATTCATGCGGATATGCAAACGTACGAGGACTGACATCCGGTAAGTCGCGGGAGATGAACATAGGCAGAGGTTACTCACTCTATTAGCAACACATATGTCATTCTAGAGGTCGGCTCCACTCTACAGAAAAGTTGTTAGTAGATGTAGATACAGTGAATGAGACGTTTCAGGTGAAGTATTATGTTGGCGCATCGCCAACATTGGGTGCGAGCCATACATACCTTAGTCAAGGCAGTTGTGATCCACACCTGGTGCCCCTCAAAGACATCCACAGTCGCACGCGCAACTACTCCGGCAACCTGGCAAGCTTCCATGATAGCGGCTGGCCCTGGTTCGTCCTGGGTTAGGTACTTGCCACATTGCCAGCAACCAATCTCGAGCTCGCGGCTACACATAATGGTAAGCATATTTCAAGGCTGTAAAGAAGATACTTCAGGTGAAGTATTATGTTGGCGCATCTCCCAAGGGTTGAATGAGCTTACAAAGGCCGGTACAGCTCCGTCAGCCAGGACACCTCAGGCAAGGGTACCAGCCATGCAACTTCCATGAAAAGCCTCGACATGTCCTGGTGGTGCAGAAATACTTGACGTAGCTCGCCCACCCAAGAAAAGCCCTGGTGGAGGCGAGTCAGCAGCAGCGCATCCCGTTTCTGACAACGATCTGCAAGAGTGGTGCGTATCCGACGCTTCTCCTCCCAGATCAACGCCGTGTAAGCGATTATGCTTCGGCCTAGCGTCGCACTGCCCGATGGGAACGTGCGTGCGCGCTCGTGATGCACTTGCTGGCCTCGCTGGGTGTACCACTTGAGGAGAGCAAGGTAAGTCAGCTCGTCGAGATGAGTGCTCAATCCCTGTCCTTCGGGAATGCACGGTAGGTGTGCTGCATCTACATTGAGCGTTCGGCCAGCAACACGCAACATCGGGACTCACAGGTATTGACATTCCCTTCAGATTCCCGGTCCACCTCAGTGAGTTCTCGAAGCGCTCCGCTGTTGGCCAAATCCCGCGCCTCCTGCGACAACAGCTCGCCAAGGTGCTGTGCAGGAGCGTCATCGGTCCTTTGCTTCAGCACCGTCGTCTTGCGGGAATAACTCGGTCAGAAGTGGCACATGCTCGCGAAGTAATCATCCACATACCGTACGTATCAAGCTGACGTAGCGCTTGAACTCACGAGCAAACGTGATCTCCATTTCCCCAGCCTTATGGTAATTCGATCGGTAGCCTTTCAGCGTCTTATTCAGCCGTTCAAAGAGGAAGGTCCAGAATCCGTGGACAGGGCCGAACCGTCTGATCTGCTCATCCATGTGGGTAATCCAGTGAAAGGTCGGAGTTACCGAGGCCGGGCCATATATCTAGAGACGAAGTGATTAGAGATGGATGGTTGGGAGATGAAATGAGGAACAGGAATGGTGAAGTATTATGTTGGCGCATCTCCAGGCCAACAGGAGTGGTGAAGTATTATGTTGGCGCATCTCTAGGCCAACAGCCACTCGACAAAGAGACAATGCCCAGCACGAAGGGGAAACAGGATGGGGTGGGGCGGGCAAGTAATCGGGACTTGGATTCATGGCTCACCCTTACGAACTCTTCGAAAAACTCTCGGTAGAGAGCCGAAGCACGAACGAGGTTGTCTTCGGTAACTTCTCGCCTGGTGAAGATCTTGATGACAGTCGCTAGGCGTAAAAAGTTGACAGCAGCAGCCTTGGGAACTCGAGGATGGGGCGTGTCGTCTCCAGGCAAGTAGAAGCGTATCTTCTCTCTCGTGCTTTCTTCTGCTGCCCGCGTGAGAACGGGGGGGATCTACATATTCGCAGGTAAGGAACGGCCGAACAGCGAGGAATGAACTCACCGCCGCGGGTCCATACAAGATCATAAGAGCTCGCCATTCGTCGGACGTCAGGCTGCCGCCCGCAGGGTAGCCCACACTCCTTGGTAGCTTTGCATACCAGCTGGGCATTTCAAACTACGGAAGGTGAGCCCAGCACGAATCGAATTGATGCCACGTTGTCACTTACAGTTGCAAGAAGTTGGTGGACCGAGTCAAGCTCACGGGCAACCCGTTCTGTCCTCGGCCGAAGGATCACCCGCTTGCCTTGCTTGAGCTTCTTATCCACCTTACCTCCCAGAATCCAGACTTTATACCAAATGGTGCGAGCCATCCCTGCAATTGTCATTAGCTGACCTGAAAGTACAACGCTGCGTGCGAAACTCACCAAGAAGCAGGCTATGCATAGGGTCGATGACCGCCATGGTGATGGGATCGAAATACGTCAGTCTGTTGAACTCTGACCATCGGACGCCGTACTGCCGCGCGTAAGCATCCTTCTCCTCTCCCTTCAGCTGATAATGGCGTGCCGCGCGTCTCTTGTGTTGGTCGCCCCTTCGCGGACGACAAGCAGCGGCTGCGAACCCCGGAATCTCGGAACGGCGTATATCACACTGCGTGCACGGCCAACTTGCACTGGCTTGATCGGCGAAACCGGCAACCTTGCAAAGTGCGGGGTGGTCACAAACGAGCGCTACGAGTGCTACGCGGACGGTACGGCCTTGTGGATATTTCGGAGTGTTGATCTTGACTCCATGCAGGTACAACCGCAGGAGGTCATCGACGAACAAGCGAAGGAAGCGCTGAAGGTTGTCGCTGCTCGGTTCATTGGGTCCGGGCAACACTGCACAGAGGCAAAGGTTGTAGACGCGGTACCTGGATGAAGATCAGCATCCCTCCAGGTGAAGTATTATGTTGGCGCATCTCAGCAGGATGCGACCACGTCAAGGCCTCCAGGTATCCGACTGGTGAAGTATTATGTTGGCGCATCTCGCAGGATGCGACAACACAACAGCCAAGAAGGAACCGTAGGCAGCGGAAGGAAGGTAAAGCGGAGGGTCCGCACTTGAAGGGAGTGGGCACCAGTATTATGTTGGCGCACATCGGTTACGATGTTCGCCAATATGATACTCCCCAATGCAGGGAGTCGAAGGAAGGGTGAAGGAGGGGGGAGGGGGAAGGGGGGGCGGGAAGGGGGGGGTGGGAAGGGGGGGGCGGGAAGGGGGGGGAGGGGGGGGAAGGGGGGGGCGGGAAGGGGGGGGGAGGGGGGGGAAGGGGGAGGGGGGGGGGGGGGGGGGGGGGGCGGGAAGTATTATGTTGGCGCATCTCGCAGGATGCGACAACACAGCAGCCGAGAAGGGGGGGTGGGGGGAGGGACGGGGAGGGGGAGGACAAGAGTGGAGGTGAAGTATTATGTTGGCGCACATCGAATGCGATGTTCGCCAATATGATACTCCCCACATAAGGGTGTGAGGAAGAGCAAGAGGGGGGGCCGGGGGGGGGGGGGGGGGGGGAGAGAAGAGAGAGGATAACGGGGTAGAAAGGCAAGGAGGGGAGCAGCGGGAAGGGTAAAAGATGGAAGTCAAGGTGAAGTATTATGTTGGCGCATCTGGGATGCCGCAACATACTGGCTGGGATGCTCACCTGTTTTCAGGGGGGAGGTTCGCGATCTGCACGGACAAAGCGCCCGTACTGTACGGCGCGGATTCGTTGGAAGTCTTGGGATTGAACCTACAGGAGATCAGTCTGTGGGTATGATCTGGTGAAGAGCTGATGGAGACTCACCAGTCCAAGGACACCGCTACTCCCAATCGGAGCTCATCATGATGCTCGAGCTCTTCGGCCCTCGATGCTGGAAAGAAGAGCCTTCCGTCCGCTGCTTTGAGATCTCTCCACACCGTTCCGTCTTGAATGCAACCGTAGGTGCCGGGCTTGACGTCCCGGTCTAGATATCGAGTACAGGCGTCTTCCATTCCTGGTTGTTGGAGAACGTCGACCAGTTGCTGTGAAAGTAGGTCGTACGGCGCCTGGAGACGGGGCCTTCGTGATTGTTTGGCCTGATGCGGGGATGGGTCGTCGTAAAGGGATACTCCGCAGGATAGGCATATCGGGTAAGTCGATTCGTCGGCTGATTTCGGTGCTACTTCCCAGCATTGAGGGCACACAATACGCTTTTCGAAGCGATCATCAAAGCCGCCGCGGTTGTAAATAGTTCTGAGCGTCCGAGGTGCCTTCTCTTGCGCTGGTTTCCCCGACTCGTCGCCAAGAATGCCGTAGTATAAGCAGAGGAAGTTGAACGTAGACAGTAGAATGTTACATCCAGCATGGGGTAGGTGAAAGACCGCATGCAGGTATGTTAAAAGCAGCGCCATCGCGCGGACGGCGGGGTGCTCGTGGAGTTGCTCGTATCGGCTCGCCGGATGTTGACGATCGACCGGGGCTTGATCGCTTTGGGGAAGGTCGATGTCCAATAGGCTGATGTCAATCCCAAGGTCCGAGCCGTCGTCACCATGGCTTGGCTCCTCCACTTGATCTTCGTCCTCCTCCTCTCCACTCCCTTCTTCCTCCAACTCATGTTCATCCGCCTGGTCTTCGCGTTCTCTTCCTGCTTCTCGCTCCCCCTGAGCCTCCTGTTCCTGCAGGACAGGCTCGTCAGCCTGTCCCGATACATCCTGAACCATGTCCCGTTGTACGCTTTCCTCGTCTCCCCCCTCCGACCCCTTCTCCGAGTCCTTACTATTCTGAAAGTCGTGCTCTTTGGGGCAGTCGCCGTCGACCTCGTATGGATCGGTGTCCATGGCCGTTATCTGCTGGTCGAGGTTCTGCATGAGGCTTCCGAGGCTGTCTTCAGCCTCAGGCAGGCGCCAGAGAGCTCCGATCATCATTCCGAGGCCGTCGAAGCCGGCTGGAGTGACAGTTGAGGTCATAGGCTGATATGGGGGTGGCCCCTCCTCCAGTGTGGGTGGTTGGACCTCCTGCTGGTGAAGTATTATGTTGGCGTCTCTCGAACCAGTTTCTGGTCCTACTGTCGAGGCGCTGTTGGACGCTGCTTCAGGCACCTGTGCAAAACCGCGATTGAGCGGTTCAGGTGCTTCGCCTTGGCGGTCTGACTGCTCGGAGGCTGGGACCGATTGCAGAAGGCTTTCGCTTGCATTGCTGAAGGCTGTTTCTCGAGCTTCTTCCCGTCGACGGAGACGAGAGTTGGACGTAGCTTGCCCCGCGGAGTGCAGCGTGGATTGTACGGGGAGAAGTCGTGATCTGACATTCTTCGGCTTCGCTTGGTGCTTTTTATAGGCGCCGAGAGACCACCACTCGCGACCAGCAGGTGCATGTTGCACCAGGCACTCCGGACATCGACAGAGGATAGGAAGCTCCGACTTTGGCCCCATGCAGGCGATGATGCTGTGGACTGGGCTTCGTCAATACTGCCTTTCGCTCGAAGGCACTGAAGACCAAGGCGCACCAAGCGGATAAAGCAAAACAAGTTCAACTGCTCCACACTCTGCCCAAGCTATAAATTCTGCCTTTGATCTCCAATCATTCTCGTTGCCAGGCCCCTTCTCGTTTGAATCGGGCGGTGATCCGTCTCCGAATACCAGGCGCTTCTGCCCAGGATCTCGCTGATGCCGCCGTCCATGGTTTGGCGAGGACCGCTTGCCCAGTCAGATTGCTGAAAGGGCGAATCCGCATTGACATCTGCGAAGAAGGTGTATAGTGGTTGAGGAGGGAGTGCGAGATGGTCGAGCTGGCGCCAGTACTAGTGCGATAGAGAAAGAGAAGTACTCGTCTCCTTCGCGATAAGGCTCATTGATGATCGGGATGTTGAACCAGGGATCTGATATATCGCGAGGCCACGTCACCATCATCCTGCACGATATCAACGTCGCACCGCACTGTGGATCCTTTGGACACGCCAATATAACTAAACGAGTGTGATTCAAGGAGTGACTCGCCCTAAAGGCGTAAGTACAGGCATAGGGCATAGGTTGACATGAGGCGCTTTATTCAAAAGAAGGGGAGGGGGGGCGCAGGGATCAGCCTTAGAAGATAGACCAAATTCTAAGCCACGATAACTCTGTTACCCCCGAGGTACTCCTCCTTCATTGCGCGACATTCTGCCTGGAAAGCATAACCATTACGACGACCCTCGGCCCACTGCTGCGCAAACCACGACCTGGGTTGCTGGGTGGGCCTAGCTCGAGCCTCCGCAGAGTCGACGTTAGAAGATGTCTTCGGTTTCACGCTACTCTTGGGGTTGCGCTTGAGATTGGTCTTCCCGCGTGCGGCTATCTTGCTGAGTGCAGAGGTTCTGTGAGATCTGACAGCCTCAGCTGGCATGGTAAGATTGTGGGTGTCGCAAGATGAGGATACCGTATCAAGGCTGGATGAAGTGACAGTGTTCGCCGGAATATCGCCAATCGCCGAGCTGCTCACGGTGTCGATCGAGCTGCTGTTGTCTTCAGGTACACATGCGTTGGCATGGAGAGCAAATTGAGAGTTGACAGGGCTGGCGATAACATCAAGGTGGTTGGTATCAAGATGGCCGTCGTCTTGTGATCTCACGCCTGAGACCACATTCGTGCTCTCCAGGTTCGCACTGGGATGGAGAACATATTGATTGATTTCGACAGGAGAGTTGATTTCGACAGGAGGGTTGATTTCGACAGGAGGGTTGATTTCGACAGGAGGACTGGCCAAAGCCGTCTCGTATGAAGGAGGTGCACCGATGCCTTGTGCACTCCAAGCCTCCGAGACGGTCGGTGCGTACACAGGAGGACCACGAGCCACGTGAACAAGGGCAAGAAGTCTGTGCACGCGCTCATCGACAGGCCTGCCATGTTTCTGATTGAGACGAATGATCCGTGTAGCCATTTCTTCCATCCGAGGGAGCGCTTCAGGGTGGGCTCGAAGAAATGCCAAGAGCCGGATATCCGCGTCCCACTCCTCATTGCCCGTCGAAGGAACGCCGTAGAAGATCCCCCTAGCAGGGTCAGGGGGAACCACAATAGTAGTGCGATCTGGCAGCCGGATGTTTGAGAGCAAGGTTGAAGCGTTCTCGTGAAGCACGTCCGTGGCTGCCGTACAGACAAAGTCCAAGTTGGTCGCAGTGTCGGCGACCGGGCCACCACTCGGGCTGGCGGCGAGAATTGCAGGTTGAACCTGCCGACCCAACTCCGCAGTACCACCGGGGTCGGGGTTGGCCGCAGTGTCGGCGACCGGGCCATCGCGCAGGCCGATGGCGAAAGGTGAAGTATTATGTTGGCGCATCTCCGTTCGTTCAGGCTTGGTTGGTCTAGCCCGCCGACCTCTGCCAAACCATGAGTACACGCCAGATACTGGGACTACTATTTGAACTCACTTGCTTGATTTCTCTCTCTTCTTTGAAGATAAACTGTAGGTGGGTTTCTTGTAGGTAGGTGATGAGGTCGTTGTCAGCGAGAAGACAACTGCGTCCGCTGAGCTGTGCTGCATGTCAGCCCCACCTCTCATCACGTGACCATAAGCGCCCATCTATTCCATTCATATTGTCAGAACTTTCATGACAATGAAATAACTTTATAATACCACTAGTCCACCCTCAAAGACAAGATTCTCCAGTTCAACGAGAGTGCACCAACATAATACTTCACCAGGTAAGTGAAGTTCACATGCTCTAATAAATATAAATTGCTTCACTCACGATTGTGGCGAGTAAGCCTCGTGTAGAGGCTTCTTTCCCATTGTGCATACACGCTCGCACAATCGTCGATACGGCTAGAAGCGCGCGGAAGCAATATCCGTGCTCAAAGCGAAGTCATCAGCGCGCCAGCGCATCGCTTGCCTTTATCTCTCTTTCCTTTTCGACGACGACCTGCATCAAGACGACAGCTTCGAAAAGCAAGATGTCGACGCTGACCCTTGACGACACCGAAGGTTTGGAGTTGACGGAGATGGTGGTCAAAGATTGGGCGAAGGAAACGGTTCTGGGTGAGTTGCTGGATCGTGCGTTCCGGAGGGTGAAGGAAAAGGAGGAGATGAAGAAGACCGCCGGGGGCTCCAAAAGCAAGGACGAGCTCGACGGTGAAACCAGCAAGAAGAACGTCCCCGTCGAGGAGAACCAGGAGAGCGAGACGAGCTCCTTGAGCTCGGGATCTACCTACTCGGAGGACGACGCCGACAATCCCGCCCTCAGGGCGACCCGCAAGAGTGCTGCGCTCGACCGCATTCGTAGGGAGATCCTGGTCGATCCGGACGATCCTCGGTTCGCGCAGATGACGATTGCTCAACAGTACTTGGATGCGGCCGGCAAGGGAGATGTAGAGCTGACGAAGGAGTTGCTGGCGACCTTGTACTTGAGGCAAGCCCGTGAGGTGAGTACCTCTTGAATCCCAGCATAATACTTCTGGTGAAGTATTATGTTGGCGCATCTTCGCCAGCCTCTAACACCTTTCCAGGGGAATTTGTGTGGTCCGCCGGGCTCCCTCAGCACCATCGCCAGTGTTGAGGAGGAGGAGGTCGAGGACGAGGAGCACATCCTGGCTCCCGGGGTGCCTCTTCCTCCCGGCCTGAACCGCCCGCCCACGCTCAACGAGGTGAAGTTCGCCCTGCGCAACCGTATCATGCGCACGAATGCTGCCGTTCAGGCGGCGACTACCGAGTACCACGCCCCCCGTGGAAGGCAGACGGCGGGCAACGAGTCACTGCCGACCTCCGCGAATGAACCTCCCCCGCCCAAGCCCATGCCCCTTGGCCCGAATGCCCGCGCCGGCTACGATGGCGTGAAGCACGTCATGGAGAAGGCAGTGCAGACGCTCGCCGCCGTCAGCACCTTCTTTACCACGAACGAGGAGGTCGCCGAGTACACCTGGTCCGCCTGGGCGCTCTACGAGGCGACGGAAGCCTTGGGCGTTCTTCTCCTCTGGCTCGAGCTGGCTCTCATCGGTTGCTGGGTCGTCATCAAGTATAATCCTCGCACCTTCCTCATCCTCACGAGTAAGTCTTACTCCACCTTTAACATCGCAGGCTGACATGTATTGCAGTCGTTCTGATCTTCTGTAAGAAGCACGGTATCGCTATCGACGAGGTACTGTTTGGAATTCTGGAGGATTTGGCGATGAAGGGCAAGATCGTGCTTGGTCGTGGGGGCGAGAACTGATTGTTTGATACTGGACTTGTCAAGGGGTTATCGTGTCAAGAATGAATGCTGTTGACTGTTAACTTTCTGGCGAAGATGCGCCAACATAATACTTCACCAGCTCAGCGAACCAGCAGAGACGCGCCAACATAATACTTGATATCTCTATTATTGGCGAGAAGTACTGCAACTAAGTAAGACAGTTATTACTACTACTGGGACAAACCTAAAAACACCTAGATGAGGCGACACCGCGATTACCCTCGTTGTTTTCACAAAATATTACTCTATATAACGTCAGTGATGCTAAATTCCTGTTTCAGGGTTCAAGCTGGGAAGGGGTAAGACAGTTGCTGCTGAGTCAATACACCCCGCTGAAGAACCGGCACTTACAAGATAAAATTGGCGAAAGTTACGCTCGGTGAGATAATTGTCTCCTTACCTGACGCGTCCAGGGACAAGCCCTGAATGGCATGGGACGACGCGTACCAGATATTAGTCACGGGACCCTGAAGCCAAGGTAAAACTATATAGCATAGAGAAGGCTAGATCAAAATAGCCGAGGACCCGTCAACACGCGGTGATTGGGCGTTTATAACGCTTCTGCGATCAATTTGCCGTCTCTTTTGTCTGCGTCGAGCAGCAAGAATGGGCGCAGCGAACTCCGAGGCCGGACGCATATCCGGTGATTAGGTGGGTCATCCGCCGCCCCGGTCTATCGTTGGCCTCTCACGCATCAGACAGGGAACTAACAGGGAATTCCAGAAGCCTGGTGCTCAGCCGGCGGCTCTTACGATTGCCTTGATGGGCTACTGGCTCGTGCTGCGCGGCCGACAATCTCGATGTCTCCTGGCGCATTTCTTGTACCCTACAGCTTTTCGTCGGACCGAGCCAACGTCAGCGGGGGACGGTACTACTTACAAGAACCTCTGGGCACCCAACCTAGGCGATTCGTCCAGTCAATCCGTGGATCCCATCTGCTCAACCTAAACGACCGCCTTCTAGTCCGCCCCGCCTCATGCGAAGGACGCTAACCGCAGCATTCCCGACCAAAATCTGGACCGACCTCAGCGCCTACATTGTATGGCGGTGGCTCCAGGCCAGCATATAAGTTCGCACACAGTTCGAACCCCGGCCCAATCGCAGCTTTTTCCAACTTGAATCGACTCCAACGTACTGCACGCAGTCGCTTTAGATGGGACGATGAGCATTGCCATCCTAGATAGTCTTGGCAAGCTGGAATTGGGGGCTGGGGTGAGAACGTTTCGTTTCCTCCTCGGGGCACTCACGGGACAACCGGTTTTGGCAGTATGGATTATGTGAGCACCTTTCTCCCGTTAGCGATCTTATATCTTAGCTCGTGCAGGTGCCGCCACTACTCTCCTCGTACGCACCAAGACCCGTCTATCCATTCCTGCACTGAGAAGTTATAGGTTTACGATCACCTCGTGACATTCGAACAAGAGCGCAGGTTGGTATGGTCAGGACGATGGTCAGTTGGGAGAGCATTGTTCCTGTTTATCCGATACTCAGCCCTCCCTGTGGTCGTGGGCTGGTTCTACCGTGAGCTCTTGGATGAGTGTCTATTTGGACCGCAGTTGACTCAGGAAATCCTTAAGTCGAGTTCGGCAGATCGATCTCTAACTCGTCTTGCTCGATCCTGATGAATCTGCTTCTGTGTATGTCGCCTCGTTACACAATTTCGATCTTTTTCTGACGGGAGTGCAGGTGCTGTGTGCATCATCATGTTTTGCGATGCCCTGGTGCTTGGCCTTCGAACATGGGCATTGTGGGAACGCGGTATGGTAATCGGCTTTGTCCTGGGAGCAGCTTGGCTTGTGCTCGTCGCCCTCGTCCTCGTTTTTCTCGTTTACATCATTCGTCAAGAACTCCCACCCAGTAGTGACCATTCGATACCGGAAATCCCTGGATGCGGTCCTCTCCGGTTATCAGCCAGTGCAGCTGCATCTTTCAAGCTGTGGATATGTGTCGTGATTCCGTACGAGAGTCGTGAGAGATATCCGCTGATAACAAGGTTTTCCACTGACTGTAGCCAGTAATATTCATACTCACCTTCGCCCAAGGTTTTCGCTATTGTGGGCTCCTTTTCTTATATTGCAATTGCCGGACTGACCACGTGACATAGTGCGTCGGCCTTGCGATCTTGCACGCATCCTTTATCGAGATGGTACGTTAATCATCTGAATATTAGGCCGACGGGCTCCGCAGCTTATCGACTCCAGCCTTTCTTGGATCCACAACTCGACTCGGTGAGAATGCCATCAACCCGTGGAATGGGCACTAACGTCGAAGCAGTATTTACGATACTCGATGTGCTCTTGGCGACATACGGCAGCACGGACTTCTACCTTCCTTTCATGCTCAGCGTCGCATCCTATTTTCTTATCCCCTGCCGCATCATACTCAATCTCCGAGAAGCAACGAAGAACGTGCACGGATGGGATCTTGCGTCGACGGTGTCTGAGAGTGAGATTATCGAGCAGATCCCTGCGACGCTAGGCGATTTCGAGGGGACGGATAGAGAATAATCCTTATCGCAAGCTACACTTGAGGAGTTGAGTCTCCGAATACTATACCGCGATTCTCCAGGATTCCGAGCCAACTCCCGCTCGACTTGAAGATAGTAGCGATTTCTGGAACGAACCGCAAGACACTACTGCCAGCATGCGAGGGGACTATTTCGATCGGGACCAGCCGCCGAACAGCTCATCAGCCGGCGATGCGAGCCCGCAAACGCGATTGTGTCGCTGGCTGTGGGACGACAGGTTACTTGAAGCTGTCGTTGCTGGATCTCGCTCAGCGTTATGCATGAGACGGCAGTAATAAGCCGTGACTTCGGGTTGCTCAACCGAAAAAGAGGTGTAAGAACATTCAGCTCCACATCAGAAAACGGCTGACCCCGCAGTATGAAGTGTGCCGCGGTTGTCCCTGTCCGCAGCGTATCAGGAGAAACCGTCCGCCACGTGCATAGGACATATGCCGGGTTCGTCCGACACGCGCGCAACATCGGGCGCGGCTTTGCCAGCAAGTGTCTCCCAACAGCTCGTCTCTGCACTGGTGCCGCACAAGAAGAACTTGGACCGCAAACAAGAAGACGTTTGAGCGCGCAAGATTTAGTCATTGTTAGGAAAAAAGGCAGTGCACGAACACGGCCGACCCCCCGGCTATGCAGACGCGCCACCATCAATGACGATGCACTTTGAGGTTTCACTTGTTATGCGTGATCATTTTTCAACAGAATACATGAGACCACGACGCATTGTCATACCAATATCCGAGAATTAACACACCGCTGAAGCGGACTCGAACGATGGTGCGTGTGATCGGCGGATCTGATGAGGAGCTTGAAAGCGCCAACAGCCATGTGTCTGCGGTCAGAGTTCCCTACTATTCTCTCGACAATTGATAAGCTTACACGGTGACAGGGGAAACACTACCCGTCTAGTCGACGATCACTTGCTGAAGTCTACGAGCGTTCGGATCGAAGTCGCATGATCTCAGTCTCATGTTCCCTTGGGGAGGTTCCATTTTCAACGTCCATGGAATAGGGGATGAACTCGATAAGAGACCGTTCTCCTGCCTTTCGAGCTCGTTGACCATCTCCCTGCCTCGGAACACCCTTGCTGTTAACTCTGTTCTCTTGCCTGGCCACTACGAGAAGATATGTCTCTAGCATCTATGGCCATTCCACTCGAGGTGGTTAGCGCCTTGGAGCTTGGGGGGAATGTGAGCATAACTTTCGTCTGATTCTTTATTCATCTCAGCGCTGACGGATATATCGCAGTATGGAATCTGTACTCCTTCCTTTCACCACGAGCGACGCAAGCGCTGACCACTGAACCAGGCGTTGGGGCAACCCTCTTTGTGCGGCTTCGTCCCCCACTCGGTTGCAGATCTGCGCAGCTCACTTCAGCAGGTCTATGACTACCTCCTCACATGGCAAGAAGAGAAGCAGTTGATCTGGGACGCTCCGTGGTCCTATGGAAAGTCGCTCTTTCTCTTCATCCGCTATAGCGGCTTTCTCCTCATGGTGGGATTCTTGTGGGGTGAGCGCGAACCGCGTCCGCAGAGCTTCACTGGCGCTGAACTACCCTTTTGCCAGCCCAATTCGCAAGTTCCACCTCAAACCTGTCATGTTCCGTTATCATGTACACCCTTCTTGGTACGGTTGTCTCCGGTCTATGTGGAAGGTTTCTCATCTTCGCCGCCTGGGACAGGTGCAAACATCATAATAATCCACTGTTCGGGGCTCGTCCTCGCTCTGCGCACGTGGGCAATCTGGGACCGGACGATCTCAAGCGGGGTCATCCTCGGTACGGCCTGGACCAGTGTGACCGTCCTCGCGAGCGTCTTTCTGGTGTACTCGGCAATGGGATTGACGCCGGACGGGAATGCGGCGATTGCGGAAGCTGGATTTACGGGGTTTGGAGGATGTGGGGCTACCGAAAGTCCAGCCACGGCGGCTTGGGCACTGAGGCTTTATGTCTGTCTGGCCGCGTATGAGGGAGGTCGGTATCCCTGTGCATTTGCAATGCGATCTCAGTGTTGGCAACTGACGCGGAAACAGTGATTTTCGTAATGACGGTAATACGGGGGGTGACATACAGTGCGTCACATTCATCTCTCGCCCAGGGGTGCGAATGGTTGATCGGGTTTACGGCAGTATACGACGCGAAACCGTCGCGCTTGATGGTCGTCCTTTATCGGGATGGTAAGCTCGCGTTGTATCTCGGTTCTACGTACCAACTAACCCCAATTTCTAGCTTTCCTCGCCTCGGCCTGCTTGCTCTGTACGTCCCCTCGTCTACCACTCCATTCCTCATCGCAAGAGGGCTAATGACGCTGACAGCATTCAACATCACCAACGCGACGCTTAACAGCATGGAAAGCACCTCGTTCTACCTTCCATACCTCATCACCCTCGCGTTCTACTTCATAATCCCCTGTCGGATAATCCTCAACCTCAGGGGAGCGAACATGGTCGACTCGCCAACGATGAAGGATACACTGCCGACGCGGCTGCCAGGGCGGGATACGAGGGGAACGGGAGAGCATATCTATATGAAAACATGGACGACTGTGTCCGAGTAGAGCCCGGCCGAAGGGGGCGGTGCGTCGTACAGCGGGAAGGGATGGGAAGGAGTGGGCGGTGTGACCTTATCACTAAGTATTGTTGCAATTCAGATCTCTTTCGGACGGACGGACGTATGATGTTAGCCCAGGAGCGAAGTCGACCGTCAGCGAGAGCGGGGCGCGTCCCATCTAAGACGGATGCCTTTGTCCGGAATGGGGTTTGAGCTGCTCCGGGCCAAAATCAGATGCGAGATCCTACGTCTCCCAAGAGGATAACGAACGAGATTGCCGGCTTGCCGGCTGAGGCTGAAACAGATCATTCCTCCTCGTCATCCCTTGCACGTCCGCAACATACTGCCGATAGCTCAAGGCTACGCGTACGGGAAAGGAGGATGACACGCATTGAGCTCATACTACGACAGCTCAAGAGGTCGTTATCCACATTCTGCCTTGAAGGACGAGGCGGAGGATGTGTCCCCCCCCCCTAGGACAACTCTCGGGCACACTTGCCCAAGTCTGGAGCCTGACGCCTGGCTGGTAACAACATGCTTAACTAGTCTCTCAGATCAATGTCGAAAGCGGCCAGGCAGGGAGGCAACGGGGTATCAACATCTTCCATCAAACGCCATCCACAGGCAGACAATATGATACATATCATTCGAACGAACGAAGGAACAAAAGCCAAGGGTATGTAACTTAGACGACATCCACCCCCACCCCTTCCTTACCCGCTGCATCGCGCAAACCAGGCGCAAGTACGCACGTACTAGGTATATCTCCCCCTCAGCTCCTGCCCAGCTCCCGACCGCTCGAGGCACGCTCAGAGCAGCTCAGAGCACCGCCAACCCCCCGACCATCATCCCCACCAAAGCAGCTCCAACGCCAAACCAATGCCGATCTTCCAACTGCCACCCCCTGCCCATAGCCGCGCTGCTCGAACTGCCAGAATGGCTCGCGCTCGCGATGGAGGCAGTGGAGGCGGTGGAAGCGGAGGAAGCGGTTGAGGCGGTGGATTGGGTGGAGATGCTCGAGGCGTAGGAGAGTGCTTCTGTTGCTAGGGAGTGGGAGTCGACTGAGGCTGCTGTGTAGATGCTGCCGCCGAAGCTGTGGGGGTTGTGTTAGTTTTGTGCACATGGGGAGAGGCAGCGAGAGAGAGAGTGGGGTGGGGGAGTGAGGAGCGAGGGGAGACGGAGAGAAGGGGACAGAAAGGGAGAAGGGGACAGAAGGGAAGAGAGGATGGCGGGGCGAGAGGGAGAGAGGGAGAGGGAGGAGCAGGCTCACCTAGTGACGAACCCCGCCCCGCTCTCAGCAAGCGTGATCCCATCCCCCCCAACGCTCGTAACGACCGTAAACGCCTGCCCCGCCGCGCTCTCCACCACCGTGCCAATACTCGCCGCGTCACCCGTAGCGACCGTATACACCGACCCGGCAAAACTGGTTATGTACCCCTCCGCGTCCCCCGCTGCGCCCGTAACGACCGTCACTGCTTCTCCAGCGACGGAAGTGACGAGCTGGCCGAGTGAGACGGCTGCGCCGGTTATGTCGCCGAAGATGGAGGAGAGGATGGGGAATTGACGGGCTTGGAGGTCGTGCGCTTGGTCGATGGGGGTGGCGAACGCGAGGGGGAGGGAGAGGGCGAGAAGAGCGGCGTTCCTGATGCAGACCATGTTTGGCAGTAGAGAGGTATGTGGCGACGCGTAAGAACTTGATCTGGGACGAAGACGGGGACGAAAAGTGAAGGAAAGGGGACGCGTTCGGTCTGTCGGGCGTGTTCAAATACTCGTCCGGAGTCCCACGATGAATCCCTAACGACTGCTGCGCCCAAATCGGCTCCAACGCCCGATCACAGTCCCGATCAGCGCGCCGAAAGAATGGAAGACACCTCTTCTCCTTCCGGGAGTCCACCAATAGTGGTCAAAAGCTTGTTGGGACTTGCCCGTTCTGAGCGGAGGCGCAGTTGGTTCGGGATTGCGCTTTGGGCGCGTTGTTGCACGGCTCACAGAGGGAAGCGTCATCCTCCCGATGCGGCTGTGCAGAAGCGCGGCTCTCGGAGGCTATCTCGGCAGAAGAACTTGGGGCGGGTTTAGGGGACCAGCGCGTCCCATTGATTCTTCTTCGATGGTTGCGTCTGTTGGTGGATGGGCTTGTGCTGTTCTATGGAGTCGTTCTTACTTCAGGGATAAATATAACAAGGATGACGGACGTCTAAACCCTGACTGGCTGAAACTCTTGCCATCTGTGAACTTATCTGTTGCTATAGAAAATGATGGTGCGCCGGCCATTGGAAGAGGTGAAGGCGCCTTTTTGGCGCAACAACCCCGCCCGTGGAGCGTCTTTCGCCGACGCAGACTCCGGCCGGCCATAAGTATGTTGGCATCCTTCGTCCCGATATACTTTTTGCAAAAGCTCCAATACATGTCGGAGATGGATTCGTCCGGTCATAGTACATGTACATGACTTTCCTCAGCCGATATTTATCCGGCTCCGCAAGACGCTACTATACTTAATCCAAACCCGGCGAACTCGAGTGAGGCAAGTCATACCTAGCCTATTCTGCTCTGTGCACAACACGCTTAGCCCGATCCGGGTCAGAGCGATCGCAGCCCGGACTTGATTTCGGGATTGCACGCCAGAGAGTTCAGAACGAGGGAGGAGGAAGGGCCGCTGCCAACTAGTACTGTGGGTGGGGAGGTGACTCCGCCCCGGACGAGCCTTGCCGGTACAATCCTGGGTTGTTTTAGCCTGAGCCTGTTGCTCCAAGATTGTTTAGGTTTGATTCGTTTCAAAGGCGCGGTTTTCCGATACAAGGCCCCATGGAGGAAGAGAGTCGGTTCTGGTCCGGACTCACGTAGCACAGTCTCAAGCGGGCAGGAAAGGGCGGACACTGCGCCTTCGACAGGAAGCGTAGCGTGTATGCATATCCGAGCGCGCGGTTTCCTTGGTCTCCTACTGTATCAATCGCTCCAGCGAGCTAAAGTTGGGCGGACGCCATCCTCCGACAGCGGTACTTGACGATAGTACTGCCGGACATTCCCTGGTCATCGTAACCTCTGGCGGCATACATCTTCATCAGTCGAGGAAGCCACGCATGATAGGTTCCAAACTTCCACAAAAGCAGTGTACGTACAGAACCAATCAAAGTAGCACCCATGTCCTTACAAGCCGAACGATGAGCGAATACCCTCTACCTCCCGCTCGCCGGTTTGTGCATATCTCCACTCCATGACCCACACCCCCGCCTCCCAATCCCGTTTCCCCTGCATGGGCACCCCGCCCTCCCTCGTGCACACGAGCCCAAATCCGAGCTTCTGGAACACTCGCCGACTCGCGTCGTTCCCCGTTAGCACGTATGCTCGGATCGTCCGCGCGTGGAGCAGGGGGATGGCCCAGGTCTGGAGGAGAGTGAGGATGCAGTGGGTCATTATCCCCTTGCCGTGGTGCGACGAAACGAGGTATTCTGCCACGAACATCAATCAATCACCGTCTCCTCTCCCAGGCCACAGCAGAGAGTTACTACTGAACGAGGGTCGAAAGAAAGGGGAAGGATTAAGTGTACGCACCAGCGATCATCCATACGATCTCCTCATCCCCCACCCGCCTCGCCTCGTTCTCCCTCACCAGCCTCGCCCTCTCCTCCAACTCCCCCACCTCAAGAAACGTACACCTCTCCAACCCCACATCGCCCACGAACGTCCAACCCCCATCGGCCCCTTGAACCTCCCTAATGAACCTCAACGGCGTCTGATCCAGCACCAACTCCTCGCCGCTCTCTGCTAGCTGACACATCCGCCTGATGGTCGTGCTGTAGACTTTGGCGGTTTTTGATAGGAGGTCTTGGGCGTGTTCAGGGAGATAGGGGTATGGAGGGCCCACGGTCCAGGTGTAGATGGCGGGGTCGTTGAACGCGGCGACGATTGCGTCTACGTCGTCATCGGAGGAGGCCCGGGGGCGGGGGCCGGTGAGGATTATGTTCCTGTGCGGAGGGGGGAGGGGTTGATAGATCTCGTTTGTTGGCGAGAGGTGGAGGAAGGGGAGAGTCTCGGTGAGGATGGCCAGGTCAGAGGTTGTCTTGAGCTGTTTTGAAGGGGACGCCGAGCCCAAGGTAGAGAGGGCCGTTGTGGGTGGATCAGCCATTGTAGAAGTACAGATCAAGTGCTGTGATTGATCGGGGGTGCATGATAGATATGCGTTGGGGGAAGACGGCTTCTTCGTCTGCTCGTGACCGTCGGAGGGAACTACTTACTTGGGGGTTCTACCGGTCCGGTTCCTGATGACACGGTTGACTTCGCGGTCCCCTGCACGCCGCTGGTATGACGCTCCTCACGCTCATATTGCGCTACTTGCAGGCGCATACAGAAACATAAATCCGGTATGATTGAGCATTCTATGTAAGATACACCGATTATAACGATAATTTACAAGGTATATAGTTCAAACCCGAATGGTAGAGCCCTACTCAGTCCTGCGGCTCCTCGAACCGCAGGTGCCGGGTCATGAACAGCGACACGACCGTCCCCACCCCGACCCACGGCACGACGGAGATAAAGCTCCAATAGGCGCCATCGCTCATCGCCTGCCTTACGAGCGCGAGCACCCTCTCCGGTAATCCTTGGATCAGGTTCTCGCTCGCCAGAGCCGCCACGGCCTGATAGATCTCCTGCGGGCTGTATTGGCCCGAAGTCGCCGCGGCGGTGAGCAGCTGCCTCGCTTTGGCGTTCAGGACCGCGCCCATTTGTGCTAAGCCGACGGTTCCGCCAAGGGTGCGGAAGAACATGCTGAGCGCTACGACCGCTGCGACTTCCTCTGACTTGTGCGTGAACCGGACTTGGATCGCCGTGCTGGGGATGACGATCCCGCAGCTCAAGCCGACAATAGCCGTGAAGACGTACAGCTCGGTCGTTTTCCCGTTCTTGATCGCCATGCCCGTCAGGCCGGCGCCGAGCGGGCCGAGGACGGTGCCGAGGATACAGACGTACTTGGATTGTTTGGTGAGGTTGATGAGGAATCGACTGCCCCATACGCCTACGCCGAGACCGGGGGTGAAGGCGAGGAGGACGAGGCCGGCTTGGACTTGACTGTAGCCTTGCACGATGATGAAGTATGTCGAGACGAAGTAGAACATGCCGAACTAAAACGAGGATGAACATGAATTCCTGATTTCTGGAATGGAGAGGACTTACCATGAGCATCCCCGTGCCGAAAGTGATAATGCTCGTAGCAATCACGTCCACATCCTGGAACAAGGCAGATGGGATCATAGGCCGCTCAACAAGCCATGCGACCGAGGCGTGCGGGCGTGCAACCCGGCGCTCGATGAACCATTCCCAGCCGTAAAAGCACAAAAGGAGCACGCCTCCCACCACGAACACAGCGATCACTTTTGCCTGGCTCCACTGGTCTTGGCTGCCCCAGGACAAGCCTAGGATGATCAGGATCCCACCGGCGATGAACAGCAGCGCGCCCATGTAATCGACCAGTTGCAGTTTCTGGACCAGCGTCGTTCCGGGCGGCGGGGCAGCAGGATTCGGGTGATCCCGCAGGAAGAGGAAGCTGGCGAGCATGCCCAGCACGCAGCAGGGCAGGTTGATCGCAAAGCACCATCTCCAGTTCGCAGTCGCGAGTCCTCCTCCGATAAGCGGGCCAACGGCGTACCCAACTGCGTACAGTAGGCTGAGTATCGCAGTCTGCGTATTGTTGTCCTTCAGGTTTCCGGAGTCGTTCAGGATGATTCGGGCGAGCGTGGTCAATCCTCCTGCGCCGATGCCGGATATGGCGCGGCCGATGATGAGCGGGATTATGCCTTGTGCGCCTGTGCAAATCGCAGAGCCGACGATGAAGAGGGCTGTTGAGAGCTGAAGAGCCCAGTACCGACCGAAGATATCGGCAATACTGCCGAATATGGGGAGGAAGACCGTCGCAGTGAGGAGGTAAGCAGTTCCAATCCTGCACCTTCCGGTTAGGCCGCTTCTCTTCGGAAGTGTGGGGCAGACATACCATTGTTGTTCCGCCAGGGCGTCAAACTGCGAAGCCATCCGCGTTTGGGCAGTAGCGACCACCGTCTGGTCGAGCGTCTCCAGGAATACGGGCAGCATCAGCGCTAGGCCTAACCTGACCATCCGCAGTGTTCGTTGCCGCCTTGTCTCCATCACTGCAGGCACGGGCTGGCCTTCTCCACCCTGTCCGGGACCCACGGCGGCCATCTCGACATCCTTCGGTTCGTCGTCTTTGCTTGCTGCTGATTGTCCTGGTGTTTTGGGAGCAGGCCGCGGAGTAAGGGTCGACTGAGACGACATTGTGGTCATCGATGTTTTTGTTGCTCTAAGTGCAGGGTGTTATGGTAGGGGATTGCGGGGTTTGAGCTCTTCCACCCTCTCCGTCTTATATGCCCGTTCATCCACCCATCCCAGGTAGAAATCCCGCAAGTAAACCGTCTCCATCCCTGCCTTGAACGACTCGGAGGTGGGCCCGTCTCCTCCTCGAGACAACTGTGACTTTGCGAAGCAGTGTGACCTCTCTGATGGACCCTGAGTTCCAGGGACCGACTCGGACGCGCGGGTGGCTGAACTGAACACGTGAAACCGACAGTTCTGCTGCGAAGCACCGCCCCGCGCAGGTCGTCCATTCCCCCTGCACTGAAACCTGGGGGAGGATTGGCGCCCGAACTGACCTCCGATCCCAAAAATTGCGAAGAGCGCTCTCTTGGCAAGGAGATGAGACTGATGACTCGGAGTCAACTTTCCCCACATACTTACCATAACGGCATCGGACTTGCCGCGTTAAAGCCTGGTACTCTGCACCGCACGCATTTTTAGCGCAGCTCTGGTGGGGAAGTGCACCATGCGGGCGCTCATTTTTGTTGACAGATAGATCATATCAATGACGTCGAGTGCATGCACAGCAATAGTGGGGAAAAGGACTCGAGATGAAAGGAACGCCGCGTCGGGAGATCAAGCAAATGCTACATACTTTCCCACCCCTTGTCAGATGGCTGCGGCGTTGGTTTGACGGTCTGGACGAGTCTGCGCACCACCAAGAACATTGCATATCAGAAAGGGATTTCCGTGTCTGTTCTACTCGAAGGTATGGGCTTTCTGACTTCCCTCTGCCTCGTGCACGGGGGAGCAGGAGGAAGGATTACTGCCATACTCTAGGTAACAGGGTTGACTAATAATACAAGTACATTTTGTCCTGGATATGCAGCTAATCCTGTGGTTCCTCAAACTTGAGATGTCTGGTCATAAACAAAGAAATGACACATCCCACTCCAACCCACGGAACAACGGAAATAAAACTCCAATATGCGCCCAATTGCATCGCACCCCTCACGAGAGCAAGCACGTTCGCCGGCAAGCCCTGGATCAAGTTGTCGCTCGCCAGGGCGCCGACAGCCTGCGAAATCTCCTGCGCGCTGTACTGCCCACTTTCCGCAGCGGCAATGATGATTTCCCTCGCCTTCGCGTTCAGCACCGTTCCCATCTGCGCGAGCCCAACTGTTCCGCCTAGGGTGCGGAAGAACATGCTGAGCGCGACGACGGCCGCCACTTCGGCCGATTTATGCGTAAAGCGGACTTGGATCGACGCGCTCGTTATGATCAGCCCGCAACTCAGGCCGACAATAGTGCAGAAGGCGTAGAGCTGGGCAGTGCTGCCGTTCTTGATCGCCATTCCCGTAAGACCTGCGCCGAGCGGGCCGAGGATGGTGCCGAGGATACAGACGTCTTTTGCTTGTTTGACTACGTTGATGTACCACCTGCTGCCCCATACTCCGACGCCCAGGCCGGGGAAGAACGTCAGGAGGACCACACCGGCCCTGATCTGGGAGTAGCCCTGAACGATGATGAAGTAGGTAGAGACGAAGTAGAACATGCCGAACTGGTAGGGAGTTAGACTTCGTCGCATTACGAGCCGAGAGGACGCACCATGAGCATGCCGGTGCCGAAGGTGATAAGACTCGTGGCGATCACATCCACATCCTGAAACAGCGCGGCTGGGATCATAGGTCTTTCAACTAGCCAAACGCTCTCTTGGTGCGGACGAGCGATACGGTGTTCGATGAACCATTCCCACAGATAGAATCCGATGAGGAGGACGCCACCCACGACAAATACAACGATGACCTTCGTCGTGCTCCACTCCCCCTGGCTGCCCCATGACAGACCCAGGAGAACGAGGATGCCGCCAGCGATGAATAGCGTGGCCCCTACGTAATCGACCAGCTGCAGTTTCTGCAGAAAGGTGGTGCCTGGTGGGGGCGCAGCTGGATTCGGGTGACGCCGCAGGAAAAGGAACGCGGCCAGTATGCCGATCACGCCGCAGGGCAGGTTGATGGCGAAGCACCATCGCCAGTTTGCCTGAGCTAGTCCACCGCCGATGACCGGTCCGGTGGCATACCCAACGGCGTAGAGCGCGCTCAGAATCGCAGTTTGGGTGTTGTTCTCCTTCAGGTTTCCGGAGTCGTTTAGAATGATCCGGGAGAGCGTCGTCAGGCCTCCAGCGCCTATACCGGAGATGGCGCGGCCAATGATGAGAGGGATGATCCCTTGGGAGCCTGTGCAGATCGCGGAGCCGACAACGAAAAGGAAGGTCGACAGTTGCAGCGCCCAGTATCGGCCGAAGATGTCCGCGAGACTACCGAATAAAGGAAGAAAGACAGTGGCAGTCAACAGATAGGCAGTCCCGATCCTAGCTCGTGGTCAGACAGGCTTTTTCGGTAGCACAGGAGTGAATGAGCGAACCATTGCTGGTCACTGAGGGAATCGAATGATGACGCGATCCGTGTTTGGGCAGTGGCGACCACTGTCTGGTCGAGTGTTTCCAGATAGACGGGTAGCAAGAGCGCCAAGGCAAGCCGTAGTATCCGTAACCGGCTCTGCCTCTTCGCTTCTGACGATACGGTGGTTGGTGGTTGCTCCGCCGTCGAGGCGGCGCCCAGATTGGCCATCTCCACATCTTTTTGTTCGAAGGCTTTGCCGCTACCGGACTCCTCTGGCGGGGGAGGCGACGACTTGACCCCAGGCGGGGCGGTTTGTGCAGCCTCGCCGGCCTCCTCCTGCGTCGCCATGCTCGCCGAACACGGCGTGCACGTTCGGGAAAGGTGGAAAGGGTATTCTGCTCATCGCCAAGCCTGTCTTCTATATATCGATGTTCTTGGGCAGCGGGCCATAACTCGCCGCTCTTCCGCGCACTCCCCACCGAAAATGAGAGGTGGTCCCGCCTGTGGGAAACAACACATGAGGGGTGACTTGGTCGCGGGTGTTATGCCGGTCGAACATGTCATCGATCCCCGAGATCAGGGGCATCAGAACTTAAAAGAGCCAATCAGAGGTCGAGCGGGTGTTTTCATTTAAGGGATCAAACGGAGACAAACTAAAAGCACTACCTTTTCTGGATGCTGATTGGTCCACTGGCGTCTGCCCAGCACTCGCTCGGCCTCCGAACGACCAGGATGAGTGGCACTGGATGATTCGCACATCACGAAAAGGAAGCAAAGTGAGTAAGCCCTGGTAAGGGTTTACCAGCCTCACCAGCCGTGCCAGGGCCGCGGGGAAGGACCCTTGCCTTATAAGGCATTGTCAGCCCTTATAGGAGGCCGATGGTAATTGTAATGCCCGGAAGGGTTATTCTGCTCCCCAAGTTGTGTAACCCTTCTGTTCCTTTATGGGCAATGTAAATCCTTTTGCCTTCTTGCAAGGCCTTCCCAGATGGAAGCAGCCTTGCCACCCTTCACCACTCTCGCACCCCTTCCCTTGCCTCACCATGCCTGGTCGGCGCTCCTTAGGATTCCAGACCGCTGGCCACGCAGTGTAATAAGGCATACAACGTTTGAATAACTTGTAATCCACGTAAAACACCACGAACGCTAACTAGTTGACTCCCCGGAAGCCAGTCTGATGGCTTCCGAATGGATTCCGAACCACGCCTGCTCACATGCTGCTCCTCATCGGCTCCCGTTATTTCTCGGAAGCCCAGCGCGGTTCCCCTTCCCACCCTGAAGCATCTCCCAGTGGTGATAGCCCTTGCGCGGCCATTGCCTTGGCCTGCTCGATCATGAGGTTGGCTGTTTCATCGTTGTGGGAACGATCGGGAATGGTTGACGGAAACACGCGTCTGCCTCAGACGGCCGTTAGCTGCTGGTCATGATCCGGCAAACCGTGCACTCACGCGTTGTACCACTTCAGAAGGGACCGCTTCAGGTCTGCCACGGCCTCGTTCTCCAGCAAATTCACAATACTGTAATAAAAGCGACTGTAGTCGAAACTGTCGTGCCCCCCTTTGGAAAACATTTCTTCCGCGGACATGGCGAAGCGTAACTTGGTACTGCTGAGCCGGGGCAAATGTTCCGTGCACGGAAGCTCACCTGGAAGGCCACATAGGCCAAGGCCGGGACCGTCATCTCAGTCATTCCCGCTATCTGTGCATTGCCTGCTCGGTTGCTTCGTGTGCGACCAGGGTCGGAAGCCAGAGATGCCGTCGGAGACACAAATACACATAGTGTGGCCTGAAACGAGCATCAGCCGTCAAGGGACTACGTCAGGTCGGAAGCCCAAAGTGCGTACCCGCAGCATAAGTTCATTCTGCATGAACCCATCCCACATGTTGTGCGGGTTGGCCTTGAAGTTTCGGAACATGAAATTGGGGTACTCCCCATGGCAGGCACTGGCACCACCCAATCCGCTCTTCAATCGCTCCCGATCGCTGTTACCACTTCAGTGAATAGCTGGTTTCCGAACGCCCCCTCGCCCGTCACTCACATCGGATTATCCCAATCCAATCGCCAGGGCGTCAGGAGGCGACCCGTCAGTTCGTGCTCCCAACCACGACCCGTCTTTTTCTTGGTCGAAAGGCCGGTCGTCTTCTCGTTCGGAAACACGTGTTGAAGTATCTCGACAATGTAATTCTTCATCCGATTCGTGTCTTCCGTGCGTGCATCCGTTCGACCCTTCTCTAGCTGTGGGACGGGTTAATGACATGAAGGCCATAGCAGTTCACAACCCACCGCACGCGCAACATACTCCAACCCGGCATCCTCCGCCTTGTCTGTCAAACGTTCCACTATTCTCGGGTATTTAGCTTCGATGGCCTGATAAAACACCAAACGATGATGCTTCCTACAAGCTCTTGAGCTTCCGATCCTGGGGCCTGGTAAGAGGACTCACTTAGGATCATCTTCAGCGAGGCTTCCGAGGTCCTCTTCGTCCCAAGTCATCCCATCTTCGAGTGCGGGGTACATGGGCTGGAAGGCATCTAGGGCCCTGCCTGCATGTTTCCCTATGCGCTCCAGGGGATCCGCCGGTCGCCTGGAGGTCTGTTACTCAGGTACCATATGCATATGTCTTCCTGCGAAAACCCGCACCTGACGCGCTTCCGACTGTAGAATCCTTCGTCATCACATGGGGTAGATCACTTAGCTCCCGTGAAGGCGGGAAGCAGCGGAGTGGTGGGCAACGTTGGGGTTGCTGGTTGGAGTGGGGAGGGAGAGTCGGATGTCGAGCCTTGGCTTCCGACTGTCGACCGGTTGGCAAGCATGGCCGGTCAGGTGTATTGAAGGCTTCAGTGGGTAGGCTACCGTAGGGAGAATATTAAAGTCGGGAGCAAGAGGGTCGCGGGAGGGTGTGAGGGTGTCCAGAAGAACATCGGGCATGATATACGCCCATGCAGGGGTGCGCTACACGCGCATTGCATTAAGACACGTTGTAAATAAATAACGCTGTCTATTTACTGCGTGTGACGCGGCGTGTGAGGTGGCCAATCCCGTGCTGCTCCCTGGCCAGACCGGAATGTGGGTCGACGGAGTCAAAGTCGCTTTCGGGATTTCGGCTTCCAAGCTTGCGCCCTCTGAACACGTCATCGAGTGACTTGTGGTCCCAACTGGTGAAGGCTGGCTTTCCAGCCTTCCGAGTCACCACTGGCACCTTCTTCAACATTCGATCGGGTTACTCAGCGAAGCTTGTAACCCGATCGCGAGCCTTAGATCGATCTGGAAACGCAATTACCACCTGGTCCATCATGGGGGACCCGGCGCATGGTATTACCTGTGCTTGCGGACACAGCTTTTCGCGTATAGCGGAATACACTAAACACCAAAAGAACGGATGTACAGCGCACTCTGAGCGCCGATTCAAGGCGGACTTGGTGGCCGCAGCGAAAGCAGACCGGAGGCGCCTCAAGATTCAGAGACGTCTTGAACTGGCTCGGAAGCCACATCTGCCGAAACTATCCGAATCGCCTGCGATGCAAGACATTGAGATGATCCCCATCGCAACTGCCACCCAGGAGGCAGCACCTAATGATTTTACAGCAGAGGTAAGTGTGCTCCTCCATATGTAAGAATAAACTAGAAGGCTCAGTAATCGCCAGCCGGATTCGTTGGGCCCCACCAATGAAGTCCCAACGCACGAGCTTGAACCCACGCCGGATGACGGCTTGCGCCGAAGCTCCCGGGTGGGCAGAGGCGAGCGTCGAGCTCCCAGACCTTACGAGGATCAGCTTCCTATGGGCCTCTCAGCATTGATTGAAGCGGTCGGAAGCCGGCGCAGACCGGGTGACCGCTCCGCAGAGCCTCATGCTCCCCGGGAACCCCTCGAGGACTCCACTCCGCCAGTCTCGGAAGCCAGTTTGCCTGCCTCTGCCGAGATTGCCGTGGAGGCAGAAGCGCCGTCTGCCAATGTTCGCTTCCGAACGCAGCCCAATCGTCACGGGCTCTTCCGGGAGTACACTGAGCGCCCTCTCAACATACCTGACGATTACAATGTCACAGCTGACGAGTCACCCGTTGAAAGTGACAGCCGCTGGGTACCTGAAGCCGACCATTCGTCCCGCTATTATGGAGTATATCCCAACTGGACATCGATGGCGCTGGACAAACACTATTGGGAAAAGAGCCAGGGGAACAAGTCCCACAACGATCAAATGGCATTGGTGGACCTCATTCTAGATCCCCGTTTTAGCCAAGCGGAGTTGCAAAACATCCCATGGCTCGCCCTTCGGAAACAGCTCACTGCGCCCGATACAGAGCACCTCGGAAGCCATCATGGGCCGGGTTACCGAGTGTCTACGCTGTCGTTGAACTTGCCCCTGGGTAAGGACAACAACCAACACTTCTACGTGGGGCAGTTCCAGTATCGACCGCTTCTTCAGCTCGCCGTGGATATTTGCGAGCACGATCGACATGCTGGATCATTTCATTACACCCCATACGAGCTCTACCGCTGCCAGTCCGCCAGCACAGAAGCCATTGAACGCCTCTATGATGATGTCTTCGCTTCCGATCTCTGGTTAGAAGAACATCGTCGAATTCGTGCCCAGCAAATCGGTGAAGACTGTACACTTCCGAGGGCGGTGCTCGGACTCGCCTTTTGGTCGGATGCCACTCAAGCCGCGCAATTTGGGCATTCAAAGCTTTGGCCGGTATACATGATGGTGCTGAACCAGCCCAAACGTCAGCGTCTCCAACCGAGCTGTAACGCTTCCCATCAGGTCGCCCTGTTGCCTGATCTACCAGAGGATATTCAAGCGACCATCCGATCGCACGGTGGCAAGGCCGCCAGCCGAAGCTTGCAAACATATTGCCGTCGGGAGCTCTTTCATGCAGCTTGGAAGTGCATGTTAGACGAGGAATTTCTTACAGGGTATGCACACGGAATCGTCGTGCGTTGCAAGGATGGTTTCCGAAGGCGGCTGTTCCCGAGGATATTGTTTTACGCTGCCGACTACCCGGAAAAGTGGGTGCGATCCTTGATAAATGAGTCGAAATGGCTGACATCGCTTCTCACCGTACGATTAGAGTGCTCATTGCCACGATTAGGGACCTCGGTGGTTGTCCTTGCCCGAGGTGTTACGTTCGTCTCAATGAGGTGAAATTGCTAGGCACCTCGAGAGATATGTATACGAGAACACGGAAGAGACGGGAAGATAACGAGGAGCGGCACTACACAATTAATCATGCCATCACTCTCCTTCGGGAGAAAGGATTTAGCATTGATAGAGTTACGCAGCTTCCGACCCTGCAAGAGCACTCCTGGGTACCGCATTGGGTTGGTGGTTCCCGCTTCCGAGCATCGTCTACCACTGACAACGGCCTCCCGCGTCCGGCAGAATGCTTTCTCTTGTCTGGTCCCCCAGGGATTCAATATTTTTTCGGCGCTGGTGGTGGACGTGATGCATGAGGTGGAACTCGGTGTATGGAAGGCTCTGCTTGTGCACCTCCTCCGAATGCTGCATTCCATCGGTTCCGCCACGATCATCGAGTTCAATGCACGTTTCCGGGCGGTTCCCAAGTTTGGGCGTGAGGCCATACGGCGCTTCGATGGAAATGTTTCCGAGCTGAAGAAGCTGGCTGCGCGGGATTACAAAGACATTCTTCAGGTCAGGAAACATTCCATGTGGTGGCACTCTGCTGAGTACTACTTCGGTTTGGATGCAGTGCATAATCCCAGTCGTTGATGGGCTCTTCCCGGAACCTCACAATACAAGTGTGATCACCTTGCTTTTCACGATGGCTCAGTGGCACGGTTTGGCGAAGTTGCAACTCCATTCCACGGGAACCGTTGAATTACTCAAACAGACCACAATCTTGCTGGGCCATCGTCTGAGACAATTTGCTGGCAAAACGTGTGCAGCCTTCGAGACCTTCGAGCTCCCGAAGGAAACCGCCGCGCGAGCCCGCGCAGCGGCACAGAAACAGCAAGGCTTGCAAACGGTCCCGACAGTATCCCGGAAGCCCAAAGTCTTTAGCTTGAGAACATACAAACTACATGCTCTGGGCGACGTAGCAGACACCATTCTTCAGCTAGGACCGACGGACGGATACTCCACGCAGGTGGTAAGTGCGAGCGGGTTTTTTTTTTTTTTTCGCGCACCAAGCTGATGTCGTGGGTCAAGGGCGAGCTGGCCCATAGAGTCACCAAGGATAACTACCGCCGAGGCAGCAAAAGAGACCACATGGGGCAGGTCGCCAAGTTAAGTAGGCTCAGTGAGCAGCTGCGTCGAATTGAGGACTTGTCGGAAGCCAGTCCCAGCAGCAAGGAGCCCCCGGAGGTGGAGGTATTGCCATACACGGATGGCAGAGGGCGCTATCATATGGCCCAGCGTGCCAGAAAAGTTCAGCATATCAATGATTTCCTGGAATTTTATGCTGGCGACCCAGCGTGCCGTGTAAGCCCAAATCACGTAGTTCTTTGCCTTTCGGAAGCTGAATTGAAAATCACAGAATTGGTCTGCTAGGTTAAAAAAACATATATATGCCCGCCTGTTTGGGCTGGATCTCTACGACGACTTGCCCAGAGAGCATGAAGCATCGTCTCGGAAGCTCCACATCATCGGGAACCGAATCCACTGGCACGCAGCCATTCGTTTGAACTATACAACATATCATCTACAGCGCGCCCAAGACTATATCAATCCAACCACGGAGCACTGCAACATCATGATGCTCTCAGGAGCTGAAGAGGATCCGAATCCCTTCTGGTACGCCCGAGTCCTACGGGTGTTCCATGTCCAAGTGGCTCATCCGAACTGGAATCACGGGGAGTCTGGTCGAATAGACGTGCTGTTTGTGCGTTGGTACGGTAGTGATCCTGAGGTGGCCTACGACGGTAGCTGGGAGACGTCCCAGCTAGATCGGGTGGGCTTTGTCCCCGAGGATGACGAATATGCGTTTGGATTTGTGGACCCGTCGTGGGCTATCAGAGAAGCCCATCTTTGTCCACTTTTTAAAGAAGGCACGACCGACACATTACTTTCCGGCTATTCACTCGCAAGGGAGGGCGCCATTCAATGCAACACTCATGGCCATGACTGGAGGCTGTTCAATGTGATGAGGTGAAAGGCGGTCTTTGTCTAGCGGAAATCATTGACTCCCTTCCAGGTTTAGTGATCGAGACCTCCTCATGAGATACGTCGGAGGCGGCGTTGGACATGCCTCGGGAGCTCGTTTTGCAGAGAAAACATTGCGCGATGTGGGACAGAGCGTGGCACTCTCAGAAATAGATCACGTAGCTTCCGAAGTAGAGAGAGGCGAGGAGGCAGGGGAGCTGGAAGATCCGGAAGCCGAGAAGGAGGAGGCCGACTGGATTAGCGATGCGGAGGAGGACGAGGACGAGTGAGCGAACGTTGGCATTCGGGCATAAGTAGGTTTCTATTCCCTGCTCTAAATACAGCGGAATGACTACCCTACGGAAACGGGAGGCGAGTATGACTGAAGTCACTACTAGAGAGAGAGAGATAAGAGAGGGAGAGAGAGAGAGAGAGGAGAGAGCGAGAGAGTGGCAGGAGAAGTGGGAGGAATCGCGACACGAGCCTTTTTTTGTGCTTTTCCAATGTTTAAATTTTTTGGGGGTTATTTCTGGGGCGGTTTTGCGGCAAAGATATGTGAAGAAACAAGAGAAGGGTGACTGGGGGCTACTCCCAGTCGGGCGTAGCCCCCAGTTGAGCACTTATTTCGGCCTCCGAGTCCTCGGCTTCAGAGTCGGGAATGATCTCTTCGTAGTGCTCTTGATCCCTCCGAGGTGGCACGAGCCCATGTGTTCGAGCTGGGTGCGGTGCTGCCGATGGAGCGGATTGCCGATAGAGGGGACGAGGACGCGGCTGCTGGTGAGACGGCTGCCGCTGAGGCGACGTCGGAGGCCCACGCTGCTGCTGACGCTGCTGGGGCGGAAGCTGCTGCTGCGGCGGCTGAGGGGGACGCTCCTGCTGCTGTTGCTGGCGGAGACGGTCTTGCTGCTGTTGCTGAGGGGCGCGCTGCTGCTGCTGAGGTGGACGCTGCGCCTGCTGCTGCTCTGGCGGACGCTGTTGCTGCTGCTGGGGCGCACGCTGCTGCTGGGGAGGCGGCGCCGGAGGCTGAGGCTCACGTTGCTGAGGCGGCTGTTGCTCTGGACGAGAGCCCACATGCAGCAGGCGACTCATGAAGCTTCGGTTCTCCCTCTGCAATTGGACTGGGGGCAAGAGCGGCCGAGGGCCAGAAGCAGGAGCTTCCGAGCCAGCGCGGGACTGGACAAGCGTCTCCTCGGAGACGGCACGTTGCCCGGTCCCCCTGCTCCTGAAGGGCGAGCCGAGCTCTGGTGACTCACGTGCACCAGCTTCCGGTGTCCGAGGAGGCTCTTGTGGGACTACACCATGCGGAGGAGCAGGTGGATCGGCCACGAAGCGGTCGAGAGCACCAGGCCACGGCGCCTGAGTCGCAGGTCGGAAGCTGACGAGGGGGAACGCGCCCTCGTAAGCATTGCCTTGATAAAGGCGACCACGATTCAGCTCGGGAGCGGAGACCTCATCGAAGCAAAGGCGCCAATCGGTGTAAAAACGGCAGAAAAAAGCGTCGTTATCTATTGCAAGGTAAGATAGAAAGTACTCCCATTAGAGTGTACTCCTTACCTCTGCGCGCCTGACCTCCGGAAACGCCAAACGTGCAACGTACCTTGCGCTGATTGCACGCCCAGCAAGAACGATGGAACTCGCGGCCACAGACAGGTCGACCTTGCCTGATGCATTCATTGCAACGGGCTCCACCAGTTTCCAGCTGCCACATCGGTCAGACAGCCCATGGACTCGGAGTTCGGCCACTTACCCGCAGGTCCCGTGCGTTCTGCCTTGGGTGCGCAAACCGGAGACGAAGATGCTTGTATTGCGCCACAAGCGCGTTGGTAACCGGCGGTCCGCCCTCTAGAATGTCAGTGTAGCGGTCTTCCGTCTACGAAGCGATCAGGCTAGGCCCATTCGGAAGCCAAAAAACACTTACGCGCCACCTGAAAGTTCGACCCCGCACTGGCCCCTCGTAACCTTCCCGCAGAACCAGTGGTGGAGCTCCAGGGGGCTATCAATGAGCGTGTTAGTGGTGACCTGAGTGATGAGGCATGCATGTCGACCGACCGGATATCCGTAAGTCCATCCCTCCTCGGGCAACAAGGTAACCAAGGGCGCTTCCGAATCGTCCGGCTTCCGAGCTGGGCTGCGCTCAGTCTGATACGGCATTAGTTGAGTAGATTACCATGTTTGCGCTGCATGGCTTACCTGAACACCACCTGGGCCATGCAGCTGGGTTCGGCTGGACTCCGGTTGACGGGAACGGGTCGCTACCGGCCTCCTTCTGCTCTCCGACCGCTGCACTTCCTGGCCGTCGGAGTCGAGTTCGACGATTTCTTCCCCTTCGGAAGCCGGAGCTGTTTGCCGACTGGATTCGCCTGGTCTGTTCCGTGCCGGGAGAGGCCTCGACGTCAGATGTGCAGGCGGTACCTCAAAGCCGTCGGAGTCCAGTTCCACGACCTCTTCCTCAGATTTGGAAGCCGCTCTGCCTTTGCCCTTCCCACGAGTGGGCGCCTTCCCTTTCGACAGTGCTGGGGCAGACTTCCCACGTTCCTGTTATTTGGTGTCAGCTTTCACGCTTCCAGAGATCCTGTAACATGACTTACCGACGGCATATTCATGGCTCCCACGGCCTTCAGCAGCACGGCTTCATCCTCGGTGTCCGGAGCTTCACTGAGTGGGGAATCCGATCCGGGCTGGACCATGGTAGTGGTCAGGGGGTTCGGAAGCCGGAGCAATGCCTCAGCTTGCTCTCTCGCACCTGGAGGCAGCTCTTCGGGAGCGAAAAATGGTTTATACTGTCTTCGATGTGAGCACAAACCGAGCCTCCCTTGTGAAAAACCACTCACCGTAGGATTGAACCTGCGGTCTTCCGCTCGAGGAGGTGTAACCCCACTGACGTGAGGATCCAGCTCGACCTCAGGACCTGGAGTCTCCCAGCTTGGCGCCCTCGGAAGCAAGGGAGGTTCCGGGACAACAACCCATGCCGTCTCCTCCGGGCTTCCGAACGGGTTGGCAGCGTCTGTCCAGTAGATAAGTTGCCTCGCCAGCTCTTCACGAGTCTGTCGGGGGCGTCGCGTAGCCCAGTTGGATAGGTCACCAATAGGGCCCTCCGCATCTATGATGATGCCCATTCCGGCACGAAAGGCCTGGAAGAAATCGTAGTCATCAAACCGGCGCGATTGAAGGAGTCGCATGAACTGTTCCAGGGCGAATGCAAGACGGGCATCATACACGAGGCGATTTGGCAAGTACTGGATAAGAATTTGACGGATGGCCAGCTGTTCCCGATCATCAGCTCGGCCCAACAAATGGCTTCCGAAAGAACTTACGAAAGGTTCTGCCCACTGTTGCAGCATGCCTAGGACCACTTGATCGCCTCGCCCGACAGCGTCAGCCATCATTCGACCTGCGTCGTACAGCCGCCATCTCTGCACATACGCTCTGATTCGCTCGCGCGGATCGCGCCAGACGAACATCGGAGGCTGCAAAGAGCCGCCCGCCGTGCGAGTTCCGGCCCACTCTAAGCGGTTTCCGACCATCCGCCCAATGACGCTGGGATCATTCTGGCCTGGCCAGACTGCAGCAAGCAGACGGGGACCAGCCATCTGAGCCCGGCTCGGGAGATGGGCGAGAGGACGGTGCTGGGGCGTCCTGACCAATGGTCCCTCTTCGGCTTCCGAAGACTCTCCGCCCGCCCCTTCCACCGCCTGCTGCAGACGTTGGAGTTGTTGGGGCGGTTGCTGCGGCTGTCGTGTGCTCGGAGGCCGCAGGAGGTGCTGCTGCGGCTGATGCTGCTGCTGTTCCTGGCGCGAGTGGGTGGGTTGTTGCTGGGGCGGTTGGCGTGGCACCTGCCCTGCCTGCTGCTGACGATGCGGCTTCGGGCGCAACTGTCGCTGCTGCTGCTGCTGCTGCTGCTGCTGCTGAGGCTGCTGCTGCTGCTGCTGCTGAGGCTGCTGCTGCTGCCGCTGCTGCTGCTGCTGCTGCCGCTGCTGCTGCTGCTGCTGCTGCTGCTGCTGCTGCTGCTGCTGCTGCTGAGGCTGCTGCTGCTGAGCGGCGCGCTCGGTTATCGGTGGACCGCCAAAGATCGGACGAGGTCGAGGAGCCCCTCCCAGGGAGCGACGTGCTCTCCCGGTGTTTGCTCGCACAGGGGGAGGGGAATCGCTCTGCAGCTCATCCTCCGATTCGGGAAGAAATAACGGGTCGGAAGCCGACGGAGGAGCAGGACGAGGAGCTGGGCGTGCTGTTGGGGGTGCTGGACGTGCGTTTGAGGGCAGTTCGGAAGCGCCTGTCGTCGGTGGAGCCCTGCGGCGGTACGGGTTGAACACAGGTACGCCAAGTGGGGAACCCACTGGCTGCTGGATCGGAGGCCCAGTCGCGGCGGAAGGCACTGATCGCGGGGGTGCGGCTTCCTCGTCGTCGTCCAGCATGCTGGGACCGAATCGCCTGGCGGTAGGGGAGGGGTCACCAGTGGGATGGCTTCCGACCGGTGCACCAGGCACTCTGGACGGATGGCCATCGAGCTGCCGAGCAGCGGAGGGACTGACAGTGTTTGCCGGAGGAGCTGTGGAGCGAGTGGAGCGACCAGTATTGGTTGATTTGGACATCTTGAGAGGATGGGGATGAGTCAAGCTAGCAAACGGACCAGATTTATACGGGGAAAAGAGAAAGGAGAGAGGCCAAAGGAGAGTGACGAGCTCACCCTGGTAACGGCCAGCACCGCTTGCAAAAATCGGAAGCCAAACACATGCTTGCCTCGAGGCGCGCTGCGCGTCGGAAGCCCGCTGGGGCTGTGCAGAAGCGTTCGGTTTAGATGATCCCACGTATACCGACCTGAATGGCGAAGCGTAAGTCCAAGACGACCACACTTCGCTAGCCTCACAAGGAGGGTATGCTCGGGAGCACGCTATGCGAATTATGGAATGTGCGTGGTCCACTCAGCCAGACGGGCTTCCGAAGGAGGTACCACGACCTGGCCACACTTAGCTCACGAACGAGATGAAGAGCTGAATGTCGACGTACCACTGTGTGGTTTAAGACGGAAGCCATCGGAGTGGCCTAGTTTCTGTGCCAGTGGCCTCGGGAACGTGCGTGAAGACTAAACTGAGAGGAATTGACATTGTGCCAGCACTGGCAGCCTGCGAGACGACAATGTCGGAGGCGAATGTACAAGGAGTGTGGCAAGGGCAGGGAGGGGAGGCTGGGGAGATACAGAATCAGGGTTGAGTTGGATGGAGGCGATGGGCGAGCTCCCGAAGGTTTTGTAGCCACCGTGCGAAGGAGAGAGCAGCGTCTCCCACATGACGGGAGAACTTAGCGGAAGCGGCTGCGCGTTTTGGAAACAAACAAACGGATGTAATATCCTGACGCGGCCTTCCAAGTAGTCCCAAGTGTTGTGTCATAGTAATAACGGTGATGTAATTGTCTTATAAGTGTATGGCCAAGGCCGGCTAGGCTCGCCCTACCTTACCATCCTGCTTCCGAAAGGCCGAGTTCTGACAAGGCCTGATAAGGCCTTGCGCGGGCTTCCGAGGGCGCTGGACCCTGGCCGCGCTGGCCGAGCACACGGAAGCATTGGGTCCGAGCTGGCAGGGGAGACCAGGGACGCGCAGTTTTCATGATGCATTAGTACTCCACGGGGTCTATTGGGCTTGCCGTACCCCGCTGGAAGCTTTAGTGGCATAGAAATCATATGGGTCATTATTAAAGCACGTTCATGTCTTGTAAGACATATCGCCATATATTGTCGCGTATCTGATAACGCAGCTGCCAAAAATACAAGTGCCGAGATCCCTGAAAGAGGCTAAGGCGACCGCTGATAGCCAGTTCCGCCCAAGGGCCGCATGGGCGTGCGCGTCGTGGGGACCTGGCGCGAATTGCCAGCTTTGGATGTAAGCGCTGGTTGCATCCACAAAGGCAGAGAGATGTCCGATGTCCAGGGCACTATTTGTTGGCTTTCGCCGCTCGCTCTGATAAGCGCCGGTCCAGATAGGGCAGGGCTGCACTGGTGTCAATTGTCGTCTCGACGGTGAACGAAAGCACGCACTGTCGGCTGTGACCTGCCTGCCATTCCATCGTCGCCAAGCACTGATAGCATGCTACAATATGAAGTCAGACATACGCGACTTCCAACGAAGTTCGTACTAACGCACCTCGTGCTCCTCCTCAAGGCTATCCAGCTTGCTCTCACACTGCGCAATGTGCCACAGCACCGCTAGCCGGCTCGAGTTCTCGGCCGCTTGCATCGCCGCGGTGATGCTGTCGCCAATGTCAGTGCAAATCAAGCGGGCCGCACGGCAGAAAAGACGCACTCAGCGAAAGTCTTCGCGATCCGCTCTCCATCTGCCTTCGTCACCGCCTTCTCAGCAGCGAGCTGAGCGACAATGTCGCGCAAGGTGCTGGCGCGATCGAGCACACTATTTCGCCGGTCGTTAAGCCTGCTGGGTGAGGCGAGGAGGAGAAGTATGCAGTTGGAGGGCATGCGATGCAGTCCGGAGTAGTCGCGTGCTCTTCAAATGCTGGTGTCACGCGACCGCCAACCGCCGAGTATGTCGTGGATGGAATATGGGATGAGAGCAGGAGAACGATGCGAAGCAAGCTGGGCGACCAGAGCTAAGGGGGTATACCAGACACCACGGGTATGTGAACACGACCCAGCAACTCTCCAAAAGACGGGGTACGCGGGGACGGTGAGCGGGGAACGGGGAAAAGGAGATCCGCGCGTACGGATGTCGCGGCAGTCGGTCCCTATAAAACCCAGCTCGACCGACTCACGAACCTCACGCAGGCTCGGCTAACGCCCGCTCAGCCCCATGCGGGTCATGTGGTGCAGGCAGGCTTCTTGAGGTAATCTACGCGCCCGCAAGAATTCATCCTGCATGTGTTGTAACGAAACCGCTGAGGTCAGGTTGCGACGAAGCAAGTTTTGGGGGAAAGGGACGGTGACGGTCGTCCACTGGTGCAACCCGCGCCGCAAGGGAAGGAAGAGAAGACGAGAATAGGGCACAGCATTAGGGGCAGTAGGGCTTGGCATGCTTCTGAACTTCCACAAATGCGTCACCAATTCAAGGCAAATCTGTTCTGCTTTGCTCACTCGCGCGCTCGGGTTGTGTGAATGGGCAGCGTATTAAACGGATTGTATTGACTACTCGAATGTTCGCGATTCGAACCGATACTCTTCTGCCTACAGTCCCGGGCAATTGACGGCCTGGAGTATGCAAGACGGAATGACGATAGGGGTGCCGATAGGGCGAACTTACAGCCCAAGACCGGCAGGGACGAGGACAGCAATGGTCTTGACGAGGACGGCAAGGTTGACATTGAGGATGACCTTGACGTTCAGGCAGAGGCCGGCGATGATGCTGAGCACGCCGGATGCGCAGACGTTGAGCGCGACGAGCAGGCCAGCAATGGCAGCGTCGAGGCCGGCCAGGGACGGGCAAGCCAGGAAGTTGGGCACGAAGAGGCAGGTGTTGAGGACGGCGAAGATGGACTGTGCAAGTGAAGCCTAATCAGTCGTGTTCTCATGCAGGATTTGGAACGACGTACGACGAGGATGTCAGCGGCGGCATTGGCGATGACATCGGCCTGGGCGCCGACCTCGAGACCGGGGAGCTTGACGAAGACATCGACGACGGCGTTGATGTGAGCGGTCAGGGTGACGATTGCGTTCTCGTAGTCAACGATGTTCAGGTCCTTCTGTGCGACGAGGTTGGCTGTGGTACGTCAGCATGCGCGGTAAAACATACGCTACGCTCGGACGTACCAATGACGGCAACATCAGCCTTGACCTGGGCGTCGAGGCTGACGAGCGCATCCACGACGGCATCGTCGTTGCAGCCGCAGCGCGCCTGGAGAGCCGCGTACTTCTCGAGGGGAGCAGCGGCGGCGAGGAGGCCGAAGGAAAGGAAGGCAAGGGCGAAGGAGATGAACTTGGAGAACTGCATTGTTGGTATTTGAAAGGAGTGTGGGTGGTAAGGAGCGACTGGGTTGCTAAGAGCAGGAGAGCGAAAGAGAGCAAAGAGAGGATGGGTGCTTGAGCCTCTCAACGGGCAGGTTCTTATACATCTTGGAGGCAGGAGGAACTCTGTAAAATTCTGTGTTTACGTTGTGTGCAGAACTTGCTTGTTCGGCGGCGGGGAACGGCTACCTTCGCAGCCGACCAACCCCGCCCCGTTCATATTTGCTAGAACGGGCCTCTTTGCTTCTGAAGGTCTGTCGTCTTCTCACGCAGAAGGCCCTCCGCGCTGAAATGCATGTGTCGCGGGATTCCGGCATGACGAAGACCACTTTTGCAGTGCAGTGCATTTGGCGTGAGTCGTTCCTGCCCCTTGGTCCTGGTGACGTTCTGTCTTTCTGCTTGTCAAAAAGAAGTGGCGAGAGGCAAGAACATAGCAACCTTCAAGAGAAGGCGGATAAATAATGCAAGAGGCCACAAGAATTAAGGAGAACAGAAGTCACGAAGCGCAGAAGATGTTGCAGGGGATATATGAAAGACTGGATGCTTCTGATTCTCTTCGCACTGATCGGACGACCTCTTAGCGGGAGGCATGCATCCCTCCCGTTTCATCAGAACATGAGGCAAGAAGCATCGCCCATCATGCCAAAGCAGGAGAAGCACTCGTTGAGAGAACCTCGCACCTTCGCTCTTCGCATTTGAAGTGCAAGTACGGCAATGATGCCGCGCTCAAGTCAAAGGCAGTCTGTGCACATGCCGAACGAAGTGCAACACAAAAACGCACCGTCGCCATTCAGGGGGAATTCTTGCTAAGGGCCTGGTGGCCGAATTACACGGAGCCGCGGCAAAGAAGCAATCTTCGAAGATTGCATCCGAGGCGATTCGCGAAGAGAAGACTGCGCCCCTCCCGTTGAATCGGGCTGGTCTCTTTCCTTCTTCGGCGGAGGGGAGGGACCATAGAAACAACTCTGATGAGGCGGATGGAACGGGCCTTTCAGCCCTGGTGCGTGACGAGCTTCGTGTTTCTGTTTGCACTTCATCAAGATTCGACAACAACTGTACTCGCACTCGCAAAGCTTGCGAAGTTCTTTACCACTACCGCTGTGCGACTAGAAAGCATAGTGCGAAGCCGTGGCCTTCGCTTTCACCCAAGCATCGTCAAGAATGGTCAAGATTTCCTGCGGTAAGGGTCCCTCCTCGCTGCTCCGCCGCAATGATCAGTTGCCGAACAAGAACTTTCAGTAATAAGCACTAACCAGAACTTGATGTTTGTCTCGAGCTGCTCCACGCTGCTGGATCCGATGATGACGCCGTCGTTCTCGGTCAGCAGCGAATGATGCTGAAGCCACCTGTGGGCCGCCTCCGCCAGCTCAATACCGTGCTTCTCGAGTGCTTCCTTGAGCGGCTTGAGGAGCGGGATGAGACCCGCGTACTTTGTGCGGAGCACGTCCGCCAAGAAACCGGCGATCTTCGCGTTCCACCGGGGAGAGTCGGTGCTGTCCACGTCCGCGAATGAGAGCAATTTTCCAACGAGCAGGCCCGAGGCAAGCGGGGAGTAAGCATAGAAGCGAATTCCGTACTTCCTGCAGCACGGGATGAGCCTGATCGACTGTAGTTAAGCGGAAGTGTTTGACGGTCGGAATAAAGATAGCTCACTCAGTCTCCACCATCCGTTCAACCACGTTGTAGACGCCTTGGTAGACGGTGGGTTGCTTCCAGCCGTTCTTCCGAGCGAGCCAGACAAATTCTGCGACCTCCCATGAGTTGTAGTTGCTGAGTCCGATCTCCTCGCTACGAATTCGGATGTCAGCAACTGTAATTCTCGGTCACCAAGGGGAAGAAAGGGGGGAAGAGACGTCGAGAGTCGAAAATGTCACATACAAGAGGCCCTCCTCATACATCTTATTTAGCTCGCGCAGTGTGTCCTCGAAAGGTGTGGCCCTATCAGGGGCATGAAGATAGAAGACACGGATTTTCTGGGAACCGAGAGCCTTAAGCGACTCGTTCAGCTGAGCTCTCAGTTTCTCGGGCGAATGATCGCCGGGCTGCCTCGGAAACGCCCTGTTGCAAGGTGAGTAGAACGCATGGCGAAAGCGAGTGGAGGGATACTTGGTGTCAACTCTACCACCTTTCAAGTCCAGCTTGCCCAGATATTCTTCACTCGTGCCAAATCCGTAGCCCCTTGCACAGTCAAAGATCTTGTACCCATGGCCAATGAAATGATCCACCACTTCCTGGCATTCGGGCAGAGTATGAATACGAGCTGCGTGCTTGTTTGGTTCTCCGAAGGAAGCAGAGCCCTATCCACAATTTAGTTTTGGGCGCAAGAATGAACGAAAAGGAGATGGCGCACGTAGAGCAGAGGGACCCGAGAAGGCATATCGACACGAATAACGATGGTGAGACACCAGGATGCGAAAGGGGGTGGGCGGAGTCCTTAGGCCATAGTCCTCCCAGACTTTATATACGCATCACGGCCAAATGCATGTACGCAGAGAATATCATGGCACACCAACAGTATCCTGACATTGTAGATGTTGTTCGACCGATTTCGGTGTCCAGGCAGAGAGAGCCGGACCCTTGGCCGTCCGGTGGACTGACATCGGACCGAGCACACAGTGTCCGGACGAATTTGCACGGCAATGTCGATGTACAACCACCTCCTACGGCGAAGGTTACGAAGAAGCAACCGACAAGACCGTTGCGGTGATGAGTGATCCAGTAAGCTGAGTAAGCCAGTAACAGCACGGCGATGGCAGGACCCTTCATGTGGGCCCTCAGAGCGACCATGAAGCACCCGGCCGACGTGGTACCGAGTTGCGCTTTTCTTCACCGTGGTACGACCAGTTCTGTATCCCATGATGGTTGGAAACCCAGAATCATAGCAAGGCCGACATCATCTGCCTCAGTCCGGCGAATTGCGGAGTTAGTCAGGATTCTCAACCAGAGGCTTGCCGAGAGCATTGCATAAAAGATATGTATCGGAGATCCATGATACACAATCAGCCGGTGTTGCCAGACCAGTTAGACGTCCGTACTCCAGTGCCGAATCTCATCTTCGCATGTAAGAATGAGTGTGCAGAGGAGTCCTGTCCACAGGAAGTGTCTGGGCAGCTGAGGGACGACCAACCCCCCGCGAAGCCAACGGCCGGTGGCTATGCAGAAGCATGCCTCACCAAGGGCGTGTACGGCACGACCACGTTAAGACGCTCTGGACGCAAGTAACTGTTGTACTAACCTGCGTTAAGTACGGGAAAGCTGTAGTCGGCTCAGCTTGTTCTCGCGATGTCGCGCCATCGCAGAGCAAAGCCGACAATATCAATACCGCCTCCGCCCAGGTTGTCGGCTTCTGCGACAAATGGGACGGCCACGGCGACATCGCCGCCAAACGCGCTTGGCATCACCAACGCGCACAAAAGCCCGAACGGCAAGCCTATACTACCGCCAAACAAGACCGCAGGTCGCTCTCCTGGACCCAATGCTGATGCGTTCAAGTTCACTACCAGCTGGAAGCCGGAAGAGGGAGGCATGGATCCGGATGCGGTGTTCGTCAAGCACACCGTGCCAGAGGTGAAAGCAATAAGGGCCAAGCTGAAGTGGGTGATTGTTGTCATACCGTTACAGAGGCAATCTGACCGCTTTTACAGGAGTGACGCCGACGCAAAGCAAGAGGAGCTACGATTGATGGTTGGGTGCGCATATATCCTGACCTTGGGCGACAGTTACTAACGTCAGCGGCAGAGAACGGTACCGAGATCTCCTGCAAGCATCGACGAGTATAATAGCGATTGCCGAAAGCGCGCGACATGTACGAAGCACCCTATCAGAGATGAAACACTTGTGTTCTATCGATGTAGAGGGGACCTTGAACCGCGACAAGCGCAAGCCCGGGCATTCAAGGAGATATTCGGTCGTTGGTAGGCAAAGCGACTTCTCAGCTAGTCGACAGATGATCTGATGCTCTCGTAGATGCTCAATTACCAATCCTGCATGAATTCTCTGCGCATCTCAAACTGCTGCTCGACGTACCAGAGCACCTCTGGAGGCTCCTTGAGCGGAAGAAGCATTTGCATGCAGCATGGCTCTACCTGCTCTCTCGTGTCGTCTACAGGGCGCTGGTGCAGAGTGATGACGAGGATTCTGAACAGACTCAGTGGGCACGTCTTGGAATTGACGTTTTGGTGCGTATATGCGCGTCCGTACTGTGGAAGAGGTTCTGATGAAGATGGCTTGCAGGGTCAGTTCCCCATCATGCAACGACAATGGGACACCATCAGCCAGTTCCGTTCACAGATCTCACAGCGAGCGACTCAAGCCCTGCGAGAACAGGAACAGATACCGGAAACTCTCAGCGAGACCCTGATAACCATCCTGCTCCTCGATACCCTACCATTGACCGATACCCTTTCCCTCTTCCTTTCACAACGAAGCAGAGCGCTTGCTATCCAACTCCAAAACGACGAACCTGTTCTGGAGACCACGGCCGAACCGGAAGGCGAGCCCAGCACGCCTGGCTTGGGCCATTCTCGCGAGCCCCTGGCATTTAGACGTGCCGAGGTCGTGAAGCAGGTGAAGAATGCTGCCACTGCTGCGCTTGGTCTCATCTCCGGCACACTGGGTATGGTGCGAGAAGTATTTAGCACGGAGGATGGCCAGACGACATCTCTCATAGAAGAGATGATGGAGAACATCCAAACGGCCGAGGTCGGCGATGAGCCTGCTGTCTCTCCCATATCACCTGGAGCTCCGCTTGGGAGCATCTCCCGGGACGGACTCTCACGGAGACTATCTATCTTATCGCCACTACCCCGACACGAGTCGCTAAAATCCCTGCCCGGAAAAGCGCCGCTTACCACGCCGGTCATACTGCGTTCTTTTCCATCAGCCCAACTCCTCCTTCGTTTCCTCCCCAGCACCATCCAGTCGTTCAAACCGTACATCGATACGTCATCACCTCAAAACCGGGTCCAGCCGAATGTTTTACGACAGAAGACACGCGAATGGTTCAACGCTTGTATAGCGACCCTTGACGAGCACGCCAAGGGTTGGATGAGCATCCTGGACAGCATCAAAGAGATTTGGGATGTGCGAAAGGCAGTGATGGACCGCATTGCCAAGGACGAGAGGTTCAGGGAAGAGGAGCGACGAGGACTCCGAGCTTGGATCGAGCGGGCCAGCAAAGCGCGGGTGACAGAAGTATGGAAGACCAGGTTGGACACCCTGGAGGAGTCAGCGGAGCAAGAGTTGGAGCGAGCGACGAAGTTAGTCAAGGCTGGTGGTCGCGACAGCCGAGCGGATGTGAAACCTTTGGAATTCTTCTTCGCTACCGATCTGTCTTTGCCATCGGTTCCGCCAATATCCGTCAACAACTCGAACCTTGCAGTAAGCGCATTCCGCAAGTACCATACGGCCCTGCAACACCGTGCCAAAGGTCGAACGCCCCTCATCCAGTCTGTCCTCGACGTCCTAGAATCAAAGGCGCGAGCGTTGCGGGACGACTTCCAAACGCTGAGCGAAGCCGGCGAGACTCAGGAGCTGAATCAGCTACTGGACGAATATCTGCCCGGCGCAAGCAGGACATGTAGGAGGTTGGCCGACAGGCTTAGAGTACTGGTCGTGGAAGAAGGGCCAGATGATGATGATCTCAGTACGTCCAAGCAATTAGTCCCTTGCAGCATTATCTTGACTTTTTTTGTAGGTGAGACCTCCCTGAACGTCATAGCATTCGTCGGCCGTTTGGCGTCGATTATCTCGGGGACATCGAGTTTACTGAGCGATCTTGTCTTCGGTCGCACAACTCTGCAGACGCACGTCGACAGCCAAAATGAGTTTGAGGATGTCCATCGCGCCGCTCTGGCAAGGTGGAGGAAAGCGTCGGTCAAGAAGGCTTTGCGGGAGTTTGGTCCCATAACGAAGGATCAGTGGGGCCATGCGCCGCTAGGTGAGCAGTTCGCACAGCCTATCGAGTCCATCTCACCCTTTCTAGCCTCCGTTTCTAGCATTCCGAGTCAGCCTTCCGCTGCGCTGGTGCAATCCCTGCTATCGCTCAAGCAGTCCGTCGTCCAGCTGGGTATCGCTTCCAGCCAAAGAGGACACGACGACGTCGTCGCCGGCCTCTTACTCGAATATCAAGCCACACTGGCCGAGGCCCTGGCGGAAGTGGACACATTCGACGACAAAATCGCCCCGCAAGTGTTATGGGACATCGAGTTCATAGCAGCTCTGACGAGCCAGAGCTCTCCAAAAAAGGCCAACAAACTGGCAAGCTTCGTCGACCGACTCCGGGAGGCCGTGGCCGGCTCCACCTCCGGCTCAGTGGACGAACTCCAATTATCGATCGCCACTTCCGTAGCTGCACAGCGCCAACGCACCCAAGTCCTTTTCGCTCCCCTGTTGGGCGCGTCATCGTCATCCTCCTTGAAAAAGTCTGACCTGCCGGTGTTCAGCAACCCACAGGCGATCGACACGGACGTCGGGAACCCGCTGGACGTCGTCAAGCCCAGCCCGAGGTTCGGGCTGCTGTTGGTGGGGAGCAGCGTGCCTGTTCGCTAATAAGAGGGAGAGGGAGGGTATATATGGAGATGGGTCGGGAGCAGATCAAGCATTGTGCATTGTATATTATCGCATGTAATGACTACTATTATCATCCTCTCGCCTTTCACGCTCGTACAATCCCATGCAGCGATCGATCTCTTCTGGCTGATGGCGGTAAGAAGGTCGTTATCGAGTTGAGCGGAGAGGCTAATGTCACAACACCCTCTGATATTTTTTGTTTGTATTTGTCTGCCCTGTAAGAAAATTGGACGCCCTATGAACTGAACTGAACTGAGAAAAGCAAGGTAGAGAGATGATAGGATGAGTGTACTGAGAGAGAGAAGGGGAAACTGACGAGGAGAGGGGAGGAAAGAGCGATACCCATATGCTTCTTGAAAACGTTGACAAAGAAAGAGCACAATGTTGCCCGTTCGGTTCGCGGCGACGTCGCATGCAGGCCCCAGGGAGAGAAGGCTGACGAGCTGACGACGTTGAACCAGAACCGCCAGCGTTCGTCCCGGCCCGGCCCGCGGCCCGATATCGAGGAGAAATGACCGGGATGGGGAGGCGAGGTCAGGGAGGGGAGAAGGGAAGGGAAGGGAAGGGGAAGGGGAAGGGAAGGGAAGGGGAGTAGGAAACAGGGTGATGTGGAGGAACGTGGGCAGTAGAGGATGCAGGAGAGTAGAGGGTGGATACAAGCATCTACAGATCGATCAGGCCGCAGTACTCGCTTGGCTTGCCTTGAGTGGGAGGAAACGGCGGTCGGAGGCGTCCACCACGTTGCGTTGCGTGCAGTAGCCGAGTTGAAGTTGGCGATCAGTCCAGCTCACGTCTTCGCAACTACCATCAGCCGCACCGAGCTCTTTCCCCAACCCCGCGTCCGGGGCAGGGCCTCTCGACCGAGTTCGCTGGCAGGTCCTGCGGCCAAAGTCGAATGACTAGAACTCATGCGCCAACGGATCCCGATCCCTATCCCCCGTCCCCCCAACGCCATTCCCAACCTCCCCCCCATCCCCTCCTCCCCTTCCCCGCCCATACCCCGCCCCAAGCGGGTCCTCCGGCCCCTCCCACCCCCCTCCCACCGAGCCCCCAAGACTCAAACTATCCTCACTCGCCCTCGCCCGTCTCGTGCTGCTCCTCTTCTTCTTCGTCGGCGCCGCGGCTGCGGCTGCGTAGGCGTCTTCGGAGCGTTCCCAGCGGTCGCGTTTCCCTTTGGATGCGGAGGCGGATGCGGAGTGGGAGGTGGAGGAGGAGCTGGAGAGGCCGGATTTCTTTTTACGGCGTTTGCGCGAGACGTCGGGGATCACTTCTGCGTCTGCGAAGTTTGCTGGGACGGGGGGTTAGCTTTGCGCGGCGGAGCTGAGAGATAGATTGGGAGGGAAGGAGAGGTGGGGCAGGCGCATATATGAGGGTAAAGAGGCGAGGGAATGGAACCGCATAGTGTAGATCAGTGCCGGGAAGTCTCGGATGGAGATGTGCGAGGATAGAAAGAGGGATAGCGGTGAAGAAAGATAACGACAGGAGGAGCCGCACGCACCTGGATAATGCCATCTCCCACCGCTATCGCCATCGGCCGAGTTGGTCGAATAGAAGCTCTCGTCCTCCTCTCTCCAAAGCGTATTATGTCCCGGCCCGTTCCTCCTCTCCCCCCCAGCCCCGCCCTCACTCCCAACACTCGCAAACGAGTCCGTCCGCGAGACCGCATCGGGCACCTGACCCTCCTCGACCTCCCTCCCCTCATACGTGCTATGCGGCAGCCGCTCGTCATACCGATTCGCCCACGCGCTCTTCCGCTGCTTCTTCTTGATGTACTCGTCGTCCACCAGTCCGTACCGGATGGCCCACTTGGGCGTGCGCCGGTTGTTTTTGTTGTTGCGGATGTTTTGGATGTAGAAGTTGTGTACGTGGCCGGGGATGTACCCGCAGATGGTGAGGAAGAGGTTGATGAAGAAGTCGGAGCCGATGCCGAACCGGGCGGCGACGGCTGGGGCGCGAACGGGGGGAGCGGAGCGGCCGAGCCGGGAAGGCAGTGAGGGCACGAGGACCGATAGGTCAGAGAGTGATCCAGTGGGCGAACGCAGTGAGCCGGCGAGTAAACGGACGCAGTGAGCGAGCGAGCGAACCAGGAGGAGATGGAATGCACGAGGAAGAGATGGGGAGAGCAAAACACATCCAACGGTCAGACTATGATGGCGCACTAGAGGGCAGGAGCGGACGCACCAAGCGGCGGGAAGACCGTCCCGAATATAAAGAGCAAGACGGAATAGCCATGATGTCTCTTTATCTTAAACGACCCCTTCTTGGGCGTTTGGATCTGGGGGATGTTCACCATCTTGTCCTCGCTGTCGTCCTCGCTGTCGTCCTCGCTGTCGTCCTACGCTCTTGTCACTATTGTCGAAAGTAGAGGGCGTGCGTGATGCTGATAGGAGTGCGGATGTTGGATGTCTGATAGTCGCCTGCAGCTGTCCCGAGTGGGACAGACAGCTTATCGAACGCCTACCACAGCTCAAGACGTGATACAGAGAGAGGACAAGCAGATGGTTGGAGGGAAGGAAAGGGTAGGAAAGAGGGTGCAGAGCAAGGAGAGCCTGAGTATGCGGGGAACGGGGGCGGCTCTCGTCCCAACCCAACCTGCGCTCGATCAACTACGCTGTCAGGCACCCAACCAACGCCCAACGCCTTCGACGATGGATGGGGGCGCCCTCCGCGCCGCGAACCGGTGAAGGCCGCGTTATTCCGAGCCATTCCCCTCGTCTGCTTACGTACAAGAGAGGAGGTCAGCTTGCTTCCGTCTGGGTTTGGGACCGGGTGGCGATGCTCTCTTTCCCTGAGGGAGTAAATTGCTCCGTCGGACTACCCGTGGAAGCATCTTTGCTCCGTCGGTCCCCCCTGGCACACTTTGCTAAAACGGACTCCTAAGTGCGTTCCGTGCGCCTCTGGGAAGCACCAAATTGGAGATTAAGTCTCAACACAAATCTAAATAAGCAATACTCGCCAATTTTTTTGAGCAAAGGGGCTCAGAATAGATTAGTTACCTTCACTTTAAAGCACTTCTGCCTATTGCATCTTTGTAGTGACAGAAAATGGCATCGTTATTAATCAAATTCTGTGTGCAAGATTGGTGTTAAGTCAAGGCGGGATCAGATATTAATTAATAAGCGGATTTATACTAACACAAAAAGCTCTGTGTGGGCGTAAAGCAGACTTTTCAAAAACCATCTATGGGCTACTATGCTCACATATTCACTGGCTCGGTGACGCGTAAGGGTCCTTGAGGGTCCGTTTTAGCAAATTGCGCGCAGGGGGGCCGACGGAGCAAAGATGCTTCCACGGATAGTCCGACGGAGCAATTTACTCTCCCTGAGGTGAGAGTGGGGAGTGGGGGAGGTCTTGTGATCTGGCTGTGCTGATCTGAGATTATGGAAGCCCTTGGTGGACAGCTGTTTAGGGGTCCCACCGACAGGGATAAGATAAGGTAAAGGGTCCTGCTCAGCTGTGAATGTTGGACCCTAATCCTTCCGGTTTAAAGCCCACTACTTACTTATTGTCAGTAGTTAGGGATGATATTAAGAATATCGCCTATTGGAAAGCACTTGAATATTATTCCTCCCACTTTTGACCAGTGTTCTTTTTTTATGACTCAAACAGCTATTTGAAATACCTCCTTATATATATATGCTCCCTTACCTCCCTCCTTTCTTATCAAGGTTCTTGATTCTGACTAGTCGAAAGCCTTTACTGGTCCTGATATGCACAAATTATAACCAGTAACGCAAATACCGGGTGTAGCATATAAAGCTACCAGACTCATATAACAGTGGCTGTATATAGCTATGTTGTTGCTTAATACAGACCAGTAGGTGTCTTATCAAATAATGGTGAACTTATAGCAAATTTTCCTACAAATATCAAGGTTTCAGGCAGAGTTTGGTGGCAAAATTGATATTTAGTGTATTAGTGTTATCCAAGGGAGGAAATTATGACCTTGTAAGCACTGGTCAGCGAGTGTTGGGAGCATTTCAGGCAGTATCATAAGCTCATAGCCAGTAAACCTTTGCTGGTTTGTCCGGCCATGTTAATGAGGTGTGATGCTTAAGCGATGAAGAAGAGCCATATGAGCAATAAATGTGTGTTAATATGTGGAAAAATGATAAGCCATGGCCGGCGTAGTACAACCGAAGGTAGCCAGCCCAAACACTGGTGGCTATGTGGATTTTGGAGCCCCGCTAAAATGCAATAAAAAGTGATAAAAGGCAGATCTAAACACCGAAAGTGTGCACATGGAACCTGTCCACAAAGACCAGTGCTCGGAGGGTTTGTGTGGACCGCTGGGACCCCCAAACAGGCGACCAAGCAAGCTGTCCACCAAGGGCTTCCATATGAGATCGACTGAGAGGGCTTCTGGGGGAGGAGAATGCTGTACGCGCTGTGCGGTGTACACTGCAAGGAATTGTCGTACTTGTATTGCATGACGCCCACCTCCTCGTCTTCTCTTACATCGACGCAGCCACCAACCCACCAACTCACTTAACCCAAACGCGCCGACCAAACGAAACACCCAAACTCTCGAACGATCCGACACCAACACCGACTTGTTCGCTCCATTTGTCATCGGCGCGCGTCGTGGGCGCGTTATAAACCCCTAAACTGTCCGTGTAGGGCGGGGTTTCAGTTTCAGCCTACCCTTACCCTTCCTGCTTTGCCCTTCCCTTCCCTTCCATTCATACGACAACAGGAGCTGCTGGTCCCGTTTGGGCTGCTTGTCTTCAACTGAGCGGCCTGAGTGATCTTCAGCTACTACGACTTGGACCGACTGTTGCTGCTGCTGCTTGACTTCGACTTGACTCTTTCTCTCGCCAGCGACTAATCGCCGTCTGCGCGCGACACTCCGACTCGAGGCGCCAGCCGCCGTCTCCCGATCCCATACACTCCCTCGTCAGCCCTCACTCCCGCCCTCCTCATTCCTCGCCCTCCCGCCAGCTGCCCCTCCCCTCTTCGCTACCGCGCTCGCCAGATCGGCTCGCCCGCCCGCCCAGAATGGCCATCGAGTCCTTCCTCGGCACCCGCGCCCAACGGCTCTTCCTCGCCACCGTCCTCCTAGAATGCACGATCGTAATAACCATGACCGCCCTGACATTCGGGTTCGTCATCGCCGACGTCAGCAACAACACCCTCTCCGCATACAAGACCCTCCCGTGCTACTTCGGCCTGTTCGTCCTCGCTGGCGTCTTCACCCTCTACATCACCCTGGACGCACTATGGAACAGGAACGTCATCCAGCTCGTCGGCATGCTGCTGTTCACCGCTGGCCTCTGTGTATTCTCCGGGATCCAGATAAGGGAAGTCCGCATCGCACTGGACTTTAGTGGGTGCGAGCCGAGGAACGTGAGCGACTGTGGACAGCTGTTCAATATTGTGGAAAGGTTCCTTATTGTGGTGCCGGTGGTGATTTTTCTGGCGCTGTTGGCGTATGCGTGGTGTACGGTCGGCTTGTTTAGGGAGTTTGGGTGGGCCGTGTTTCATGTTATTGGCGCGGACCCGAGGATGAAACGTACGTCTTGCTCATCCTCCTCCTCCTCTTCCTCATATCTTCCGCCCCCCCCCCCATGATGCTTGTCCTTTGCCATCGCTCAGAGCTCGCTCGCTGACGCTCCCTCGCTCGCACAGACATGTACCGCTACTACGAAGTATTCGTCTGCCTCCTAAAATTCGACTACTTCGCCGTCGTAGCCCTCACCATGCAGCTCACCATCCTAGTCCTGCAAGCCGACACAGCCGAATACGGCCTCACCATAGCCGCAATCCCCGTCTCCCTCGTCCTGCTCATCGGGTGCGGATGGGCAGTAAAGAGAGAGATCTGGAGCATTATGGTTTTTTCGCTGGCGTTGATGTTGGCGAGCATGGCGTATATCCTTTATAAGATGACGCGGTTTTGGGTCGGGCAGCATGCGGCGAATTATACGACTACGAGGGGGACGTTGACTTTTTTCTGTACGTCTGTCTTCTATCTCTTCTCTCCCGTCTCTTCTCCCACTTCTCTCCTCTCCTCCTCTTCCTTCCCACTCCTTCTCGCCCGCTCGCTGTTTCTCCTCTTCCTCCTTACGCCCCCGCTCGGAACCCAAACTGACCCCCTGCGCGCATGCACAGCGATCGTATCCTTCCTAATGCTCGGCGCAACATTCATAATCGGCATAAAATGCATGACGTACTTCAACCGCGGTCTCAAAGAAGCGCACGCCGCAGCGCCCGAACGAACCCGGCGAGCACGGGCAAAGTTGCACAGACAGCAGTCGGATCGGGCGGGCGATGAGGCCGGTTTGGGGCTGGCCGACGGCGCTAGTGTCGGCGCGGGGATGGGGAGGGAGGGCAAGGGGGGACAGTTACAGTTTGGAGTGCCGCTGGAGCCGAGGATGTCGTTGGACTAGACCGGATGGGACTCGCGGTTGGGCTAGGCAGTGGGGGGTGGGGGGGAGAGGGAGAGGGGTTTCCGTGTGCATGAGCCATGGACTGCAAGTGTGTATGATTATTTACGATATCTTGTGCGTAGAGCTGCTCATGTGTGGCTGATATCCTTGATTTGCATGATATCATTTCGTTCTTCGTTCTTGCACTCATATTATAGCCGCACACTTTTCTCAACATGGATACTTACATCGACTGGCGGGTGCACTTAACTCGGGCCTGCTCAGCGTCATGGACCGGCAAAGACGAGTGCACGGATGCCTCCGATTTGGAGGGGATATTGCGAACATGATCATGTCGTCTTGCGAGGCAGGAGGCATGATGAGGAAAATCCGCCGTTTCAGCGGTCAACTTCCTGCTTCGTACATCAAGGTAGGGGCTGCCTCCCGCACTTGACTGCAGCTAGCAGCTGCGTGAACTGGCCCATATGACAACATCCTGTGTGCGTGGCTAGTGTGGCGGTCAAGCCATGACCCTTCCAAAGACAGATACTTCAGTCGCCTCAGATCATCCGAGCGGCTCTGAGAGCGTCGAGTCGGATTATCTGAGCCGCTTTCAGAGCGTACGGTCGAGGATAATCGGCGAGCCCAGGAGCCGATTATCTTCGGATAATCCACGATTATCTGGGGCGATTATCTCGGACATTCAGAGCAATCGTCGGCTGTGAGGGAAGGCCTTCTCGGCCCGCATATAATCTGATTACGAAGGTTGATTCTGTTCACACCACTAAGACGAGGAGAAGCAGGGAATGTATACTATCTAAGATAGAGTAAGAACGTAGATCACTAATGAGGAACAAGCTTGCGCACCTGGTGCTCGTTTCGTCCTCAACGCTCGCTCGCAACCTCGAAGCTAACTCCCAGCACAGAAACGTCCCAACGTCACGAAGTTAATGAACTTCTTGAGCGTTCCTATGAAGTCGAAAGGTGCCGGATTGACGTTCACGTTGAGGACATTGCCGTTGAGTGAGTCCTGCACTCGTACGACCGGATGGGGCTGAGGCGGGTAGGCTGTATGCTGAGACGTATGCCCGCCTGTGCGATCGTCAGTCGCGGTTCGAGCGCCTGAGAAGAGCAGACGTACCAAACGTGGTCTGGCTGACTTGAGCCGTGGCGGCGAGACGCTCAGCTGGGAGGAGTTAGTGTCTGAAGAATGAAAAGATTGGATGGGCGCACCACGAGCCATCCTATACTCGTCCTCTGTGTCTCTATAACGGCGTTGCACCTCCAGCCAACGCCTCCTAGCCTCCACGATGCCTTCATACACCGCAGCTTGGTCCACCTCCGCTTGTGCAAGTCGTTCTCGAGAGGCCCTGGAGCCGTCGTTCATTCGTTTGAAGTGGTTGAGGTCTTCGACGGCGTATGAGAGCTTGGCCTTCGCCTCTTTGAGATCGTGTTCGACAGCTCGACGTTCGACACCAACAGCGTCCAGAACGGCGCGACTCTGCACTACGGCAGCATCGAGCGCCACCAAGTTGCTGAACGACCCAAGAGCAGAAGGATTCGTGTTCACGTTGGTGGTTGTGCTGATGGTCGACCCGATACCAAGAACGAGATTCAGGGCGGTGGGCGGATTGCTCGTCATCTTCGATTACAGCTGAAGAGGAAAGTGAGAGAGTTCAAGACAAACATTTAGAAACGCGACTCACTTGATCTCTCGTGATCCGAGTCGAACGAGTGAACTTGGAACTATGGTCTGGTAGAAGAGGACACGTGAATGGCGTTGTCGAACTGAGGAGATCAACAACTAGAAAGGCGAGACGAGACTTTCTTAGGTCAGGGGGCGACGGACACTTTCAGCGAGTTGGAACGTCAGCAAAGGAACGGAAGTGGTCGTCGTTGGCATGCGAAGGGTTGGTCTTCGCTTCTTTGAGATCGCGTTCGCCTTCGTAGTCGCAGTGATGGTTGAACGGACACTAAGTACGAGAGTCAGAGCAGAAGGCGAGCTGGACAACGTCTTCAGATGGAGAGCTGAGGCGAAAAGTCAGAGAACTCCGTGCAAACGTTTAGAAGGACGACTCACCTGGCCTTTCGCGAATTGAGGTGACGGGCGAACCTTGACTGGTGCCTGCCTGAAAAAGACGTGAACGGTGTTGAGAATGTAAGCGGTCGGCTCCTGAAAGACCATCAAACTTCTCTCAGACCATTCCGCGACCAGCACGTTCGACTCGGAAAGGGGTGGACGCAGAGATGGAATACGATCGTATTATCTTCGTAGCTAAGGCATCTTATGAATCCAGTACGACTACTAGAAACAGGTTAGCCGAAGAACACCACAGAAGAGCAGCTGTCGTACCTCGACTATCAGCAGACCGAGCCTCGACAGTTCATCCTCCACTTCTCCCTCGCACTAGAAGAAATGGCCGCACGTCGCAATACGAATAGCATTCTTGATCAGACCGATCCAATCGAAGGACGACGCGGGCGCATTGTTATGGTTGTGAATGCTCAGCCGGTTCCCATTGAACGAATTATCGGCATGCACGCCCGGCGCAGCCTGTGGAGGATAGGTCGCAGTGTGCCCAGCGGGGGTGCCTATGAAGATGTCAGCAGCGTTCTCTCCGATGAGCTAGCTCGAGCACCTGGCGTTCCAGCAAGCAGGGCACCATCGATGGCGGCACGACGTTCGGCTAAGAACGCACATCAAGGTGAGTTCGTCGAGTTAGTGCAGAGACGGGCGTACCTCGAGCGTGCCTGTAGTCGTCCTGGGCGTCTCGAAACGCGGTCATCGCCCTCATCCATCTCGTCCTCACCTCACTCAGGCTCTCGTAGCGCCTGATCACCAAGACCTCCATCTCCTTGATCTTCTTCCTGTAGAACTCGGAAGGAGATCCGTCGTTCTCGTTGCGAAAAGTGTTGAGGTTGGCCATGGTATGCGAGAGGAGAGCTTTGGCTTGCTCGAGCTCACGCTCGGCTGCTTGGAGTTGCGCACGTCGTTCTTCGAGGGCGTTCGCCAGCTGCTGGACCGCAGAATCCATCGCCGCTATGTTGTTCGAGGCACTTGGTGCGCCGGTTGCGTTGGCCGAGGTCATCATCACAGAACCAACACCGAGGGCGAAATTGAAGGCGCCCAGTACGTTCGAGTCCGACATCTTCGACGAGGAAGTTCTCTGGACAGTGAGTCAGTAAGTGAGAAGATAGCATGTATCGAGGGATTTGCAGGGACGAACTTACTACTTCAGAAACCTAGTGAGAGTGACTGGTTGGAGAGACGGCGGAAGCGGGGGAACTGGCCGAGACGAGCGAGTCTCGGACGCGGGAGCGGAGGCATTTGAACCCCGCTTCTGCACAGCCGCTGCGGCACTAGACAACCCTAACTTGCGTTAGGGTTGTCCGTTGCAAGTTAGGGTTAGGCGTCGGCGAACGAAAAATCCTTCTCTGCCCGTCGAAAATTCGCACGTAGCGTTCTACGAAAAGAGGATCAGACATTGTACCATCGTGAAGGGATGCGACATTACCAACGTACAGGAAGTGAGCTCATCCCGCCAGGAGGTGTAATTCGACGAGGTCCGATGGCTCGCGTCGGATACGTAAGATTCAGTCGTGCGCCCCACATTGTAGGAACGGCTTCAGCAGACCGTTCCCATGCTTTCTCGTCTTCTTGTGCGACGCATGGCGTCAGAAGCGAGCTTGGCTTAATGGAGGTTCCGGCGATGGGCGCGGGAAACGGGACCAGTGGACAGGACGTCGAAGTTCGCTTGAACAAATTGCTGGATCTGGATCAAATTTGCTACTTGACTACAGCAATTGTGATAGACTCTAGGAATGCGCTGAGCGATGGTAAGTCAGAACACGCCAAAAAACCAGGCAGTCAAGAAAGGACTTGCCGACTCCCAGAACTTCTCGGCCGTTCTCCTCGTTCAACAACTCATGCGCCTACGCATCAGCATGCCACACTCCCGGCCCTCCTTCCGCCAGCTTCGAAGTACTGGATTGCGGTGTCCAAGGTCGAGTCCCCCTTATCATTCTCTGATCTTATGACTTCCTAGCTCTCAGAAGAACGTCGAGGCCGTGAAGCGTTAGAACCGTTCGCCCGGATCGTCGGACGTCGTACCAGGAGTCGATAGTGAGGAGAGCTTTCTCTGGATGGCCAGTGAAGAGGTTTTGTGGGATGAGCAGACAGACGGTCGTCGAAGGAGGGTGAGGAGACACAGACAGCGCAAGGATGATGCGAGGCGAAACGTGTCAACGACCCCAACGTGACACGCCATCTACTTCCGCCCAATCTTCGCATGGCATCCACACAGCCACAGGGACAACCAGCCTTAGTGAGTCTATGATAAGGTAACTACTCTAAGTAACTACAGTCAAACTGACTAGAATCTTGCCAGCTTGAGCATGGCACCGCTCGACGGCCTCCTGGTGCGATTAGAATGCAAGATGAACCGCAAGAAGGAGAGAGCTCGTTGGAGCAGATGTCACGATTATAGGGGAAGATGACATCAGGGTTCAGGAACCCGGGGGCGGCAAACATCCAAAGTGCGAAGACAAAGCGTGGGAAAAGCTCTTTTGGCCGCTCGACGGCTCACTCCGTGAGATCGATGACTTCGACGTCTTGGGGGATGAGCTTCTTCTTTCTCAGGCGGGGCACGCATTGATCGAAAGGACTGCGCTTGCGTTTGAGGGGACTTGAACCGGCACCGAAGATGTCCTGAACGCGGCCACCTCGTCCGTAAGTGCGAACTTGCGAAGATGGAGGGAATATGTCGTCCTCGTCGTGCGCCACAGTAGTGACTGAAGCACTCCGAATGAGCGAAGGCGGTATCGGTTGCACACTGAAGACGCACCTTTACGGCTATCTGAGATGCTCCTGGCATCCGTGGCGGCCAGCGCCCGTCTGCCACGAGTCTTCCCCGCCCAGTGCTCTTCTGCGCAATCATTAGATATAGGAATGGATTCTGGTTCTTGAAGGACTTACCCCGTGCTTCATCTCGGTCGGGCCACCCGACGAAGGCTTCCTGAGGATGCTTGTCTAAAATCTGGACTAAGCCCTCGTACTTCAGGCAGATCTCCTTTCCGTCCGAATCATGGGGCACGTTGTCGCCCGCCCTCAGAAGCAGAATCGCATCCTTGTCCAGGTAGAACGAGTCAGTGCTCTCCACGTCGAGCCACAACCATAAATCTCGCTGAAAGTATTGAACATCCGTTCCTGCCAGGAGAGAGAGCTCGCGCAGAACCTTCTCGTGCGTTAGGGGCCTGAAGCTCGTGTTACTTGGTAATGTCCATTTGACCGGCTCCAGAAATGCCTGAACTGGTGTTAGCGCTGGCCGAGATAGAAAGAGGCTTCGTACCGAGATCCAGAAGACGACTTTGGCGCCCGACGACGAATTACGAGGACTACGCTTGAGGGAGGTCAACCTGATCGGGCTTTTCAGTCGTAGCTGGGGCACCGGTCCCTCCTTCTTGACGGCCGGCGCAAGATTCTTCTTAAGCGAGACGGTAGTACGCGAAGAGGATGTCGAAGACGTGCGATGGCTGTCTGGAGAATCGCGACGGGGCGACGAGGTAGCGAGAGCCCGAAGCTTGTCGTGTCCAGGGCGCTTGCAACCTGGGCAGCAACTTATGCAAGCCAGGAACGGACAGTGGCGGTTCCCCATTCTCAAGCAGGAGGGGTTGGAACAATCAATACCGAAGGCGGCGGTGGAAGGATACAAGACGGGGGTGGGCTCGTTGTCCGCGGGCTGAGTCCCATACAGAGGGGCGGATGCAGCCCGCCTCCACGGCACATCCGCCCTCCAGCTCGCCCAGTGTGAGACGCCGCCGATCTCGCCGGTGCACTGCGTGCCAGTGAGTCCTCTGGATTGACTTCGAAGGTTGACGGAATGGCTTACCGCCTGGAACGAGCGTCCCTTGTTGAGCGCCGTCGCGGCCGTCATCAAGCGAGGATGGATACCGCTCCCGCAAACCCTGCAGACTTCATCTTCCCCAGCAGGTCTATACAAGACGGGAGGAACTGGCAGCAGAGGGGCGTGGCCGTGTCGAGGGGAGCAGGTAATGAGCGTGTAGCGTGGGTACGCCAGAAAGAGTAAGGACGGGGTTGGACTGGTGAACTAGCTCCTGTCTATGTTCGCTCGTCTTTTATAATAAGAGCTCAACGATTCTCTCCCCGGTCTGCTTTGCGAGAGAGAGAAGGAACGGGGTATTTTCTGCTCCTCATAGAGGACAACATGATACCATCGCCCCTGACGACTGCAGTCGACCGAGTCGTGCTGCTGAGGAGAGTCGAAGATGAACGAAGAGCCTCTGCCAACACCAGCCAATCGGAGTAGCTCACGCTGATGCCGATCTCCACCTCGCACGCTCTGTTCCGCAGTTGTCCATCCCATCCCCAACAGAGAAAGGCAGAATAGAACGTTGATGAGAAGTTGTGGATCGTCACTGAGCTCCAGACCCCGTCCAAGCTGATCGCCAAGTTGAAAGAGCTTCTGTGATAACGGCGACAACGGCGACAACGGCGATAACTCTTCCGCGATGTCGCGTCTATTCGGAGGCGTCCTTAATCAGTGCTCGATCTGGTTCTTGATAGTCACCAGTACGTAAGTTCAAACTCACAGATGCTCTCGTCTTCTATGTCGCCAGGCGGACGAGAGCCGGCAAGCGTTCTCGACCCGACTTTGTGGATATCTTCGAAGATGCAAAGAACTGCGCTGATCGCCTTTTCGGGAACGTACTGAAACTGATCTTCGCTCGTTCCCCGTGCGATGGAGCACGATTGATCCGCAGGGCACAGCTCATCAACATGGACTCATTACACGCCGCTAGCCTCGGCATCGAGTACTCCGCCGGTCATCACAACGAAGGGAACAGGAGCAATCAAGAACGACAGAACACGGAGCCGGCACTGTGGATCGCGACAACCGCAATAACGGCTGCCGTACATTGCTGTTCGATAGACGGCTCGTCACAAATCGCCCGTCTTCGTCTGGTGATTGATCAATATACAAGTATATATCGCACGACAAGAGGTGCCGATGGGAAGCTTGAGGAAATGGACCCCGAGACCCGGAGAAGCGTTGTAGAGATACTCGTCTCCTCGCACGAGGTAGACTGTCTAGACGAACCTCGAATCTAATGAAATTCTTATTCTCTTCCTGGCAACTGCTCGCAAGCTCGGCCTGCGAGGCCACTGGGCAGGAGCGCAATCGCATTGAGTTATCTACGAGATATACTTAGTTCGGAGATAGATTGCAAAGTGAGTTCTCGCGTGTCCCGCTAGCTGGGCGAAGACCTCTGCTTGTTTCCACGCGTAAGCCGCCCATCCACGATTGGCCTCCCGATCAACCCTTTCCTCGGCCGCAACGTTCCAGACACCGTGAAAGAAATCGAAAAAGCGCACAGCCCGTCACATCTCGATCTCCAGAAGTTCGACTTCTTCCCGTGCCCTTTGCAATGCAGCAAACGATCTCCACCACGTAACGGCATCCACTGCAGAACGTGGGCAGGTGTGTCGGCGGAAAAGAGAGATTACGTACCTGCCTGACTCCACGAGGCACGGACGGACTCGTCTTGTGGCATTGAAGTCAGACGAAGGGCGTGGAACCAAGGCTGAGGACGAGGTCTGGCGCTCGCGTGATCCGCTGCACCGAAGGAACTAGCGGAGAGCTCGGTATCTAGAAGATCTCTGTATTTCTCGTGATCGCCCGTCAGACCTAGGGATATCATAGCGTTCCGAGCTTGGCGATAGGTGTCGGCATATCACTTTACGACCTCTGTTTGTAGTTGCATCGTGGCGCGAGCTCGAGTTTTCATGCCAGAAACCGACGCGCTGCTACGAGCTTTCTCTCGATACACGTGCTGCACTTTCAGTGCTTCCACCAGGTTACCGATGGCTTCGTCGGCTTGTGCCATCCTTAGCGTAAGCTCAATGGAACCGAGATGCTCAAGCTTTAGGGATCGTCGTGCTTGTAAGTCGAACGAGGAGGGTAGGCCGAGAACCTCTCGCTCAGGCTCTGAGCCACCACTGCCATTAGAGAACCAGAGAGGGCTGCCTGTCGACAGAGATGGCATCTCCCTGAGTTGTAAGATGCGCCACATTTCCAGTTGCGAGACGAGAGTAGCGCGAAGGCAGTCGGCCTCCTGCGAGTTCCCCACGTCGTCTGGAGTTTCTTCCAGTTCTTCGAGCTTCCTTTGGACAAGCAACCTGAGAATCCCTAAGCAAGCCACTCCCATCGAAGCATTCTACTTACTGGCGCTCTTGTAACACGATCCCCAACTGAATGAATGAGACTGTGCTCACTCTCTCCACGCTATCCGACACGATCGTCATCAATCTCTCTGCAGCTTGTTCTTCGTCTCGAATGCGGTCAACCACCTGCTGTTGAGTCGGCACTGGGAAGACGAGTCAGTGGTCCAGAAGATCGTTGGTACATGTAAAGAAATGTACTAGCCCCTTCAGGATATCGGTACGCGCTTCAGAACGTTCCATCGCTTTGCTCGACATACTCCGCCTGCGACCGCCACTGCTGGACGCGATGGGTCCCAAAGGTTGACGACAGAGCGTCGAAGTGAGCTTCACATTGTTCCAGCAAGCTCTTCGCCGATATCAGTTTGCGACAAAGATGCGGTACTGGCGATATAAGGCACGTCAGCTCCGAAGGATGGAGAGGATCGTGCGGCTCACCGACGTCTCTCTGCTTCTTCCAATTCCAATCTACGAAGTGGCTCTCCAAGCAGTCTCTTCTATGCCCGGGATTCATTTCTTTCGTACTCCCACCCAGCTGGTTGTGCTCCGCCCACGTCCGCGCCACTCCCTCGCCGTCGACCCGCGCTGCCCCCTTCTTCCATGACAAGGAGAACGAATAGCGACACTTTTCTCGATGAGCGTATTCATGCATCTTCGGCACAACAAAAGTTATGCGATCCCAGAGCGAGACAAGGTCGGGGAAGCGGGAGCTCATGCGTTCTTTCCAGCGAGGCGACCACATGCAGGCGAGGTCGTATGATACGAAGAGCACAGGCAATGTTTCAGCCCCGGCGATTGCGCCCGCGAACGCATAGTCCACATTTGAAAAGCTAGAGTCCGTTAGCATGCCGGAGTCTACTCATTGCGAGAAAAGAAGTACGGACCGCTCTCCTATTTGGAGGTCGACCGTACCAGCAGGTTGGTAAAGGCTATGGCGCAAGCAACTCCAAGAGTACACGCCAGACGATCGGCATCCGAGACTTCCCTGAAACAGCATGGACGTCTTGAAGCCACTGCATGTTTGAGGCTGTGGAGGGACGTTAGAGAACTCCTACGAGCAAGCTGCGGCTCACAAGCTTGAAATCCTCGTTGACCAGGATGTAGTCCTCGAAATGACGCTGTTCGGGAAAGAACCCTTCTCCTTTATTCAAGGGGAGATCGTCAGGATCTATAGTTTTCTTCTTGGAGGACAGACTGAAGTTCCCATCTCCGCCTATATACAGCGCGACGAGATGCCTATTACCCGTCAGATACGGTAGAAGAAGACGCTGCGAGACATACGGTTTAGAAGGATCGCATTCCCGAAGCTCTTGTGATGTTACGTTAACCTCGGGCTGCGGGCAGGCCGGGCAGAGAGGGCTGCGTATGCGATTACCGACGTACGAAGGGAGCGATCGCGAGAGTCCATGAGCTTGCCCGGAACGGCGACAGCTCTCGAGATCCATCCAGACGCGGCTCACACGTAGAAGCTCACGGTAACGATCATTCGCCGCAGACGGCATGATATCATTGGTCTGCTGAACAAGCTTGGCATAGTAGTCGTACGCCGATTTCTTCGAACACAGAGTGTGGAGGTGGAAGTCTTTCAAAACTGCGAAGGTGAAAGCAGTTTTGGGAGAGTCGAATGTTGCTGGAAAGAGTCCGGCTTGCAAGAGCTGAATGTAACGCTCCCGGCTTTCAGGACAGTCGCAGAAAGACAGCGAAACGTTGTGGACGCCGTTCACATGCACGATGACAAACGAAAGCGAAGGCGATATCGCAGCACGAGGACAAGCGAGCCCAGAATGGCCCAGATGGATGACGAGGCCCAGCTTGGCCAGCGAATGCCGGCGGAAGAAACGTCCCGTCCAGGCATCGACCCAGTGGAAAGGATTAAAGACGTGAGTACGCACTTGACAGACAGCACAGAGATCTACAGCTCGAAAGCAGTCTCTACAGCGCGTCGCCGGCCCTTCAGGATCGTTGCACTGTGCGCAGGCCACCGACGAGGTAGACCGGCCGTAGTGCCGCAGGCATTCTTCGAGGATCGATTGGCGTCGCGCGATGTACTTCGTGGAATACTCGGACGCTGCCTGATTTCATACTCAGTCGAGGATCACAGACTCTTTGCAAGATTGCTCACCTGTTTGCCCTGGGACGGCTTCGACGTTCGCTCTGGCAGGGCGGCCTTGTCTGATATGAGGGGAGGCACAGGACGCCCGTGCTCCTCGATGATCTCGCTCACCGTCCTTGCCGGGACAGCTTTGGCCTGAGATGCTCGCGCGTTCTTGCCTCGAGCTGCGTGCGGTCCTTCATCGATGATGCAGATGTGCGCGCGGGTCCGTTTTTGACTAGAAGTAGAGGCTGCCATAAGTTGACCCCGACTACGTCCAGGGAGGGTATCGCCGGTCTGCCTTGCCCGACACCTTGATGGCGATGTCGTGCACCCTCGACGTCCCTCTGCACGACATTGGGAGCATGTACCTAAGTTTTGTCAGGTACTTCAAGGTCTTCTGATTGCGATTTGGCGATCGCTGAGTTGATCAGATGCGGGAGGCAGTACTTTTCTCCCCTGAACCCTAGGAGCGCCTATGTCTTCTATTCGCACACACGGGCTCGGCCAGAAGCTCAACGCATCTGATGCCACGCTCCAGTACTGGACCACGAACTACTCCGGCCACAGTCACACTTCGAGACGGCTTAAACTGCTCCGGTAACTTCGACTCGTTGAGGAAGATCGTTCAGCTTGCAGGTCCCCTAGTGCCGAAACCGTCAACGAGATCGTGCTCGAGTCCTTGTCCGCTTTTCGACTCGCCTACAGATCACTTTTTGCCTTACGAAGATGTCCTCCCCTACAAGTACCGCTTGGAGTAGACACCGCGCCCTCTTCTGCACCGAAACTCGAGCCTCTCGCTACGTTGTGCTCTCGCTACGATCCTACAAAGACGCAAATGGTCAATTTCAAAGGGGACGAAAGAGCTTGGCTCTTAGAACGTGTAGCTTCCTTCGGCGAGCACGCAGGCCGAAGAGAAGGTCGCCAGTACGCTCAGCGCGTGTCTTCCGCCTTTCAAGCGCGGTTCCCGGACTACACGCCGAAGCGAGATACCGACAGCGTTCCAGATGTACGTTCTCCTTGCAGGCCCTGAGGCTCAGCTGAGCTCTTCGCAGCAAGTATATGTCTTCCTCAAGAACTGCCACGCGCATAACGGCAACCCCTTGCTCAAGCTTTCCCGACCGCAAGAGAAGAACTGCCCTCTGACTAATCGAGCCAGAGAGCTTATGGCAGCCGACCTACCGCAATTTCGAAAAGAGCTCGAGGAGTACGCCGTACGAGTCAACAAGACAGCGTTCCAAGCCCGACCGGAGTTCTTGAAACACCTATGGGACTCGCAACTACAGGCCGACCGACGTTCCCTGTATCTGGAATCGGCGAAACGCGAGCGGGTCGAGGCTGAATCGGACTCTGCAGAACAAGTGGGCACACACTGGTAGGCAATCGCAATCCTCCGCAACCGCTCGCTGACGCTACCCTCCGAGGTCCTCCAAGCAAGTCTATGCAACCATCCTTGCCTTCCACAAGTCGATGTACACTCGCACCGGCTGGATCTTCTGTACTTTGGCAGGCGGCCTTGATCAATGCGGAGCTCGGGCCATGACGTGGTACGTGCGCAACCGTCCTTTCGAAGCGTCCGCTGACTACTTTCAGGGTTGACTCGGGCAGGACTTCGGCCGGTTTGTGCTTCTCTGAGTTCCATGCTTGATACGATATGGAGGTAGAGCAGGTGTGGAAGGAGTTTGTAAAAGCATCAGGTGCGTCGAGTTGGCTGCTTTGACCTTGTTCGTCGGCTGAGCCCTTCTGCAGTGCCCTGCGAGGAGCGGAACGCATCTACGAGAGTGCTACCTACGCTCCGACGCTATAGCAACGACTGTCCCATTCTTCCCCCGCTCGATCCTTCATGGAATCGAATGGAGATTGTTGTGGTACTTGCGACTTTCTTCAAGCATCTGCATGGTAAGGCGCAGTTTATCCGATTTGTCCACCTAATTTAGTGTCAGTGCACGAGAAGGGCGAAGATACGTTGCAGTGGTCGTCAGCGGTTATCCGGCCTGGAAGGCTTCCATCGGCCCTCTCCTTCGGAAATCCGGAGGACTTCTCATTCATCGATCTACTTCAGGCTTATGACTACGTCTTTAAGCAACAATCTGAGCACCAGGAAGAGTACACGTTCTTCGCGGAGGAGGTTGGAGGCGCCATAACAGCGGGGGCCGATGCAGCGAGGACGCCCACAGGGCGACTATCATCAAGGCAGTCCACTGGAGACGGAAGACGAACAAGCGCGGTACGTATCATACAATGTTATCTGCGACAGACTTTTGATCCGGTCGTAGGGCAGCATTTCGCGTCATCGATCGCCTGCCGACTTCTCCTCGCCGCTGAGGAGCCTGCAGCTCATGGATGGCCCGTTGACTCCGCCGCCACTTAGTTCGGACATCGAAGCCGAAGACGACGAGGAAGGAAGTGGCGGCAGTGAGCTGGGTCTTCTGTTCGGTAAGTTGCCATAACAGTCCAAGGAATGTTCTCATTGTCTGGTTGATAGACTCTCCTTCGTCGAATCGAGGCGCTCGCACGCGATCTGCGATCTTCAGTGCATCAACTGTCGATCCCCTTAACGCCCGCGAGCAGCTTGGGGAGAAGACGAAGCGCAAAAGGGGAGGCAGGGGAGATGAGCATCGAACAAGGAAGAGAATGAGACAAGATAGGTACGCCAACCACGACTAAGTCAACTGCTCTTGACCGTCGAGCCCGCCTAGTCCGAAGAAAGCAGCGGTGCTTCGAAGCAATGTCTACAAGCTGAAGTGAGCTTGTCCTCCGTATAGGAAACAGTACTAATTTGGCTGTGCTCCTAGGAGTCCGTACCGTCTTCCCGCTCCCCGCACAGCTTCGAGACGATCTCACGGTTAACATGTGGATCGCCCTAACATCACTAAGCGGTGCAGTTCTTTCAACGTTCGGAGATGCCGAGACAGTGCGCAAAGAATGAAATCCATCTATAATAGTCTTACAAGTGTTCATCTCGTCGTTCGAGCCAGTCAATATCGTAGAGAGAAATAGAATTCGTCATTCAGGACCTCCGCCTTGCCAGCTGTGGCACGGTTCAGCTTCCCTTCGACTTCTCTGGGGAGCGCGCTCCCATCCGCTCAGGCCGACAGGTTCACCACGCTCAACGATGTTGTCATTCAGCGACTGAGGCCGCCGTCGACCCCGTCGCTCTGCATCGGGATCGATAGGATCCCTGTCCTCACTTGGTTCTGCGGCTAAGACAGCTTGCCAAGGAAGTGGCTCTATCGGGATGGGCATAGCCAAGTCGACTGGCTCGGAGAAATCGATGCCGAAGAGGGCCGCAATCTCTGACGCGTAGAACACCACGCCGTTCGTGCATTGGACGAGGGGAGGATCATGCAGTGCAGCTTCTTCTGTCTAGCATAAGACCGGCGTCACTGAGGACATGTAAGGCAATAGCTTACCTTGTGTCCAGCTCTTAAATTGGAGCGTTCCATCCCACATGCCCACGTTGAACGCCCATTGTCCCTCGGTCGGCCACCTGTACGGTTGAGCGTCGGATCCAGGGAGCGGGATGTACTGGTTGATGCCACATAGCAACTTCCGCTGTGTCTTCAACACTCTGGGAAGGTGTCGCCAGAGACAGTGACCTCCAAGGTGTATGTCTGGGACCTATTTGAGAAACGCACAGCGAAGAAGCGATAATGGCTTACCAAGCCAATGGTTGAAGTCATGTTGAAGAAGTGCGTTGCTAGCCCTCAAAGGGACATATGACGACGGTCTTTCTGGCCAGAGCGCTCGACCTGGCGACGAAGAATCGACAGGTATGCGTTTCGCGACGGTGAAGTGATGGCTGCCTGTGCCAGGTAGCGGGACCAGCGAACCATCGGCCTTCGAGAAGAACCTTTGATTCTGGACGTGGTCGGAGTCCCACTCAGAGACGTTCGCATCGGTCTTGGCGGAGCGCCTCCGACCAAGAGAACCCGGTGCGTCGTCGTCGGGATCCGAGCAGGCGCTCGAGGGAGACGCGTGGAGAGCAGCGAGTGAGTGAAGCAACTCCGTTATCCAATTTGGCATGTCCGCTGCGTTCAGGAATCGGCTCGTCCCATTGACGTAGAGTATTTCAATCGCTTCGAGTAGAAACAGCGCTGACAATAAGTCAGCTCCGGTAGGTAGGGCTTGCTTTCCACTCACCAGCCTGCCTCTCATCGACTGTTACCAGAAAGTTGTGCACGACATTCTCCAAGACATTCCGCACTTCACGACGACGTACCGTGCTCATGTATGCCACTCTATGAGCGACAGGGGCCTTTCGATGGAACGAGACATCGAGGGCTGGGAAGCCGTGTCTTGGCATGAAAGTTGAACCTGGCCTGGAAAGGGCATTCGGTTGGTCGAAGTGGGGCACTGACGATAACCCGCATGCTACACGACCCGTCCCCTCTATGGCAAACTTGCTGGTTTCGCTCCAAGGCGGAAAGCTGCGGACATCCCGGTGGTGTGCAGTGAACAAAGTTGACGGTGCCAAGTGAGCTGGCGGGACGGTCGATGATATCGTGGGGTAGCTGGACGCCGAGGCCTCAGGCGTCTGCCTTCCGAGAATTGAGGTAAGCTGGCTCATAGTGCTCAATCCTGACTATTGTTCGGTGGGATACAGAGGAAATACAAGATCGTCGTCAGACTGGATAGGACATATGATAAGTCGAGATCTCAGGAGTAGTCGACGGTCGTCTCGGCATCTCTACTAGGGTCTGGCTCGCACCACAAGCGCGCAGCCCACGCCTCTCCACGTGTACTTAGGCTCGTATGTGGCTCGTCTGTGACTGTTAACTACGACACGAGTGCATTGTTGAAAAGGAACAGTCATAGATGTGGCAAGACGACACAGGTCACATGTTGAACGCATTTCGTTACGTACATACTTATAGAAGTATATGTGCTACTGTAGTCTGTATGCTAGGACGGAGACGATGTCGAGAGATATAACGCGCTGAGGAGGGCTCTTCCTGCCGATCTTTCGACAGTTGCAGACGCTTAATCATCAGTGCGCTGGACGCGGCTGAAGCTCCAATCCATCCTTGGCGATGTCCTGATAGTGTGTACCTGCCCCGGCCGATTCGACGGCGGTCAAAATATCGGAAGAGCCTAAATCCGTCAAGCCTTGAGACGATGTGTCGGAGGTCGAGGCAGGCACAAGGATTGCCTCGTTCCTAGCAGGCACGCCCTAAGCAAGCATCAGAACATCTGTGACGTGTGGTTGATACCAGCTTACCTGCTGAACATCTTGCATTAGCCGCTTCGACGACATGTACTCGACAACCTGGGACAAAGCCTGTTCGGGATCTTCATATACATCAAGAGGTACGATATCGTGGGATATACGCGGAGCCACGGCGAGAGAATCGATGGCCTGAATAATCACAATTCTGGAGCGGATGAGTTTGAAAGCACTTGAAAGAAGATGAGCAGCGTACCGAGCACCCTGAGCCTTCCAACGGACGTGGTCCGCTATCTGAATGACCGAGTCCATTGCAATTTTGCCGTTAGACACAAGAGAATTGAGGCGCATGCTGAGCATGACGGGAATGCTTTCAAAGCCGTCCGTAATCTCTAACCTGAGAGGGCATCAGTCGTCGTCTCATAGATAGATAGATCGTCAAGCCGCGTACAGATATTTCTTACGTCCCTTGCTATCCTCGTCCACTTCCTCCACACTGACGACTTGGACAAAGCGATTATCGCTGTGTTCGAGCTGGTCATTGAGAAGTGCCTCGCAGGTTCCCTTGCGGAAAGTGACGAACATGGTCGCAGGAGACGAAGACGCGTGCGGTCGAGGTGGCGTCTCAGGAGGTGGCTATATGATTCCAGGTCACATGCCGAAGCAACACCGCCACGCAGAGCCACTCCCGATTCTCTCGGTTCGCCCGTTCATTCCGATCGATGACATCATAGTCAAACCCCCGCAGCTCCTGAAAAAGAGAATATCAATCTTCCAAGCGGTCTCCGGACTGACTTCTCTCAAGAACATGTAGGACTTGCCAAGAAAAAGAGAAAAGAGCGTACAAAGTGATGTATCCAGTAGCCAGCCAGGAAAGTGCACTCTTTCTGCAGGCGAATACCAGTCGGGACATGGGAAGCACAGCCGGCTTGGGCTTCCCAGTTTGCCCTCCTTCCCCAGGCAAAGAAGTCAAACTGACGCTGGGCTCTCGACGAGCTCTCGCTGAGCTTTCGATGGCTGTAACACTGGGTGCTCAAGGCTGCTATCATCTCTAACCGTAGGCGACCTAAGAGGAATATCGAGAATGAGGGCCTCTCCTGAATCCCGAGAGTCGCTCAGGCTCGCCAGCGAAAGGAACTAGAAGGCATGAACAGTTAAGCTGGCGACTTGAGAGTTGAGCGAAGAAGAAGCTCTTTACTTCTTGGTTCGCATAACAGTCCAACGACTAGCAGGGCAAGACGTCTTCCGCTCGAGTCGCCGACGCATCTTCATCAACTTTAGGACACGGCTAGCAAGCTGGCTCGTGCTCCGATTGAATGTAGCACGGATTGAGCGATGAGAAAATTAGCTTCGTTAAGTAGAATAGCTGCGTCTCCGATCTAACGTTCCTAGCTACTGAGTACAAGAGCTGTGTACCACCTCCTTTGTAGCCCAAGCGCACGAGACATGAAGCAGACAAGGAATACGGTATACTAGGATAATTTAGGAACCCAGAGATCGATCTCCTCCGCGCCGAAGATTCTCTAGTTCAGCGCGGAGCCTCGCGTTATCCTTTAGAAGCTCAGCATTATGGCGCCTGAGCATCAGCAGCTGGAAAGTCTTTTCGACGCATTCTTCTTCGTAGGCTTCCGCCTCCTCCCGCCAGTAGACGGCGTCGTGAGCTTCTTCTTCGTCGTCGAGGCTGAGATCCACAGGCTCGACTTTGATAGTGATCTTGTGATGAGTCAGTTAGGCAAGACAGCGGAGAGTACTATACGCACCGAGTCATCATCGTTCGTCATGTCGATGATCTCGCGTCTCTGCCTCTTACTCCCGCGGTTCCCTTCGTCGATGTGTCCCCCCCCGCGCTTCTGCGAGGTGCCTGCCTGGGACTGAGACAGACAAAGCTCAGTAGCTTGTCCTCCCTTCTCTCGAAGACTATAAGAGGCCGAGCGGAGTTGTTGAGTCGTACGAGACGCTGTATGCTGCGAGGCGCTCGGACTGTCGATCGACCCGCGCTGAGGGAAGTCGAGATGTTCTGCGACAGCGATGAGAGATGACACTGCCAAATGCCACTAAAGTCGTCTTACCGTCTTGTAGCAGTCCTTGAGCGGTCGTTGACTGAGTTTGAGACGTCATCGTTGGCGTGAGGAAGAGAGGACAGTTTGAGGAGAGAACGGTTGGAAGAGAGAGCTACTCGAAGAGAGACGAGAGGAACGCCTAGACTAGTAGCCCTAGGGGCTAGTGAGTCAATGCTTCCGCATCTGCCTCCGTGATAAGAGGAGATCTGGCCTTTCCAGAATGCCATCTCGCAACTCTCTCTCTTACCATCCACTTCAACATGGCCTCTCTTCTACTGAAAGACTCTGTTGACTCTCTCGTTAACTCCTACGACAGCGAATATAAGAATCTTGTCATGCAAGTCGTTGACGTCTACCCTGGATCAGGCCACCAGCAATCTGTAAGGAAGCGCGACAAGTTCGGGTGAGTCACATCCTTCACACCCTGTCCCTAGCCATGTCACATCCTTACCCGGCTTGCTTAGTATCACTATCTCCGATGGAGCGCTTGCCGTGCTTGTCATGCTATCTCCCAAGCTGAACAAGTACATCGTGTCGAAGGAGATCGCACCGGGATCGTTCGTGAGGATCCAGTCTGTGTGCCGGAAAGTCTCCAGCGGTTATCGGTGCGTTTGGGACGTGCATGTATGCGCATACATCGACTGATCTGAAAACAGTATCATCACCGTTCTCAAGGCAGTGCCTGTTGGCAAGCCCACTGACATCATAGGGACGCCTGTGGAGATCAGTCTTCGAGTGCCCGCGCTGGTCGTTGAGCAGCCTGCCGAGCCCGTGACCGCGAACTCGAGCGACCCTGATCCGTCGCGCCTCAGCGCTTCTACTGCCAACATACCCTCTGCCCCCCACGCCAAAGGGGATAAACCTATCAATGACGGACCTGCACCTCTTCAAGAAGTCACCAACACTACCGCGAACGGCGATACCTCTGGAGCTAACAGCTCGGGCGGAGGCGCAATGGAGAACGGCAAGGTGGACAGGGAGAAGAACCAAAAGAAGACTGACAAAGACAAAGGCGAGAGTCGACTTCCTCATAGTGGGAAGGCGACTAAACGCGCCTATGCAGGCTTGCCGAAGAAGTCTGGAGCCGGCGGCTCCTCGCAACCCGTCTATCCCGCGAAGGACAAGCCGCGCGCAGCTTCGACGCCGAACCTAGTGATTGAACCGCAGACCGCTAGCGTATTTTCGCGTAAGAAACGCGAGGACGGCTTTATCAGGGCTAGCGAGATGCAAGATCCTGATGAGAAAGAGGTGGTCTTCAGCGAGCTCAGCACGATCAACCCCGACAACTGGTTCGTATATGCTCGCATTGAGGACATGATTGGCCCGTACAGCTATGCAAGTGAAAGGGGATCCGGCCGTGTTCTCGTCCTGAAGCTCCGTGACAAAGCAAATGTAAGGATATCTTCGAAGATACGAGTTCATCATGCTGACTGTCCCGTAGAATTTGATGCGTGCTGTATTCTTCGACGAGCCTGGAATCAATGGAATGAGAAGGGAGGGGTCAGTAGGCGCTGTAAGGGTCCGCTACGACTTCGTTTCTCAACCTTCTCACGCTTTGAAAGGTGCTGAGGATCGCCAACGCAAAGGTTGGCCCCGTGAAAGATCAGTTCAAATACGAGGGTCTTCTAGAGCTGCAGCTCAATTTGACGGCTGGCTCAGACATAGATTTCCTCTCTCAGGTATGTTTGTGCTCAGGTTCTTCAACAACATCTCTTATTTTCTTGCAGGACCACGGCATCAAGGATGTGTCCTTCCCCTTGACGGATATCAAACTCCTACGTGGCTTCGTACCTAAGTCGAAAGTGAACGTTCTTGGTGTGATCGTCAACGTCGGTCAACTGTCTTCGATGCGTGGCGAGGAGAATGGGGCTGCTGAAGGCAAGGATGGGGAAGGTACTGCTGAAGGCAAGGATGGGGACGGTACTGCTGGGGACCCGGAGACTTCCGAAAGGAAGTGCCTCGAGCTTCAGCTGGTCGACAAGACCTCGCATGTCGTCCGCGTCGTCTTATGGGACGGAAAAGCCGTCGCTTTCAAGGGCGAGGTGGGACAAGCTCTGCTCCTGAAGAAGGTTGTCGTTGTCGCCGCGCATGGCGGGGTCAGCCTGAATGTCAACGACAAGGCCGAGATCGTCATGCGGCCGACGATCGATGGTGCATCGGATCTTGTGAAATGGTGCGTAGCAATCCTCTTCCGAGATGCGGGCGGTCTCACTCATCAATTACAGGTATAAGCACTTGTCGAAGAAGCCTGGCTACAAGCATATCTCCTCTGGCTACAGTGCTTCTAGTGGTTTGACTGCGGAGACAAAGCCTCGTCCCCGTCACCTTACCACCACGGACGTTCTTAATTCCAATCTCGGCCATGGCTCGAGGATTGACACCTTTTACATGGAAGGCCCTTTCACCTCAATTCACGAGGATACTCTTTATGAAGCTTGTGTTCATCCCGACTGCAGTAAGAATGTCGAGAAGAGCAAAGGCGTCTGTCCCATCGCGGCGCATCGAACTCCCCCAGACGATCATGACGGTGAAAAACGTTGGTGGTAAGCGAATTCATTCTCATGCGTACCAGAAGCTAAATGTGTGCCCAGCTACAAGCTTAGACTCCAGATGGGACTGAAGAAGGGCGAGATCGTCAACCTCCTCGCTTTCTCCCCCGCTGCCGACGAGATTCTGGGCGACCCGCCCGAGGAGGTGGTCAAGGAGAAGGTATGGAGAATATTTCTTCCCTTACATTTGACTCAAAGGCTTGTGAAGAACTCTTGCCCTGGAGTCTATGAGGAACGCTTGAAATCTTTGATTGAGTCCAAGACTGTCTGGAAACTTACCGTTCAGGCGCGCACGCGCCATTGGAAAGTAAGCTACCCTTCACTGGTATGAGACGTGTCCTAACGTTGTGGAAGACGGATAATGGATGGAGTCGCACCGACTTGCAGTACCAGATTGTCGCTGCCGAACGCAAGGAAGACGAAGATGAGGATGATGGCGGCGAAGAGGCAGAAGATGAGCCAGGAGACGACGAAGACGACGAAGAAGAAGCGTCTTACCAAGCTGTGGACGATTGAAGTTGCACAAGTGCATTCCAAGCTTTTTTTCTCGTCTTCCTCAGTATTAATAGCCTGGGTTCTCCTGTCTGTCCTCCATGTACAATATCGCTCGGATTGTGAATGCTATGATAGTCTCCCCTATGCCGAGATAATCCGTCGAATATCCAGGATAATCCTCCGATTATCCTACCTGGTTCTCGAGATTATCTTTCTCCTCTCGGTCTGGAAGCGGCTCAGATAATCCAGATCGACGCTCTCAGAGCGACGTAGATGATCCAAATCGACTGAGGTGGCTGCCAAAGAAATTATTTTTTTTTGAAAAAAAAAAATACTTAGCATTAAATAGACACCTTTTACTTATCCCTTCCTACTTTGACACCACTCAGAAACACCCCTCCAAGTATTCATATGTATGCGCTCTCCCGCATCTCGCGTATTCCAGCCCGGCAGTTGCGTAGGCAGTGTTTCCTTCCAAGTGGGCGCCTTGACCATATTCTTCCCCCCTGTGGTTGAGGATTATCCGATGAAGGGGAACGCGAGATTGATGAGGTACGGCAGGTAGGAGGGGCACTCTCCATACTGTTGAGCTTTGCGTTGTCATGTTGAATGCTCTGAGGATCGTTAGCTCTTATGCTGTGGATGAGGGATGGGGCGGTAGCCGACTCACAAAAAGGCAAACACGCAGAGGTGAGGAACACTAGGAGTTGGGGTGAGTTGGTGCATTGAAGCGAGAGACACCACGAGCTTACTATCGCGGTAAAGAAGGACCACCAAGCGCGAGCGATTTGCATCGTATACTGCTTTAAACCCGGTCAACCATTCGCACCCTTGAGCGATACGGATATAACGAACCGTATGCCACCCCCTGTCGCTGGAATTACGGTTATGACAGAAATCACTTGTTTCGGTGTCAGTTGCCAACCACTCAAATTGAATAGCGGATGCACAGTATACCGACCTCCCTCATACGCGCCAGACAGACATGGAGCCTCAGCGCCCAAGCCACCGTGGATGGACTTTCGGTCGCTCCGCTCCTCCAAAGCCCGTAATTACAGCTTCCGCCATCGCCGCATTCCCGTCCGGCGTCAATCCCATGGCCGAGTACCAGGAAGACGCTTGAGAGGACTGTCGCGCTCGCCAAGACCGTACCGACCATGATACCTCTTAGGACTATGCCGTCCCAGATTGTACAAGTGTGCAGAGCGAGGACGAGCCACGAACAGTGGATTATGATTATGTCGGCCCTTATCAAAACAGAGAAGTTGAGATGCCTTCTGCATAGATCGCAAACGGGCGTACCAAATGTACTTGTTAACGGAGCATGAGGCGATTTAGGTCGAGCTGGCGGAATTGGGCTGCGAAAGGGTAGCTTAGTGCAAGTAGAGCTCTCGGGGCTCGTTCGGGCTCACCCCAGAAGAATGCCACCATGAGGGAAGAACCACTCTAGCGAATAACGGTGGAGAGCAACTTCCACGCGACCGAAGAAGCTGTAGACCCGTTGAAGTCCATTGCGCAGCTCCACGACGAACGGGAGACTGGGTTACAAGGAAAGGGTTACTACAACATCTGGGCAAGGGTCAGCGCTAACGTTTCTCTTTGCGGGAAATGAACTGGTACATATTCCATACTGTGGTCCTTCGCCAGCGTTAAGATGGGGAAGGGTTCGCACGAAAGCAATGCTCACATCCCCTCCAAGCTCCAGGGCACTAACCACCTCGAGTGAGAGGGTCGTAGATGCTGGCGGAGTTCCTTTTCCTGGCGATCAAGCAAGCGGACAGACTCGACGTGCAAGTGTGTCCCCGAACAGAAGAATTGTTGACCGGCTTCGGAGCCAGGAGGATGGTCTCTTCCATGGATGTGGAAAAAGGAAGTGCGACGGGGGAGTATAAGCGTGAGATCATGACACTTCGAGCCGAACGCGCGTAGACTGCAGCAACGATGTGCTGACTTCCGCTGCGATCGTGTAAGCTGATCAGCTGTTGGAAGAATAGTAAGATGTAACTCACCGGCTTTCCGGCGCGCTTCATCGCTGTAATAATTGTCGATGTCGCTGTCACATCGCGTCGTGCTCTCATGTATGCAGTTGAAAAATAGAAGTGCATAACGAGTATTCGCCGTGCATCGCCATTGTTAGTGTCGTACTTGTATAGCCCCGTCTTCTCCAAGCAATGACGACATCTTGCTGTCGAGAGTATTGTTGTTTACGGCTCAGTTGGTGAGGGGGATTTTTGCGCGTGGGACGGACGGATCGAGCATCTGTTCTACCCACATAGCGGGCGATATTCTTCCTGGTACGCCCAAGTTGGAGCCAGTAAGCTGCGGATTCGATAGTCCCCTTATCCAAATGACTCACGCACCATCTTGGTGCAGAACGCGTGCAAGATCGCAAGGCAGAGGCACTATGTTACGTAGTCAGTTCGGCAATTTTAGTAAAAGAAACGCAGCCTACAATAGCGAAGCCTAACGCAAAGGTCCGTATAAACCTACTGGCTAGGGTCAGTGGAACCCTTCTCGTCAGCGGTGAGATCTCTCACGGATCTCGTAACAGAATTGCTGAATATATGCATAGTTAGCTTGGGGAATACAGCAGCAGTGGCTGAGCTTAGGAGACGATCGCATCCAGGCGTTTGCAATATTGAGCCTTGAGGTGGCAACGCTTGGTGGATAATATAAACGAGGAGCACAAGAACGCGGACGATAAGCGCAAGCTCAGCGGCTCCCAGATAAGGCAGACCACCAGACCGCGTTCCCGCAATGCCCATGTTTGAAGTTCAGGTGCCGAGTTATCAGAAAGCAAGATGACAATACGCCGCCCCTGCACAGGCGTCAGAATAAGATACCAAGTGAGTTGATCGGTGACATACACAGCAGATTCATCAAAATCGAGCACGACGAGTTGGAGATTGATCTGCTGCACTGGACCACAAGATTTGACCAGTCAGCGGACGGCCAGCGTGATATGTATCTAGCCAAGAGCTCACGGCAGAACCAGCCCACGACGATGGGAAGGCTAGTGCATCGATTCCTCGGCAACCACGCTCTCCCGAACGACCGTCGTACTTTCCAGACCAACTTCTGGTCGGCTCGAATAGCAAGTGCTGGTACATCTACAGTCGTCAGTGTAGAACATCGCTAGACAGGTTCATGTACGTACGAGGAGAGTACGGGGGGCGCGTACGTGAACATCAGCCAAGTGATAACGCTCGCATAACCTGGCCTGTCAAATCCGGCGGTTCACATGCTTGCTGCGAAGACAAAACGGACCATGCTTACCTCGGCTCCCAGCTCCAGCTTGCAAACTCTATTTGCACTGCCGGGATCGTTGCCGAACCTCCTGGCGACGGCGAGGTGGACAGATTGAAGTCTGTTCGGTTGAGCTTTTGCTTCATCAAGGTACGCCTCGTTCACTCCGCGATGCAGCATGTTGATTTTGAGTACTTGCACTATTGCGACCTCCTCTACAAGGCCAAGGTCAAGTTGCCGCGCGTTGCCGAGGCGGATCACGCCTGGACCTGCCCAAAACGGGCTTCGAATTCGTCCCGTCCAGCCCGGCCCAACGTATCAAGAAGAACACATCCACAATCCGGTGCCTGGAGGCGCGTGCTGTCGGCGTACGCCCACCCAGACGAGGCCATCCTCGTCTTAGTGGAAGCAGTCGTAAGGCAGGAATGTTCGTGCATAGAGTGTGCGATTTAGGCTTGACGCAAGTCGGACGGTTCCAGGACATCACACCCCTTCTCAGGGCCATTGCGTGGTATCATGCGTACTTCAACTTGATGAGTGCCGAGCTGGTCTTCGACTTCTATGTGCGAATACTGGATATCGACCTCGCGTGGAACTCGCATCCGCTAATGTGGGAGAGATATCGATCGAGCTGCTTCGGGCTGCCAGTTAGGTCGCGGGGTCGTGATGATGATGCGATGTAAAACGCACAGCATACGCTTCTACATCAACGCTAAGGCGTGGAGTGTCTGTGCGCGTCTAGTCACGGGATGATGGAGTAGAATGCGAGTGTAACGAGGTAAAGGAGGCTATCCACGCTGTTGAGCGTTGCGTCAGTTGTGTTGAATGCTGCGACTTGTTAGCTCTCATGCTTTGGATGAGGAATGGAGGCGGTAGACGAGGGTACTTACAAAGCAGACACGCGGAGACGAGGAAGGCTAGGTGTTGGGGACTCGGTGCATGGACGGCGAGATACAACACGAACTTACCATGCCGATAAAGAACGACAATTAAGCACGAGGGCTTCGCGTCGTATGATGCCATAGACCGAGCCAACCAATCGCACCTCTGAGCGATATGGATATGACGAACCGTATGTCGTCCCGCATATCACCGTCATGACAGAAAGTACTGTTTGGGGGCAGCGGGCACTCGGCATCCTGCGAAGCTCGTAATTCCAGCTTCCGGAAAGGCCGCATTCCGGCCCGGCCATGGCCGAGCACGCCGGAGACGCTCGAGAGGACTGTCGCGGTTGTCGAGATCGTGCCGACCATGATGCCGTTTAGGTCTACGCGATCCCAGAGCGCCCATTTGTGGAGAGCGAGGACGGGCCACGAGCCCCTGTCCAATACAAAGAAGTTGAGATATCTTCTGCATAGATCGGAAACGGGTGTACCAAGGAGTGTGCATGCTGATGTAACATGAAAGGTTGGAGGTCGAGTTCGCGCGAATTGGGCTCGCAAAAGGGAAGCTCAGCGCAAGTAGAGCTCTGTGGGCTCGCTTGGGCTCACCTCAGAAAATCCCCGAACGCGGCCAAGTACGAAGGCCGACACACTGTATTACGTGGTCAGTCCAGGAACCGTAATGAAAGAACCACCCCTACGGTAGCGAAAGCCCAAGGGGCCAAAGGTCTGAATCTGTACGACAGGCGAGGGTCGGTGAACTTCCTGTCGCCAGCGGTGAGATTTCCCACGGCTCTCGTACAGAATCGCGACGGATATCCATAGCTTACAAGATGGAGCAGTGGCTGAGATTCCCAGACGAGCGTATCCAAGGATTGGTTATAGCGAGTCTTCGCTGCTGGATGGTAGTCCTTGGCGACTGGTGTAAACGAGGAAGACGTGAACAAGGGCGACAAGGGCGAGCCCGTCTACTCCGAGGATAAAGTCGAATGCAACACTGCGTTCCCACAATGTCCAGGTTTGAAGTCCAGGTACCAGGACATCACAGAACATGACGTTATAGCCCGCGCCCTGCGCATCCGTCAGAAGAAGATAGAGAATGAGTTGATACCGACATACAGAAAGGTAGATTTATGAGAATTGATCATGGAAGTTTGTAGGTCGATTGGTAGAACTTAACTGCAAGATTTCATAAGTTAGCGGCCGGCCAAGTTGACATCTAAACACGAACTCACTAGAGAACCAGCCCACGACGACGGGAAGGCTAGTGCATCGGATCAACGGGAACCCCGCTCTCTCGAATGACCATCTTACTTTCCATACCAGTTTCCGATCGGGCTCGAATGGAAAGAGCTGCTTTTGCACCTATGAATTTTCAGAGTAAGATATCGCTAGACAGGTTCAAGTCCGTACCAGGGCAGTACTGGAGGCGCATGCGTGAACATCATGATTAGGCACACCAGCCGAATGATAACACTCACATAACCGACACTGTCAAACCCGGCCGTCACGTGCTTGTTACGAAGACAGCGTGGAACATGCTTACCTCGGCTCCGCGCTTAAGCTTCCCCATACTACTTGGGTTGGCGGGATCGGTGCTGAACCCGCTGAACGGCACGGTAGACCTTTCAGGCTGACCTTCGATCTTCAAGCGGTATCTGATGGAAAAGTGAGGGCAATGCATGAGGATGACCTTACTACTCACAGTCCTACGACCTACTGGCCCGTAAACAAGCTCAAGAGGTCGTTGCAGAGCGCCCTGGTTGCCCGCCCAAAGGGCGAAATCGAGCTTCGCGTCCGCCACGTCCCGAACCCCGTGCCTGGACCGCGCGTGCTGTCACTCTATGCCCAGCCCGACGAAGCGAGTCTCAAACCAGAGGGCGCAGTTGCGCGGCAGGGAACACTTGTGCCGAAGTTGTAAGGCTTATGCTGTACCGAGCCAGGCAGCCGCACCTTTTATCAGGGTTAGCGCTATTGTGCCGTAACTTGAACGTTCTTGGACTTGATGAGGCGATGGGTCGGTCTTTTACCTGACGAGGCTGGATATCGACCTGGCGTAGTGCTCGCTTTAGCTGATGGAGGACAGACATCGATCGACGCGGAGCTACTTCAAGAAGCCAGTTAGGTCCTCGGGTCGTGATGATAGGCGAAGTAGGATGCGCACAGTATAAGCTTGGACCTTACTGCGAAGGCGCGGAGGGTACGTGCATTTCTAGGCTCGAGTCAGCGAAGAAGGCAGATATACGCGCGTTTGAAGGCTAGATTCGGCGTACCGTATAGCAGATGTAGGTTTGTGCTCGCTGACCGCAGCTCAACGACAAGCTGTCAAAGTCCGCCTTCAAACTCAAGGGAAGCAACACGGCTCTCAGCTCTGACGAATCCGCGACAAGATCTGCCAAGCCGACGCATCTACCGTGGAAAGCGGAAGTACAGTTGCAAATAGCCCAACGTTCGACAGGCGTCAGCAGCGAGAGCAGATCTGGACCATCCATGATTATGGAGGGTACGGTGCATGTGGGCTGTTGGAGGGTGTGTCGTCCTGCAGTGTGAATGGAAGCGTGTTCACTTGCAAGGCGTCGGGGGGTTGGCGGGTGTTGTGGAGGAGGCGGTCGTGGTGGAGGCGAGCTTGGATTAGGAGGAGATTTCGGAGTGATGGTAGATACGGAGGACGAGTTTGTGGCGGAGGCGGAGAGAGGGGGGGAGGGTGTGGTAGATGTTAAAAGCCCTGCATATACCGTATGCGCCCCGTGTACTCGATCGCGGATTCGCGAGCTGCACGAGTAGATGTTGAAGTGGCTCAAGCCTTGTACATGACGTCCTGCTGATGCATAGACGGCAGTGAACGTTGGTAGACAGGATGAGCATTGAGCACGTACCGGGAGAGGCGTAGGTACCCTGCGGTGGGGGCGTGCCGTATGGCGATACAGTATGACCGTCGACCATATTCGCCCGGTGATGTTGGGGGTTATCCGGCACGGGATGATGAAGTAGAACGCGAGGGTGATGAGGTATTGCAGGTAGAAGGTGATCTCTATGCTGCTGAGCGTTGTGTTCGAAGTGTTCGAAATGTGGAATACTGTGAGACTTGTCAGCTCTCACGCGATGTACGAGGAATGGAAGCGTAGACGAGGGTACTTAACAAAGCAGACACGCGGAGGCCAGAAACACTACGAATTGGGGTAAGTCGTGCGTGGTAGGGACATACGAAACGGCGTTACCATCCCGGGAAAGAACTACCGTCAAGCGCCAGGGCTTCGCGTCGTATACTGCCATAAACCCGATCAAATATTGACACCGCTGAGCAAGATGGATATGACGAACGGTGTCATGACAAAAATCACTATTTTGGCGTCAGTCGCTGACACTCGAGATCGCACTGCGAATGCACAAAGGTACCGACCTCTTCATACGCGTCCAGACAGACATAAAGCCTCAGCTCCCAAGCCGCCGTGGCTGGACTCTCGCTCCGCATCCTCCAAAGCCAGTAATTCCAGCTTTCGCCATCGCCGCATTCCCGTCCGGCGTCAATCCCATAGCCGAGTACGCCAGGAAGACGCTCGCGAGCTGTAGCGCTTGCCAAGACCGTGCCGACGATGATACCTCTTAGGACTGTGCCGTCCCAGATTGTCCATGTGCGGAGAGCGAGGACGAGCCACGACCAGTGGATTCTGCGTATGTAGGCCCCTGTCCAAAACAGATAAGTTTCAGATATCTTATGCATAGATCGGAAACGAGCGAACCAAGAAGTGTACATGACGCAACATGAAAAGTAGGAGGTCGAGCTTGCGAGCTGGGCTGGCAAAAGGGTAGCTCAGCCCAAGTAGGGTTCTGTGGACTCGCTTAGGCTCACCTCAACAAAATCCCGCCATAAGGGAAGAGTCATTCTAGAGGATAAAGGCCGATAACGACTTCCACACGACTGTGGAACGTCCCAGATCGGCTTCCCCTTCTTGCCATGTGAGGAGGTAGTCGTAGACCTACTGAAATTAGCTTCACAGATCTTGAGCTGAAACGGGGCGAAGCCGCACAGAGAAGGTTGCCAAAACGCCTGGCTAGAGGCCAGCACTTGCGTCGCTCATGGTGGATGGAAGCGGTTACGGACTTGAGCTGTGATTCATCCGTCAGCGCTGGGATGCAGAAAGACTTGGACGGAAGTCATGCTCACAATCCCTCCAAGGTCCAATGCGCTAACCACCTCGAGTGGAATGGCCATAGGTCCTAGATACATATCGTCTCTTAGCGGTCAGACAAGAGAACATACTTGATACGCAAGGGTGTTCCGAGACGGTGGGAGGGTCGACAAGCTGCAAAGGCAAAAGGCAGGAGAATGGTCCCTTATCGAGTCCATCTCTATTGCAGACGTTGAAAATGGAACTGCAATGGGAGAGCATGAGACTGAGATCATGAGACTGCGATCCAAACGCACCTAGACTACAACAACAATTTGCCCACTTGATGGGCAGTAATTCTCCTGTGATCGCGTAAGCTGATCCGCTGTTGACCGGACAGAAGGGAGATCTGACTTACCATTTTCCACCCCGCTTCATCGTTGTGATAATTGTGCGATATGAGATTGATTTTGCGTCACGTACGAAGTATGCACGTGCATGACGAGCGGAATCTCGCACTGCATGGCATTTTCGGCGTCCCGTTTGCATAGGTCGGTGCGCGCGGTGTTGGCGCACTGGCTGTTCCCAACGAGGACGGAGTTTTGCGGTCGAATCGATCTTCGTTTGCGGCTCAGCACCTTCCCTGTCCGGCCGCCGGTACTGCCACGATCGGGTGGAGAGAACTTTGCTGGCCAAGCGGCAGCTGGCAGGGGATGCTTCGTGTGGGGCGGGCAAGTCGGACATCGGTTCTACGCAAGTGGAGGGGGCGGGATCTCTCCTCGTACGCCAAGACTGGAGCTGGTAAGCTGAGGAGAACTCGACGGGCGCGTTGTCCACAAGTTCACGTACCATCGTGGTATAGGCGGCGAGCAGAATCGCAGGGCCGACACACTACATTACGTGGTCAGTACAGCAATTGCAGGGAGAGAAAGGCCACCTACACTAGCGAAGCGCCACGGGCAGAGGTCCGTGAAACTACTACTGGCTAGAGTCAGTGAAGGCCTTGTCGTCAGAGGTAAGATCTTTCACGGTTCTCGTAGCAGAATGACGGCACATACGCATAGTTAGCTTGAGGGATACAGCAGCAGCGACTGAGATTCGAGCGGAGCACATTCAGGCGTTTGAAGTCCACGTGTCAAGTCATCAGGGAGCGTGCTGATAGACACCCCTTGCGTATACGTCAGAAGAAAATCGGGAGTGAGTTGACAGGTGACATACACAGCAGATTCATTAGAATTGAGCACTACAAGTTGAGTTTCTCTGCCAAAGTCCGCTGCAATATTCCACAAGTTAGCGGCCGTTCAACTGGATATCTAGCCATAAACTCACCGCAGGACCGGCCGGCGACGACGCGAAGGCCAGTGGATCGCATCAACGGCAACCACACTCTCACGAATGACCATCGTACTTTCCATACCAGCTCCCGCTCGGGCTCGAATGGCAAGAACTGCTGGTACATCTATGAATTGTCAAGAGTAGGACATCGCTGGACAGGTTCGGGTACTTACGAGGAGCGTACTGGTGCTGCGTGGGGAAACATCATGACTAGGCACAACAGCCGAATGATAGCGCTCACATAACTCACACAGTCAAAGCCAGCCGTCACGTGCTTGTCACGAAGACAGAGCGGAACATGCTTACCTCCGCCTCCAGCTCCAGCTTTCCACGTCTATTTGCGCTGGCCGGTTCGTTGCTGAACCCGCTGAATGGTGCAGTGGATAATATGCAGCCGGTAAGGATGAATCCCAAATTCTGCAAGGTGTGTCTGGTCTGCCAGTGAGGGTGAGGCATGATGATGACGAGATTTACTCACAGTATCCAGGCATGCTCTGCAAATACAAGCGCAAGTTATCGCGAAGATCGGAGTGCGTGCGTTGGTCGCCCAAATCGAGCTTCGCCCGGAGCGCGTCCAGTCGCCAACGTATCATGGGCAACACACCCACACCGCCTTTCCTGGACGTGCGTGCTGTCACTCCGCGCACAGCCTGCCGAAGCGTGTCTCGAACCAGAGGCTGCAGTCGTGCGTCAGGAGATCTTCGTGCAGAAGCTGGGCGTTTGGCCTTGACGGATGTCGGACGGTTTCGCGACACCGCACCTCTTATGAGGACTATTGCCCGGTAATACGCATTCATGGACTTGATGAGGGATGGCCCGGCTTTCTGTGCCGCAGCGCTGGATATCGATCTGGCCTGGCATACGCATCAGTTGATGGGCGACGGATATCGCACGAGATGCTTCAGGCTGTTAGCGAGGACCTTTGACGACAAGGCAGAAGGGAGGACGCACAGCTTCGAAATCGCTGCCGAGGCCTGGAGGGTATGTGCATTCTAGGCTCGGGTTAACGAAGAAGCAGTTATATGCGCGTTTGTACGCTAAATGGGGCGTACCGAATACGGAGCGTATGACGGTGTATGCCAGCCGGCGCGTCGCTCGGCGACAAGCTGTCGACCTTCGCGTCCAAGCTGAAGCGAAGCCACAGCACCTCCCTGTGGACGAACCCGCGGCTAGACTTGCTAAGCACACTGAAACAGGAGTCGGAGCCGACGTACCTATCAGAGCACAGCGCAGTTACTGTCGCCGACAATCCAGCGCGCAACCAGCGTTGACAACACCGGGAGAAGGCTCAGGGAGACCCCATGGCCAAAGACCAGAAGATGGTCGAACGGGGGAAGGCCACCAGTGCATAGACGGACGGGGGTGAACGTCGGTAGACTCCAAGAAGGTCGGGCACGTACCGGGGATGTGTGAATACCCTATTGGGGCATGTCGTCTGGTCCTATTACTATGCGTTAGGCATCGGTTGAAGTTATGAGATGAAAGGTATTATGCCCATGGGATGGGGAGGGTGCGTTCTGCAGTATGAACGGGGGAGCGTTCACTTCGACGGCGTGCCGGGGAGGCGGGGAATGCGTGGTGGTGAAGCGGTGAAGGAGGAGGATGTAGGGGCGGCAGAGGCTGCGGTTGTGGTGGTGAGTGTGGAGGAGGAGGAGATGCGAGGGTGATGATGGATGCGGAGGACGAGAAGGAGTATGTGGCCGGGGAGAAGAGAGAGGCAGTGGGAGTGGTGGCGCTGTATGTGACGAGCTGCTAAAGCAGACGGCGGTGAGTGTTCGTAGACTGCGAGACCATCGAGTACGTACCGCGGAGGCCTACGTGCCATATCGGGGCATCGCACCGTACGACTGGCTACTGTATATGACCTGTTACTATGCGTCAGGCAGGGGTTGGGGTTATGAAAGGAGAGGTATGGTGCCCATGGGGTGGAGAAGGGTGCGTTTTGGGGTACGAGCATGGAGGTGCGTTCACTTCTAGCACGTGTTGAGGCGGCGGAAGATGGTGAAGGCGAGTGTGCTAGCAGTGAGTGTGGAGAAGGAGATGCGGTGGTGATGGTGGATGCGGAGGAAGAGGAGGAGTATGTGGCGGGGGAGAAGAGAGAGCCGATGGGAGTGGTGGCGCTTTATATGACGAGCTGCTAAAGCAGACGGCGGTGAGTGTTCGTAGACTGCGAGGCCATCGAGTACGTACCGCGGAGGCCTACGTGCCATATCGGGGCATCGCGCTGTATGGCTACTGTATATGACCTGTTATTATGCGTCAGGCAGGGGTTGGGGTTATGAAATGAGAGGTATGGTGCCCATGGGGTGGAGGAGGGCGCGTTCTTGGGTATGAGCATGGAGGTGCGTTCACTTCTAGCACGTGTTGAGGCGGCTAGAGCTGGTGGAGGCGGGCGTTGTAGTGGTGAGTGCGGAAAAGGAGATGCGGTGGTGATGGTGGATGCGGAGGAAGAAGAGGAGTATGTGGCGGGGGAGAAGAGGGAGCCAATGGGAGTGGTGGCGCTTTATATGACGTCCTGGTGAGGCATAGACGGCGCTGAGCGTTCGAAGAATGGAGTAACATCGAGCACGTACCAAAGGTTATGGAGGGCATGGGAGTGCGCTTAGGCTGGCTCGTCTCGCGGTATGAATGGAGTCTCGTTCACTCCGACGGCGTGTGGGGGTAGTGGGGGATCTGAAGGAGGCGAATATGGTTGTGGGCAATGTGAATAAGGAGGTGATGGGGTGGTGATGGTGGATATAGAGGGGGAGGGGGAGGACGTGGTGGTGGGGGTAAAGAGGAGGAGGGGAAGGGGGAGGAGGGGGGTGTGGTGGTGGGGGGAAAGAGGACGGGTTGATGGGGGATGTTGAACCGCCTTCATATATGCGCCCGTGCGTCCGTTCGGGAGCTGTACGAGTAGATGTTGAATTGTCTCAACGATCGGACTGTATGTTGACGTCCTGTATGCTCTGGCTGACGCAATGAAGTTGGTATGACCGATCATAATCGCGTCGGTGAATGGATCAGATGTTCTCAAGACATGGCATTGAAGCATTCCTGAGCGATTGAGTCGTAGCCACCATTATATAGGTACGTTCCTTTCTGGGTGGTCCTTGAGCCCTTCTGTTTTTCCCTGATTTCATGGCCCAAGTACAGGTATCTCTCCAAGCCGCTTGCCTAGGCAGTCAATCTGAGTTCACCCAGTATCGTTTCTCCTTATAGCGGTTTGCCAGACACATCGCAAGAGCAGTATCGAGAGAGCAGCATATATGCACCAACCACCGACGAACTGTCGCGGACTCGGAATGTCCGGCGCGATCGATGATGATCGGAATCCATCGATCCATCGATAACGTCAAGAAGGGAAGCTCGATCAGATCCCTCCGGCCCCATTCTGTCGGTGTTTACGCTTTTGTGCGACGGACTCGCTATGACCGACTCGTGCTAGAGCGAACGAGGAGGGGATTGAAGGTAGCACAGACGGCAGTAGTGGAGGAGTGTCAGGCTGGGTCTGGGCTTGCTGAGGGAGCGGCATGGGGAGGGGGGGGGAGACGGGGGGAGGGGGGGTTCGTTGACCGGAGGATGCTGGACTGGGCGCCTGCGACCGTCTGGCGAAGACGACTCGCTGACTCCTGCAGTTTGAGAGAGCTGAGAGATAGCGCAGGGGAGCCTGGGGGAGCCTGGGAGTGCCAAGTCCCCGTGGTCGTTGTAGAGCCGTTCGTGTGCGGCTAGTACGCTCTTGCTCGCATAGAATCATGTGGTTCTTCGTTCTTCCATCCAATCCACCACCTTTGGTGCACTGATACCACCCTTCTCGAGCAGTTGGCTACGCTAGTCGGGCCCCCACTGCTCAACTTGTATGAAACAACTTACGAGCGCATTCAGGATCCAGAATCGGCGTCGTGATCATGATCGACAGTGAGCCCATGTCGCTTACTCGATGTCTTCAGAAACATTCCTCGCCCGAACTCCCAAACCATTACCAGAGACACACCTCGCACGAAGCACGCACGAACCAACTTCTCAGTCCATGCGACACGACATGGACTCATATTCTGGCTGGGGCAAAGGCAAAGCGGCACGACCCCCCCGCCCCCCGCACAGCTCACCCTCCCCGAATGCCTCTCCATCTCCAGAACTTTGTCTTAGTCATCCTCATGCAGTAATGAAACCTCGCTCTCCCCTCCCTGGCCGATATGATCGTTCCCCCGTCCATTTTCACGGGAAAAGGGAGTCATCACAGGGTCTTACATTCGGGAGAGTCCATGCTACACGACCCATCGCTGGACGTTGTTGTATGCTCCCATGGGCGGACGAAGCGCGCGTTGTGAGTCGAGTTGATCGAATCCGGCGCAGTCGACCCGGGTGAATGCCGTGCCCTGCGCTGGAAGCTGGTGCCAGTCGCACGTATGGATCAGGATCGAGACAATGATCGCGCCGTCGTTATTGATGGCGCCATACGGTACGGTATATAAGGATGCGATGGGATGCGGTTTGTTGGCGCTGCTTTGCTCCCCACGTCTGGAATTTGTCTTTGAAGCCACCCTCTGAGACCAAGTGAACAAACATGCCCTCTCGCGTCCCTCTCGCCTACGTACGTCCTTCCCTCCCCTTTCACCTCCCCCACCCCGTGCCCGCATCCCACATCCTCCCCCTTCGAGCCCCAACCCGAAGCTAACATACGTACCAAACGCAGGGCGCCGCCTCCTTCGGCGAACCCGGCAAACACGTCACCCGCCTTCACACAATCCCCGAATGTCAGGAGATCGTAGATCGGTTCGTCGGGCATGGATATACGATATTCGACTGTGCGCGTGGGTATGGGTTTGGGACGAGTGAGGAGTATTTGGGCAAGTTGGACTTGAAGGGCGGGAGGGTCGATACGAAGTGCGTTGTCTCTCCATTGCTTCCCTTACTGTCCTCTTTCCCTTTCCTCCTGCCTTGCCGCTCTTCTCTCCTTCTTGCTACCTCTTCTGCCGGTTGCCTGGCAGCGCTGGGGCCCTGTCTGGTGTGTGAGAGGGGGATATATGCTAACGTCCGCCCAGGCTCTTCCCACGCGAACCAGGCTCCTTCGCGCCCGACAAACTGCGTGAACAGCTGAACGAGTCCCTCAAAGCTCTCGGTCCGCACAAGATCCGTGTTCTCTACCTGCACGCCCCCGACCGGTCAGTGCCGATCGAAGACACGTTAGGAGAGCTTAATAAGATGCATCAAGAAGGACTCTTGTACGTCCCTCCCTTCCCTCCCTCCTCCTTCCGCAGCGACCGCGGCTCCGCGCAGCCTTGGGAGATGGGCGGATAAGCGTGTCGGTCCTGGTGCTAATGCGTGCATAGTGAGGAGATCGGACTGAGTAACTACCATTCGTGGGAAGTGGCCGAGTTTGTCACGCTTGCAAGGAAGAACGGGTGGAAGCAGCCCACGGTGTATCAGGGCGTGTATAATGTTGTGGAGAGGATGATCGAGCCTGAGTGCGTCCTCTCTCCTCCTATCGCCTCGCCATGCCTTCCTGCTCCCCTGCCGCTCGCACCAGTCTGCGCAGCGATCTCTGAATCCACCCGCCCGCTTGCTGACCCTACCCGCGACGCTCGCTAACGCTCGCTCGCAGACTCATCCCCTGCCTCCGAAAATACGGCCTATCGTTCTACGCCTACTCCCCGCTCGCCTCCGGCCTCCTAGTCGGGAAGATCCTCTCCCTGTCCGACATCGAAACGACCGATTCCCCGCGGTGGAACCCCGAGATCGCCGGCCGGCTCGCGGGCATGCTTCGCACCAAATACGCCGGCCTGATCCCGCTGCTCAAGCCGCTCAAGGAGGCACTGGAGAAACATGGGATCGAGCTGAGTGAGGCGGCACAGAGGTGGCTGCAGCATCATTCGAAGCTGGGGCCGGAGGACGCGGTTATTATTGGCGCTAGCAGTGTGCAGCAGTTGGAGACGAATATCAAGTATTCGTACGTCCTCTTCTTTTCTAACCTTCCTTTCCTGCTCGCGCGCGGGTTGGTCTGAGTGTGCGCTGATGCGTGTTTGTTGGGTAGCGAGGAGGGGCCGTTGCCCGAAGACGTGCTGGCGCTGCTCGACGAGGCGTGGACTAAGGCGAAGAGCACGGCGTCGCATTATGCTATGCCTTGAACGCGCCCAACTGTTGCGAGGAATCAGAGATCTGAGAGGAGGGCAAGTACGAGCGAGGTGAGGGAGATCGGGCACACAGAAGATGGATCAGGATAACAGTACGTTGTAAGAGAAAATGAAATGGTTCTAAGTTGAATGCGGGACGGTCAGGCAATCTCGGTGCGGAGGGCCCTGTGCGGACTGCAGCGGTGCGACCCCCCGATCGTTTTACGCTGATGCGCAGGTGTGATAGGAGATCTCGATAATCTGTCATTCTTTCTCTGTTGCATCACATGAGCTGGTCAGTGCATGCGGAGTTATACTTCACGCCATTATCGGTTAGGCGTGGAGCAGTCATGGTGGGCCTGGGTCGCATAATCATCCATCAGCAACGCCTCCGAAGACCTGTAGCGGCAAAATGCGTTATAAAGCGTGCGATTACTGCGAACAACAGAAGCGGAGAGGGTTGTAGTCTCCAAGGCTACACGCTACTCCACGAGTCTTCCCACGCGCTCTCATCATGCTCAGTCGTCTCCTCCGGACCGGTCGTAGCAAGACCCCAATAGTCATCGTCCTTCCTCTTCGTACCGCGAAGGTTAAGGATGATCCTCGTGGGCGCGACGATGCAGACTGCCATGTGCAAGAGGTAGGGCAGGTCGCTGTACGCGCTGTGTATGCTGTTGAGGACGGCGTTGGTTGTTGCCAGTGCTATGTAAGTATCCCTCCGCTTTAGCTGAGATCTGTGCCTGCGGGAGCTTGGGGACTCACCGAATAGGCAGGTTGAGGCGAGAAACGCTGACACTTGTCAATGCAGTGTGAGGGGTATACGGAGGAAACTCGGACACGTACCATCACGATAAAGCACTACCAGCAAACGTGCAGGTCGTGGATGCTGAACTGAATCACTCAATTGATAAATCAGCGAGTAAAGTATAAAGGCTGCTCATCATAACTGACACCTCGGATCGCGGTCAAAACAAAGATAACTACCCGACTTTCAGTGCGAAGGACAGGTCCAATAGAAGTGCACTCACAGGCCTCGTAGCTGACCAGACAGACAAACTCCTTGTATGCATTAGACGCCGTAGATGCCGTATCCATTGGCATACCACACCCTCGCCTCACCGCAGCCCCGCCCGCCGAGTGTTCGTCCGGTATCAAGGCAACTGTTCCATACAGTTGGAAAACTGTAGCTAGTACTGTGTTCGAAAGCCACGCGATTCCGATGAAGATTCCGCACAGGGCGTTGCGCTGCCATATCGCCCACGTTCGAATGGCGAGAACCAGTGTTGAAGAATGGAGAGTGACAATACCGCTCACTGCAGCAACGATCAGTCGGCGAGGTCTCACGCTAGCAAAAATAACATACCGGAAAGCATGTACATAATGCCTGAGCACGAAGAGGCAGAGATCAAACTTCCCAATTGGTCTAGAATACGGACGGTTTAGCTCGCTTTCCTCTCTCCAGGAGTTCCCGTTCAAATTCTCACCGATAGCAAATAAAATCAGGAAGAGAAACCCGGTGTATCGGATAAGAAAAAAGAGACATATGACGAAGGAGAATCCACCGGTCCATATGAGCTGTTGTTCATGCCGGACAGTAAGGATGTAATCGTAGAACTGCATGTGCAGTTCAGCCCATAGCAAAGGTCCACACGGCAAACGGCGTACATACCACAAGTGTGGCCGCAGCGGCTAGCGAGGAGACGCGGATCAATGACGTGCTGCTCGACCACCAGCTGGCACCGTACCTAATCCATACTGACGTTTACAGTCAATACCTTGGGACTCAAAGGAAACACGGCACGCACATCGGTCGCCAGATTTTGAACTCTCGATTGCTCCGGCAGTGTCGTGGACATGTCGCTCCACAATTAAATGCAGATTGTCAAGAACTTCAGCGGTATGCGTCCTCGGGACACACGTAAGGATGCTTCTTTTCTCGGTAGGAGGGCAGACAGGCCCCAGAGGCATTAATGCGTTCGGCGGTGCATATATGAGTATATGACTGCTGATGGAAACACGCGTCGAGCGCCTATTCGTCCCAAAAATAGTGAGTGGGCAGCTGGGACGAATCTCGGAGTAGATGCTTACTGATAGCTGTGTATGTGGAGGGCTCATAAATGCATCCCAATGAGCTGGCCCACGTACCATGCCTAGATCCATCCTCTGATCCGATCTGGGAAAACAGTGATGCGGACGACCACAGTACACAGCGGCGCAGATTACGGTGCTCACAGATTCCGTGCCAATACAGGTGCGGCCAGCAAGATTAGCGTAAGTTATCGACGAGTATAGGTCAACCGAATTCGCAACTGGTCAGTGATGTGCGGGCGCTTATCGGGAATGTTCGCTGGCAGAGGCGTGTCGCGCGGCATCGACGCACGGCCTTCGGCAACGAGAAGTGTGCTTCGTTTCCGACCCATCACAAGTTACTAGGAGAAGACATGTCCGTGATGCGCGGGATGCGATCCAAAGACGACGAAAAGCCAGTTCTCGTTCGTGCGCAACCGGGTACAAGGAGTGAAATCCAGCGTCTAGCTGAGTTACAGGGGCGCAACTCGCAAGCCGACACATAGATCGATACCGAGATGTTTTTTGCTTTTTGGGTGGACCTCTGCTTGTTGGAGACGTCATTTCGAATCACACTAAAAGGCTCTCGCAGCCTAGACGAAAAGAACCCCGCAGAGACCGGTGAAGACATTCACGTTGACGCTCAACAGGAGGACGGCCTTTACGGACGCACCAAGACCAGCGATAAGGCCGATGACGGTGCTTCCGAGGCAGACCTTGAGGGCAGCTAGCAGCGCCACCACGCAGCCATTTAGGCTGCTGTAGCAAGTCGTGATGCCAGCGATCGATGAGCAGGATTTGACGACCACGAAGATGTCGATGAAAATCGTGGCGCAGGTGGAGGCGATGACGGTCGCGGACAAGCCGACAACACCCATGGGCAGCGCAGCCAGAAGGGCGACGGCAGCGTTGATGTGCGCGATGAGGGTGGCGAAAGCCGCGGTGTAGAGAGTGAGATCGGCAGATGCCTGCGCGACTAGGTTGGCTATGGACATGCGTTAAAAGACCTCTTAAACCTGAGTAGATATGGACGCACCAACAACAGCGACATCGGTCTTCACAGTCGCCTGCAAGTTTGCGAGGATCGTTACAGCGCTGGCGTCGTTGCAACCGAAGGAGCAGCGTTCTTCCAGCTCAGATGTAGCCGGAACCGGGGAAGCGACCGACAGCAAGCCGAAGAGCGCGAGAAGGAGGAAAAGAGTGGGAATGCGAGAGAACTGCATTTTGGCGTTTTGAGGTGATAAAGAACGACTGGGGTAGTTCAGTGCGGTAGGGACGATTTTGGGAGTGTGTATGGAAATGGCGATGATGACCAGAGTGCATAGAATCCATCCTCCTTCTTATACGAGTGTGAGCGAAGAACGGCGACATACAGGGAGTCAGGAGCTCTAGTCGAGGTCAACAGGCCAGTACTCGAACGATCACGATGTCGCCGAAGCAGTCTGTCTCAGACGTCTGTTTCGAAGACAGGTGATCGCGAGAGAGACGACGCGGTCCCTCTCGAACATCGAGGTGCCTGAGTCGACAGCCCTGAGCGATCGAGAGCGATCGTGATGTTGCCGTTCATCGAGCTCAAGCTATGAGTCAGGAGCCTGGCCGTTTCCGCCTTTGAGACGTAGGAGCAGATCAGGAGTGTAGACAACATCCTGCAGATCGCGAAGTTGTAAGCTTTCAGGCAGTTGGTCCAAAAGGGTCCCGCTCAGATGAGGGCAAGTTCCTGGCTTCGTTGTGATCATCTGACCCGGGCCAGTTACAAGATGAGGGGTCGAGCGGTCCAGGCGTTCGATGATGCAGGTATTGTCTTGTTTACGGCAGTGGATTGGAATGTTGAAGGTAGGAATGAAGGTTCCTTGAGACCGCGTCCGTGATGCGGGAGCAATCGAGGACATGAAAGCTTCCTGCTTAGCGACGCAACATTCCATGTTTATGAGACGCTCATATCTGGCGTGGTCCGTCAACATTCCAGTTACTGTGAACCACCATTACTCTGCTTGCACCACTCAATCTTGCATAATTGGCATTCTGTCCACAACTGGCATGCTGTACGTGATCTGATTGGCCCTCAGGGACACCCCTACTCTGGCGATCTCGGGGTAATGGCCCTGACGCGCGATATACACCGTCCAAAGGTCGGTGAACTCTGGCCCACGTTTGCCAATGGATGAGCATCAGGGCAACAGCGAGTCAGCGACGTCGACGGCGCCAAGACATCCGGTGGCCCTGCCGGCTTCAGGCTTCCATTCCGGTTGACATTGCGGGCATACAGCCGGCGATTCGTCCGGGGTGTGTGTGGGAGTGCCGCTTGACTCAAAGCCAATGGAAAGCAACATACCTCAAACTCCAGGCATTAATTGTTCATGACACCGTCTGTCCACCTTGAAAGCGGAAGATCTTGCTGTCATGCTGTACTCGGGGCCTGAATGCCTATAAAATAAGCATTTCTCGTTGCTTCGACCGGCATCAACAGCTCGCTACAGTCCCCTTCACACTCCAAAACCCAGTCCCTCGTTGACTCCCTGTCACTCGCTTGCTTCTTACTTGCAACAATGCAGTTCACTCGTTTCACCACCCTCGTTTTCGTTCTCGCCTTCTTCGGCCTCGTCGCCGTCGCCGCCCCCGTCCCTGCTGCCACCGAGCTCCAAGAGCGCTGCTCCTTCGGATGCAATGATGGCGCTGTCGTCACCATCCTCGCGAATCTGCATGCCACTGTTAAGGCAGATATCGCTGTCGTTGGTAAGCACACATTCTCAAGGACAACTAGATCAGTACTTACCTTGCTCTTAGCCAACCTTGTCGCCGAGGCTTCGGTCGATCTTACTCTCTACGCTGCTGCATTCGCCACCCTTGTTGCCGATATTCAAGCCGCCATCACCCTGATCGCCGCCCTCCCCGTCTCCGTTGTCGGCCTCAGTGCTGGCCTGATCGCCTCGACCTGCGCTGGTATCTTCGTTGACATCTTCGTTGTCATCAACTCCTGCGCATCTATCCCCAACATTTCGACCTGCTACGGTGGTCTCAACGACGTCCTCGTTGCTCTGCTCGCTTCCCTGAAGATCTGCCTCGGCGACGTCATCGTCGGCTTGATTGCCACCCTCTGCGTCGCTATCAAGGCCGTCATCTCGCTCAACATCAACGTGAACATCTTTGCCGGCCTCTCCGCCGTGCTCTTCGCATGAGCACCAAAAGCAGACGCAGCCCAGGGCGGGCGCTTATTTTCTGCTGGATACCATGGACCCGTTCGTCCGGATCAAAAACACCTCAAAAAGCCCAAAAAACAAAAGAAGCATGCCGAAAGGCGAGAGCTTCGGGACTCTGGTAGTGTGATGACTTGTACTGTAGCTTGTCTGTCCTTTCGTGTTGTATTAGCACACTCGCATAATGGAACGGGATTCCGCGGCACCCAATAGCATTCACGACCCGCTACTGCGTCCGTCGGTAACATAGGGAATTTGTGCTTTACTGCAACACGACAGCGAGCTCGATTAATCTACTGAATGTGTACACCGAGCTTCGATGGCCCGAACGTCCTGGCAACGTAATTGGTTCCTGCACCCTTGGTGCCTGCAGGGGCACCAAATATACCCCATCCTGTCCACCACGAGGTCGGGTTAGCTAACGAGCCACCGATCTGATCTGAGGTGACGTTGGAGTTGACGGCTGTAACAGCTCTCGTATAGGTATTGCCAGTGGAATCGGAGTAGGAGAAATCTTCGGTGGTCGTGCCATTGGCAAAAGCGAAGTTTCCTTCCGCATCGAACAGGTAGACACCGTCTACGGCGTGTTAGCAGGTCCACGGGGATCTGTATCTGCAACTCACCTCCATATTGGTGGGTAGCTATGGTACTCTCGGGAATGAGCGGGGAAGGCAAGAAAGTCCGGTCGTACGAGTGGTCTATTAACGCATACCCTAATCCGGGTTTTCAGCGATCGCTCTAAAAGGAGCTAACATAGAAACCTACATCCGCTTTCGTTTCCAACTGTAACCAGATAATAGTCCATGTAGAATGGATAGGTAAATCCATCGTAGAGGACTTGCTGCCCATTGTGAGTAGACCTGCTTGTGCCGGAACTCGTCTGATCGACAATCTGTGGGCCGTTGGTCAGCCAGACTGCAACTTCGAGTCGACATAGCACTTACTTCTACGGTCACGTCATCCAGGTAGGCCTGGAAATTGGTGTATTCCAGGCTTTGGGTCCAAGTTACCAGATTCACCTCGAAGCCGTTGGTGATGATCTCCGAAGTGACATCGACGTAACGCGTAGCTTTCACCGTGACGTTGACATCACCGTTAGACGCAACGACGCCAGAGGTCGACGGTATGGCGTATGGTGAGACATTGTAGTTCAGGATCTTCCCAGTGGTTGGGACGTTGGAAGAAGCGAGCTTGAGCTGGATGTTACCGGTCAGATACCAATTGCCATTGATGCTGTGGCCCGTCTCTGCACTCGCGACGTCTAGTGTGAAGACGTGCTCCTTCCCGTCCGAAAGATTTCCCAGGAAAGGGGTGATGTCGATATAATATGTTGGTTGATCGAAGGAGCCATACGCTGAGATAGGTCTGACCGAACGTGAGTTACTGCAGCCGAAGCGCCGAAGCGCCGTCAACTTACCTCCACAAGGTGGGTAGGATGCCACCTGTGAATACGACGGGGTAGGGGAATGCTGCGCCAGCAACAACACCGTCGATCAAGAGGCGGACCTCTCTGAATGGGCCATCTCCGTATGTAGTGTCGGCAGGAAGATCGTTGTAGTATTGATTCGCCACGTTTGTGTACTATTTGATTGTGAATAGGAGGCACACACAGACATAAGCGATCTTACCCAGAACTCTTCATTGGAGTTACCAGAAGCATATATCTCAACATACGCTTGTGCGACGTTCCGCGGCAGAGTGACGGTTGTCTGAAACGGAGTCAACCATATTACTGTGCAAGATTCAGCCTATGCTGCTTACATTGCCGCCAGGGGGAACTGAGAATGTTGGGTCAGACGTTGGTCCGGCTGGGTTGCCGAGAGGGATGATCTGATCGGCTTTCTGTGTCTTGGGCCAGCCATATGCCGGCGCATAGAACGTGGCCGTGAGTGTCGCTGAGATTCCGGTAAACGAACGTCCTTCAACCGAGCCATATGTAGTGCGTACCATTGTAGACACCAGTGAGTCCAAGCTCTTCGGAGAGCAGGTTGCCGATGTTGAGGACGAGCTGACCAGGCTCGGCGAACAAGGCGGAATAACGGGTCACATCTTTCAAGACTGTGAATATGATACCGTAAGACGTGGGCTCGGCCGTGCTTGAGCGCCAGATCTCGACGTTGGACAGAGACAGCTGTTGGAACTCAGACCAATGAACCAATCATCCGAGGTAGAAACGTACCACTGCCAGACGGTCATATTGTACGCCTTGCGAGGTGCAGGTGAAGTTCAGAGAGATAGCCTTGGCCGCCCATCAGAATCATATCGGACATACGTTCAACAGTCACGCACAGCCCATTCACCAACCGGCCCGCAATCTGTCGGTGGCTGAATATATTCAGACAAATGCAAGCGGATGACAGTGGAACGTACTGTGTATTCCGCAACGCCGGGTTGTCCATAGGAGTTGGCGAAGCTATGCGTCATCTGTATATAGAATATTTAGAAGAGACCTAGGTAAGTCGCGGGGCACCGCATACAAGCACATGCTCGCAGGCCTGACTGGGAGGCGTCGCCGGTGGCTGCTGGACTTGAAAGTCGACAAGAGGAGCAGTTTGCGCAACTACAGATAATGCGGCATATAGGCAAGCGAACAACGCCGAGCCAGATATGAGACGAGCCATTATCTCTTCCAGACGCTCCAGCAACCTGCCAGACTGCCTGGCCGTTCGACTTTATATCCCCTATGTCATTGGGAGGCGAGAGAACACTTGAAGCGCCTGTCTTCTGGAAAGGTCGTTGGCTGGCACATCGCGCGGTTAAACCCAGAATGGCTGCAAGGAAGACCACGAGGAACATAGTCAACGGTGCAGGTCGGCTGTGGGATTCGTTAATAAAGCATTCGATCAGGCGACAGAAGGCGAAGAAGAATACACAGCATGTGGTCGCAGGGGAAGAACAACGCGCGCGTCCCCACCGCCGTTGAGATAAGGTGCAAGATCAGCCGATCTGGTTCCTTCGTTCTTGCACCAACCAGGTCACATCGTCGTCAATTGGCGTACAACACATCATACATTACGAACCAACCAAGTCATGAAGGCAAAGACTATGGGTGTATGCTATAGAGCAGATAGATTCTCCCCTATCCGGATCTCTTCGCCCTTGATAACCTTCTTCACCTCTTCCAGGTCTAATGTCTCGTACTTCATGAGTGCATCGGCCAACCTGTGCAACTCCTGCTCATGAGACTTCAGCAGTTCCTTTGCTCTCTTCGCGCCGTCCTCAAGCAATCGCTGAATCTCCGACTCGATCAGGTTCTTCTTCTCAGGGCTGGCGTATGCATCGCTGTCGCGGTGATATACCAGACCGACCTTGTCAGAATAGCCCCAATGCTTGACCATGTCGGCTGCTGTCCGGCTCGCGTGCTGAAGATCAGAAGACGCGCCAGACGTGACGTTCTCCTTTCCGAAGACTGTGACTTGCTTGAGCCCGCTTGCACTGTCAAGATAGAGAATGCGCTCACCCATTTCCTCCGCGACACGCCCACCCATGCAGACATCGATTTCCGCAAGATATTCCGTATAAGTGACTGAGTGGCGGTCGTTCTCCGGAAGTTGCATTGTCTGTGCGACACGTTAGCAATGTGAGGTCGCAAAGGGAGCCCTGTACTTACAAGACCCAGAGCATGCCCACGGGGAACACATGTGACCTTGTGCAACGGCATGGCTCCCTTCGTATACAAAGCTACAAGGGCATGTCCGCCCTCATGGTACGCCGTGAGCTTTTTGACTTTGTCAGAGATGTACGCGCTCTTCCGCTCGGACCCCATCAGAATCTTGTCCTTTGCCCATTCGAAGTGTTTCAAGTTAACGCTCTTAGCACCCTCGCGAGAGGCCTGGATGGCTGCCTGGTTAACCATGTTCTGCAGATCGGCGCCGGAAAATCCTGGAGTGCCACGAGCGATGATCTCGGGATCCACGTCAATATCCGCAGTGACCTCGCGCATATGGTGCTTCAGGATTTGCACACGACCCCTGATATCAGGCAACGGGACGGGAACATGTCGGTCGAATCGACCTGGGCGGACGAGCGCAGGATCAAGTGTTTCCGGGAAGTTGGTAGCCGCAATGACGATGATGCCTTCTGTCTGACTGAACCCGTCAAGCTCGACAAGAAGCTGATTGAGCGTCTGCTTCATGTAATGCTGGTCCCGCGAGCTACGCTTGCTTCCAATTGCATCGAGCTCATCGATGAAAATGATGGCGGGCTGCTTCTTACGAGCAGCCGCGAACAAGTCGCGAATACGCTTGGCGCCCACACCAACAAACATCTCGTCAAATTCAGAACTGAGCAAGGCCGTCAGCATGAAGGTGAGGTAAACAGATTCAGTGCAGCTTACCCAGAAGCAAAGAAGAATGGAACGCCAGCCTCGCCCGCAACAGCTCGTGCCAGAAGCGTCTTTCCAGTTCCCGGAGGTCCTGTGAGAAGCACGCCTTTCGGAAGACGGCCACCCAGCGTAGAGAACTTCGTGGGATCCTTCAGGAACTCTACGATCTCTTGAAGTTCCTGTCCAGACGCGATTAGCTTCAAAATTCTGTAAACGAGAAGGTGATGCTGCGTACATCCTTGGCCTCATCAACACCGTGCACATCGCTGAACTTCACAGTCTTTCCGGGTGTGGGTTCAAATTCCGTTTGCCGTGGACCAGCCTTCAAGAGGCCCGAGTTCTCAAGGACCAAGGAAAGAACCGTCAAGAAGATGAAGCCAAAGAGCAGGGTCATGCCGATGAATCGTACGAATTTCCAAACCATTGCGCCACGCGCTACAGACAAGGTCAGCGCTGCATACAACAACCATTCGTACACTTGACGCACGTTCATCCATGACTACATGGATTGGGTTGCCTTTAACCCCAGCACCAGTTGCCATGGCCGCAGTCAGCTGCTCTGCCATACCGTTACCGCTTGGATGAACAGCAGCAGTTGTAGGTGTCGCATTTGCAGCCAAAAGGGTGGCGTCAGGAGCGGGCGTCGGAGCGGGCTCCTGCAGCACCTTTTGGGCCAGGAGTTCGCTGTGTGAGAGGGGCTTGGACGAAGGTGTGGAAGAGGATTCAGTACCGGACGAGGGACATGCTTTGAGGAGCTGTTCGCGGCGAACTGCCGCGGGCAAGACCGATGCTGGATTGCCCACTTTCACGAGGGCATTGCAATAGACGGAGAATGCCTCGTCTGATCGGAGCAGGGGACTCTGTGGGTTCTGCACGGCAGTCGCTCAGTCATGACTTCCATGCTCGCAAAGATCAACAAACGTACAAATTTACACATTCTTTCCCAGCGCGAGATCACCTTCTGCGCACCTTCGTTGCCGCCATAGACCAGAAGCTCTTTATACAAGTTCACTTGCTTGTGGACGTCGTCGGGATTGGCGTTGGCCTCGTTTTCAGCTCGAGCAATCTGGGCCAGTGCCCAGGGTGGAAGCGTAGATTTCGCCTTGGGCCACAAGCTTAGCGACCTGGCTTGCTGGAATTGACCAATCTTCGAGCCATGGACCGGCGATGTAGCGGGGCTGGTGGCGGGCTTTAGAGGGCGACATAACAAGGCGTAGGAAGCTCGAGTTGAGTAAGCTCTTCTGCTCGGGGGATTTCTGGAGCCACGAAAAGGTGCTGCTAGAAGTACAGACGATGCAGTAGGAGCTTGAGAATAGCCAAGATTGGTGTATGCGGCATGTTGGAGATGTGTCGGCTTCGGAAGGGTTGCAGGCAGAGCGTTCAGCACAGCAGCAACGGCAGGCTCAAAGCCCTAGAGAGGCGTTCAGCTGAATTCTGGATTACGATGAGATGTACAACGCACCTGAACTGGAGATGTGAGTGCGAGGGACGAATGCTTCGCGCCAGTCGAAGTGACAGCGGATGGGCGAATCGAATGAATGAGTGAAGCGAAATTCTGGAGAAATGACTGAGCACTGCCGACAAACTGTTCACCAACGTCAGTGCACTCTCTTTTCTACATTTTGAAGCGCATATATTTACCTGACTCGGCCCTGCAAGGGCGTACGCCATTATAATGGTGAGGGATATCGAGTAAGGTGGGCGGAGAGAGTGGCGCCGAGGGACGGCGTCGGGGTGAATTTGACGGGGAGACGAGCTCGGCACGCAACAGTTACGACGCCCTTAGTTAGAACCGGAGCCTTTTCAAGTCACTGATCCCTGACTCTTTCAGCGCTTCTGTGCAACCTATCACCGCGGAATTGCAGGGATACGATCGTCATATTGGTATCTCCGCACTAATGGGGTATAACACATTGATAATACTACAAATTGCAGCTTGTATCACACCGACTACATCTACTTATTCACAGACTAGTACAGATCGGGCCTATATCGCTTCAACATCAGGAAAGCAGACCCGATCTGAGAAGGACTGGGCCAGTTGCGGCGTTCGCGAAGACGAGTCTAGAGAAGGACGTTGATTAATCTCCCACGCCAACGATTGATGACCTTTGGCTCACCTCGAAGCGGTTCATGGCTGCACTATGTGCAAGCATGTCGAAGGTGTTCTTCTGTGGACACATGTTAGACAATCCGTTCCAATGAACCAACCGAGCATACTCACCGATTCCTGCTCGCGCTTCTTTCGCGCTTCTGCTCTCATCGCCTCGAGCTCCCGACGACGCGCGTCGTATCTTTCGCGGCTGATACAGTTTCCGTCAGCACCCGGGTTCTGCGAGTTATGGCATCCACTCACTCCTTTTGCGCCTTACTGCTCCCCGTCTACGTGGTTCATGGATGTCAGAAGCTGGCTTGTATAACTCGAAAGACACGCACAGAAAATAGCTGATTATACATATCATTCGCCTTGTTCGTGTTGACCGGCGTCCTGGTCTCATCCCCCAGACCTTGAGGACGAGGTGACCCATTCGAACCAGGCGTACCCGGAAACGCCGACTTCTTCTTTATAGGAGGCAGTTTCGTTTTCGCAGGTTCGGCCGGAGCAGCAGCAGCAGCAGCAGGAGGCTGGGTAGAAGGCGCAGAGGTCGTACCCGCGCTCCCGCTCGGCGTTGAACTTGCTCCTTGGCTGCCATTTTCCGTAGGTAGCTTACGCTGGTCCCGAGCCACGATCGTAACAGACGCGGTCGATCCTCTCGGTTTCGACTTGGATGGCTTGGGCTTCGGCGGCGGCGGCGGGGTGTCAGGCGGAGGAGTAAGGTCGTCATCATCGTCATCGTCACCCAGCAGTGCAGCAACCTTAGCGCTCGGTTTTGCCTTGCGCTTCGGTCGCCCGCTCTGCGTCGTAGCAGGCGCAGGTACAGGCGCTGACTTCTTCTTCGGAGGCTGCTCCTCATCTACTCCACCCTCAACATCTATGACCGCTGACCCCGAGGGTGAACCCCGCTCAGGATCATAGTCCTCGTCCTCGTCATACGCGCTCTTTCGCCGCTTTGGCTTGGTAGGCGACTTATCCCTAGGCTTCTCCTCGGTTGGAGAGGGCGTCCATTCGAGCAACGTGGACCGGCGCTTTGATCGTCGTTTGCCCTCCGCTTCGCTTTCGCGGGCAGAGCGCTTTGAGGGCGGCGTGTCCTCATCCTCGTCGTCTTCTCCACTGCTTCGCTTACGTTTCTTGCTATCTGGGGCAGGAGAGCCGTTGGATGTTCTGGTTTCTGAGGTCGCTGTTGTCGGACGTTTGATTGTTATCTTGAGTGACGTGCTGCTCGGCGTTCCAGACGACATGATTGAGGATGTTGAGGTAGGCGGCGTTGCGCGCTTTCAGTGCGTCGGTGTCTCAGTGGCGAGACTCGGGCGAGAGGATGAGGGTCTTGAGCTCCTAAACGCCGACAATAGCTGTACTCATTTCTAGTTCGTGAGGGCAGTTCGTGACCGGCATCAAATAAGATGTTGCCTCCATAGACCGGGGGTCTCGACCCTTTGGCACAATTGTATGGAGGACCTCACGAACTGCTTCACAAACCACGAACGATTTGCTCCGTCGTTTGTGCAGTTCGTGAGCCCCTCAAACCCTTTCGGCTTGCACGGCATGACCACCAACTTGTTCCATGGAAGCTCCGCCAATACAGTCGACCCTTAAATGACGCAAATTTCCCCATGACAACAGACATCCTGCTCATGAACCAGTGTACAAACTGTGTGCACGAACTCGGTCAGTTTGCAAGCACAGTTCATGGGGTCAGTGCCGAGTTTGCTTCCATCCTGCCGGACCCCACGAACTGAGGCCTACGAACTAGAAATGAGTACGGCTAATTACTGATGCCTTTTGGCACCAACCGGACAACATAGGCCAAAGACTTCGTGGGCCATGACACCAGGCAAAAACCCGGTGCAACACAAGCCAATGCCAAACTATGTTTACGATTCCCGAGTCTATCGTATAACTGTTGAATGGTATACAGTACAATGCGGTTGAACGACCAAATTAGACCTGTTGAAGGCACCCTTTTACGACATCTAACCAAAACCAAGAGAAATATGCGCAACGTTGATGCGAGATGCCGAGCAAAAGAGCGGATGGAGAGCAATGATGCTGTGAGTGAGCGTTGAGCTCAGAAAAGACCGACGACGCGGCCAGTCTTGACGTCCACGCCGACTTCCCAGAAACCGGGGCGCGTGCCCAGGCCGGGCATGGTCTGCATGTCGCCTAGGAGAGGGTAGAGGAAGCCTGCACCGGCGGAGAGACGGATGGCACGAATGGGGACTGTGAAGCCCGTAGGAACGTTCTTCAGCTTGGGGTCGTGCGAGAAGGAGTATTGCGTCTTGGCCATGCAGACTACAAGACTCGTTAGCACACGCTTATTACACTGTTAGAGGAGCACGCACTGGGAAGGTCGCCATACCCCTGAGCAGTATACGTCTCAATCTGCTTCTGCGCCTGCTCACTCAGCTCAATCCCATCCGCACCATATATCTCCTTGCAGATCGCCTCGATCTTGTCCGCAATAGGGATATTCAGCGGGTAAGTGAACTTGAAGTCCGGCTCGCCAGACTCGCAAGCGTCTACGACGGCTTTGGCGAGGTCGATCGCGCCCAGGCCACCTTGAGCCCAGTGGTTGCTCGCTACTGCGGCGTCCGCGCCGTATTCGAGCGCAGCTTGGCGGACCAACTCGATCTCAGCAGGTGTATCCGTCCTGTGGCAACACAATTAGCGAGAGCTAGAGCGTAAAGAAGTAACGCGGACTCACGTGAACTGGTTGATAGCGACAATGACCTTGATCCCGAACTTCTTCGTGTTCTGGATATGCTTGCCCAGGTTCTTGCAACCCTCGCGAAGCGTCTCCAAGTTCTCCTTCGTGTACGTATCGGCCAGCGGTTTACCAGGGACGACCTCCGGCCCACCGCCGTGCATCTTCAGCGCCCTGGTTGTAGCAACGATAACCGCCGCGTCCGGCACGAGCCCGCTCACGCGACACTTGATATTGCAGAACTTTTCCAGACCCATATCGGCTCCGAACCCACCTTCGGTGAAGACGTACCCTACGCGCGACGGGTCATCGCCCTCGTCGATACCGGCCAGCTTGAGCGCGACGCGGTCGGCAAGGATGGACGAGTTGCCATGGGCGATATTGGCGAACGGGCCGGCGTGCACGAACACGGGTGTGCCTTCGAGCGTTTGCATAAGGTTGGGCTTGATGGCGTCTTTCATCAGGACTGTGAGCGCTCCGCCAACTCCGACATCGTCGGCCGTGACGGCGTCCCCATGCTTGGAAGTGCCGACAACCATCCTGCCCAAACGCTCGCGCATGTCCGCCAGGTCGGTCGTGAGAGCCAGGACGGCCATCGTCTCAGACGCGACGGAGATATCGAACGCCGTCACCCGCTCGAAGCCCTTCTCGGTATCAGCCATGCCGATCTTGATCTTCCGCAGGAACCGGTCGTTCACGTCCAGCACACGGTTCCAGGTGATCGTTTCCTGGTCCACGTCCAGTCTGGAGAACCGGCGCGCTTCTTCGGGCGTAAGGTCGTCCGGGTTGGTCTTGTTGATCCCGAGCTTCTGGAGCCGCTTGAGCATGAGAGGCGCGAACTCGCGCTTGCCTTTCTTAGCGGGGACGAGACGGGTGTAGAGCGACTTGTCCGGAGTAGTGGCTTCGTGGAACATGCGCGCGTCGAGTGCAGCGGCGAGCAGGTTGTTAGCGGCCGTGACGGCGTGGATGTCGCCCGTCAAGTGGAGGTTGAATTCGTCCATGGGGATGACCTGCGAGTAACCACCGCCAGCAGCACCGCCCTTGATACCGAATGTTGGACCCTGGCTAGGCTGGCGCACGCACGCAAAGCTCGGCTTGCCCAGGTGGGCACCAATAGCCTGCGCAAGACCAATCGTGGTGGTGCTCTTCCCTTCGCCGAGCGGGGTGGGGGTGATACCAGCGACGATGACGTACTTTCCGTTCTTGCGGTTTGCGAGACGGTCAAGGATGGACAGGTCGACCTTGGCCTTGTATGCTCCGTATGGTTCGAGCTCGGAGTTGAGCACGCCCATCTCCTTTGCGAGCTGGGTGATCGGCTTGGGAGTCTGCGCCATGGCGATCTCGATATCGCTCGGGACCTTCTCGAGCAACGTGAGGGGGAGAGGTGTGATCTTCCGGTTGCGCTCCGCTTCCCATTGTCGTTCGGCGCCGAGGAGCGTGTTCTCCATGAGCATCGCGACGGTCATGGGGCCGACTCCACCAGGGACTGGTGTGATAGCGCCGGCAACAGCAGCACAGGAACCGAAATGCGCATCTCCGACGAGTCGCTGGCCAGACTTCTTGGACGCATCTGAATAAAAGTGATAGGAAGGCGTAAGAAGGAGAAACATGTGAAGGCCAACAAAAGCACTGACCAGGGATATAGTTCGTCCCTACGTCGATGAGCGCCACACCAGGCTTGAGCCATTCGCCGCGGACGAACTCGGCCTTCCCGATAGCGCACACGAGGATATCGGCTTCCTTGATCTAGAGCACAGATTATGCTTAATGAATATCCCGCGCCAAGGGCAAGAGAAAGTACGTACGATTGACTCGAGGCCCTTGGTACGGCTGTGGCACTGGGTGACCGTGGCATCTCGCCTGCGAAGGAGGGCTGCAACGGGGCTGCCGACGATGTCGCTCCTCCCGAGGACGACAGCGCGTGAACCAGCGACCTCGACACCTGCCTCATCCAGGAGACGCATGACACCCGCGGGCGTGCAGGGCAGGAAAAGCGGGTCGGATGCACGGCTGGCTAGCTTGCCGATGTTGTATGCGTGGAAACCGTCGACATCTTTCGCAGGATCGATCGCCTCGGTGATCCTCCTCTCGCCCTCGGCGTCGATCCCCTCCCCAAGCGGGAGCTGTACGAGTATGCCAGAGACAGAAGGGTCGCCGTTCAGCCGCTCAACTTCGCGCATCACCACGCTCTCGCTGGCGTCGGCGGGCAGGTGGACATGCGTGAACGCGAACCCGCACTCTGCAGCGGCCTTCGCCTTCATGCGCACATAGACGGACGAGTCTGCCCGTGCGCCACGTTGGACGATGACGAGGTGAGGCTTGAAGCTGGGGTACTTTGCCTGACGAGCTTGGATACGGGAGACGACGCTTGCGATGATTGACCTGTGCGATGGTGCTCAGCACACCACATATTATGGACTGCGTGCATGCCACGCACTTTGATACAGCAGTGCCATCGATGATCTTTGCCTTTATGGCACTATCGTGGACCTGAGGAGGTGGAGGTTGTTGGATGTCCTCCGCAGTAGTCGCCATCGTGTTGACCTCTCTCGCTGCGTATATGCGCGTGTTCGTGTTCAGAGCGGTGATAGAGGATGGCAGCCAAGTGCGTGATGATGATACTTGTGATATACCCCAGCGACCTGCCGCTTTATGTATGACGGGGAGGAGAAAGCGCATGCCAGCTCAGGCAGTTTGCGTTTGCGTTCGCACTCTCACTCCCTCCACTATCTTCTGCCCACTCACTCGGCGGGTTCGGGGACGGCCAATTATTCGGGTGCGTTGGGAGGGGCAACGCGCGCCCGTGTGAAGGCCCTTTTGGGTTCTCACCGGACTGAAAAATATGGGTGTGCCACCGCACAAGACACAACCGTCCGCACAGTGAAGAATTTGAAAACCCACACGGGATCAGACTGATTCTCTTAGGGCTTGGGCTTAAGTAGCTGAGGTGCGGGACAGCACCCGCGTCTCACCGGCAGATCACGGCCCATCGGAGTTTGTGCTCGTGTGCTGCTGAATGAGAGACTCGTCATTGACCCGCTGCTTCCCGCTGCAAAATGTTCAATTGCCGATCGAGCGGGATCAATTTGTGTCTGCTCGTCCTTTGCCGCCTTCCTTCTCAACCGCTTCGAGCCGACAGCCTTTGCCTCTTTCGGGTCAGTGCGCTCACCTAAGAAAGTCAACTCATTCCTCTCTCCCTCTCCTTCACCTCCCTCCTCGTCTCTTTCCTACTCCTTTTCTGCTCCACGACCAACTAATTCGGAACGACAAATAAAATAACGACAATGCTCCCAAGACCACAACTCGCTCAGATCGCACGCCGTCATCTGGCATCTCGCTCCGCTTCCCTCGCACGGCCCATCCTCCTCCAAAGGCAGATGAACACACCCCAGTCCATCCGTGCTGCGCTTCCAGCATGGAGGAGATGGTACTCCGAAGAGACCAAGACGAGCGCAGAGCAGCAGGCAAAGTCCGACGCTGAGGTCGCTGAGGCCGTCGATGCGGCTGCGAAGGAGGCGAGCAAGGAGAGTGAGGAGATTATGGAGCTGCTGAAGAAGAAGGATGAGGAGATTGTCGACTTGATGGTGTGTTATGAGTCTGACTCATCCCTCTCTGACCGGTGCTGACCGAGCACGCAGAGCCGACTACGATATGCGCAAGCAGACTTCCAGAACCTCCAGCGGATAAGCAAGATCGAAAAGCAAAAAGCACAAACATATGCGGTGTCCAACCTGGCCAAGTCACTCCTCACGACGCTGGACAACCTGCACATGGCCCTTCACTCGATCCCCGAGTCCGCGCTTAAGGAGCCTGGCACCGAGCAGCCAAAGGCCTCCAGCTCCGGACAGCAGACCGGAAAGAAACTGGACTCGGAGTTCTTCACCCCTTCGACGCATACGACCCTCAAGCAGCTGCATGAGGGCGTCATGCTTACTCGGAACTCCCTCCTCCAGGCATTGAAGAGCCACGGCGTGGAGCCTTTCGACGCTAAGGGCGAGCCGTTCGATCCTAATTTCCACGAGGCGCTGTTCGAGGTGCCCGTACCGGAAGAGATGGAGGGGAAAGTGGTGGAGGTGATGAAGCACGGGTATAAGATCGGGGACCGGGTGCTGCGTGCCGCACAGGTCGGAGTGGGAAAGAAGCAGGGATGAGCGGCGAGCGAGCACATAAGCATTGACATTAACATATAGCGTTGAGCGGGGAGCGGGCAGGCTGCACTGGTGCCGGCGAGGGCCATATTCGTGCGCTCTTCGCCGAGCAGGGTGTAGACATTAAGTCAGATCTGCCATATTCACTACTCTCAATATCCATGATTTTTTTTCCACCGGAACTTCTCAGCGCTCAGCGAATCTCGACGGCCAAGCGCTCCGTAAGCTTCGCCTTGATCTCGTCCAGTTTCGCATTCACCTCTCGGCGCTCAAGACTCCGCTCCATGCTCCTGAACGTTATCCTCACCGCTAGACTCCTCCGCCCCTTAGCCTCATGCCAGAAATCGTCGATCAGCTTGACGTCCTCCACCCAGTCCCCGCCAAACTCGCGGATAATATCCCACAGGTCGTTTTCCTCAAACAGGGCCCACTCGCCCCCGGCAGCCTTACTGCTCGCATGTGGCCTCCCCACGCCCAGAGGGAGCCAGAAAGCAATGTCCCTCTCCGTCGGTGGGAACTTTGAGAATTCCTGGAAATGCGTGATCTCGCCGTCTTTGAATTGTTTCCAAAAACGCTCGTCTTGACTCCAGAACAGCCTGATGTCAGGCACGCCAAACAGGGGCATGGCGATCCTCTCCAACCCCATTCCGAACGCCCAACTGCGTTCTTCCGCCGGGTTGCGGCCCGCGCGCGCGAGAGTGGAGTCGAGCACGATGCCGCAGCCGAGCAGCTCGAGCCAGGAATCGCGGTACCGGACTTCGAGTTGGAAGGAAGGTGAGGTCCAGGGGAAGACGTCTGGTGTCCATCGGACATGGAGCGGGCCCATACTAGGCGGGAAGATAGACAGGAAAAGAGTGGTTATCCTCAGCTTGAGATTCTGCGCCATCGGGAGCACTGTCTCGGGCAAGTGGGACTCTTGTAGGGGGTTGGTGACAGGGTCGAAATCGGGACAATCCTCCATCACGAGTTTGCTTGCCGCTACACGCGCTTTGAGCGCTTCGTTCTCTTCTCGCAGGGCGTCCATATCGCTGACATTTACGAGTCGGGCACCCTCGGTCTGGTGGAATGCGGGGTAGTGACTCCGGTCGATCTCGTCTCTCCTGTATACGTCGGCCGTACATAGCCAGCCTGAGCTCTTGGGCGTCTCCCGGTATATGTCCACTTCGTGTGCACTCGTGTGTGTGCGGAGCATCGTCCCCCGATTAATGTAGTAACTCTGCCCTCTTGCCCGCCCCGGGTGATCAGGCGGGAAACCCAGGGAGTCGAAGTTGAGCTCGGGGGTGACAACTGCTGGGAGGTCGTCATACGACTTGAAACCTTCGAAATGGGAGGCGATGAGCTTGCGAAGGGTGTTTAAGGGGTGCGGGGGTGTGACGTGAAGGCGACGGGGGAGGAGGGCTGCGATCGTTGGTGGGAGGTTGGTGTAGTCGTCGGTTGGGTACGTCTCGCCGAGGACGGTGATGGTGCGCTGGACGGGTGGTGTTTGCAAGCCCCGCCGTTGCAGTAGCCTCTTGGATGTTGGCGGTCGCCATGGGCGCGCCCGGGCGATTTTGAGCATGGCGCAGGATACCGGGGAGGACCGCCGCTGCCGGGGACGAGGAGGAACAGGCGACTGGAATGACGATGTTTTGGTTGGACCCTGACAGACGCCCATTACTTCACATCGGAACCGAAGATATTCCTGGTGAAAAACCTCCGATTGAGGGCTGTCGTCGAAATTTGGACCGTCCATTTCGTAACGAGCGCTCGTCGCACTTGTCACATACCCTCTTCAAACATGGCTGAGATGGACGTCGACGGGCCATCGAACCATCCAAACAAAAGGGCAAAGATAGCCCCGCAGGCTGCGGCGAAGACCCGACCGAGACAGAGCATATTCGCACCTTTTCGCGCTCTGGGACTCGTCACCAACCATGTGCCCTTCGCAGTCCAGATCAGGTCGTACAAAGGGTCGACAGAGGGCCCGCGGCTGCATATCCTCACCTGTATCGGTCGGAGCTGGCTTTTATGGGAAGGAGGCAAGATGAGGCTGTTGTTTGTGGGTACGGAGGCGGAGAGGGATATCACTTCGTTGGCATTTGATGCGGCGGATGGGGATTATATCTGGGCTGCGGCGGGGCCGTGCTTGATCAAGTACTACCGAGGGAAGGAGGTGAGTCTGAGTGATTATTGATGAAGGGGGATGCTTATATCTGCTGACAGGTCACTCGAATCACCAGCCCGGGAGAGGTCAACCTCGCCCAGATCCTCTGCTTCGGTTCGCAGATTCTTGCCCTCTCCGAAGATGGCACAAAATTGTTCATATGGCAGACGCCTGAGAATGGTATGTTTCTGGTCTACCCCCTCGAGGCATTGGCTCATAATTCGGCGCAGAACTGTACACGACAATCGATTTCCCTCCTGATTTCACCGCTACACACCTCTTGCATCCCGCAACATACCTGAACAAAGTCCTCATTGGCTCTGCGCAGGGTTCACTGCAGCTATGGAACATCCGCACACGATCCTTGCTCTTCACCCTCCCCGCTTCCCGGTTTACAAGTGGCGGCACAACCACGCAAGCCGTCACAGCTATGGAACAATCTCCCGCAATCGATGTTGTTGCCATTGGCTTCTCGTCGGGTCATGTGGTGATATATAACATTCGGACGGACGAGGCGATCATGAAGCTAACCATGGCAAGCGGAGGGATTCGGGCAATGGCGTTTCGCTCAGGTGAGCCCGGTCCGTCGCACACTCATGAACATGTGAACTGACGACGAGCAGATAACGAGCCTATCCTGGCGACAGCCTCGTCTTCGGGGCAAATCGCGACATGGGATCTCTCAAAGTCTGCTCGACTGGTGCATCTATCCCGGAGTGCCCATGGATCTGGAGTGACGGCGCTGTACTTCGTGCCTGGCCAGCCGCTTCTGCTGAGTGCTGGGGAGGATAATAGCGTAAAGGTGCGCATGAGCCAATTCTGAATGTTGGCAATCACTGACCCGCATGCGTAGCAATGGCTCTTCGACACTCCCCTCGGTCCACCACGATACCTCAAAGGCCGGAGTGGGCACAGTCGCGCCCCGCACCTAGTGCGGTACTACGGCCATGACGGCAAAGCCATCCTCACCGCCTCCCCCGACCGTTCTCTCCGGTGCATCTCCGTTGTTCGTGATTCGCGCAGCTTCGAGCTCTCGCAAGGGTCGATCGAGCGCAAGGCAAACGCGATGCACATCTCTGCTGATGAGCTCAAGCTGCCTCCTGCTGTGGCTTTGAGCTGGTCGGAGACTCGTGCCAAGGACTGGGATGACATCATGACCGCCCATGGGGAGGCTGGCGCGCGCAGTTGGTGGTTACAGGAGAAGAGGATGGGCAAGCATACCTTTGGCGCAGGGAACAAAGGCAGCGGACCGAGTGTTAGTGGTGTCAAGGCGGTATGCGTGAGCGCGTGTGGGAATTTCGGCTTGGCGGGGACGGAGGATGGGAGTGTTGGGATGTGGAATATGCAGAGCGGGGCGCTGAGGAAGAGCTTTGATTTGACGAAGCCGGTGAAGGGGGAGAAGAAGCGGAAGTTGAAGGCGCAGGAGAAGGTCGTTACGGGAGTTGTAACGGATGCGCTGAATAGGGTGGTGGTGGTGTCGACGCAGGCGGGTGCACTGCACTTCTTCGACTTCCATACCACGGAGCCGCAGCAAGTCGTGACCTTACCGAGTGGAGCATTGTCGGCAGTTCTCCACCGGGGCAACAACCTGCTCGCGATCAACTGCGAAGACCTCGTCGTTCGAATGGTCGACATCGAAACCCGGCGAATAGTCCGCGAGCTGAAAGGCGCGAAAGGAAAAATCCTTGACCTTGTTAGTTTTCCACTCCACATGTTGCCCTACTTGGCTAACAGAGCACACGCAGGCATTCTCACCAGACTCACGATGGCTTATTACTACTTCTCTCGATTCCATTATTCGCACATTCGATATACCCTCTGGCAGGTTGATCGACGCTTTCAGAGTAAACAGCATCGCCACCAGCTTGTCTTTCTCCCCAACCGCAGATTTCTTGGCTACTTCACACGTCGACAGCGTTGGCTTGTATCTATGGTGAGTGTCGCCAGATGTCTGGTCGAATTGGGGCTAACATATTCGTAGGACAAACCGAGCGCAGTTCACAGAAGTCGTCACCAAAAGTGTACAGGACGAAGATATTGTCGATCTTAGCATGCCCTCGATGCAAGGCATAGACGAAGCCGAAGCACTCGAGGAGCTTCAAGGCGAGGTCCTCCCTTCTTCCGACGTCTACGCCACACCAAAACAACTTGCCGACGGGCTCGTCACTCTCACCCTCCTTCCGCGGTCAAGATGGCAGACGCTGCTCAACTTGGATATTATCCAACAGCGGAACAAGCCAAAGGAGCCGCCCAAGCCTCCCGAGAAGGCACCATTCTTCCTTCCTACTCTGCCCGGGACCGAGCAGCGGTTCGCTCTGGACGAGCAAGCACCCGAGACGAGTAAGGGGAAGAGGAGATTGAGCAGGGGTGTTCTTCCTTCGGTGGAGAGCGAGTTCATCAGGCGGTTATCGCAGGAGCAGAAGGATGGAGACTATGAGGGATTCTTCAACTACGTGAAGACGCTCTCGCCAGCTGCGATCGACCTGGAGCTACGCTCGCTCGTCGACCTGCACGATCTTGAGCTCTTCCTACACGCCTTAACCCAACGGTTATCAACTCACCGAGACTTCGAAGCCGTCCAGACATTCGTCAGCGTGTTCCTGCGCATACATGGCGACGTCCTGATCGCCAATGAGGAGATGGCGGCACCTCTGGAGAGGCTGGCGGAGGTTCAGAAGCGCGAGAGCGAGAGGGTGCTGGAGCTGATCTCTTCTAGTCTTGGTACTTTGTCATTTGTGAGACAGGTTGCATAGTTGTATTTCTACCATATTAGTGTCTAATTCGGAGCGCGTCTTGGCTATCGCGCTTGATACCACATGCCAGTTCATCTGAAAGAGAGTGTGAGGTGTGATGGCAACAGTCTTGTCCTGTTTGTCAACTGGGGGAGTATTCTGTCAAAAGCCTAAGTTATCTCTACCTCTTGCATGGACAAAGAGCGGTGCGGCCAGACATCCAGAAGCAGGGATGCATTCCTTCACTACAGGGGTAGGGAGATGACGGGTATCTGTCAAAGTCATTCGCAGGTGTCCCACCGGTCACATCTCTCATACTCGCTCATCCTAGCATGTTTCTATTTTTTCTAGTCCTCATATGGTCGAAAATTCTTGCCGCTATGAGACCGAAAGGATGGAAACGGAGCAGGACGGTTGCACAAAAGCAATTTAAGCAAAAGGTCATGGTCAGTGGTGAAGGACGCGAAAAAGCACAAACTATTTCCGACGGGGGTCGAACCCGTGACCCTCGCATATCAGGTTTCCCATAAGTACGATGCACTACCACTGTGCTACGGAAATCTTCAACTCGTCCTCGTCCCTCAGTTGGTACATATACCGTTTCTTGGGTTCGGGCCGAATAGCCGCACGCACTTGGGGTCGCACGACCAGCTTTGTTACCCCACACTCGTCCGACCAAGAGTACCTGCCCTGTCCTCTGTTCCTCAATGTATGCATTGTCTAAATTGTTGGTGGCTAGCCCAAATATGGCATATACTGGACCATAGCATACCGCAACTTGCCGTGCTCTTTGGATCGACCGGCCTAGAGCTCAGACTGCTGTAAGCGAAGCGGGAGATTGAAGCAGACGTCATCGGTCGATCCGGGTTCTGTGAAATACGCTTTGCGCCCCCGCATACACACAGGCACACGACCGATGCTCGCGCGCCCCCTTCTTCTTCGTCCCGCTCTTGCTCTGCGTCCCTCTCGTATTCGTCTCCTACGCCCTGCATATATCCCTCGAGCGATGGTCAACACGACATCCAACTCTAAGAAGCGCAAGACCGAGGAGGATGGCTCCGAGGACGAAGACTGGAAGCACGCCCCGCCGTATGCGCCAGCGGACCTCGACCACCCTAAGGAGGCGTTGTATAGGGGTTCGTGTCACTGCAAGAACGTCACGTTTGAGCTGTATTCCAAGCCCATAGGGTCGCAGTACTGCCAGTAAGTCGTTGCTGGCAGCTAGAAGTCGTGGAGCGAGCTGAGATGGTCGGGGATGCAGCTGTGTTGATTGCCAGAAGTTGCACGGTGCGCCCAACTCTGTGCTGGCTCTGCTTTAGAGTATATGCTGATGTATGCGTCTCAGGCTCGCCCGCTCACTGGTCCGCCGCGTTGGACAAGGACGCTGTGCTGTTCACGTCGCCTGTCGAGAACCTCTCCTTCTATCGCACGACAGACAGCTCGAACCGCCACGAGCCGCCGTGCAAGCTCACGTGCTCGCGGTGTCATGCGTACGCGTCCTCCTCCCATCGTCCACGCCCGGTAGCGGCTGATGTCGATGTATGTGCAGACCGATATGCGACGAAGGGAAGAACAAGATGCTCATGTACCCGAGCCTGATCGATTTTAAGGATCGGAAGGAGAGAGAACCGTTCCTCCCGAAGTACGCCGCGTTCACCCTATCTCGCGCCGAGGCAGTGGATGCGCATGCTGACTCCCGATCGTGCGTAGGCGACATGTGTTCTACGCTCAACGCGCGCTGGACGTGCATGATGAGAACCCAAAGTTCGAGGGTATCCAGGATGATAGCCCGCTGATGGACGAGGAGGAAAGTCATGGTGTGAAGGGCGTTGCGGGCAAGGGGGACAAGCAGTAGTGCCGTGCATCCCCAGTCGGCGTTCTCGGAACGAGCGATCGTGTGCGATGCGGGCCGTTCGTCTCCTGAAGCACCGCCAAGGCGCGTGATCCGTGCCGCATTATCCGTTATCAGCTGTAGAATTAGCCATAGCCAGCATGAACAGGGTTGACGAAGCAAGCAATGCATATGCCATATATATCATCTTCCTTACCCTTCTCCGGATCATGCAGCATTTTCTGTCCTGGTCCAGCGTAACAAGTGGTCTAAACCGCAATGACGACGGATCATAGAGGACGCGCCACGTAATGAGCGGTGATAATGAATTGCAGGCTGATCGGCGATGCGCTGCGCAGGAAGCCTAGGCATGCGGAGGATCAGCGCTAGAAGCGGACGAAGAGCGACGAGTTGAGAATGCCGCCATGACCGGATTTGCGGATGAAAATGTATTTGATGCTTGGCGCGTGGATGGAAGACATGCTTGGCCTTTTCAGCAGTGATATGGCAAGCGATGTCTACTTTTGGCGGTGCCAATGGGGCTGCGTCAAATAAGAAGAGTCCCAAAGTGGAAGGATAGGGGTCGTGGACGCAACTGCGATAATGGCACGAAGAGACGCAGTACTGCTGGAATGCTCCTGTGACGTTATTTTGCCGGGTGGTGAATTGGGTGAGGCCCGGAGCGTGGACCGGTGCCGACATAGTGGACTTGGGATGCCGATGGAAGCTTTGATCCGACTTTGGATGTGTTGTGTGTGTGTGCCTCGTGTTTTCGCTTTGATTGGCGGGCAAGGTGGAGCGGGCCCATTCGACCGGAAGCAAGTTGGATTTGTTGAAAGCCTAGGCAGGTCTCGATCCCACCTCGGCCCTCGTCCCCTTGTTCCCCCTCCCTTCCCCCTCTTCCTCTCCCACCCAACTTGAACGTCCCCCCTGGGAAAGCCTCGCCCCATCGCCCTCCCGTGCCCCCGCCCCTTGTTTCGACCGAGGCCTTCTCACGCCCGCCCGCCCGCCCCTTGCCTAGAACGTATCCTCCCCTTCCAATCCCCCGCCCCGCGCGCCTCGCCCGTCCCCGTGCGCCCTGGACCACCGCCGCCGCCGCCGTGTTCGCATCCCTTTCGACCGGGCGAAGTGGGTAAGACAGGTGACGAGGTAATCGTGGTGACACTATTGACTACTACGCTATTCGAGGGCTAGTCAATACCCGTCATTGTAGGGTCACAACTCACAACCCACAATGTCGGCCTATCCTCACCCGAGAGGTTATCAATACGCGCCTCAGTCGGCATCGGCATCTCACTATCCACCCCCGCCGTCTCAGCACCAACATCAACAAGCCGGCCCTCCCTCTCACATAACTTCATCGGCGGCCCCTCGATCGGCGTCATCATACGGTGCACATGGCTCGTCGTCTGGGATGGGTGCTGTGCAGCAGAACGCGCTCCAATATTCAAACGCGAGCACAACTCTGCCACCGATCAGCGCGACGAGGGGACATGGACAGTCGAGTGGCACACAGCTACCCAGTCCACATATGATCGCAGCGGGTACACCGTATGCCCATCATCAGCAACAACACTATCCACCGCCGCCGCAATCAGTCCATCAGCAGCAGCATAGGTATGCTGGCGGACTGCCCACCCCGACATCGTCAGCGCCGCCACATCATGCGTATCCGGACCATGGCGCACACCCCGCCACGCTGCCACCGCCGCGCTCAGCAGGTCATGCACAGCTACAGCCAATGCCGGACAGTAGGGCGACAACGTCTGCTGGCATCAACGCCGCCGCCGCCGCTGCTGCCGCCCAGCTCAAGGACGACGACAGCTTGCCGGCCACAAGCGACTTTGTCAAGAAACTGTTCAGGTGCGCACAACCGCTCCGTACCTTCCTCTGTATGCTAACATAGTTGAATGTAGGATGCTCGAAGACCCCACCTTCTCTGCCGTCGTGTCATGGAACCCGACCGGCGACGCCTTTGTCGTCCGCGACATGACCGAGTTCACCAAAACAATCCTGCCTCGGTTGTTCAAGCACTCTAATTTCGCCTCATTCGTCAGACAGCTCAACAAGTACGACTTCCACAAGGTCAAGAATCCTGATGAGACGTTCGGGGAACACGTACGCATACCTCTTCTTTCCGCGGTGGTCACGCAGCTTACGTTGTATGTGCAGAGCTGGACCTTTCAACATCCAGATTTCCGTGCTGATCGCAAGGATATGCTGGAGAATATCAAGCGCAAGGTGCCTGCGGCAAAGAAGGCCCGTCCAAGTACGCCGAACGTCGCTCCCAGTCCCCCAGCTGTTGCGAATGGTCCCTCAGCTGCACCGACGACCAACGGCGTCCACCAGCCGCCGTCTCCACCCAGCGCAGTAAACACCTCCATGCCGACCGCGCCACCATCGAGCATCCCCACGCCGCCGTCCGCCCACACCAGCTCGACGTTCGCAGCTCAAGTTGCACAGCACTCGAGCCTTATCACAACCCTGCAGAACCAAGTCGCAGACCTTACACGCAAATTCGAGAACTCGCAACGTCAGGTCAACGAGCTTATGAACCTGTACCAACGCAACCTTGACGAGCTCGTCTCCGTACGTCAGGCCTTGGCCGAGCAGGACTCTGTCCTAGGCGGGTTCATGGGATACACTGTAGGAAACAAGGCGAAAGTCGAACCAGGTTTGACCAACGGCATGCCGCCGCAAGTCGCTACGAGATACCTCAATGGGACATACGGGCAGGTCGGCCAGCCGCAAGCTCAGCAACATCAGAGTGCGGATACGTCACCCGCGCATTCGCCTTCCTCGGCTCGACCGAGGAATGCAGGTCTCGCTGAAGCTGCGCAGGCGCAAGCCCAAGCTCACGCAGAGGCACAGGCTCAAGCGCAGGCGGCAGCACAAGCAGCTCATATGCAAGCTCAGTCGGAGGCGCAGGCTCATGCTGCTCAAGTGCACCAAGTCGCCCAAGCCCAAGCCCAAGCGCATGCGCAGATGCAGGCCCAGGCTGCTCAGGCTCGAGCGCAGGCGCAAGCGAATGCCCAGGCTCAGGCCCAAGCTGCTGCTCAGCAGAGTGCGCAAGCGCAGGCGAATGCGCAGATGCGTATGAAGGCTGAGGCTGGGATGATGAACAACTACAACTCCCCGACGCACGTCAACCCTCAGGCCACGCTTGCCAATGGAGGTGCGATGCAGATGACCGGTATGCCGGCCGAAATGCAGCAAATGGAGGCCGCGCCTATACCTCCTCCACCTTCCGACTTGGGAGCGATGTACGGGATGAGCAACATCATGCCCGATCCCTCCGCGGCGGCGGCGATCGCTTCTCAGATGCCCCTCACACCACGGTCCTACAACAGAGCGCACGAGGCCGCTGCGGCCGCGATTGGCTTGGTGCCGGACATCGCCGACGCGCTTGGCAATGGCTCGATGCAGGTTGTGTCCAGTGCTGATCTCTTTGCCAACCTGGGCATGCCGCCCTCGCCCGCGACGATGGCGGCCCTCTCCGGATTTGAGTTCCCAGTGTTTACTCTGCAGGACTCCACGGGCGCTCCGCTCATGAGCGTCGGACCCATTCTGCAGCCGTCATCCACTTCTCCGCCAGGCAACTCCCCGCCCGGCTCCTCCAGCGGTCCAGGAATCCGCGCTCACAAGCAGCGCCGGATGAGTAAATCAAAATCAAGCATCCCTGTCATTCTTTGGAGCAAGACGCCTAAAGTGCTGGTGGTGGATGACGATAAGGTATCGCGTCAGTTGAGTCAGAAGTGGTTGAGCAAGTTCGGGATTGAGGCTGCTTTGGCGGAGAACGGTGAGGAGGCGGTGAAGCTGGCTAAGACGAGCCAGTTCAACCTGATGTTGATGGTGCGTTTGCTATTCTCCCCTCGACGAATCTTCTTAAGTATGTGCGCAGGATATTGTCATGCCTGTCATCGACGGGATCGGCGCTACGACCCTCATTCGCGAGTTCAACCGAGAGACACCGATCATCTCGATGACGAGTAACGCGAAACCCGAAGAGATTCTGACGTATTATACCCATGGTGCGTTCTTTCTCCACGAGTCTCAGGCTGTAGCTAATCATGCTGGACAGGTATGAATGACATTCTTCCCAAACCTTTCAACCGCGACTCGCTCTTCGCCCTTCTGGAAAAACATCTGAACGCGCTCAAGGGCAACAGCAAAGTCCTGGTCGACCGTCCTCCCTCTCCATCCCGTCCACTTGTGCAAGCCAGCATAACTGAAATCGAAGATGAAGAGGAGAGTGATAGCGAGGATGAAGTGCAAGTCACTCCTTTGGAGAAATTGAACGTGTCCACCGAAGAGTTGGGCAAGGTCGTGGAAGACCTGAAGAACTTTGGTGTGGATTTGCGCGCCAATCGTGCAAATGGCGATGGACAACTGGCACCGGCTGCCAATGGCTCGATACCCCTGAATGGCAGTGGGGCGATGGATCTGAGAGCGTCTCAGACCAAGCGCCCGTTGGATGAAGCACAAATGCCGGATGCGAAGCGCCAGCGCTATGCTGCATGATGGGCCTGAAATGTGTCGCCGTCGTGCCAGCCGCAGCCAGTCCCTCTTCTCAACACCTGAAGGACTCCGAACTTCCCTTTTCTCTCCTTCTTCCCTCTCTTTCACTTTATCTCGCCGACGCTCGACCTGCTGGCCACTCCTGTATTCCACTCAGATTCCCGTTTACCCTGTAGCGGATGAGACCAATGTATTTTTCTACGAAGGCTCTGCCCTATGTAGCTATACCGCAATCAAGCAATCGCAGTCTTTGCTTTCATGTCCCAATGCTTCAACTGGTAGTCCAAAATTATAGGAACGAGGTCGCGAAGCCCGAACTCAGGCCAATAGCCAGGAGTAAAATGTATCTGGGTCGACTCACAGCACTGCGAATTTATTCAATTCAGGTTGAGCATTGCGCGATGGAGGCAGTAGAGGCTCACCTGCCACAGGAGAAAGTCGCTGAGACGCTGCACGCCGCTCGTCCTCACGAGAATGTCCACCGGCGGGCTTCCTCGGAAAGTTGTTTCCAGATGCCGATCGATATCGTCCGGACTTATCGCGCTTCGCAAGTTCAGTGTTTGTTTCTCACCAAAAGCAGCATCAACTCACCTTCTCTGCTCGTCGACCAATGTACTGATGGAGGCTGCAATTTCGTTGCGAGATGCATAGGGCATGCAAACGTTCAATATCGCCCTATGCCACGTTGATCAGAACGGGCTGTCAAGAAGGATGGGACTCAGGTTACCGGTCATTGGCTGCTGTCATAGCCTCCACCTGTTCCGCGATGTCCAGAACGTCCTTCGGCAGCCTCCATCGTTCGCCAATGACATTGAGACGAACACCGTACTGCTCGAGCAACTGCCTTGCCAGAGCTCAGTACAAGGTAATGTACTAGTACAGGCACTCACCCTTTCTTGCTGATCTCTTGTAATTTATCTCGTAGTAGGCTCATCAGGGCATCGACTTCCTCTGAAGATCGGTTGAAATTCTCGATCGCGAATGCATACACGGTGACACATTTCACCCTCAGTTTGAGCAAGCATTCCAATATCTGTACGCATCTCAGATCATCCCAGCTCCTGCAGATATCGACACATACGCGTTGTAGAGATGCAAAACCATCGACGTGTCCTTCTCTGATTGCCTTTCCTTCATGTCGCGCATATCGTCGGTTTCCGTCCATGACGAAGCCGATATGCTGCGGTACCGGGCCAGCCGCAAGCACACTTAGGGTCAATCGCGTGGCCTGTTCATATAGCCAGGAGGTGATGAGGCCGTACAGTTCCGAAGGATATTGTACCATTGAGATCAACTGGAGCTGAGTGTGTTGCGTTAACCTGCGTTGAGACGCGGTTTGTGAGTTGGACCCCTACCGAAGAAGGGGCAGAAGGGGTAGAAAGTTGCACGTGGTCACAAAGTGATGGTCAAAACGCACCGCGGGGGACAGTGACCGGCGCGACTTGTCACTCAAACAGCATATATTAATCCATCACATCCAATCTCCACCACGTCCCCCTCTCGCCCGTTGTTCAACCGACCACCGCCTACCCCCAAGTTGAACGCACTACAACGGGCTAGCCATCCTCTTACACCCCATCCAAGCGACCGAAATCAGCCAAACCGGAGGGCCGCCCAACCGGCACAAGAGTCACCTTCGACACCGCATACACTCACCACTCTGTTACTCCGAGCGACAACGAGGCTACTCGCCTGTTCGCAATAGCACCACTCACCTTTGGTGGGGCAGGAGGAACAAGAGGCGCGATGACCTTGCCGGAGGGGCCCGAGCCCAAGCCGCTCAGCTTGAGTGACATGCTGCATATGGATTCGGACGAAGAGGAAGATGACTCAGGCGAAGAAGAAATCGACGATGGGATCATCGCGCCATTCGACGACCAGAGTAGCTTGCAGAGGCTGGGTGCTAACGGCCGTGCAAGAACGAACGGGCAAAAGCCCTCGCTATTACAATTTCCCTCGCAAGCTCCGTCCACCGGGGTCGATCCTGCGGCGGTCGAGTATCAAATTACGCAACTGCTCAATCAGAAGGATCACGCCGGGGCGGCCGCATTCGCCGTTGTCGTTGCTGCCGCTGCAGACGCCATAAAGAACCAAGGCTCCTCAGACACACCAGCCGATAGCTTGGTCCAACTGGCGGCGCTACTCCAGGCCGCCCAGCAGGAAGCGCAGCCAGCCATGCAGGCTCAGGCTCCTTCTCAGGTGCTAGCTCCTCCGGCTCCTATGGCAGATCCTGCATCTCCTACTCAGAGTCGGTATATGCCCTCTAATCGCCCGCAGAATGTGCCCCCGCCCTCCAGGCCAGCCGAAAGCCTTCCTTTGATGCCAGTAGTGCCCGTCGCGCTTGAACCTACTCCTCCGCCTGTTCTTCCACCTCCGGTTCCCCCATCGATCCGACCAAACGTACAACAACCCCAAGACGCGACCTCCAATGCATACAATGACATCACCGAGATCCTGGCCCACCTTCACGCCCACCTCGAATCCACAGTAGCAGCAGCGGCAGGGCGTGCCGTCTCCGGGGCACAAGAGGATGAAGTATACCGAGTAAACATCTGCGACGAATGCCAAAAGCCTTTTGCACGCAAGAGCGATTTGGCTAGACATAAGCGCATACACACAGGCGAGAGACCGTATCCGTGCCCGTTTCCCGGGTGCGGTAAAGCATTCATTCAGGTGCGTCAGCATATGCCGTTCTCAGCACCAATTAGCTTATCGGATCACAGCGATCGGCTCTGACGGTGCATTCGCGTGTTCACTCGGGTGAACGGCCACATAATTGCGAATACCCTGGTTGCGACAAGACATTTGGAGACTCTTCCAGTCTTGCACGACATCGACGTACTCATACTGGCAGGCGGCCCTATCGCTGTCCTGAGCCTGACTGCGAGAAGACGTTCACGCGCCGCACCACGCTTAACAGGCACATGTTCACACACAAACCTGGATACGTCCCTGACATGTGCGTCTTCGGATCGTGCTTTCTCAACAGAAGCTAATTAAAGTTTCAGAGGCCCGCCCGAAGGTGGTCGGCCAGCGAAGAGGCGGAGGACCGAGACGAACTCCCTGGGATACGCGACTTATGACCCGAACTATTCCCATTTGAATGGCGTATCCGGCCTATCATATGCAAACACGGACGACTTCATGCACGACTTGCACGCTGGCCGATCAAGCGGCGACAACTCCGAGGATCCAGGGCTCGCAGCCAGCGTGGCCAGCACCAGCGCTGCTATAGCCGCTGCTATCGCACAAGCTCGGGCACAAGACGTAGATTGGGCCGTCGATGAGGACGAAATGGAGAGCGAGGATGGTGAAGACGAGGAAGAAGAAGACGGTGGGTCGCGAGCCGCGCCGCCTGACACTGCTAGTTCGCCCGAAGACGATACCGATACCCGAGAACGGCTAAGACGGGCTGTGGCGGACGCACTGAAGCGTGCAGAGCCGCATGGGGATAAGCAGTCTGACGAGGTCAGGACGGGAGACTGGGTGAACGAAAGCGAAGGGGAGGAGATTGTTGCAGCGAATATCGCTCAGGTCGACGTTGAAGAGCCGCCGGAAGGGGATAAAGTTGCGCCGAGAGACGGAGAGTGACAGGTATCGGGCACATCGGAAGTGCGGCTGTAGAGTGCTGTGGAAAGGATTGGGGGCTATGTTGTCATAATTTTCGCACTGTACAACAAACAATTTTGTCAGCGATTGGAGGCGGGGAGCCAATGATTCCCACAGGGAACGGTAATCATAATTGCTAATAATTGTTGGCGAACATACAGTAATAAGCATGCAGTAACTTATGTTAGTCGCGTTGACTGACCCTGGGCATCGGGTTCAACCGGAAGATGACCGCCCGTTGGCCTGTGGGAAAGTCGGGGCAGACCGGTAAGCCGAGGAAGGGGTGGCCCCCTTGGGAGGACGCGGGGTGGCGAAGGGGCGGGGTAAGTGTAGAAGCGGTCCGCGTCTTCCGTCCTCCCCGTTTCGATCACGTTCACCCCTTCACATCAGATCACACCGATCGTCTCCCCCCGCGGCCTGCCAACGGACCCCCTCGCACATTCATAAACCAGGACATGCGACCTCTCTTCCTAACCAGGCTCACAAGACATCTCTTCCCCTTGAAGTAGAAAACGACGGGCGACTACCTCACACCCACACAGTCCAGCGGCAACGCCTTCTCCACCCACTGCCACCCAACAGCTAACTCATTCAGCCATGGCCGATAACGGGACCTCTCACTCCGATGAGCTGCCCAGCACCGACATCATCACCCTCACCAGGCACGCCTCGTTGCTCAATCTATCCAATCGTCTGCCGAGTAATTGACCTCCCGCAACAGGCACGTCCTCGCTGAGCAGTTCCGACTAGGATCCACCGCAACCGGCGATCTCACCTCCCTCCTCATCGCAATACAGGTGACCTCCAAGGCACGTGAGATCACCTCTTACCTATTCAACAAGTGAGAGCTCACAAACGATGACAGTACATTGCCAACAACGTACGGAAAGCGCGGCTGATTAACCTTATTGGCCTGGCTGGCGAGACGAATGTGCAAGGAGAAGAGCAGAAGAAGCTGGATGTCCTCTCGAACGATATCATGGTGAATGCGTTGCGTGCCTCAGGGAAGACCGCCGTGCTCGTGTCCGAGGAGCTCGACGAAGCCGTTGTTGTCTCCGATCCGCGATTGAAGGGCAAGTATTGCGTTGTCTTCGACCCGTTGGATGGAAGCAGCAACATCGATGCTGGTGTCAATATCGGCACCATCTTCGGTATCTACAGGGTGGTGAGTAGCCTTCCTGTGCGAGCGGCCATTCGATACGCTGACCGGATACAGCGTGATGGAAGCAGCGGCACGGTGGAGGACGTGTTACGACCTGGTCGTGAAATGGTGGCTGCTGGCTACACCATGTATGGGTCCTCTGCGAATTTGGTGCTCTCCACGGGCAACGGTGTCAACGGCTACACCCTGGATAACGCCATCGGAGAGTTCATCCTCACCCATCCTGATGTATGTGGAACTGCGTCATGCAAAATCTTGTGACTTACGTCTTGCAGATCAAGATTCCTTCAAGAGGAAAGATATACTCGTTCAATGAAGGCAACTCCTGCTTCTTCCATGAGCCAGTGATCAATTACCTCAACTCGATCAAATTCCCTGCCAACAACAAGCCTTATTCTGCGCGCTACATAGGTTCCATGGTCGCCGATGTGCACCGGACACTTTTATACGGTGGCATTTTCGGATATCCGGATGACAAGAAGAGCAAGAAGGGCAAGCTACGGCTTCTCTACGAGGCGTACCCAATGGCTTTTCTGACAGAGCAGGCCGGTGGGCTAGCGACGACGGGTAGAAAGCGCGTGCTGGACGTTGAGCCGACCGGTATCCATGATCGGACGCCGATCTTCCTAGGCAGCAAGGAGGACGTACAGGATGTGATCAAGTTCTACGAGGAGTACGACAAGAAGCAGACCAATGGGAAAGCCGAGTGAAAGTCCTTCCTCACCGCGTGTTCATAGGGTTCTGTGTAAGCCTGAAAGGCAGGTCTGAAGTCTAGTATCAGAGTTGGATGTGATTGTATCTCTCCCCAAATCAGCATTATAAACAAACGAGTCTTGGCGTATCTACTTGAGCATGCTCTGCCTGAGGCACGAGTACATAGTCCAGTTCAATTATCTTACGCCCACTGTTGGAAACCTGCCCGAAAGTGGCCCAGCCCAGCTGCCAGAACTGCTTAGGGCCGAGCGGATATTTTAGTCCACGTGTTTGCAGCGTGGTCCAAACTCTACGTCCCCTGATTTGCTCCCGTGTTGAACGCAAAGACAAAAGCAGCGAACCAAAACAACCGTTTCCTCCCCTCCCCTTTCCCCTCCTCCTCCTCCTCCTTCCCCATCCATCAATAGGGATATCTCACATTCCTATTCTTCATACCATCACCCGTATATCTTGCTTTTTCAAACTGTCTACTTACTCAACATTCCTCACTGTACCCGGTCAAGGTCATAAGCCAGGCCGAGACTCACCAAACCCACATCTGAAACCTGTTCCGACCCGGCCTCCATTCCAGTCGTTCCAATCAGACGACATGGCCGGCCCTTCTTCCACCCGCGACCGCGGGACGTCCGGCGTCCATCATCATCACCGCACCATCTCATCCACCACTCTCCTCTTGGTCCTTTCTCTCGTACTCGCCGTCCTCGCTGTCATGCTCTCCATCCCAAATCGATCTGGAAGCGCCAATCTCCTGAACCCTGAGGCACCCGGGTCAGGCTTGTGGGGCTACCTTACGCCAAGGCGCAGTCAAGTACTCGTTGCGAGGGAGAGCCAAGTGGCTCTGAGAGAAGCTGAGGTTGCCCGTCGGGAAGCCGAGCTGCTTGCTGGTCAGCCGGGCGGGCTGACCATCGCTTCTTGCGAACCCTGTCCAGCCTGCACTCCTGTCGCACCACCACCGCTCCAGACCATCATCCAGGAGTTCACCCGCGAGGTGGAGCCACTTTCGTCTCCAGCTCCGCCTGCTATTCCGGCTTGGTGGAAGGAGGTCGAAGAGCGTTTAGAGCTTATCTTCGAGCGCGAGCTGAAGGTCAGCGATCGGGAGAAGGACGTCGGGCGTCGGGAGGAGCAGGTCAATCGCCGCGAACACGATGCCGGGAGGCGAGAAACGTGGATCATGGAACAGCTTTTGTAAGTCTGCATCTTGTCTTCTCGCCTCGATTAAGCTCAGACGGACATTCGAAGGAACCTGAACAATCAGCCTCAGGAGATTGAGGAAGAGGAGGTCATCTATGAGACGCGCAGACCCAAACCCAAGGTATCCATGCCGCCTCGCTTCTGACACCGCTCTGAGCACGGGGGGCATGCACACTGAGAGAACTGTACATAACGACTATGAACACCGAATTACGACTATGGACGACATTTGCCCTCGATATATTCCTCATGTACATACAGTTGCGTGGCCCCCCTTTGCTTGAGCTTCCCTGTCTGTCTCGCGCTCTTGATTCAAATTATTGACCATTCGTTTTCCTCAACAGGAACTGCCTCCTTCTTCTGCAGCACCGCCACCCATGCCACCACCTGTCACCGAATACGTACACCAGACTGTTCAACACCAGACTGTCCAGCAACCCGTGCGCCAACCGCCACAGCAACCCCTGCAGCAACCGTTACAGCAACCCATATATCATCAGCCCAGCCAACAGTCCGCCCCTCCGTCACCTATGTCAGCACCGATGAAGACCGTGCGGACTAGGACCATCACTCGGACGTTACTCCCCGAAACGCCGGTTGGCACTCCGGCTCAGACCCGCGTTGCCGCCCCACCTACCCCAGAAGATTTCTCCTCGACCGCTGACACTCCCCCTATTGGCCGCACACGGAATCCGCAACAGGTTGTCGAGGTTGTGGAGGAGGAGGTCGCAGATGAAACCCCTACTCAGCCCATGCCGGAGAGAGAGACGGAAACGATATATGTGCGGGAGCGGCCGAAGAATCCGCCTCGCGGATGGTGGTAGGTTGGAGAGCTATGCGTGGAGCGGCGAGCTTGCTTTGCTTATTCACGCTGGGGATTGTACTTCCTTGTGCATAAATTTCCTGTCACCCACGGCCATTTCTTTGGGCTTCTTGCAATCTTCCTCCTCTTGTTACCCCTTTTGCCAAATATTCTGATACTTTCAAGATACGGATGACTGTACTGTAAGTAGTGTAGATGCTACATAGTATTAGTCCGATTACGAACCGAATGAATTTCAGTTTGGGTTAAACCCTGGATAAATCAATGCCGTTACATTCCCTCATCGAACACGCGACTGAGTTTTTGAGGCTACGCGTCGGTTTGGGATGTCACCTGCTTTTGATATCCTTTGAGTATCATTGTTACTCAACTCTTCATTCACCGCTTCAACATACCCTTTACTCGCTACCACGATCAAATGTATACCCTTCCGGAGGGGCGACGACGCAAGAGTCACATCCCACCCCATCTCTCAACCCCTCAGCCCGCAACACCATCCACTCCAATCTCCCGCTCCGCCACCCAAACACCCCCTTCGCTTTCAGCCCGGCCAGCCTTCGATTGGGATGCGGCGAGGGCCAACAGGCCGATATATGCAACGCCAACAAGGTCGTCTGGAAAGTCAAATGCGGGTTCAGCAAGCGTCCCAAAGTCCAGGCCGAGGGTGTACAGGCGAGAATCCTTTTGGGAAAAGTAGGCACGTGTCCATTCTCCTATGCACGATGAACCTGATTTTTCAGGGCGGTAAACATATTTGATCCTACATCATTGTGGGACACTTTGCTTTCTTTACCTTCTCACATCCCCCTTCCGGAGTCCCGCGTACTGGGCTTCGCTGTAGGAGCTCTGCTGAACCTTTGCCACTGGTGTGTGTGGTGGGCGACGTTCACGGAGGATGACAGTGGGTGGGAGCTCGAAACGAGTCCCAAGGCAGGGCGAGTTTGGTTTTGGGTAAGCCCAAAAATCATCCAAACAGACCCAGGCTAATGAACACTTAGACTGGCGCTGGACTAATCTTGCTCGGGCTATCTTGCTTGCACATGTACCTGACATTCAGTATGACCCGAGCCTACCAAATGTTTTATGCCAGAGTAAGCCGCCGTGCCGCTTTTCTTCCACGATTCTCTGAGCTTCCTCTATAGGAACCTCTGTCTTCGGCGCACGCGTCGTTTGTTGCCGTAGATGCCGCACTGGAGGGTGTGCCCGAACCGTCGGTAACGGCTCGAACATGGGAGAGTGCCTGGAGGCTTCTTAAGGCTGTCTGGCAAGTGGAATAAATGACCACGCCAGCTAATATGATGACACTGTATCTCCAGGAATTTTCTCGTGGGGGCTGAGAGAATCCCAAGCCCAGACCAACTGCTTTCCGCAAAAACTGTACAGCAACTTGACGTGTGGAATCCAGGAGACGGTCAGCTAGCATTGCTCATGTCAAATCGATTCCTTTGCAAATGTTTCCCAACCCTGACCGTCTCGCAGTACATACTCTCCCGTCCACGCCCTTTTATTCCAGGTTTCCCCGAATTCGCTGGTGATCTTCACGATACTTCCCGCGCTCACAGCATTTGTAAGGCCAACGTCTCTCCTTGGAATTACCTCTGATGACGATGGCACCATGACAGCTCTTGGCTGTCGTCAGTATGTATATCGCCCTTGTGCGTGACCGTCAGATCATCGCGGCTGAAGTCCTTCACGAGTATAATGAAAAGGTGCGGACTTGCTTTCACCTAGAGTGGGGCGCTCAACAGGCGCCTCGCAGTTCGTCTACCCCACGACTACGCCGGTAAAGAAAGATGCAGAAACCATGACACACGAAGCCGAGATCATCGACTTCCGTTGGAGATGAGGCGGAAAAAGAATAGGGGTATAGTGCGTGGCATTATAGACTACAAGTGGGAGTATGCAAGAAAGCCGAGTCCAAGTTCCACCGTCGCTTCTCCTGAAAGATCAACGTTCATCTGGAGGGCGGCCGAACCACCCCATGGGCCAACCGTTGGTGTCAATGTCTCGTCGTGGTGATGACTTTAGCCCAACCACCTACATAATTGATATCGTCGTCATCATCGCCGAAGAGGCTTGGAAGGCTTGGTACGTTCAGGCTGGGACGCGCTTTCGGCCCGCTCATTGACTGTGTTACCCGCCTGGACGGTACCGACGATGACCGCTGGACGTGGGAAGGCGCGGACGACTCCGTTCGTCCACTTGATGCTCGAGCGCGTTTCTCACCGCAGGGAGCCACCATGGCTTCTACCAAGGATGTAGTTCTCTCAAGCGGGCGCTCGGACATCCCAGATTCGCGAGAGTGTGACAACGACGGCGGGGGTTGCGCTTCGTCGAATTCAAGATTGGTGTTGAAAGGGATGCTGGACGTTGCAATGGTGGATCGTACCTGGAGACGAGGCTGCTCGGAATCGAGAGACGGAACTGATACGACATTGCAAGATGGCGAATGATCACATGGCCTTTCGAGCTTGCCATTCGGAAGATTAGATATTCGTGTTGCTGGCACTGTCGATCCCTCGCTTTCAACCTCACTGGCTGCCCCATCAACCTCTTGTGCAGTATTGGACGTGCCGCTATGGCTCGCCAAAGTGAGCGCGTGGTCCCCAGTCATGTCCAATCTCAGCGGGCTATCGATTTGACATTCACTGACACCTTCACTCTTTACAGCTGTCGAAGCTGGTTCGCCTTGTATCAGATTCCCGTTGGGGGCCGATGTCAGCCCTTCCGCAAGCGGTGCAGCCATTAACCCTTCCGATAACCTTGGCGACGGCGCTCCAGAGTTATCCTCAGTTGTTGACGCAGGTTCCTGTGGAGGTTCAATATGATCGGACTTGAGCAGTTTCGCATTAGTAACGCCGAGCAGGCGTTCAGTGTCTCCGAGAGGACTCAAAAGGATAACTGGCAGATCCGTGTTCGAATTTGAGGGGTCGTTCTCGGATGGACCAGGGATGTGACCCATTCCCTTCTCGTCCTCCAAAACGATGGGAGGTCCGAGGAGTAAGGGCTCGAGGTGGCCGGAATGATGGTCACTGTGAGTGGGTCTTTCGGGTGTCGGTACATCATGGAAATCCACTTTCGGATCCTTGGGGAGTTCAGGGGGATAAGGGTACCTCGAAGAGGTGACAACTTGATCGGTTTTGGCGGTGGGAGAGGCAGATCTACTGCGCTCAGCGTAATAGCGACTAGCGCTGGGTATCCGGTTGCCGATCAGCCCGCCGCTAACTTTGCGATCCGAGGTCACAGGAGCTGCCAAGCCTGGAACAAATTGACATGAAGGGCTCAACCACTGCAGTACAGGTCGATAAAATGCACTCACCGAAGGTAGCACCAGCTTTTGGCACAGGCAACCCACCCGCAGCTTCGAAACGAGCAATGCGGTCCTTCAATCCTTGACCTCCCGGTCTGGTAGGTAAGTCGGCGGACTTGCGAGGGGTCGATGGTGGCGGGGTATTCCGTTGTTGTAGAGCAGCAATTCGCTCGGAAAGGGGTTTATCGGCGGCCATTCAGACGAGGGTATAATTGGACGGGATGGTGGAATGCATGTGCCCCCAAATGTGTGAGAAGGGACTCTCAAGTGAGAGAGACGATAACGCCGGACAAGAACCTCATCCCTACCGAACGATGGGCGGCGGCTGTGCTCGGACGGCGCGGCTTCTGAACTCGGTATGTCAGTGGGATGAAATCGAGCTAGTATTGGGATGAAATCGAGCAGGTACATTAATGGTAGAACATGGGTATCGCATAGATGCAAAGAGGATATCTCGGTAGAAGAAGACTACAAATCATGCTCCCATTGCTCGCCTTCATGTTCAATGTCCTCGTCACGCCCTGTACCTTTCGATGCCCAGAACGCCCGCCGTGCATTCCGGTTCTCTCTTCGCTCCTCGAGAAGAGGGCGTTGAGTCGCTGTCGAAGATGCCATGACTGGTGACAAAGACATCTCCGACGGCGACTGATCTTCCTCATATGTCAACCCTACATCGGCTTTTCGAGACTGATTGCCAAGCGTGTACCGAGACTCCGGACTCGCGCTGGTATTCACAGTAACAACAAGGTCTCCGTCATCCTGATTCGCATCAGTGACTCCACTCTGACTATTTCCCGAACCATCTTCTTTATTGTAGACTGGATCCGCCAACAGTATAGAGCGTTCGTCGCCGCCATTTGCAACGGTCGGGGGCCATAAACCGGTATGCGGAAGCCCGAGAAAACTTTGTAATGAACCGCTGCTAAACAGCATCTGCACATCGCGGCGGAAGTTGAGCATCTGTACGATATGAGGGATAGAGTCGAGGCGACGGTAATTGATACGCACAGCTTGAGGAAAGTTCAAGATACTCCCAAGGAGACTGAGCTGTTTGCTGTCCCTTTCTTTGAGGGATACGAATCTTTGGGTATGCCGGGATTCCAGTTCTTGTGCTCGAACAATCAGGCTTGTTGAGAGGCTCTCGAAGGCCGCTGCGAACGCGTCCTTGACCTTTCCAGCCGAGGACGACCGAGCCACATCATTGCCTAAAACGTTGAGAGGATTGCGTCGCCTCGGCCAAGCAACCGGCTTACTAGGGTCTACGGGGTCCTCGACAGATATCTGCATGCGAGACCCTGACCTATCTTGGCCCGTCCAGCCTCGTTTGTGTCTTAAAAAGTAGGAGCCCCCATCTCGGACCGACAAGCCTACTTCGCAGTAGTTGAAAAGGCGGCCATACAGCTCCAAGAAGTCGAGTAGCAGCACTCCAAGATTGAGTTGCGGGTCGATCTCTCTTCGACGGACTTTGGGGTGCATCTAACCCGAATGCTCAGGGAGGGCGAGACAGGAACTCGGGATGCACATACCTGAAGAAAACTCACTACCATGCAGATAACTGTGTAGCTTCCAAATCCCCCACTGTATGGTTCATTCAGGCCGCGCTGAGCAAGAAAAGCCTTGATCGTCATCACGAGCGGCCGAACAGCGGGCATGAACGCAAGAAAGCGATTCACCACAGTAATCGCATGCAAGCCATTGGTTTGATTCACGCTGATATCGACCTCGAAATGCCCTACATACTGTCAATGCCTGGCCATCCGGACATCGATAAGAGCATACCGAGCTCAGTCTTGAATTTAATGATGGGTACTCCACACCAGAGATCAGCATTAAGCGATTCACGAAGGGACTAGGCACACCTCGTGCTCTCGCAATCAGATTGATCCTCCGAGACACTCCTGCCCTTTGCAAAAGGTGACTGACATCCGAAAGAAATGACACTACTTGATCCTTATGATCCACCGACACATATGGATGGTGCACGACGAGGTCGATATCGCTGGGGGTTCGTCAGTCAGAGCCAAACAGGTATGTTTCAGTCACAAGTACCCATTAGGGAAGTACAGCCGGGTTTCCTGGCTACCGAAGGCTAATACGCGGGCAGCCGGCCACTTCCTCGTGATTGATCGCCTGATGCATTCTACCACCATGAGTCGCACGCTGTGCTCTTCACTCTTGGGCGCAACGTAACGGTCGAACGCTTCTACCTCCGCATTCAGGCTGCTTCCTGTCAGTAAACCTGCAGCGCAGTCTGCGCTGTTTTACTCAACATGTCTATCGCCGTCTCATACCTTCCAGGTCGGAGCAGTTCCATCCAAGGCGTGGCCCTATCATTTATCCGCAGCCTCTCGTTTGTGTCCTCTTGATCCAAGGCATCAGCCTTCCTCTTCAACCCTCTCGGTTGACTACTGCCAGGACTTGGGACTCGTCGACGTGGAAGCTCGTCGCCGAGAGGGACATAGTCATCTCCGTTCTGTATGGATGGGAGATTGGCGTTTGCTGGCCCATAACGTGCCATCGGCTGCGCGGCGCTGGAGACGAAAATGCGAAGGTGGTGAGTCTATGTTAATTCGTTTTAGGGTCTTGAGACGCGCCCGATCTCAGGGCCGCGCGAGTATCCCATTATTAGGTAATACAGTAGGTATCCCTCAAGGACCGTCTGAACCCTCAAACCGCCTTGACACCCGCTCGGAGTAGGCAGATGCATCCTCCTCTTGCCACACCGGAACGACAGCAAGGTAAATCTGTTCATAGAAGCAATTGCGCCTTTGTCTGATCCCGGACTACAACCTCTTGTTCAGCTTGTGGAGAGTTCATAGAGGCATTGGAACGTTGTCATGCCGCGGGATGGTGGATGCGCTATACTGGGGCTTGCAATGAACAGAAAGATGCGTTGCGGATGTGCTTGAGACGCGAAGTACGTCTCGTCAATCACGCTCTTACTGCCTCTCATTGCCTTACAGAGGATCGAGCGGACCAAAAAGAATGCTGAGGAAGCTCGAGCCCGCCGCGCGGCCGCACAGCGGGCATGGGAAGAGATGGCCTCAGAATAAATCAGCACGGAGGGACTGTCTATCTACAGTACTCTAACCGCTCTGCGTCGCCATCGATAAGCTAGTCCGTAGGCTGGGGGTTGCGCGTAGCTGAACCGAGCCAATCCGTTCTTCCAATCTTTATAGTCTGCTCAGATCTCTTCCCCAGATGCCCTGCCATGTCACACTGTTAGCCTTTCCAGTGATGCAAAAGTCCACTAGCCTACCCGAATAATCCAGTCAAAGAGCAAGAGAGCCCTCGTTCTTGCGGATACTGATTCCGACCAGTATATACTCCTGGGTTTGGCCTTCATCAGCACTGGTGAAGTTTCGAGAGATGTCGTACGAACCTCCAAGCATACATTGCGACGATCCCCCCAGCGAATGACGTCGTTCCGAAGTCGAAAACAGCTGCATTGCCCACATATGCTAGACTGCCCAAGTGCATGTATCTACTGATGGTTAGCGAGGGGAGATATTGCAACTGTCTTTCACCTTACCGGAAGGGGCGGAAAAATGCATCATCAAAGTCGATGATCTGATTTTGGAGCAATATCTGCTCATGTTTGGCGAGATAATTGAATTTCTTCGCAAGGTATTTGCCCTGTTGAGATGCGACTTGGGCGGTCTTTAAGCCCGCCATTCTCTCAGCAAGCACATTGGAGCCCAGGGGCAAATTGCGCACCGCAGGTAAAGTGGTAATCTTGGAACTAATGTCTTGTAGAAGTGCTGTAAGCTCATTGAGCCCGAGACGATCGTCACGGTCACTGTCAAAGGCGTCGAAGATTTCTCTAATATGCTGGAGATGATCTTCTGCCAAGGGAACCTTCTGCTTGATCTTCGTTACTGGGACGTTCGTCAGGTACCGTCAGCAATTTTGTGCACGACCCCAAGAAACTCACCCATCACCTGCCACTCGTTGAAGTCAATCTGCCCGTCGTGGTTCACGTCGCACTGATCAGCAAGATCGAGGACATGTCGGACCAATGATGTTTCAATCTTCATACCCAATAACCATCTGGCAACACGGATTGATAGAGCTACATACGGTGCTCGCATCGCCAATTGCGTAAATTCCAGGGGCCCCTTTCACCCGCAACTGGGAGTCCACTTCTATAGCCTGTGGCAAGTGTCAACCAGGGCAAATCGATAAGGAAACGGCGCTCGCCTTCTTATGCACTTGATTGGGCAACAGTGCCACCATGCGCTCCACAAAAGGGTTCATGGCAATACCGGTTGACCATAACACGAACCCCGTCGGAATCTCATGGGTGGTGACTTGTCCGTTGGGATCTTTCTCATCGTACACAACCTTGTCTGGGTGAACGGCCTTAACTCTGCAGCGGTCGATTAGTTGCTGCAGCCTCCAGCATGGTCCCACGTACCTCGCGTTCACCACGAGCTTGACATCATCCCGACGAAACTTTTCCTACAAAATGGTCAGACTATTCAGATGCATGAGCATTCTGCGGACCTCCGCATATTTAGAGATATGCTCGCTATAGGTGTTGAGAATGTGGTCACGCGATTGGATGATGGCGATGGAAACTTCTTCGCGGCAAAGCTTCGGATACTGCGGAAATGGTCACGTAAATCCTGCTGATATCAAGGGCTAAGGCTGACGCACGTAATTCATGATATCTTCTTGACAAAGGTCGTAGATTTCCTTGATCACGTGTAAAAATATCACTGGGTCCAGGAGAATAGACAAACGCACGGCAGCTGTCTCTACTCCCGTGGGCCCACCTCCGCACACAACAAAACTCAGCAGCCGTTTCCGCTCCTCGGGTGTCGTGGTCGGGAGACTAGCTGTTTCGAAGTTATCTGGCACCTTTTGGATTAGTGCACCATTGCGCAGCGGGTCACAACGTTCCTACCAAGGATGCGGCGGCGGATGGCTTGCGCATCAGCTATTGTCTTGAGTTGGAAACAATTTTCAAGTCCAGGGACGCCGTGCGTGCTGGATACAGAGCCGCACGCGATGACAAGCTTGTCGTAACTGACGGAGTGCTCAGCGCTGACCCACACTTCCGAGACTCGATGCGCAGTACGGTACGTATAGATTCCTCTTCGACCCATCCGGCATCGTCGTCTCAACCTCCAAGAGACGTTCGCCAAGAGCACAGTCGACCGCCTTGCCAGTGATGAAGTGGCCTCTCACTCGTGCGACGATTTTGCGTATAGGTTCGATTAAGGAGCGGACTTGCACTGTGCCAACAGCGGCAGCTTTCGGCCACCCTCAGTATATGACATTTCCAGACTTCGACGAGACTCACAAGGAAGGAGCGGGGTAAACCAGGTGAATGTGTCTGGGGCAATGACCGTGACATGGTAGTCTCCGGGATGCAGCGTCTTGAGCAGTGACATGGCTCCCCACCCACCCCCTACTATGACAAGCTTCGGCTTCTGAGCTAGCTTCTTGTTCTCTTCGTCCTCCTCATCATCCACCAAGATGCTGGCTATAGGCAGGTTCTTCGGACCGCCCGTTTCCGGATGCAGCGCAAGAGGATGCACCGGCACTCGGTCCACATGCTTGGTGGAGTACGTCAGAGCATCATGCGCTAGAATCGCCGCCCCTGTAGTCAAGATGCCAACCGCGGTCGAGGCTGCGAGATATGCCGACCATTTCAGGATCAGCAGGCTTCGACGGATATAGAGTGTTGCCCTAGAACGAGGCTGCTCTTGCGCTTGTGTCCAGGGCCGGGAAGTGCTGAAGTTTCGAACTTGGGCGCCATACTTGCTTCGGTAAATGGCCTGCAAATGTGGCCTCGGTGTGCCTAGCCGCAATGCGCTCATTCCTATGAGCGTATTCCCAGCCGAGTCTCAGTAAAGTGCTCTATAAGCAGAGGGTATCGATGTTGAGCATAGGTGGACGAGGACAGAGGGTAGGACCCTGTTCCCAGGTGACGTCAAACACCCTAACACCGCCACAAGGGCTTCCGCGTCCCGCGTCATCGCTCGGTTCGACCCGTAACGGCGCCCCCCCCCAATGCGCGGCCCCGCTCCCCCCACGGGACTTTGAGGGTAGAGCTTATTTCTACCTTGCGACCTCGCGTATCCAGACTGGGTTCAGATAATCCCCCATTCTTCCGTGTACGCTCCGTGGAAGGGAGGCATTTCTCTTCTCTTGTATTACCCGCGCTACTCTCGACAGCGATCCACAAATTTGGTGTACAAGGGAGAGTGTCTCGAGCACCCCCAACACTACCGTGCAGGTGGAGGTCGCTAAGATGTCCTACCACTGTTGTGCCCATGCCGCTCGTCGAAGTCTGGAATGAGTGTGAGACATGCGTCAGCATAAGTGATGGACTGACTCTATTTTGCCAATGCGACTGAGTTGACCGCTGCCCGGCGCAGCCTATCAAGAGTGGTCATAACTCACAGTGTGCTGTTCTGCTTGAATTTTGAGACATCTCGATGGCTACATACTCAGCCAGAGCTTCGTGGATGGGGATTTCTTGTGGGGGCCGCCGCGTCCCCCACTAGCGACGCACGCTAAAGTGACATTGAAGTGATAAGCCGCTCGCACCGAGCGTGGTCATGGATGTGTTGGTCACTTTGTGGAATGATTGAGGTACCGTCCCGGCGTCCTCACTGCCCTACCTCCATACGCACCTAAAAGCCTCTACGGGCGCAGCCATGTTGGGTCGAATTCTCAGGGAAATATGACGCACCCATGTTGGCACAGCCGCAGACTACCTAGGTTCTTATGCAACACACCCCCCACAAGGGCCAATTTATTTCCTCACCTTGCTGCTGGGCTGCCCATTGTCTTGGCTGTGGACATTTTTCTACTCTCACATAATGAAAGGCTGATGCTGACCTGTAGTTCACTGTAGGCTGGTTTTCCCTCCATGCAATAAAATCTGAGGCCATGCAGGTACTGTGCAGTCATCAGTACCAAAGAAAATGAAGAGAGGCGCAAACTGGGCTATAAACAGAAGCTGTGGTGGTGATAGCATGACATACTGAGGATTTGTTGTTATTTCTCTTGCAGGTGGCAAAGACTACAGGCAAAGAAGACTATTGCTCTTCAGATGTGGATTTACATGAGAAGGGGTGCAAATGAGGAGGAGGAAAGCTGCATGGTTATTCTTGTTTCACTCACCCAAATCTACAGGGGAATGGAGCACTCTTATCCGAGATGATGAAGAGCACAAACATTAGTCTTCAATTTGAAGCAAGGTTGAGCCCCCCCTCTTTTCACCGGAGCGGGCTATTACCATTGGACACTCGTCGTACTTGGCCGATGAGAAGACATGCTCTCATGTTGGGAACGGCAGCGGTGTTGTGTTGAAACAAGCTGCGGCCACGAGAGTGCAAGATAGTAGGAAAAAATGTCCCTGCGCATACAGGACGGAAGGAAGGTCTTGCGCCCTCACACCAGATAGAGGGGAGCGAGGAAAGATGTGTATCTTAAGGTGGGCAACGGACTCCTTCTTTGGAAGCGCAGCGGTTGAGAAAGACTGACAAAACAAGAGCTGAGCCCTTGTCAGCGCGCAACTTCTCACAGGACCTACCTATCTTGCATGGGTATGTTTAGTCCATTCATATACCGAGTGACCTAATCCGGCGAAGTGCCTTTCTGACATCATGCAGAGGTCTAGAAGCGCTGGAGGAGAAATAGCTTAGGAGTCTGGGTGAAGGTGAGCAGAGCGCAGCCGTTGCTGACTAAATGGTCTCGCGGGGTGCGCATTGGATACCGCAGAGCTATCTCACCGCATACGCCTATCAGATTTAAGCGTGTCAACCAGCCGAACAGCGAGAGAGAAGATTCTGTGGCTAGCCACCATGCTTTACATAGCAGGTATCGACGGAGGCAAGGGTGACGAGCGGTCATGTTTGGAAATGGTCCCTGAGATCCGCGTCGCGAACCAAGGGTTCATCGACCTGGGCTGTTTTGGATCCCTCCTTCGCCAATTGAGCCCAGTTGAAGTCGGCCTGTATCAGTTGTAACCCGGCAGGCGTTCTCGGACAAGAACGCACGAAGCGGACACGACGCCTGTAACCGATACAGCATTGCAAGTGTACCGGAGTGTTAAGTAATGCACACGCGCTTGAAGCCGCCGGAATACCAAGATCACACTGTCCCTTACGCGTCCCTCTCCAGACTGTGAAAGGCCGCGCGACACCCACACGCAGGACCAGCTCGCTCTCGGCCACCGTGGACACGTCGATATCAACCCCAGTTCCCGCCATGTCTGAGGGAAGGAGGGAGCATGTTTTGAGTGCTAAAACGGAATTGCGCTTCGAGCTTGATCCTGGAGAAACGCTCTCGCTGAAGGTGAGTACCATCGGTTGAATTGAGCAAGAAGCTTCTCACTTCACTCAGCTGTTAACGGGTCGGGCTGAACTCTTCGGGGCTGAACTTCCTCGTGATCGAACCTATACATTTAATGGTGAATGTAAAGCAGCTGCATTTACCTGGCATGGCTGTACCATAGAGATGAGTCCGCGATAACCAGGGACGGGTCACCACTCTGACCTCCTGAGCACGTCACAGGACATGCCTCTACTGAATATGTGGCTGAAGAGACGCCAATGGTATCATATGTAAACTGCCACCTCGTATTGGAGCAAATGCGTGTGAAAGCAGCCATTTCGCGACGCAAAGGCATACTGAGTTCAGTGGAAACGGAGGCGCCAAGAGTTCTCGTTCTCGGAGCTGAGAATAGTGGAAAGACAACACTTTCGAAAGTTCTGCTAAATTACGCGCTCAGAGCTGGTCAGGGTTGGTCTCCCTTGGTCGTCAATCTGGATACTTGGGATGTATGTAAGCTTGACCATGCACCGCACCTTCCCATCTGAGCCGATTTTCTAGGGCGCTTGGACGGTGCCGGGTACACTCTCGGCTTCCCATCTTAGTTCGCCCATAGTGGCAACAACAGCCGCTAATCCTTATGGATCAACGGCCACCTCCGCTCCCGGCTCGTCGTCCTCGGCTGCCCTATTACCCTTGGTCTTCTGGTTTGGTCACGTGGAAGCCAAACATAACTTCGACTTGTATCGACACCTCCTTTTGACGCTGGCTCAGAAGGTCGAAGCACACACTCAAGAGTATCTGGAGTCCGCCCCGTCTGGCGTAATCATAGACACACCGGCAGCCTTTGCCACTCCCACCCAAATCCAAGGTCAAGGCGCCGATAAGTACCCTCTGGTGAATGATTGTGTGCAGGCGTTCCGCGGTCAGTAGTCCTATCATGCGCATTTTCTACTCTAACGCTATCAGCGCAGTGAATACCATAGTTGTGGTGGGTAACGAAAAGCTTACGGTAGAGCTGCAAAAGAAGTACACGGACGGTCCACGGCAAATTTCCGTCGTGAAGGTTCCTCGGTCCGGAGGGGTAAGTGGTCGACCACGAAGATGCTTTTGACTTACTGTCAACCCCTGCAGGTCGTCGAAATTGATGGTGCTTGTCGCCGACGGTTGGTCTCACAGCAGTTGCGAAGCTATTTCTATGGTGCACGCCCTTCTAACCAAAGGGATGATGAAGGCGACTTCGACCCCGAAGCCGCGTTAGCCCCCACATCATCCGTCATAAGTTTCTCCGACCTGCATCTATACCGCATTGGAGAAGGTACGCAGCGTCATCTGTGAGAAGAGCACTGTTCTGGAAAACTCTTTCTAGAAACGCTCGCGCCATCATCTGCTCTACCTATCGGCTCCTCTCGGGCAATATCGACGACGCAGCCTGTTCTCGTGGACCCCACTTCGCCCATGCATCAGTCCCGCCTTCTCAACGCTGTTGTGGCACTCCTCACTCCAGCTCCGCCGGCTGACACCAAAGATTTGAAACAATTGCTGGACCGTAACGTCTCCGGATTTCTAGTAATGTACAGGCAAATTCTGCTCGACTTTCCCTTTATGCTCATTTCATCGTAGCACGGCTATCGATCAGGACAGGAGATCCTACACCGTTCTAGCACCATCGGCGGCGACTATAGAAGGTCGGATAGCTATACTAGGTTCTATTGAATGGCAAGAAGCGTAGCGCGACTGTTGGGTTGAACTGCCGAACGTCCTACAACTGTCGACCCGGCCACTGCAGGAAGCAAGGCTCGTATCCGCGTACGGCCGGCTGCGATACGGTCTCATGGTAACGACCGCTCCGTTCATGTGCATGCATCTATACACCGTAGAGGAGAACGATCCAGTCTCATTTGCATCGAATTGAGGTTGTTTACGCTGCATAAAGGGGCCCGTTTGAGATAACCCAGGGCGACAGGCACTCACAAATGGATATTTACTAGCCGGTCCCACTGGGAAAGTACTGCTCCTCTTCACAGCGTGGCAGGACTGGCGTAAGTAAGCTTGCGCGTGTGGCGCGGAGTGGGGAAGCACGGACGCAGGGGCGCGCGCACTGTAGTTGACCGAAAATGGCCTGCCCTGAATAAGCATCATCTGCTTCCGCATTTCCTTCTCCGGGCTCCGTCTTTCCCCGTCGTCGTCCACCTGTCGAGTTGTTCGTTCACTTCACCAACCCACCGTCCATCCATCACCATGCTCGCGCGCTCGAGGCCTCTCTCTCGCCTACAGCGCTCTGCGCTCCGGGTCAGGAAGGCTAACAACCTCCTCTTCTCCACTTCTGTCGCGGCCTCCAGACTTTCTGGTGCTTCCCAGGTGGCTCCCCAGGCTGCCAAGCAAGTCCCTCGTTGCGCTTCTGCTTTGCCTTCAGGTTCGGTGCACAACTCAGGGGACTTTGCTAAAGATGCTGAATTGGCATTCCAGTACGCTCATATGCCACCGAAGCCAAGGGGCAGATCGGTGCCGTCAAGGCCGTCATTGGCCCGGTTGTCGATGTCCAATTCGAGACCGAAGACCTTCCTCCTATCCTGAACGCACTGGAGGTCCAAGATTTTGCCGGTGGTCGCCTCGTCCTTGAAGTAGCTTCTCACCTTGGAGAGAATTCGGTCCGCACCATTGCCATGGACGGTACTGAAGGATTGGTTCGAGGGCAGAAGGTCGTAGACACCGGCGCCCCCATCCGGATCCCGGTTGGTAAGGGCACGCTCGGTCGTATCATGAACGTCATCGGTGAACCCATCGATGAGCGTGGACCTATCAAAGGCGACAGAATGAACCCCATCCATTCCGATCCACCCGCGTTCGTTGATCAGTCCACTACCGCTGAGGTCCTGGAAACGGGTATCAAGGTTGTGGACCTGCTTGCGCCCTACGCTCGTGGCGGTAAAATTGGCCTTTTCGGCGGTGCGGGTGTGGGGAAGACTGTGTTGATTCAGGAGCTCATCAACAACGTCGCTAAGGCACACGGAGGGTTCTCAATCTTTTGCGGTATGTTCCCTTGTTGCTACTTATTCTAATCGCTAATCTTTGCCAAGGTGTGGGTGAACGAACCCGTGAGGGAAATGATCTGTATCATGAAATGATCGAGACCGGTGTCATTCAGTTGGATGGCGAGTCCAAGGTGGCTCTGGTGTTCGGGCAGATGAACGAGCCTCCTGGTGCCCGCGCTCGCGTTGCTTTGACTGGACTTACCATTGCCGAGTACTTCCGCGACGAAGAGGGGCAGGATGTCCTGTTGTTCATCGATAACATTTTCCGCTTCACTCAAGCTGGCTCCGAGGTGTCGGCGTTGCTGGGTCGTATTCCATCTGCCGTCGGTTACCAGCCGACGCTCTCCACCGATATGGGTGGCATGTAAGCAAGTTCGGGTTCATCCCTAACCGTGGTATGGCTGATAGACCATTGCAGGCAAGAGCGAATCACCACTACGAAGAAGGGATCCATTACTTCCGTGCAGGCCGTCTACGTGCCAGCCGACGATCTGACTGACCCAGCTCCTGCCACTACCTTCGCCCATTTGGATGCTACCACTGTGCTGTCTCGAGCCATCTCCGAGCTCGGAATCTATCCGGCTGTTGACCCTCTTGATTCCAAGTCCCGCATGTTGGATCCTCGCATTGTATGTGTTCTTGCTTGATGTGTCTTCCTCCGTCTGATTAGCGTGTCAGGTTGGCCAAGAACATTACGACGTTGCCACCGCCACTCAGAAAATCCTCCAGGACTACAAGTCTCTTCAGGTTGGCTTTTGCTCCCTTCGTAAAGAAGACTGATTCCTCAACCACCTTCTCTCAGGATATCATCGCTATTCTCGGAATGGATGAATTATCTGAAGAAGACAAACTCACGGTCAGTCCCTCTGCGTCGCTCCCCCTAGAACTGCATATGACGAATATCTTGTCACAGGTCGAACGTGCCCGAAAGATCCAGGTACCCATCCTGCGTTTTTATATGAGAGATCAGACATCTCACGAGTTTTGCTAGCGTTTCATGTCCCAACCCTTCCAAGTTGCGCAAGTCTTCACTGGTATCGAGGGCAAGCTCGTGTCACTGAAGGATACTGTTCGGTCCTTCAAAGAGATCCTCAGTGGACAGCATGATTCCTTGCCCGAGTCCGCCTTCTATATGGTGAGCAAACGCGTATATCTTCCCGTCGAGACTGACTCTTCCTCTCTCCAGGCGGGAACTATTGAGGATGTCAAGGCCAAGGCGGAGGCGCTTGCTAAGCAAATGGGCTCGTAATTCACGGCTAGCAGTACTTAAAAATAGGACCCTATAATATATCCAGTGGCTTCGATGCAACTGATCGTATTGCTACAAGTTTGCCGTTTCGACGCTCATCAAAACTAGGTCGCATGAGCAGCGGCAGCGTGGGCTTGTGCTGTAATTCGGGTTCGCTATTTTCCGATGCGTTAAACACTTCAACACTCGGTGGCTAGGTTCGAGTGGTAGGTCGATTCTCGGCCGACTCACGGGTCGTAACAAGAGCTAGATTGGTCGGACACGGTGTGTATTGAACCGGGCCGGTATTTTTCCGAAGGCATGGTGTGATAACAAGGGTCGCAGTGCCCTGTGCCAACAAGCCTCGCTCTTCCTCCCCCAATCCATGATGGCAGCTACTTTCCTACGCTCGGGGAAAAAGGTGAGTGCACACTTTCTACAACATTAGAGATGCCTGACAAAATGAAACAGATTGTAGCCATAGGGCGTAACTACCTGTTCGGTCTCTTTCGCAATATCCCACTTCGGAATGCACTGCTGACGTTTGGTTGGCACAGTGAGCATGTCAAGGAGCTCTCAAACCAAGTGCCGAAGGAGCCGTTCTTCTTCTTGAAGCCGACGACCAGCTACGTCGTAAACGGGGGCAAGGTGGAAATTCCGAGGGGCACAGTCGTGCACCATGAAGGTACGTCGAAGCTTGTGAGCCCCGAGCTATCGCGCTAATCCTCTTACAGTTGAGTTGGGCGTGGTCATCGGCCGGGGAGGGCGAGATATTGCAAACCAGCAGGCCATGTCGCACATTGCAGGTTACGGTACGTGTCTAATTGCCATGTCATTATTTGTGGCGTGGGGTTTGTTCATGGCACATCGCAGCGCTTGCCATCGACATGACGGCAAGGAACATGCAAGACCAGGTGAAGAAGAAGGGCCTGCCCTGGTCTGCGGCCAAAGGTTTTGACACGTTCACTCCCGTCAGGTATACGGAATGAATTTCTTAGTATGGTTGCTTGTGGTGTTGAACAAGTCTGTAGTGAATTCATTCCGGCCGATCGAATTTCAGATGCGCATAACCTTCGGCTCTGGCTTAAGGTCCGTGGCTTCATGTCGACGCGTTGGCTGTCTTGGTTGAGGCCTTCCACTAGATCAATGGTGAGACAAAGCAAGATGGTACCACTGCGGACATGATGTTTCCCATCTCCCGCCTGATTGAGCACGTCTCTTCTATCATGACTTTGGAAGTGAGTCGCCTTTTGTGGCACCCCGTTCTCCCTCTACCTGACTGACATTCTGTGAAGGAGGGCGATTTACTTTTGACCGGTGAGCATCACATGTCCCAGTGAGAGTATATTTGACCGCTCTTAGGTACACCGTCCGGAGTGGGTCCGGTTTTCCCAGGTGATGCTATCACCGCAGGCCTGGCACTGCCCGACGGTTCAGAGACGCTGGCGGAGCTGAGCCTCACTGCCGTCCAGCGAGAAGGAGGGTATGCATTTACCCCATAAGGGATGGTAACGAAGTAGATGCCATTGGTAATGCTGTTCTACGAGTCGCTCGACCTCAAACTCCGCCATCCGGCACGTCTGGTAAAGTGCGCCCGATCTCCCCACCATCATCGGGGTCTGGAGGCCATTGTTCGAACGCTGCCGTTGACCCGGCTGCTTCAACATCAGCGTGGAAAGAGCTGTTAAGATCTGCGATCGTCAAGACGCGCTCTGATATGGAAGGCGCGGGCGTGAAAGCTATGTCGGCATCATCCCTATCGTCGAAGGATAGAGGTGCGTCATCTGCAGCGGTGCTAGAGAAGGAGCCCCACTCCTGTACCGCCTGTGAGAACGACATCGCGTGCAAAGGGTGTACTCACATCGTCATCATCATCATCTTCGGGAGAGGTCACCAAGACGGCATCTCTGTCGTCCAGCTTCATTCAACGTGAGCATGTGTGAAAGAGGGCGGCTAATTGGGAACTTACTTCCGAGCCAGTTATGCCTCGAGACGACGAGAGGCGTGCTGACACTAGCGACGCAGAGCTGCCCGGATGAGCCGCCAAAATTACTGTCGGCGCTCGGCTGGCTGTACCTGCCATTTCATCGACCTGAGTGCTGAAAGTCTGCGGCATTCGCGTGGCCGCGGTTGGCCTTGTTCCCCCAAGCACCTGTTTCTCTTGTTCTTTTTGTATGCGGTGCTGCTTTACAAACGAATCCCATTCAGGTTGTGGAAGGAGCGAGCCTAGCGATGCCTTCATGGAGCTAGTGAACTCATCATAGGCTTGGATCACATCATCAGCCAGGAGCATCAGATGCCCCCGAAAGCCGCCCACGTAGTGGTCTTTGTCTCTGTGAAAGTGTGAAGGCTTAGTCCAATCCTCAAGCGGCATCGCAGGACGTACAACGATTCGCTTTCGTGGCGATGATGACTGAGAATCCGTTCGATCAGGCGGGCGTCTTTCAACAAATTTACAGTCAGGTCGTGGTTGTAGCCTTCTTCTACACGTCCTGTAAGGATCTGATGTACGACATCGTAAACCACCAAATGCAAGAAATTGTTCCAAGGGAAGTCAAAGAATAAAGTCTGGAGCGCCACATTGGGTGAGTCTGAAAGACACGGGACGAGGTTACTCACCAAAAGCGTTTCAAGTACGCCAAGTTGTAAGTAACGCTGCTTTAATTGATCCCCGAGGCACAGCGGTTCGCCTTCATCGGCAGTCTCATTCGGATGCGTCTGTGGATCAGTTTCTTCCGGATCCTGGAAAGGATCGCTAGACGGCGACAGCCTTCGGCCTTCTGCTTCATGATCTCCTGCTTCGATCGTTGATACGTTCGGGTGATCATCGTCAACAAGAACATCTTCCAGCACCTCTTGAAGAAGCTCGTCGTCGGCCGAGAAGGAAGAAGCATCAGTGGATGATGCCGACACCGGCAATTCTTTCGCAGCGTGTAATTCACTCTCTTCGCCACTTCGGTCGCTGTGAGACGTGTCTGATGGTCCGGACGCTGTGACTCTTGCAAGCTCGCCCAAGCCTTGCAGCCCGCCCAATAGTCTCCCTTCACTGTCGTAACTGGGTCCATCACCGGGTCGTCGATTGAGGAGAGCCATGTTCGACGTATGGTACAGCTCGGCATATAATTCGCATATACGAAGGCGTTCAAAGGTCAAAGGAATGACCGGCCCCATGGTCGTCTCGAGCGGTTCAACCTACGAACGATGGTATCCCATTTGCGGAGGTAGGCTGGGAGACGTAAACCTACCGATGTCCGCGGATGCAGCAGGAGCTCTTGGAACTCCTGCAAACGGGCACAGACGGCACCAAGCAGATGACCCAGGTGGACGATGCCCACAGTTTGTGCCAGATTGGCCAACGCTGCTTCGAGGGTTTCGCGATCTTCAACATCGGTATGCGCTGCACCAGCGTCTTCGTTCGGCGCTGCTTGAGCTTGATGTTGTTGTATCCCTATTAATCGATTACGCAGGGTATGGAAAAGTACCGGCTCGTAGTAATCAGAGTGATTCTTGCGGATCAATTCTATCACCACACTTGTGCCATGGATCAACGCCGAGGCTGCCAGTTCCGGAGGCGGAAGTGGGGGACCCTCTTGTGGGCTCTGGTTACCGATGTCCTTATCTTGCCGTTCGTCGGTACCCCTACCATCTTCTTTGTCGCCTAGCATATACCCTACCAGCTTAACGACACATCTATCCGCTGCTAGCTCACGAACGAGCTTGTTGGAAACGGACACATCTTGCGTGGGATCATCAGTGCCTCCCAGAATATTGACGTTGCCGGGTGCAGGACATGAGATGGAGATGATATCTTTGAGCAGTTCGGAAACGGCAGCATGGACCTCAGAGCGTTCGTAAGGGGACAGGAGGGTCACCAAGGACGGGATGAAGCCTTGTGCAGAAAGCCACTACTAGCGCATAAGCAGGCTACCGGAATTGATAAGAGGGTAGAGCGCACATCAACTGCTCCAGGACCGTCTATTTGACCATCTGACTTAACAATACGGAAAAGAAGGTCGACGATAGCCGGTATTTCAATGTGCGCGAGGAGCTTGGACAGGACATCTGGCACTCGTTTGATGAATTCGAGCATCTGTACCATCATCAATGGGCATGCCCTTTGCATCTGATAAGGGGATAGTATCTGACCTCAGCAGGTTTCTTGGTGAGAAACACGGAGTTGATTTTAGTGAAGCGCGACACCATAAGCGGGTTGCTGAGCATATCATCGGTAGATTTGTCTAGGATCGTCTCCCAAAATGGGAGCATGATGTCCGTTGCATGCTCTAGGCAAGTTTCGACGATCGTCCATATGTCGCTACACAATACCTCTGCTGCTAGATATGGGAACCTATAGCAAGCGATGAGCTCGCGCAGCACAAGTCAAGGAGATAATGACCCGCTCACTTGAAGCTGGTCCTCGGTTCCACATCTATCTCGCCGGTCACGTAGCCTAGAAGTGTGCGTAGGACCTCAGGCCGTTGTAGGTACTGGACCAAGCGAGGGTTTTGAGACTTGCATTCTTGCAGGAGGTCGTCGTCTTCGAGGACATTTTCGACAGTAACGTCTTGTTTCTCTAGTAATGCGTCGATCGAGGAAGTACTGTGGAAGCCAAATCTGATCCAGATGATGTGAGCTGATATGTTTCTAGGATCAAGATCGCTGACAGACCTCCAGTACATGATGTGGGTCGCTATTACCTGGCTCACCGACACCAACGAGAGGAGGTGGCACGCCTGGAATGAAGCTAGGGTCCGAGTCCCTGGCTAGTAAGCACGTGATTATGCAGTAGCCACTCGGCTCAACCATGATTGATTTATATAGTGTGCCTTTGTGGCAAGTAGCATCTTTACTTCTTCCGAATTTCCCCGGACCTTTGACTCACCGACATCGAGGTGTGTCCGGTTGAGCAGCTGCCGATCAGGTACGAGAGCGGGGCACTTCCCATTTAAGTTGGCCGCCGCTAGATCCCCGTAAGTACTGCGCGAAGGACATTGAGTGGAAAACGCAAAGATAGTGACAGTACCAAAAATATTTGGCTTCGCTGCACGGGAACACGTGTAGAACTGAGCACTTGCGTTATGCGCCTGCGCAGTTCAGTACAGTATACTTTGATCCATGTTAGCAGATTTAGCTGTAAAACGAGGTCTTGCCAGCCTGGCCCGGGTATCATCATATGTCGCGTCGCGCGACGCGTTCCCGTCCCGGATGCTTTTGAGTGTGCGGGCGACTGAGCACGCGCCGTACATGCACCGTTTGCTTGGGCGACTATCACACAGATCACCGTCCAAATCAGCCGTAATCGCGAGTACAGTTATTGCTTGATGGCTAATAAGTGGGAAGAATACGTTGATCGGTATGCATAATGGCAGGATCATATGCCGGTCGGCTCACCCGAAGACTGACGACCTCTACAGCATCCACTATTCTGACCGGTACTCAGACGACAAGTTCGAATATCGGTGCGCCGACATGCGTTGACCGATATAGTGTTATGTGCTAACGAGCTGTAGACACGTCATACTTCCAAAGCCCTTGCTCAAGCTCATTCCCAAGAACTTATTTGCACCTGACGACTCTGGGACGCTCCGACTGCTAACAGAACAGGAGTGGCGAGGTATCGGCATTACACAGAGTCTGGGTTGGGAGCATTACGAGGTTCACGGTATGTTCAACAGATCTGTGATCTTCCTCAGGCGTTTGACGGCTTTCGGCCAGCTCCTGAGCCCCATGTCTTGCTCTTCCGCCGCCCGAAGAACTATCAACCTCCAGCGCAGGTAATGCCGCCGGCGCCGGCTCCGCAGGCAAGGATCAGGGCAGGGGGGAAGAAATGAGGATTAAGCTCAGCCAGAGATAGTCATGGCATGATGGTTTCCTTCTCTGCACTGTTTTTCTTCTTATGTGGTCGTACATGTAATAGCAATCCTCTCAGCGACCACGGCGTGCAAGGCCGGCTGCTCTGCAACGTAGCATCATGCACCCGGACATCAGCCAGTGACGCGTCCGCCGATGAGAAGAACACCGAGCCCACCAGCACCGGGCTGTCTGTGTCGCCGCACATGCGCGTTATATGCGGACGTGAGGTGTTCACCTCAACAGGGTCATGAGAGCGATATCAGGCAGTTTGATAATGCTGTCCTACCGTGCGAACTGACCGCCCGAAATCGCCAGGCAGACGGAGACTGCCAGTGGAGATAGGGAAAAGCCGTAGGAGCTTGGTGAACGTGGGAGTGCGATACGAGGACACGAGCAAGGGGTGCCCGCAATTGCGCCGAGCGCGATTGGTCAGGGGTTGAGCTGCACGGCATGTGGCCTGATAAACGCAAGCTGGAAGACTTCGGTTGATAGAAAGATTTTGAGGGCGAGGCGGTGTACATTGCGAGGTAACCGTGACGCCCGCGGGGCCACTGACCCGCCCCGGACGGCAACCACCGCAAGGTTCGGGGTGGGTTGTGGAATAGGCAGAATTCGAGCTTAGCCTGTGGAGAGCAAAAGACGGTTCGACGGCGGGCTCAGGTGAAAAGGTCACGGCGAATGCCGAATTCCCCCTGATTCTCGTCAACGTTTTCGATACTTAAATCGCCGGCGACGTCCTTCACGTCTAGCACACCCATCTCAGGCTTCTTGCCAGCCTTGTGAAGGAGCACTTACGACAACATTACCCGCGGGTTGATGTCTTGGTCGGACAAATCTGACACCAACGGAACTGCCACACCCGGCGGATCTTTCGGTTCCCCGCGACAGGTCGGCGTCTTCCCTTGGTTGGCGTCACCAAGACCTCGCCAGCTTATCAGCTCCTCCTTACTCAGGAATCGTCAACAGCTCGTCCCGCCTTTCATCGGCAGCAGTCCCACCAGGCAGGCTACCGTAGTCCCATCGGCCTCATGGAGAACCGTGCGGGACGAGCGAAGAAGAAGGTAACGTTCGTCTGCGCTCCGGGTCCCCGCATGACTCAGTTGTGTACAGGTGCTCCTTATGGGAAAATCAGGTAGGTTTGCAGATCTACTGCGAATGTGAAAGATGTTGATTGTTGCATGGCAGGCAGCGGGAAAACGTCCATGCGTTCCGTAATATTGTGCGCACACATTCTCTACGCATTTGAGCCGATTCTAAGTTATCTCACAGCTCGAACCACCTAGCTGAGACGACCAAGAAACTTGGCGCAACTATCGAAGTCGAGCAGTCTCAGCACAGATTTTTGAGCGATTTAATGTTGAATCTGTGGGATTGTGGCGGCCAAGAAGCATTCATGGAAAATTACCTGCGACACGACCAGAACCAAATCTTCTCCAATGTACAACTCCTCATCTACGTGTTCGACATATCCGCCAAAGAGTACGAGAAAGAAAGGGATTTCGGCTATTACACCGACTGCCTGAATGCCATCAGAGAATACAGTCCCGGAGCAGAAATATTTGTCTTGATCCACAAGATGGACCTCGTCACCTCGGACAAGCGGAAGGACGTATTCCTGCGTAAGAAACAGGAGCTCTTGGACCACAGTGAGGATGTGCCCATTCGTGTATTCGGTACTTCGATCTGGGACGAGAGTCTATATCGTGTACGCCTATTCTGTGTGACCGTTCTTGCAAAGTCACTGACCGTCGTTTCATCCTAGGCCTGGTCTCGAATCGTTCATACGTTGGTCCCCAATGCCCAGGATCTGACCAATCACCTGGACGAGTTCGTGGAGGCTTGCTCTGCTGTGGAAGCAGTCATCTTTGAGAAGGCCACAATGCTTCTCATAGCATGGAGTAGCCAAGCCGGAGATTTCTCTAAAGATGATCTTGATGAAGAAGACGAGAACGAGGTTACCAGTTCCAGCATGGAGCTGGATGACAGTGGTATTCCGGAAACTGTGCTAGATGGACCTCAAGACGATGACGTGTTCTCCCATGCAGCGGCGTCGCTACCTCCAGATCGCTTCGAGAAGATCAGTGAGATCATCAAACGGTGGAAATACGCTCTCTCGTAAGAACCCGGTTCTCCTCTCCGCTGCGTGCACTGACGTCAGACATGAAAAATATTAGCAACAGCAAGATGAACTTCAATTTCCAAAACTGGGTACAAGAATGGGATAACTTTACCGCTGTCTTGGAGAGCCTTACCCAGAACACCTATATCCTCGTGATCGCAACAAATCCGCACATATGTCAGCGCATCCTTCCTGCACTGATAGGGAGACTAACAGACTTTCAGTACCTGGCGCTCTCAGACTGAACATAGAGATGGCAAAGGAGCGTTTCATTGCTCTGCAAGCGGGCAGGAGCCGGTAATACCACTTCCACGACTTCAGCATGTAGAATGCGAAGCAGATACCCCACCCCCACTCAGACCCGTGTTCTTTCCGCACTAAGCTCAGCCTCGGAAATACCAATTCCATGGACAAGCAGTGGGCCATGCGTCCAGCGACGAGTGATCGATTGCGATTCTGGTGGAGCGCGCCGAACCAAGAAACAAACGCAGCCGCCTTTACAAGCTCGTGGCTCCAAGCAATTGGCTCCCGCTCGTCCCAAGACCTGAAGCCAACTTGAGCCAACTTGAAACCGCTCCGCTAGCCAGCTCCGGCATGTTGTGGCCCTGTGCAACGGCGTTCGGCTGCGGAACGAAGTCGGAATTGTTCAGGCATCGGACCGTTGATGCCGATTGGTTCGTGGATGAACATGCGGGATATATGCAACGGCACTGCCGGCAAGTGACAGACATACCAGGTAGACAATACACAAAATGGGTGATAATAACAATCGGGTTATTGTGTACGCTCTGTTTCTGCTCGGATCGAACCAGCAGCTTGTGTTTGTCTGAAAAGCTCCGGGCTGAGGGGACAAGACAGAAGCCCGGGGCTCGAGGGTTGCCTTTCCGTTCCCTTGTCTGCACTGTCTTGGCCTTGCAAAGAACAGAGCTCCACGTACGGGCACGTTGAACATGGAGAAGGGCGTTGCGATCATCCGCGTATGGCGACAACCCGTACGTGGCGGCGACATTGACGTCAACGCCCCGTGCTATTCGAAAGCCGAACGGGGCGCAAGCCGTGGAAGAGTTACCCGAGCAGCGCGACTCGTGCCTCCTAGCATACCAACTTATGTTACTGGTAGCGGACGAGGCAATGATTATGGTCTTGCCTAAAATGCCCAGGACGCGCAGAAAGTCTTGGGCAGACAGAGAGGCCAGGCACCGTTGAGGTCCCAAGAATTCCAGGACGAATATCTGCCCAGGCACCGAGGTAAAAGACACATTGAAATTGTACAAGCGCAATCGGGAGGACAAGCGAAGGGAGGAAAAATACGCTCGACAGCCCCCAGGCGCTCCAGCCGCGAGTTGATTGACGGGTGCTAATGCGGGAGTGATGCACGACGCGGAGGCATGTTGCGATGGCCGAAGGGATATTGCACACGTGCCCTTGTGAAAGGACCTGGATGACTGCATTAGAGAGAACCTTTGATAGCAGGCACCGCATCAGAAGACGAAGGAAGCGACTGTTGCCAGGATGCTGGAACAGTGAGTGAGTGCCAGGCTTTCTTGCATCACTTGGCTGTCAAGCTCGGTGCGGCTCCGATAAACTCCGCATGGAGGAGCTGGATTGATTGTATAGTAGCTAAATCGGGGAACATTTATGATGAAGGCAGAAATGAAGCCGAAGAGCACAATATGGAGCGCCCGCCTTACAAGGCATGAGCGAAGCGAATCTTAGGTAAATTCAGCGTCATTTGGAGTGAATAGTACTGCTGAATATGGGCAATCAGGTGGCGCTTGCAGCCCTTGTGATGAGCGGGAGAAGGAAATAAAGAGACCATGAGGATGGGGAAAGGGCATGATGATGCCGATTCGGCTGACGGCCGATGAGGTGCAGAGGAGATGGAAGCGGACGGTTATGAAGGAGAAGAAGATGGAGTGTGGCGTCGGAGGAGATGGAGGGGAGAAGGCTCCGGAGCGGGCTGGGCGCGACTTGGTTAGATTTGGGTTGGGGGGGCGAGTTTACGTGACTGACCCATATGATTCTGCGGATCATTTGCCGTCCTCCTCCTCCTGGGTTGTGTTTTTTTTCTCTCCCGCTCGAGCTAGAGTTCCTCCGTTGCTCCGCTCGCGTCCGCCGAGAAGGGAGAAGGGGGTGTGGACGGACGGACGGGATTGGGAGGGAAGCAAAAGTGAGCGCGGTGTTAAAATTGGAGATCCGCGGTTTGTAGGTCCCGGCCCGTTGATGGGTTTGTCCCTTTGGTGGTTTGGTTAAGAGTAATGAGTGGGTGGTGTGGGTGTGTGCCTTGTGAAGCTCCACAAGTCCGGGACCCACATTCCCCCGTTGGTTACTGTGCTCTTCCTTCTCTCGTCCCTGGGCCACGGTTCCTTCCGCGGGGGGGCGCGCCCCTTCCCTCTCATTCCTTCCCCCCTTTCCACGCTCCCAAGCCGATTCGGCCGTATTTCCTCTTCCGAGATGGATCCACCTTATATATCCCGTCGATCCGTCAACCTGACACACACACATAAGCAATCCACCCCTCCCGTTGCTTCGTTGCTCCTTCCCCCCCAATAACCTACCTCAACCCATCCTCACACTTTATTTCTTCCCCCCTTTCGCACTACTGCCATTACAGTCGCGCACTCCATAGCCATCCCCTCCTAAAAACGCCTACCTTCGATATCACCTCCTCTTCGTCTTCCGAATTTCCGACCATGAAGTCCTTCGTCATCTCAGCAGTAACACTTCTCTCCCTTTCCGCCGCCGCTTTCGCCGCCCCTGCACCTCCCAAAGCTGACGGTCTCTACGGTCCCAGCTGGGCTGGTGGGTACAAGCGCGAGGCCGAGGCTGCACCGCCCAAAGCCGCCGGTCTTTTCGGCCCTTCGTGGGCCGGTGGATACAAACGCGAAGCCGAAGCCGTTCCTCCCAAGGCTGACGGGCTCTACGGCCCCTCCTGGGCAGGAGGTTACAAGCGCGAAGCTGAAGCCGCCCCTCCCACCGCTGACAATCTCTACGGCCCAGATTGGGCAGGCGGGTACAAGCGCGAAGCTGAAGCCGATCCCAAGGACGAATGTCTCTATGGTCCTTGCTGGACTGGTGGCTACAAGCGAGAGGCCGCGCCCGAACCGGTTGCTGCTCCCGAACCCGAACCCATCGCTGCCCCGGAACCTGAGCCCGTTGCGGAAGCCGAAGCTGCCCCCCCTCATCCAGACTGCGTGAGTAACGCTTGATTTACTCAAAAGACTCGCATTGACACAGATCGCAGCTGTACGGTCCTTGCTGGACTGGTGGTTACAAGCGCGAGGATTGAGTTGGACACTATCTTCCGTTTGTGGGAAGGTGGGATATGAGTGGTCAATGGTTTGAGCGTTCGTAGCGGTGGATGGAGGTTGGAAGGTACCATAGGATTTCGTTCTACTTCACCTGCTCACCATATCTATGCCCTGTCCACTGTTAATTCTTCTCGTCGCTGTTCACCACTTCGTTGTACTCTCGTCTTGTTCTGTGTTTCGCTTGACGTCCTGTTCGTCAGCCCCTACTGTCCTTTCTCCCGGTGTCTTCTATCTCTGTGCTTTACGTTACAATCCACAATTTTTGACACGAAAATATGGAGCGCTAACAGTACCGAGGCCACGAAGGGCATTTATCCAATGTGAAGGCTTGTCGCTGAGGGCAGTATCGCAAGCATTCGTCCGAGAAGGGCAAGGGATATGCAGCCTAGCGAGCACCGCACCGAACTTGCCATAGCACGCGACAAAACTGAAGGAGGTGAATGAGTCGCTCCAGAAGGTTGCGATTGGTTTGCACGCGCCGATCGCACCGGCTTCTAATCTCGAAATGGGTGCTTCTGTTCCAGTATTGCCTACATAGCCCGCCTCCCAGAAGCATGGCTTCTCGTATTATCTTCTGACTCGGTCCGCTTCGGATGTTTGAAACACTCTACTGCAGAACCAGACAATGGACACGGTCCGAGACCAAATTCAGGTTTTGCCCATCTTGAGACCGGATGAATGACAGCGGTGATAGCGGAGATTGGGCGTGGGCCAGCCACCTTCCCCGCATACATCATTGTGTTGGCCTTAGACAATACAAGACAGAAGTCCTCTTCGACCAGCCTCCTCCAGCCAAGCAGGCCTGTGCGCATAAGGACCCATCGACGCGTGCGACTCGCGGGCACATGACATCAGGGATCTCCCAGTGGTTCCGCGTTCTTCTGTTCTTCTATTTACTCTGAACGGCAAGCCGCTCCGATTGAGTTTGTCCCGCCATCCTCCTTCTTACCATCATATTCTACCCTTATAGCTGTCAATATCTCTAGCTTCGGCCAGCCGTCCGAGCTGATAAGCAACCTTCTGTCTCGAGATGTCGTCCACGCATGGTGAAACCAATTTACAGTCCATGTTACACCGGCCAACGGTCACTGACTGCTTTTTCTGGCAACATTTCCTCAGACGTTGACGAGCACGCGGTCCTTCTCCCCAACGGCTCCACTACTCGCCGGACGTTTGCAGACGTGCTGAAGGGCAGAGGCGAGCCGGCCTGGGGGACATCTCTCCGCTTCTACCTACTCAGCTCTTGGGTCAACCTGCTTCTCGTTTTCGTGCCGCTGAGCGCAGCGGCGCATTACGCGAACTGGGATGCTGGGGCTCGCTTCGCCCTCAGTTTCATGGCTATCGTACCTCTCGCGAAGGTGGGAGCGTGGTCCGCGCAGTGAGGACACTTTCTCAGGGAGCTTGGCAGTTGCTCGGCGAGGCTACCGATCAGCTCTCGATTAAGCTTGGCCAGACGCTTGGCGGCCTCTTGAACGCGTCTTTCGGGAATGCGGTTGAAATCATCGTCGCAATCGATGCGTTGTTACAAGGTACGTCACTCATATAACGTGATGGGACATAGCCAACGGTGCGCGAAGGTCAACTCAGGATCGTCCAGACTTCGGTCAGTCTCCTATTATTGGCAAGGGCCGAGCGATCAGACTAATAGAGTGTTTAGCTGCTTGGCTCAATCTTGTCGAACCTTCTTCTCGTGCTTGGGATGTCCTTCTTCGCGCGTGAGTGTGGCTTCTGCCCATATCACGCTATGCACATACGCGTACGACAGAGGGTGTCACGAATGGCCCAGCCGCTGAGGGCACATTTGGTGCTACTGCCGCGCAAACGTGCGTTGTAATGTCACAGCTCCGATCGCGAGCGATTCTAACTGAACATTTAGGTCAACGTCCGTGAGTTGCAGTCTTGTCGTTTGAGGATTTCTGCTGATGCGGAAAGAGTTAATGACACTTTCTTGCCTAAGTTCGTCGCTGGTTGCACTTACATTCTCTTATTTACGTCCTTTGTCAGCCTTGGTTATTCCAGCAGCCTACCGTGCTGCAAAGGATAGTGGGGACGCACCCTTTCCAGATTCAGCGAGCCTCCTTCGCGCCACCTTCGATCCACAACCCCCGGATCCTCATGATCGATCCCTCCATGGATTGCTAATCATTTCCAGAGGAACCGCCGTTCTCATGTTGGTTACCTACCTTGCCTACCTGGCGTTCCAATTTTGGACCCATACGGAATTGTTCGATGAGATCAAACAACAGGAAGGGGAGGCGGAGTCAGCAAAGATGAGCATGGTTTCCGCTGGAGCATGGTATGGCATTGCCGGCGCAATTGCCGTATATGGCTGACAATTCTTAGCCTTATCGCTGTGACGGTTGTGACATCATTCTGTGCGGACTATTGTGGGTCCCTTTCTATGCCCTCAGCAGAGACGGCGGGCTAATTAGATACTCAGTGGTTGCTTCCATCGAAGAAACCGCGGAGAAGTACCACATACCAAAGCCGTTCATCGGCATCGTCCTGCTCCCCTTGGTGTCCAATGCCGCAGAGCACGTAACAAGCGTCTGGATGGCCATGAAGGTATGCGCGTGCGCCTGGAAACCTGCGAGATTATCCTCTGACTGGAGCAGTCCAAAATGGAACTCGTGATCTCCATCAGTATCGGAAGTTCGATTGTACGTGTGTGCGCCTCCGTGTGTCCATCGTTAACGAAGTGTGGCTTCATCTGACAGCAAATCGCTACTTTCGTCATCCCACTCCTCGTCATCATTGCTTGGGGGTCCGTTCGTCTCTTGTCTCACGGGATCATGAATGCTCATGCTCTTCAGCGTTAACCAACCGTTGACGTTGTACTTCGCTAACTTCGAGACCATCATCCTATTCATCGCTGTTCTGCTGGTGAACTTGCTTATACAGTATGTTTACCGCTTGCAACGCCGGGTCAGATTATTGCCTAACGCTTCGTGCAGGGACGGCAAAAGCAATTACATGGAAGGCCTTATGTTCGTGGCTTGATATGTTCTCATGTATATTGAATCAGCTCACATGACCGATTCAGGTTAATGGTCCTGTATGCCGTCACCGCCCTAGCATGTGAGCAACTTTGTGCTGCGTATTCTTGTTTACTGATCGTACTTCGCACCAAGTCTGGGTCTCATGAGACAGTAAAAGGACAGGCAAATGTCAAAAATCGGCAGGTCTATTCTTCACGGCATGGCGAGGATATTTTGAATGCTCTGTGGCTCAATGCTCTATAGAAGTAGACATACCGGACATACTGTTGTCCACACTGCATCATGCTCCGAATACGGGACGGGTGCTATCAGTGAAAGACACTGAAGTTGCTCAAACGGGACGGGCGCCCAGTGTAGGCGTCTGTCCAATTTCGTGCACTGTTCAGCGCTTTCGCGAAATTCAGATTACAGTTAGAAGCCCATGAGCCCACGCATACGCGCTGAACGCAGCTCCACATAGTATTGCGGACGGTAATGCTTCGAGCTGCGCATTACCTTCAAGGCGTCGACAACCAACACGTACGGCGCTATATAACCATACGCAAGAGAGAAAAGTCACAAGTAACTTCAAGGCATCCGATGGTTAAGTAGGCATATGACGACAGTGGAAGTACCTCTGAAAGCGGTACCGAAGAACGCACGAGTCAGGCGGCCGCACAGTATCCAAGGTGTGTGCTCATATATAGTCGCCGGCCATCACCAAACACAACATATCGACATCTCTCACTGCTGTGTCCACCGTCTGCTTTCCCAAGCACATCGTCGTTGTGACAGAGAGCGAGTCAGATAGGCGCCCATCACCGTTCGGTCACCGAGGTTTTCGGACGTAAGTTTACATCGCAATTCATTTGTGTCGGACTCGACCATTTGTTACGGCCGAAAGGGGTATTGTTGTTAGCCAATCAGAGCTCAGGGTGAGTCAGGCGTTGGTTTAGCCGGGGACGGGCGCCACACTGAAAGAACCCTGACAGCGATTCCCTTCTTTTGGCGGCTCTCCCCCCCATCGCTTCCCCACCTTTATTCCCCGTCCTACACCACACTCCCCTTCTCCTCATCGCTCCTTCCCTCTTTCAAAGGAGCGACCATATCATTCTCTATCCATTCCGCTCTCTGAAGCAGTACTCTCTCGTACAGCATCAACCTCAAAACGCTCCATGGCTCTCTCCAAGGCCATCAAGCCGGCCATCGTGCCCCTTAGGACGGTCACAAAAACTTCTTCCGCATCCCCGGCTTACCTTCAAGCACGTCAAAGGTCAACAACGACCACCCCGTCGGCATACTCAAACGATTGTAACATCGATGCAAAGTTACGAGTCAGGGAACATGTGCGCTCCATCAGCAAGAGCGCGACTGCTCGGGCTCAGGCTGCTCCTAATACGTACGTATTTCTACAGTCACCGGTTTGTCGTGACTCCGTACTTATTTGCTCGTTTCTCTTTGTCGTAGTCGTCCCACTCCTGCCCCTAGCTTTCAGCAGCCTCATCCCTCACAAACGCCCGAGCCTCTCCTAACTCACAATCGGGCCGGTCTGGATGAGTCCTTTGTTGGGCTCTCTGGAGGAGAAATCTTCCATGAGATGATGCTTCGACACGGCGTGAAGCAGGTGTTCGGATATCCTGGCGGGGCCATTCTCCCCGTCTTCGATGCTATCTACAACTCGCCACACTTCAACTTCGTCCTGCCAAGGCACGAGCAGGGAGCGGGCCACATGGCGGAAGGTTACGCTCGTGTCAGCGGGAAGCCTGGTGTCGTCCTCGTCACTAGCGGCCCGGGAGCGACCAACGTGGTCACGCCGATGCAGGATGCTCTATCGGATGGTGTTCCTCTTGTCGTCTTCTGTGGCCAGGTCGCAACATCCGCCATCGGCAGTGATGCATTCCAAGAAGCCGACATCGTGGGCATCTCTCGTTCTTGTACGAAGTGGAATGTTATGGTGAAAGATATTGCCGAACTTCCACGAAGAATTAACGAAGCATTCAAGATCGCCACTTCTGGGCGCCCCGGTCCGGTGCTCGTCGATCTTCCGAAGGATGTTACGGCTGGCATTCTTCGGACTCCCCTTCCCTACAAGGCGACCACCCCCGGGTTGTCCCTTGGTCTTCCTGAGAATCCCTTCGCTCCGCCTGCCGACCTTGCCCTGATTGAGCAAGCCGCTGATCTGATTAACCAGGCAAAGCGACCCCTTATCTACGCCGGTCACGGTGTTCTGGGTTCGGAAGAGGGTCCGGAGCTGCTAGCCAGGCTCTCCAAGAACGGGAACATCCCTGTAACGACAACGCTACAAGGTCTCGGCGCATTTGACGAGCTGGATGAGCGCAGTCTTCATATGCTCGGAATGCACGGCAGTGCGTACGCGAATATTGCCATGCAGGAAGCCGATGTAATCATTGCGCTGGGAGCTCGTTTTGATGATCGTGTGACTGGCACTCTTGCCTGTACGTGTTTGCCTTCCTGACTGGTGTGCCCGCTATATTGATGCTTTCTCACAGCCTTCGCACCGGCTGCCCGTGCTGCCGCTCTTCAGGGGAAAGGCGGTGTTATTCACTTCGAGATCATGCCCAAGAACGTCAACAAGGTTGTACAATCGACCATCGCTGTGCTGGGCGATGTGACCGCCAATCTTGCCCATCTCGTCCCCCTCATTTCGCCATCACCTCGCGAGCAATGGTTTGCCGACATTCGATCTTGGAAGGAGAAGTATCCCTTCACCTACGTGAAGAGCGACCCGACTAAGGGCGAGCTCATGAAGCCGCAGGAAGTCATCGAGGTGCTGGACAGACAGTGCGCCGACAAGAAGGATGAAGTTATCATCAGCACCGGTGTAGGCCAGCATCAGATGTGGGCGGCTCAGTTCTACCGCTGGCGTCATCCTCGCACGATGATAACTTCAGGAGGCCTGGGGGTAAGTATTTCACGATGAGTAATGGCGTCTTCTGATAATGTTTGTCCAGACCATGGGCTTTGGTCTCCCTTCTGCGATTGGCTGCAAGGTTGCCGCACCTGAAAAGATTGTTGTCGACATTGACGGAGATGCTTCCTTCAGCATGACTGCCATGGAATTAGCGACTGCCGCGCAGTACAACATTGGGGTCAAGGTCCTAGTTCTGAACAACGAATTCCAGGGTATGGTCCTACAATGGCAGGACCTGTTCTACGATGCTCGCTACTCCCACACACGGATGCACAACCCTGACTTCGTCCTTCTTGCCAAGGCTATGGGCGTGCATGCTATACGGTGCGAGTCTGCGGAACAACTGCCAGCGAAGATGAAGGAGTTCATGGAGTACGATAATAACAAGCCTGTGCTCCTGGAGTGCATGGTGGAGAAGAATGAGCACGTCTTCCCGATGGTGAGCCTTCCGAGACATCCCGGTCGATGAAGCCCTGACTGACTCCATGTGACTAGGTGCCAGCTGGAAAGGCGCTGCATGAGCAGCTCCTACATCCAAAACTCCGCGCCGCTGCAGCGGCCGCCCAACCACAGAAATGATAAGGTTGAATCCGTTTGGGTTGCATTTCTCATTGGTTATGCGAGGGGACCAAAATTAGCGGTCGCTCGTCGGCCCACCATTTGTACACTATCAAGTCTTGTTACGTTCAAACGACATCAAATGAATACCCGCGTATGCCATGTGCCGAACTTCTAGTGAATCCTGCAGAAGAGATTGCGGTGCGATAACGGAAACTTGCGGCGACGACCGAGAATAGGAGGCTCCGCTTGGGAGAGCTTATCCAAACGTCCTCGTTTGTGCGAGATCAGCTGAGAATGAACCCGGCTTTTCCAGGCCGTAGGCCTGTTCCGGACGAGCCGGAAAGCCTGAAGGGGTATGCCAGCTCCGGCGAACAGGATAGGGCCAGCGTAAGAGACCAGGTTCGTGATGCTAAGAACATGTGAGTGATCCCAACCAGATCCAGCAGCCAGCACACAACCAAGGGGGAGAGATGCCGAGCAAAGCTCCCGGGCCGCGGAGGGAAGGCTTGTCCTCGCAGGTTGACGATGTCCGATGTCCGATCCGAGGACGGGTGATAGCCAGCGATGGCAATGTATGGCGAAGCCGATAGGACTGGCGCATCGACTTCTGCTAGGGTGCTGCCGCATGCGATGCTGGAGGGAAGGGGAATGATAAGCATTGTGAGGATATGATACGTGGGTAGCAGAACCGACGAGAACGGCAAACACGGCGTGAAAGGGTGCGATGCGCGCTGTAAGATAGTGCCAAAGATGGAATAATGGCGAATAATGGCGAGTAGAAACGAGGGACGTCCGACGGTGAGCAGTCCTACGGGCGCACGGTCCGTGTTTCCCCATCAGCTCCATCTGAATCGCCTACCGAGCCCCTCTTCGGCCTTGGTACCGGGTACGGCTACCGTCCAAGTACAGGCCGTGTATGGCGGGCAACTACGTTAGTCCGCCGACGTCGAAAATGCGCGGTGAATATCAGTGTTGTTACCAGCCGGGTCTCTCTCGTCACAGCTGATTGCGAGCTGATCGCGCCATGCTTAAACCGTTATCTGTCCCCGGACATCTCCGGCTTCTCCCAGAAGGTACAACTCACTTATCAACTGACATGGCACTCGCCGAATTCTCTCTCGCCGCTATCTATAAAAGCCAAGCGGCCGTCCTCCCGCTGGCTGCTGCTGCTGCCTGCCCTGACAGTCCTGGCACCATGGCCCCTCCCGTGATGCTCCGCGTATGGATTGTAAGTCCGCGTTTGCTTTCAACGATTCCAGAAGCTGCCATCACTGATTCACCTAAATAAGGTCAGGCACGGCGAGACCAACGAGAACCAGTATGTTTTGGATTTCTCCTTTTGCTTAAGCGACTGTACAAACTGAATCTTATAGCGACGGCATCATACAAGGACAGCTGGATACCAGGCTCAATGCCAAGGGACGAATTCAGGCGCAGCGTACGGGAGAAGCTCTGCAGAAGATTTCCTTCAAGAAGGCATACACCAGTGACCTGTCTCGGGCTGTCGAGGTAATCATGAGCGACTCTGCTGTGCAGCTTCCATCAAACGTCACTTAATGACTCTTCAGACCGCTAAAGCCATTCTGGAGTACCATCCTCAGGTGGATCTCAAGCTGGACTCGTCGCTGCGAGAAAGGGTGGGAGCCAACTCCACATGCCGAACACATTCAGCGTGCTTGATGTTTTGCGCCAGGGAATGGGGATCTTGACTGGCAAGTCTTCGAGAGAAATGTCTTCCGATTGGCGCAAGAAAGCCCGAGAAACGATGGAGCCCCACGCCGAGTTCCTGCCCCGGACGCTGGCATTCTGGCGGAAGTTGCTCAACGTCTACGGGTTACCGGACTCGCTCATCCGCCCGGAGCCGGACGCACCCTACGACATCCTTGTTGTCTCGCACGGGGCCTGGATAGCCATGTTGGTACGGAATGCGCTGGCACGACAAGGCTATACAGAACACGAACGTGTGCCACCATCCAATCGCGTTCATGTAAGCGCCTCGTTCTCCTGCAAGCGGACAATCCCTGATCTAGATGCAACATCTCTTCCCCAGAACTGCAGTGTAGCGCTTGTTAGCGTGTATACCAACGGTCTTGGACAGGTTGAGTTGTACGATGACTATCGCCATCTTGTTGGGCCAGAGATGGAGGACGAAGAACCTACCGAGAACGCTGCTGAACTTGCGGTGGAAGCCAAGGTAGCCGAGACGCCCTAACGAGTGGAGATACCCCCTTCAACATATCTACCCGCGCCTTGAACGATACCCACACGCCCATCAGTCGCCTTGCACGCATGTCCTGAGCCCACAACTAACCCCCCTCTCTGTCCGACCGTCACTCCTACCCAAGATCGCTGCTCGCAGAACCACGAGGTCATGGGTGGCATTGCCATATATTAGAGTCTCTACTTGAAAGTACGGAGTCGTACATGCGGATTTGAAAGGGAATCAGTGGAAATATAACTAGAGGCTTGAAGTCATTGCGAATTATAATCTGGTTACACGGAAGGGAGTCGTGTGGTCTAGTCACCAGCGCGAGCCTATGCTTTCGCGGGCGAGGGAGACCTTCATTCTTTTATTCGGCCGGTGCGAATAAGTACGGGTGTTCAGGGAATGCCGGCGAGGGGGCTCGAAGACGGGGAGCGGCGGGGGGATATTCTCCTCCAATTGGGTTTGGCTCTCAATCTCGTCGCCGGAACTGGTCGAAGCCGTATTCTCAGCGCTGTATGGGTTCTTTCTCTTTTTCTCCATGCGAGCGTTGTGCCTCTGACATCCGTGTTAGTTCCAATTCGGCCAGGTCATAGATGGTTGGACCATACAAGGTTCCTCAGCCCCATTAACTCCTCTTCCATCTTAGGGCTAGCATCGAAATATTTGACGATGGCTTCCTTGGCCCTTATACGCCTGATTATCCATTTGACGGAGCCGCCTTGACCAGCCTTTTGCTTTTGCTTTTGCTTGAGAGCGTTGGCAGCACCGCTTTCCTTGTCGCCACGACCAGTTGCCGCTACGTCGTTCTTTACAGCCATTATGATACCTACAAAGTAGTTCAGCTCGTTTCCGCACGGCGCGGTATTTGGACATGACCTACCTTCCTTCTCCAAGCGAAGCCAGAGCGCATTCGCAATGGACGTGGAGCAGCCTGATAGGAATAAGAACGTAATGACCGGAAGGAGTTTCGCAGATACTCACCAAGGCGCTTGCGCAGAGAGCCTGGACCCTCTGGCAAGGTCTCAGTCTGGATGACTAGCTTGAGGATCAGGCTGCACCTCATGTTACGGACATCCTACACGTGTACAAGAGGTAGGCGCACCGGAAACGCGCGAGCTCTACAAACTTTGTGACGATTTCTTGCTTCTCTCGATCCTCCAGGAGGGCTGCCAACGAATACTGCTGTAATTTGCACTCGAAGCAGAGCCATCGTTTAGAGGAACGACGAGTGTCCGGAAATTGTTGCTGGAACGCTGCCACAGAATTATATCTATCCTCGCGGATGAGTAAATCGCGCGATGGTCCAGTGCTGTTGCCATACCCCATACACCTGTCGAGCATGAGGGTAAGCAAGAGATAGAGGCAATTGAGGAGATGCTCACCAGATATGGTACCACCTTTTGCACGGGCCTTCGCACTCGCACCATTTCGCACGTTCTTCAGTGTCTTTCTTTCCTTTCAGATGCTGCAGATCATATGAGCGAAAGCAGAGCAATAAGAGCACAATAACTCACAAGCTGGCAGCAACAATGACCTTCCCCTTCGTCTACGGGGCCAGGTTGCCCACTCTTGGAAAGCGGCTCTGCTTCCAGCCTCCCAGGTCTCGGACGTAATTCTCTCGAAGTAGTACTGGATGGAGCCTCGTCAGGATGCATCGTGTCATCGCTGCTGGCATCAGCAAGAGGGGTTTCGACTGCTCAGAGCGTCAATATCTCCCGCGCCCCACATTACGAGGTCCTAACCGTCCATCGGCCACTCGTTCAACCCGGATGCCTTATCATTGTTCAAGTTCATCGTGTTCATACCCGTCGTGATGAAGCTCTCCAACGTTGAGTTATGCTGACCTGCAGAAACGTTAATGATCGCACCGGGAAATCGTAGAAAGGAGTGCGAACCAGCAACTTTCTGCAGTCGCTGTGTAGCTTCCACGGTCGGCCCGCGCGTAGTCAGTAACTGAATTTCCGTCAGCCAAGAAAGGGACAAAGTGCAGGATAAGCTACCTTGCGCTGTACATGAAAGTCCCTATCATTCTCTTGGCTACCCGCATGCAGGGCGTTGTCCGACACAGCGGCTATGGATGCACTCGAAACCGACACTATCTTCCCATCATCGCATCGGATGCCCACCGGTTGTTCTTCTGTGAGATCTTGCACCTCTCCGGCGAATTCTGGGTCGAGTTCGCCCTCTCCATCACAAAGACTCTCGTGCGTGTACGCGCGACCCTCAGCATTCCATAGGACTCGACGTTGCTGCGCGTCTTCCCTTTGAATAGCGGCTTCATCACGCTCGACGTGGTCTCCAGTGGAGAGCGACGGTGGTTCATTGAACGGGAGATCGTCTAAGTCGTCGCCCTGTCTTGGAAGCATACTCGTGATAGAACTCACGCTCAAGTCGACGCTGCAACAGTCACGAATGTAAAGTGAGCGATGAGTCACATTGTCAACAGCATGGCGCACCAATGGTAATGCGCATCTAAATTGCCGACGATTATCTTCTGCGGGCGTTCTAATGCATCATGAGTGGCGAAATAGAAGCGATCTTTTTCAGCGTCTGCCTTCACAAACATTGGCGGTTGGTAATCTTCTGGTGTGCCGTCAACGTAGAACAGCTTAAAGGTAATGTACCGCTCGGCTGGGGCTCTGCGTAAGCGAAGGGAGCGGATCGAAACGGTACACACACCCGGCAGAGAATCCAGCTGCTGAGTAGCCAGAAGGAGTCTACGGACCAGATCCTTCGAGAGAGTCAGACGGCAAGCCCAATTGAGAATCCGGAACGTACGTCGAGGGATGCCTTCACTTCTCTCGTAGTCGGTACTCTTCCATTCAGCATCGCTTCTTGAGCATTGAGATTCCTCCCTCCCAGCCCAAACGTCGGCCGCGACACCGCACTACGAACAGGAGCAGAGCCTGTGGTCATAATCGGGATGACGGTGCCCGACTGAACGGTGTGATACTAAGAAATCCGGCATGAGAACTCGATCACAGACGTATCGCGCAGACATACCGAGAAAGAGAAAGTGAAAGCCTCGATAATGCTGGGATTTTGCGTCAGTGCGGTATGGTGTTGGCCCTTTCAGTCGTACTTAGTAGGGTCATTCGCATCCTAGGGCTCGGACTCAGTGAGATTAGAGGCCCGGACGTGAGAGACAGACCATGTATATAGCAATCATAAAACTCTTCAAGTAGTGCTTCTCCAAGGCATCGAAGATACCCTGCTCCTGCAAGACATTGACCCTGTTAGCATATACGCTGCTATATGCGCATATATCGACTTGCCAGGTAGTCCAGCAGCTTATCTCCAGCCTCCGAAAAGCCACGCAGAATGCTTTTGCCTGGGATGGAGCGCGGTTCCGATTGCCAGTCGTGTTGACTAGGAGGATGACCATTCACGAAGCCTGTCATTGCGACATTAGTGACTGACTTGCAAGCGAGCCCGAACAATTGCGTACCGTCAGAGAAGTTGCGCAGAGGCAAGATGCCCCTATATGCGCGTGTATCAGAAGCATACAGCCACCACAAGTTAAAGGACATACCGCAGAAATATTACGGAGTTGAAAGCAGTGGATACTAATGTTTTTATGGCTTGCAGGCTGGTCTGGGGGGTGATGGCCTTCTGGAAAGACGCATGAAGCAAGGTGATAGGAAGAGCATGAAGATGTCACGAACCTGGTCTTGCTTTTGTCTGACGGCTTGAGCCATGGTGACCGATAGCGTGCCCAAGTGTTAGGTTGTGACAGAGGTTCGAGAACGAGACAGGAGAAGAGACACTCGGCGGCGATCGTCTGGTGGATATACCACTGGAAGAAGACCAATCACGTGATACATTCGCTCCCGGCCTCGACTCAAAATCGGGCCCTCCGCGAGCGCGAATTTGCAGCATCCCCCCTCAAACGTTCGATTTGCCAGTTGCTTGACAATGCACCGGGCATGCCGTCTCGAGGGAACGCAGGGAGAGGAAAACACCGTGCACTAGTTTACTGTCAGCGCACTCGTATCTACCCACTCTGTCAAGTCGACTCACCGACACAGCGGGTTCGTGTAGGAGCGCACATTCAGTCCTCGTCCTTCTGTATTTCGCGTAGCTTTAGTAATTCCAATGTCTTGTGCAGATCTCCACTTTCGATTGATGGGCGTCTCGCCTGTTCCGACCGTTTCACCAGTGTATCAGGGGAGAGATGTGGAAGTACCCACCTCTTGGCAGGTAAAGAGTTGAGTTCAGCCATGGTAGATCATCGGACAACGCGCGTCCCTGACAGTCGACATTCCAGTTGCCCAACGCCACCTGTATGGTGATGCAGACCAATACATCCTCACCTTTACTCAACCCCGCACCATGCCATTCAAGCTCTCCGCTTCTTTGACTGGCCATAAAGCAGACGTAGGTCGTACTCCAGTTGTCGTTAATGTCGTCACTTTGCTAACCAGTCCTGGAAAGGTACGGGCCGTGCTGGCACCTTCTCCCAGTCACATTGTGTCAGCATCTCGAGACTCGACCGCTATATCATGGAGAAGGGCGGCGTCTGGCAATGCATTCTCGCCGAGTATAACATATCATGCCGGTGAACGCTATGTGAACGCTCTGGCATGGTTGCCACCCGGCAAGGAAGCTCCGGATGGCGCGTTTCTTGAGCCTCGGATTCGTGTTCGTGTGCTGATGACGGTGTGTGCAGGTCTTGTGGTGACTGGCGGCCAGGACGCCATCATTAACCTATTTCCTCCTTCCTCGTCTGATCCAACATTCTCACTGCTTGGGCACGAATCCAATGTATGTGCTCTGCACACTGGGCCCGATGGAACGATCATTTCTGGTTCTTGGGACACCACTGCGCGGGTTTGGCGGGACTTCCAGGAAGTCTACACGCTAAAAGGTCATTCGCAAGCTGTTTGGGCTGTCCTTGCCCTTGGCAATGATCAATACTTGACCGCCTCCGCCGACCGCAACATTATATTGTGGCAAGGCAAGAAGCCGATTCACACCTATAAAGGCCATAACGACGTCGTCAGGGGGCTAGCGGTAATCGAAGGTCTGGGATTCGCATCGTGCTCAAATGATGCGTACGTGAAGATGGAGCCGGATTACTTTCCCACTTTAACAGAGTTCCAGGGAGATACGTGTTTGGTCATTGGACGGCGAATGCTTACAAACGCTATCTGGCCATACATCCTTCGTTTACGCCTTAGCAGTGACTCCTTCCGGATTGCTCCTCTCCTCTTCAGAAGACCGCTCAGTACGAGTATGGCGCGGTAAGAGCCCGATCTGTTCTTTGGCGGCCGCTTATTCTGCACAGATGGCGAATGCGTACAGACTATCGTTCACCCTGCCATATCTGTTTGGTCTGTCGCCGCTATGCCGAACGGAGACTTCGTTACAGGCGCAAGCGACGGAGTAGTGAGGGTGTTTTCTGAAGCATCAGAGCGATGGGTTTCGGAGGAAGAACTAAAGGTGGGATGAGCACTGTCGACAACATGTACGATACTAACGAACCCCTAGACCTATGATGCTGCTGTGCAGAGTCAGGCGTTACCAGCGTATGTCTGCTTGATGCCAGTCTGTTGGCGTACTAAGGCTTTGTAGGCAGCAAGTGGGGGATGTGAACAAGACGGAGCTTCCCGGTCCGGAAGCGCTCAGTCGCAAGGGAACGAAGGAGGGACAAGTCATCATGATACGACAAGGGAGTATTGTTGAAGCGCATCAATGGTCCAACGCGAGTCAATCTTGGGAGAAGGTTGGCGAGGTGGTCGACGCAGTCGGAAATTCTAGAAAGCAGCTATACAATGGCAAGGAGTACGACTATGTCTTCGATGTGGATGTGCAAGAAGGTGTCCCACCGCTCAAGTTGCCCTACAATGCGAATGGTATGTGCTAGCATTTCGACATCGGTGTGATACTCAACGTGCCGCAGAGAACCCGTACTCGGCGGCTCAGCGGTTCTTGGCAGAGAATGATCTGCCCCCTGGCTATATCGACCAAGTAGTGCAGTTTATCGAGAAGAACACCGCTGGCGTCAACCTTGGTGCCAGTGACCAATACCAAGACCCTTTCACAGGCAATACTCCCCACCATAAGCATGCGGATGTCTACTGACAATCTTGCAGGGGCGGGACGATATCGGCCGAGTCAGTCCGCACCTCCAACTGGCGGTGACTTAGTCGACCCCTTCACCGGTATAGTCCAAACGCCACCATGACGACGCAGCTGACGTCCGCTGCAGGAGGTGGCGCATATCGCACTTCTTCTGCTCAACAACCGACGGTTCCTGCAGTTTCGTCACAGTTGACCGATCCTTTCACAGGTCAGCTGCCACGGTATCCACCTGAATGCCTGCTGAAAATGTTAGGTTCGTCCGCGTACTCCACAACATCGTCGCAGCGCTCCTCTGGTATTTTGCCTGTCGTAAGTTTCTTTGTCCGCCTACGAACTACTCGCGTTCTGAGTCCCGCAGCGCACACCCTTGACGTTCAAACAAGCCAATGTGGCTGCCGTGCGCACCAAGGTGCAGCAACTGAACGATACGATCAAGGGCTCGGTGCGTGAATGCATCATTTGACCTAAGGTGGTGCTAACCAGCTTCAGAACCCCACCTTACAACTGACGCCCGAAGAATTGGCCAGCCTGAGCCGTGTTGTCGACTACCTCGTTGCAACGCCAATATCCGGATCATTACCAGCGACCGATCCTTCCTCGTTGTTGACTATCGCATCGCGATGGCCAGAAGGATCGCGATTCCCTTGTGCGTTTACCTTTTCCTCTTTGTATACGTGTTTATGTGTTGCTCTGCAGTGATCGACTTGCTGCGCCTTATCTGCACTCGTTCGCCGTCATCAGTCACGCCCTCCTCTGTCTTTGTGAAGCGTCTCTTGGATGTGGTTCAGTGGGACGAGCAAACTGCGGGCAACAAAGCCAGGGAAACGAACTGCATGCTTGCTCTTCGCGCGATAGCTAACCTAGAAGGCAAGGACGGAGGGCCTGAGGTGCGCTACTGAGGCGTACCGTTATTCATCGACTAAAATGTCGCGCAGACTTGGGAGCGACTTAGACACGTTAACTATGTCGTATTGGGCAAGACTGAGCGAGTTGCATTGGCTACGGTTACGCTGAAGTATGAATGGTTCCTTGTTGAATTCTGTATTGGTTTAACATTTCAAACAGCGCATCTTGCGAACTGCTGCGGACGAATGCTGCGGGAAATGCCGCTCTCCTACTCCAGCTCATTTCCCACGTACGTATGTCCTTCTCAGCTCGAAGTGGTGCCTAAGCCGGTTTGTAGATCTTGATGGTGGAAGAGACGGACAGCGAGACTGTGTATCGTGCTGTTGTAGCCGCCGGAAACCTGGTGCGTGTGCTCCAGCTCAAGTGAACGGGCTGTGCTGATATTATAATCACAGCTCTCTTTATCCAATCTAGATATCGACGTTGTGCAGACAATCAAATTGGTTACTGAAGTGGGGGCACCACGGTTCAATGAAGAGAGGCTAAAGAATGTTTTGGGCGAGATCAAGGCGAAGTAGATTACGGAGAATCTTCCCAGCCGTCGACCGTTGTATTGCTCCAATTCAAGCCACTCATGCGCAGTCACGCTGCAATGCTGCCAATACAGCAGCCATCAATGCGCAACTAGAGGTTTCATTGATTCGCAAGAAGGGCTTTTCGGCAGTCTCTCTTTATCTGAGCAATTATCTTATGGTACAACCGAGGACTAGCCAACTACCTTCTCGCCAATCCCGATGGCTGTTGTGGCATAGGTTACCGTCCGTAGTCCATGAATGTGGCCTGGTCCGGCAGTCCGTACGCGTGGTATGTAGCGTTCTTCAGCATCCAAGTTGCAGCAGCGTCAAAAGAAATGGGAAGCAAGATCGTGTGGACTCGGGTTCTGTGTATGCGGGATGGGGTACAGGTATGGGCTCGCGCACTGTCCTTGCGTGGGGAGGAATCTGCCGAGAGAGAAAAAAGGAGTAAACAAGAAAGGAGAAAGACATAACTACGCTTGCTATCGGTCTTCAGAAGTCGTCGAGGGACCGCGGCCCGCGCAAATCTACATATTTCGAGGGGTTTCGGTGCCAGTTTTCTTGGCCATCGGTCACTGATCCTTGTCGGTGTCCAGGACGGTTGGAGGACAAGTCTGATCAGAGGGCATCTTAGAACCCTCTCATGCCAACGGCGCTGGGAATGAATGGCGTGCCTGTAGCGCCGCTCGGCAGCTGCACAGGCGCACCGCCCAAGGGAGCCTGCTGTGGGTTCGGGCTCTGACCCTGACTCCTGCGCAAGATTCCTTGCAAGGTCTGCTCATACTGGGGAGACGGCGTACGTGCCAGTTGCGCATGCGCAGGCATGGCAAACGGTGGCTGGGGCGGCTGCATCCCAAGCCCATGCGGGGCAAAAGAAGGGAATGGTTGCTGGATCGGCATTTGCAGGGGAGGAGTTGCGCGCTGTCCCGGTTGTGCGAACGGCAGCACAGGGGGTTGGAAGGCTGCTTGTGCGAGCGGCTGCTGTTGCATGTGAGGTAGATGCTTTGGCTGGGGGGACATGGCGTTGCCCTGAGACTGCGGCGTGCCTTGCGCGTTCCGAAGCTGAGCTTGTTGCTATTCGCCAATCAGCTGACTTCCGAACGCGAACCAAGCAAGCACGCACCTCATAGTAGATAAAGTCTTGCAGCAAGCTCGTCCTAGCAGGATGGGTCAGGAAAATCCTGAGCATCTCCTGCCCAGCATCTGGTAAGAGCTCCTGCGTATCACGCGAATTGGTGACGGGTTTCTTCTCCTGGGTATTGCTACGAACCAACTTTGTCAGTACCAAGTTCTGGAACTCAAACAGAGGCAAAGCTCACTTCAACTTGATATGCCTCAACACGGAATTCGGCACGTCCCTTACGAAGATCCACCTGACCTTGAACACACCCTTCCACTTATCCTGCGCCCAGACGGTCGAGCTGCGCGTATAGTCGAGCGGGGTAAGCATCTCCGCCACGCCGCAGAAATGGCCGCTGGCGTTGACGGAGAAGAAGAGGTAGATGGGTCCCCGGCCGGCAGACTCCTTGAACGCTCTGTCGAGCCGCTTGTTGCCGGGCTCGGTGGAGGACCAGATCTCGTATTTGAGCGACTTGTGCACGTCGTCTTCCGTGTAGGACTTGATGACGAAGTAACGGGCCTGTCCCATCACACACCCGCATCAACACAATTCTCTTTCAAGTGTCAATAGTGAAACTCACGAAAGGCGGCTGGGTATCAAACGTCGGCGGGTTATACCCCTTAGCAGCAATAAGCGCGGGCACATCAATCGGGCTCGTCAGCCCGTCCCCCATGCCCATCCCCCCGCCCAGAGCCTCACCAAGCGTCATCCCCACGCTCTGCTGAGGCACATAACTCCCCTGCTGCGGGATCTGCTGCTGCTGCGACGCCTGTTGCTGCAGCTGCTGGGACTGGAGCTGTTCTTGTGCTTGGAGCTCGGCTTGCGCTTGGGCGTGGAGCTGCCGGCCTTGGGAGGAGAAGCCGCGGATCGCTTGTGTGCGCTTGAGGTCTGCGCCGGCGGCGTTAAGCCGGTCGAAGTCCCCTTGGGTTGGGGTCCTATCCGCCTGCCCTTGCTCGGGCGGTGCCAGGCCCGCAGCGGAGGAAGCGGCATTGGCTGGAGGCGCACTAGCACCAGTACCGGTGGCGCTCTCCGTACTCCCCGAACTCGGGCGATGCACATGTTTTCCCGAATACCCGGCCGGGAGAGGAGGAGGAGCAGGAAGGCCCTGCATCATCCCCGCCGCACCGAGCATGTTCATCCCTCCCAGATTGAGCCCGGGCATCCCGCCCATTCCCATCCCCGGTGCACCGGGCACACCGAGGCCGAGCTGCATCCCGCCAGTGCCGGGGAGAGCGAGCGGCGTGTGTGCGTACTGGGCGGGGAGGTAGGGGTTGGTGTGCTGTCCGTGGCCGAGAGGCGGGAATGCCGCTTGGGAGGATGTGGGCCCTTTTGGCGGAGGAGGAGAGGCGGAGGTGGTGACGAGGTTCAGGGCTGGACGGTTCTGCAGCTGAGGTTGAGGGGACCATGGTTGACCAGCTGGCGGAGGGCTAGCAGGAGTCGTTGCGCGGGCTCCGCCTCCAGCGACGGAGGAAGCTGAAGATCCAGCGGCGGCTTGAGCGAACCGAGGAGCTGAGAATGCCGGAGTGGATGTCCCAGAACTGCCGGGTGCGGAGGGGTTGGGCGTCATATGAGCCGCTCCGTCCAAAGCGAACTGAGCGATCGTGCGCTGTACTTGCTCGAGCCTCGCTTCCCAAGAAGGATCCTTAACGCCCCCGCTGGTGTCATGTTGCTGCTGCTGCTGGGAAGTAGACGTAGGAGGCGGAGTAGCCCAGGGTGATGCACGAACAGGGGAAGTAGGCGGGGAGAGCTGTTCCGCTCCCCCGGCTGCAGCTCCTTCCACCGCTCCGCCACCAGAGCTGTTACTCCCGATACTGGCGGAATGCGTGTGTCCACGCTGTTGGCCATAATTGCGCAGCGCTGGCGAGCGTGCGAGTCGTTCAGAGATCCGGTGCTGCCCATAGGTAAGGGAATGCGCGCGCCGCATATCGGAAGTGAGGTCGTCATACCCCTGCTTGGGGAGGGACGGCCCCGGATACAGAGAAGGCAAGAACGGCGACAGAGGGGAAGAAGTCGATGACTGCGAATGACTCCTCGAATGCGTGTGTCCATGCGCAGGACCAGTGGTAGGAGTTTGGAGCGTGTCGGTTGGCGAGAGGGCAGGGTCGAGCGAGGCACCTTCGCCGCCTGAGTGCAGACCGCGCATTTCCCGCTCCCAGTCTTCTTCTCCTTGTTCTTGCTCTTCCGCTTCGGCTTGAATTTGCTGGAGCGAGTTTTTCATCCTCAGCTGACCGCCGGTAGGAGGCGGGGAGGGTTGATTATACCGGGACATGAACGCTATCCGCCATAATGCATCAATAAAATCGTTCGGAGAGATGACGAGATAAGAACCGCTCACCCCTAGAATACCTGCTCGGCATCGAATTATGCCTCTGCAGCCCATCCCCCTCCCACCCCAAATTCTCCTGCCACACCTCCTCCCCATACGGCCCCGGTCCCACTCCTCCCTCATACGCATACTCCTCCTCCACGCCCTCGACGTTCTCCCACCCCTCGCGCTCCTCCGCGATACGTGAGCGGGAACGAGATGTCGAGCTGGAGATTGTGTGCACGCGCCGGACGGAGGCGGCTGCGCTTGCTGGGGAGAGGGGGAGGCTGCTTGTGTAGGTTTGGTGGGAGTGGGAGGAAGGTGCGGGGGGTGGTGTAGGGGAGATGTGGTTCGACATTGTCGTTAATGACTTGGCTTGTCTTTCCAAAACGTTGAAGAGGTAGACGATCCAGAGACAAGAAAAGGATATCCGGTTGCCCTTCTCGACTCAGAGCAGGTTTATCAGAAGTGTAGTTTCGAGTAATCCCAATACTTGATCAAGCAAAGTGAAAGAGCAAGAGAGCAAGAGAGGAAAGAGAGCAAGACACAGTTGCGTTGCGTTACGACTCAGCGTCCCAACCGACCGCAATGAGCCCTCCTCTGCTGAATGCCCAGCAGCTAGTAGTCAAAAGGAATGCGGTGCACCCACTGCCCATTACTACTGCTTCCGCAGACGGACGTCACTTCACACCACCCAACCAACTCTCCCCCGCGGATTTCTACTTTTTTCCCGACTCGGACATTATTGATCATTTCACACGTAAATTGACAAGCTGGCAAAAACCTGCTTTCCCGACTGACAGCTCAACTAAGTTATGATTTTCACCTCATCAATCGAGTTCATGGGTGATCAACCCGAGAAATGCGGTGCTCATTGATCGTGTGCTGTCCGGCTCCGAACGGACTCGGCGTGTGCCGCAGTCGCCCATCGCAGTTGGACCCCTAAACCCCTGTCCTGTGCCTTGGCCGTCGTGTGCATCCTGTTCCTCCGCGTTGCTCGGCCCGGTCGCTTTGCTGGGGTTGTTTCAGCGACTCATTCCTTGGCTCGGGATCCGATCAGTTGATGGAGTTGATGTTGATTGAGCTGCTCGCGACGACACGGTCGTGTCGTTGAATGAGTGAAGGGACGGGAAATCACGGTCTAACTGCATGTATTTCTGATAGCTTCTAACCGACTAACTGCTTTGCTTTTTCGCTTTTTCATTTTTCGGAGACAAGAAGGGGGAAGCAAGGGGTTGATTGCGGCCGACCTTGGTCGATTTCGTTCAGGTTTTCAGATTTAGGAGGAGTTCGGTCGCGTCTCGCGACAAGGCAGGGAGAGGGAGAAAGGGAGAAGAGGTGGCAAGGAAGTCGGAGTAATGGGCGTGTTTGTGGAGTGGAGGAGTAGAGGAGGAGAGGAATGGAGGAGTAAAAGGGTTGTCGCTCTCAGCCTACACCGTCCCGAAGGACCCGGTGCAAGCGCGACAGCCTGTGTTATTCTCGCTTTTCGTAGGTTCCCTGCCTTGCTCTAATACTCATCGTTCTCATCGTCGGGACTACCACACCACAGTCAGTCGAGGAAGACAATACCGCGGAGACGGAGACGTACACATTAGCAGCCCGTTGATGGGCTTGACGGTCGCGTCCTCTATGCCGCGGCGGAGCAGGATGACCCGGAGGGAGGACCACATAATGACGAGCACACCGAAGGCAGCTGGAATGAGCCAATAGAGGGGTGACAAGTGGTAGCTGCCGCCAAAGACGACGTGAAGCGGAGGGGTATACTGCAAGGTCAATCAGACATCCTATCAATCAAACAAGAGTCCGACATTGCTCACAATGATGAACATGGCCAGACACGCTCCAGCCAAGATACCAGCAAAGTTCCAGTAGTTCGTGACGACCTGCTTCCCGAAGGGGAACTTGAACTTGGCCTTGACGGCGAACATGTTGAAGCACTGGGCGATGTAGATAGACAAATAGGTGATTGACTGCGCTTGGGCAAGGGCGTCATATTGCTGAGCGCCGTTGAGCTGTACCAGCATCAGCGAAAGAAACGCAAAATATCAGAGAGAGAGGACGCACCACTTGTCCACGAGCATTGACGAAATCCGGGCTCCCGGTCGTAAAGTACGTAACAGAGTTGGAGCCACTCGCGGCAGACTGCGCCCGACGCAGATCATAGGGCGAGAACCCGGCCTTGTAGAACACCACAAAGTACGCAACAAGTGCTCCGATCATCTCGATCACGCCGACTTCGAGATACGCGTAGGACAAGAGCTTGCCATCGACTAGAACTTCATCGTCGGATTTCTCGAACCGGTCCAGCCAGAAGTTCTTCGTGAACGGTTCTTGGAGCTTGGTGAGGATTTTGCGTCCCCAGCTGGGCGGGACTGGGTCGCCGGTTTCTTGGTCGTAGTGCATTGTCTTGGTGCGCCGGAGAGCCCGCTTCTTGAGGTTCATGATCGAGTTCTGCGTGACGGGCTTGCGAGGTCGGAGATGCATGATTTGGTCAGACTCGGGTGGGTCCCAGGCGAAGGACAGGGCGGCGAACAGCTCGAAGCCGAGATCTACATGGCTATGTCAGCATACATCCACTATCTCGTCAGGAAAACATACCAATAACGAGAATCAAAATAGCAGACAACGGCAACGGGATAGGCACAACAACATAAAGCAGCTGCGGGATGACCTCCGGCACGGAGTGCGAAACCGTATACTGGATCGACCGCTTGAGGTTAGCGAAGATCAAGCGCCCTTCCTTGACACCCTTCACGGTCGAAGCAAAGTTATCGTCCAGGAGGATCATGTTGGCCGCTTCCTTTGATACGTCCGAGCCGCTGATGTTCATCGCGATACCGAGGTCGGCTTTCTTGAGCGCGGGGGAGTCGTTCACACCGTCGCCAGTCCTGTCGCGGTACGTAAATATCACACCAAAATGCCCGGAGCAGAAATGACGTACACTCCAACAATATGTCCCAAAGCCTGAGCACGCTTGACAATCTCCAGCTTATGCTTCGGCGACGTCCTCGCAAATACAATTTCCCTAGTGTTGAGAACTACGCACGATCAGCTCTCCACACCAACACGCGGAGGAGGGGTGTGACACACTTTCGTCCCACTCATGCGGCTGAAGCGAATCGATCCTGTCGCCATGAACGACGACGGCCTCCACTTCGTCCGCATATATCTGGTCAACCGGTCTGCCAGTCTTGAGAGCCAAGCTCTCTTTCGTATCTCCCAAAATCAGGTCTAGCCCAAGGTCAGCCAGGTAGGAATTTGGCAGAACAAGCGACACGCACTAATCTTGCGAGCGATCGCCTCTGCCGTCTTCGGATGATCACCCGTCACCATCATCACCTTTATCCCCGCACTCCGGAGCGTGCCGATCGCCTCGCGCACACCGTGCTTAGGCGGGTCTTCGAGCGAGACAAGGCCGACGAAACAGTATCCTTCCATTGGGCAGTTGTTCGCTTGCTTGGAGAAGGCAAAGTCGGCGGGGTACTTGTCGCCCGGGAGGAGCATTTGGGCACAGGCGATAACACGATGCCCGCGAGAGGCCATGTACTGCCCAAATCCATTAGTAGGAAATCTCTTGAGGGAGAATGAGAGACTGCGGACGCACGTTGTAAGCATCATCATACGCCTTCCTGATCTCGTCCGTGAGAGGCAGAGCCTGCCCATCAGCCAAATATGTGTCACATTTCATGAGCACCCTCTCCGGCGCGCCCTTCATCATAACCGTCAACGCGCCCAACTTATGATCCTTCCTCACCACAACGAGCGCCCACTTATTCTCCGAATTAAACGGGATCTCGAACACCTTCTCGTGGGCTTCCCGCATCTTATCGTACGCCGGCTCGTTCCTTCCCGCGAACCGCGTGAGGCCAGTCTCAGTAGCGTCACCCAGTATCTCGCGCTGCTCGAAGGGGACGTCGGTGCGGTCAAACTTGATCTTCGAGTTGAGCACGGCGATATCGACGATCTCGCGCATCCCGGGGGCGCGCATGTCGAAGGGGAGCGTGTCGGCTGCGTCGTTGTTCGACTGGAAGGCGGAGTACATCTTCAGCCCGGTCCAGATGTTCGTCACTGTCATTTGGTTGCGCGTGAGCGTGCCGGTCTTGTCCGTCGCGAGGAGGGTGAGCGCTCCGAGGGTCTCGACACCCTGAAGGTCCTTGACGAGCACGTTCTGGTTGGCCATGCGCTTCGCCGCGATCGACAGCAGCAAGGTGACCGTGGCAGGAAGACCCTCAGGCACCCAAGCAACGAGGACGGAGACGGCGAACGTGACCGTTTGGGCGGCCTTGCCCTTGTAGACGCTGCCGATTCCAATGGCGAAGAAGATGATAGCGGTGATGATAGCGATGCACGAGATTATGAGCACGAAATGGTCGATCTCGACTGCGAGCGGGCTGCGGTTGCCGGATTCGGACCCGGTGAGCGAGGCAATCTGGCCGATGAAGGTGTTGTCGCCGGTACGGAGGACAACTGCAATCTCGTTCTTAGCATCTTCTCGCGTACGCGTAACAGTCAGACTCACCTCCATACCCTTCGCCGCTAACCACAAGAGTCGAGTTAAACGCCAGGTTTTCAGCTTCGACAGCGCGAGCGCTGCTCCCCTCAGGCACGCAGCGCCGTTCTTGCGGCTCAGACTCTCCCGTCAGAGAGCTATTGTCCACCTTGAGGTCCGTAGCGCTAAAGATATACAAATCGGCCGGGGTCTTGTCGCCCATCCTCTGCGCATACATCAGCAAAATTGCCCTTACATCGCTCTATCACGGCACCAAAGAAATGCTCGGAATGGGGAAGAACGGCCAAGAAAGGGGAAGAGGAATATACGCACGATAAGCACCACATCACCCTTAACCAACGAAGCAGCCGGCACACTCGCTAGCTTCCCATCCCTCACCACACGACAAGTAGGCGGGATCATAGCCAAGAAACTCGCCAGGATGGCCTCCGACCTGCGTAAACATCAGCCGAAAGTGGGGAAGCAAGGGGATGGACTACTTTTGAAGTTGGTAGAATTCGATGCCGGCGTTGAGGACTGTCATACTTTAAGCTACAGTAGGAGGAGAGCAAGGAGTGAGAGGGCCTTACAGGCTACACCGATAAGGATCGCACCGAGATATTCATTCGCCTGGTTGTCCTATATGCGCACAAATCAGCATGTTGCCTGAGTGAGGGGAGGTGGAGAGAACGCACCGCAAAGTCGATACCGAGCAAGATGTACTCCAACACACCGGCAATAATAAGCAAGACATTGAACAAGCTCGACAAGCAGTCAAAGAACTACAGCCTATCAGCCTCTGCTTTCCATGATCACCAGTGCAGGCAGGACGCACCCGACGCAGCGCGCTCTTCTTCTTAGGAGGCGTGAGCACGTTCGGCCCATCCCTCTTGAGCCGAGCCTCCGCCTCAGCGGCAGAAAGACCGTGGCTCGTGCCTGCCGACGCGGGCGAGAGAACGATATTCGTCTTGAACTCATCTGCGATCCTCGCCGGAGTGTACTTATGTTCGTGCTATCGCATACGTAGTCAGCATCATATTCACGAACGTATGGGTAGGCGAGGACGTACGATATCGACCTGTTTCTCCACCACATCTTCTTTCCCTTTACCCTTGCCCTTGCCCGAGTGCTGCTCACGCAAGTGGGCGTACCCGGCAGCGCTGAGCTCTTTCTGCTCCTGGGTCATCTCACGCCGCATGGGGGCGCCTTGTGGGCGGATGGTGGGGTGCTTCTCGTCATCCCCTTCATGCGCTGGGGCAGGGGAAGAGAAGACGATATGTCCTCCTTCGCCGGGTGCGGTCTCGGGCGCAGTGGGAGCGTCAACGTTGGTAGTTGGGGAGGGGGAAGACGCTGTAGGGGCGGCGGCGACATCGCCCGCTGGAGGGCCGTCCGTTTCGCTCGACATTGCGTGTCACTCAAGCAAGCAGAAGGTAGAGCAGAGAGGGAGAGAAGAGATAAGCACTATATATGCCCAGAGATGCGTTCCTTATTGATTGCCCAACAAGTGCAAGCGGCGAGAAGGCAAGAACGCGAACAAGTCGGAGGGCAGGGAAGGCAGGGGTGAACAAGGTGAAGTTGGTCTTATGAGGCGAGGAAGGGAAGCGCTCAGTACTCCCGGGTCACGCGAACCGCCGGCCATCCCGCTTCCCCTTACGACATGTTCCATACCGGGTTAGCGTGCGCGCCCGATCAACGATGATGAGAAAACCTTCGTTATTAGTTTTTTTTAGGAGGGTGTGCTGGACGGATGATACGAAGGGACGCGGTGACAGGTGTGAGATCGAAGGGACAATGTGTCGGACGCGCCCGCGGGGAATCATCAGGGTCACAGAGTCAGAGACATTCCCCCATTTCTCATTCTCCCTCCTCAGCGAGACCGGTTGAGATGCAGCATTCCAATTCAAGCGGGTCATCGGAAGGCGCAATCAACCAGAAGTTCCGCACGGTCGGGACGAACTCTCTATGAATAGCTCGTCGGCTTATCGTGCACTACTTCTACCTGCCAGAGGGAGTAAACGCTTGCTGGACCAAGTGGAACCTGCGGCGGGAGAAGGTGGAGTGTGAAAGGAACGCGCTCTGGTGAATTTGTTTGCTGGAGCTCGAGAGGCATTTACGGCAGTTGGTGACGTCTTCTTTGCCAGTGGTAGTGGGTCTTGCATGAATGTACTTGAGCGTGGGAGAACTGTCCAAACCTTTCTCCCTTGCTGAGCTGTGAAAATCAATCATAGCGGCAATCTCCATCCAGTCGCGTCCAGATCATCCCCAACCAGCAAGCTTTTCGTGCTGCAGGTTTTCCTCTCAATGAACACGCCGCTGAATGGTCGACCGGATCATGGAAGCGTCGCACGACCCGCGCCTCACTTCATGCGACGAACAATTCCGTGAGACCGTCGCGGCGGACCTCGAATCTGACCTTGAATCTCCCGCCCCAAACCCATCCACTCCGTCAAACATGCGCTCACGAACGAAACCGATTGGTCCATCCTATCTCCTGCTGCCCACCCCGGTCCGTAGACTCGGTTGAACGCGTCCTTCTCGCCAGCAAGATGAATTTTGTCGGGCTCGGGGGGAGAGAAGAGCTGCTATGGAGTGCAGTTCTGTTGCTGGTGGTGAGAGGGACGCGTCTGGTGGTCTGGGGGACTATTTTTTAGCGCCTTCTCAGGTCTGGGTGAGAGGCACAGCCCCTCAGCTCTTCATCTGGTGGTTCGCCCAAAATGGAAGGAGCTGCCACGTGTCGTCCTAGCGTGGTCCCTGGCTTCTCGCAGCCTCGTCACCACACCTCCTGCACGTAGCACTCGCCAGAAACCGAAATACCGCCACACCTCCGTCGATTCCCTAGCTTGACCATGACAACTCAACTCAAAGGCCTCACCTCCCCCTCCAAATCCTACGACGGCACCCCCCTCCGGATCGGCATCGTCCATACGCGATGGAACAAGCCCGTCGTCGATGCGCTCGTTAGCGGCGCGATGGGGAAACTGAGGGAACTGGGAGTGAGGGAGGAGAATGTGGTCGTGCAGGAGGTGCCGGGGAGCTTTGAGTTGCCTTTTGCTTGTTCTAGGTGCGCCTTCTCTCTTCCTCCTTCTAGTCCTCCTTTTCGTCTCTTTCACCTCTTCCTCTTCTTCGGCCTTCTTCGGCCTGGGTCTTCCGCTGGCCGCGCCTTTCCCGGCGATTGGAGGAGGAGACTTTGTTGAAAAGGGATGTGAACTGACAACTCGGGCACAGGATGATCGCCGCCAGCCAGATTCAAGCCTCCACCGCTGCCCCCGATCTCCTAAGCAGCACGACCGCCTCCCTCCTCTCCCTCACCACCTCCGACACCCCATCAACCCCCTCCGCCTCCGCCTCCGCCTCCGCCTCCAGCAAACCCCAGCCCTCCAAATCAGCGTTCGACGCCCTCATAGCCATCGGCGTCCTCATCAAAGGCTCGACAATGCACTTCGAATATATCTGCGACGCGACCTCGCACGCACTTATGAAGCTCCAGGTGGACAGCGGCGTGCCGGTGGTGTTTGGCGTGTTGACGTGTTTGACGGAGGAGCAGGCTTTTGAGCGGGCGGGGATGGGACATGGGGAGGGGGAGGGTGGGAAAGGGCATAATCATGGTGAGGATTGGGGGCTCGCGGCGGTCGAGATGGGGGTGAAGAGTCGGATGTGGGCGGAGGGGAGGTTTCAGTGAGCGGGCCTACTGAGCAGTCTTGGAAGGTTGTGATGTCGCTCTGCTTGCGAGAGAGACTGCTTGCGGGAGAGAGCGCTGTACTAGAAGAACTGAAGACAAAGGAAAGAGACAACAATGAAGATAATTGATAGACTACGATGTCTTCGTCGATCGCGCGAGGCTCGCGGGGACGATTGAGTGGACCTGTCATGTTGGCAAAGCCGAGGTTAATCCTCTTGCAACATCCGTGCTAGCCGGGAACCTACGGTTCAGCACGAAGAAAGCATGAAGCAAGGTGCGGCAACCTCATTGTCGGAAACTACAGTATCAGTGGAGGGACGAGGCATAGCTTCACGTGACGGATATGATTGACTCATCTAGAAGCTCATGGTGCAGAGAGCTATGCCCGGGACTGCGTTGCATCAACCTTGGTCAAGTGCTACCAGAAGGTGGAAGAGATACGCCCTCGCGCGTACACGCGAGCTCGTCTCTGCCTTCAACTCGGAAAAGCGAAATATCATCGCTTTGCGGTGGAGCACCTAAATCTAACAAAGCGAGGAATATCCTTGCAAGAGAAATGTCCTTCTGTTGGAGAACATGCGGTGTCCTGCAAGCTCAATGCTGTTCTAGCAAATACAAGCTCAAGTACCGTGTTAATGTCGCCGCCTTAGCAGAGCTTTCTAGACGGCGGGAAACCGCTCACGGCCCATTCAGATTCCCGTTCAGGGGTCCAGCGGGTGCCGAACACGGAGAAAGGCCCAGAACTTCTCACTGAGCGGGATATGACTGCTCTCAGTGGCTGTGCTCTCTCACATAGGGGATTTTCTGGTTGCGTGTTGGGTGCCCGTATTAGGAAGTTTCTGGCACATTCGACGCCGTATTCGACGGTCCTTTTGCGAGGCCTTTTTAAACTCGCTGCGTTTGGGAGGGATGGACGGTATACTGCTCTTTCTCGCACTCCCATCCGCTGTAGCGATTACTTACAGACGCTCACACACTTCCCCCCCCTTCTTACAACAACCCGCATATATCCCCTATCATCCTTCTATACGCCCTACCCCCTCACCATACATAACACAGAAGCGCCATGGCAACAGAACAATTTGGCTTCCAGGCTGAGATCTCTCAGCTCTTGGATCTCATCATCAACACCTTCTACTCAAACAAGGAGATCTTCCTCCGTGAGTTGGTGTCAAACGCTTCCGATGCACTCGACAAGATCCGCTATGCCGCCCTCACCGACCCATCCCAGCTCGACACGGGCAAGGAGCTCTACATCCGGATCACCCCGGATAAGGAGAACCATGTTCTGTCCATCCGCGATACCGGTATCGGTATGACCAAGGCCGATCTCGTCAACAACCTCGGTACGATCGCCAAGTCCGGCACTAAGGCCTTCATGGAGGCCATGTCTGCCGGTGCCGATGTCTCCTGCATCGGCCAGTTCGGTGTCGGTTTCTACTCTGCATACCTCGTCGCCGACCGCGTGCAGGTCATCACCAAGCACAACGATGACGAGCAGTACATCTGGGAGTCGGCCGCTGGTGGTACCTTCACCATCACCCACGACACCGTGAACCCGCCTCTTGGCCGCGGTACCGAGATCCGCCTCCACCTCAAGGACGACCAGCTCGAGTACCTCGAGGAGAAGCGGATCAAGGACATCATCAAGAAGCACTCCGAGTTCATCTCGTACCCCATCCAGCTCGCCGTGACCAAGGAGGTCGAGAAGGAGGTTGAGGACGACGAGGAGGCAAAGGATGAGGATGCCAAGATCGAGGAGGAGGACGAGGAGAAGGAGAAGAAGAAGAAGACGGTGAAGGAGAAGGTTGTCGAGAATGAGGAGCTTAACAAGACCAAGCCGATCTGGACTCGCAACCCCTCTGACATCACCGAGGAGGAGTACAACTCCTTCTACAAGAGCTTGACGAACGACTGGGAAGACCCGCTTGCGCACAAGCACTTCTCCGTCGAGGGTCAGCTCGAGTTCAAGGCCATCCTCTTCGTTCCTAAGCGCGCGCCGTTCGACCTCTTCGAGACCAAGAAGAAGCGCAACAACATCAAGCTGTACGTGCGCCGCGTCTTCATCATGGACGACTGCGAGGACCTCATCCCCGAGTACCTCAACTTCGTCAAGGGTATCGTCGACTCCGAGGATCTCCCGCTCAACATCTCCCGTGAGACGCTCCAACAGAACAAGATCCTCAAGGTCATCCGGAAGAACCTTGTCAAGAAGTGCATGGACCTGTTCAGCGAGATCGCCGAGGACAAGGATAACTTCAACAAGTTCTACGAGGCCTTCTCGAAGAACCTGAAGCTCGGTATCCACGAGGACAGCCAGAACCGGTCGAAGCTCGCCGAGTTTCTGCGCTTCTACTCGACCAAGTCCGGCGAGGAGATGACCTCCTTCAAGGACTACATCACCCGGATGCCCGAGGTCCAGAAGTCGATCTACTACCTCACCGGCGAGTCGCTCGCTGCCGTGCGCGACTCACCGTTCCTCGAGGTGCTCAAGAAGAAGGGCTTCGAGGTTCTGCTCCTGGTCGACCCGATCGACGAGTACGCCGTCACCCAGCTGAAGGAGTTCGACGGCAAGAAGCTCGTCTGCGTGTCTAAGGAGGGTCTCGAGCTCGAGGAGACCGAGGAGGAGAAGAAGGAGCGGGAGCAGGAGGCCAAGGAGTTCGACGATCTCTGCAAGGCGATCAAGGAGGCCCTCGGCGACAAGGTCGAGAAGGTCGTCGTGTCCAACCGTATCGTCGACTCGCCATGCGTGCTCGTCACCGGTCAGTTCGGCTGGTCATCGAACATGGAGCGTATCATGAAGGCGCAGGCCTTGCGTGATGCGTCCATGTCCTCATACATGGCGAGCAAGAAGACCCTCGAGCTCAACCCGCACAACCCGATCATCAAGGAGCTTAAGAAGAAGGTCGCTGCCGACAAGAACGACAAGACCGTGCGCGACCTCACCTACCTCCTGTACGAGACCGCTCTCCTCACCTCCGGCTTCGTGCTGGACGAGCCGACCAACTTCGCCAAGCGTATCCACCGCATGATCTCGCTCGGCCTGGACGTCGACGAGGAGGAGACGCCCGCACCGTCCGAGATCAAGGCCGAGGAGAAGCCTGCGGAGGAGACGACGTCTGCATCAGCGATGGAGGACATCGACTAAATCAAACTAAAATATGGACCAATTGGACCTGAGCGACGAGGCTGGGTTTTCTGACGGGCTAATTGTGTGGTGTCGTGCCGCATTCTACTGTGTTTCTATACCGTTTTTCCTTTTCTCTTTTTTCTGGTTACGTCGCATGCATTACGGTAGCTAGTCGCTCAATCAAAATCATGATGCCCGAAATTGCGTGTGGGATCGTGTGCCTTCAACTGTTGTTAGTTGCTGGCAAAGTGGCACCTAAAGGCTGCAAAAGGTGTATTATTATTGTCTGCTGGAGAAGTTGCGGTCACGCAATGTTGAGAACCCTGAAAGAAGCTGAGTGACTCGGCCCGATATTCACATCATCCGAAAAGGCAGCACGAACCACCTCACTGTTACCTCTCCACTTCCTACAGTTGTTCTCCACTTCACACCAGCTGCTCTGCATCACCATGGCCCTCGACCGCACCCAAGTAATCAACTTCAACTCCGGCCCCTGCGCCCTCCCCACCCCCGTGCTAGAAGAAGCAGCCCGCGGTCTGCTAAACTACAAAGGCACCGGCATCGGCCTAACGGAGCTCTCGCATCGGAGCGGCTACTTCGGCGAGATCGTCAAGGACCTCGCTGCTCTCATTCGCAAGCAACTGGACGTGCCTCCGACGCATGAGATCCTCTTCACGCAGGGAGGCGCGACGGGCCAGTTCAGCGCTGTAGTACTCAACCTGCTCGCTCGGCACCGCTTACTGCACCCGGAGGAGACGGAGGAGGAGACGGTGATGGACTACGTCGTCACCGGTAACTGGAGCAAGAAGGCTTCCGAGGAAGCTGCTCGGCTCGGAGGGGGAAGAGTGAACATCGTCACTGATGCCCGGACGGTCAGCGAGGACCATAAGACCTTCGCTGCGATCCCGCCACACGAGTCGTTCAAGTTCTCCAAGAAACCGGCGTTCATCTACTACTGCGAGAACGAGACGATCGACGGGGTGCAGTTCTCTACTGACCCGAGCTCGCCAGCTGCGTTCCCGTGGGAACTGATCAAGGAAGAGGACTTCATCCCTGTTGTCGGGGACTACTCGTCTTCTTTCCTTTCGAGGCCGATCCCAGACCTGGCGAGACACGCCCTCATTTACGCTGGCGCGCAGAAGAACCTCGGCCCTGCTGGCCTGACGGTCCTCATTGTGCGCAAGGACTGCCTGGTCGATACGGACGCGGCGGCCAAGCTCGGCGCCCAGCCCGTGCCTATAACGATGGACTGGAAAGTCCTGCACGCCAACAACAGTCTCTACAACACCCCTCCAATGTTCGCGATGTACGTCGCCCAGCTCGTGCTCGAGCACGCGGAGCGCGAGGGCGGGATGGCCGCAATCGTGAAGATGAACGAGAGGAAGAAGGATATGCTGTACGAGGTGCTTGATGAGGGCGCCGCGAAGGGGTGGTTTAGGCTCAGAGTGCAGAAGGAGAGTAGGAGCTGGATGAATCAGACGTTTCATGTGCTGGGGGAGGGGAAGGAGAAGCTGTTCTTGGAGGAGGCGGATAAGATTGGGTTGAAGGCGTTGGCGGGGCATCGGTGCGTGTTTTACTCCGACCCGTCCATATACGCAACTAATGTGTACAACCAGCTCGGTCGGCGGTGTTCGTGTATCATTGTACAACGCCATCACAGAAGCCCAAACAGCCGTTTTAGTCGACTTCATCCGTGCTTTCATCAACCAGCACGCCGCATGATCGTCTTTCCTTCTAGTTTGAAATCGATTGGGTCAATGATGTTATAATGAAGATGAATTTGTACCATGCCATGCATCTGTCATCTAGCTGGAGCGCGCAGCAGCAGCTCGATATACCAATTGGACCTCTCCCATCCATCCTGCACAATCTCCACACTCCCCGCCGTCTCATCACCGTCATCCTCACCTTCCAGGATGTGCATACCCAAGTTCGCCGCAGCCTGCTCGACCAATCCCCTCAGCTCCCCCCTCTCAAACATATGATAATACCTCTGATGCACCTCCTCCTTCTCCCCCTCTTCCTTTCCCTCCGCCTTCCCCTCTGCCTTTCCTTTCGCTTTCGCCCCCTCAACCCTCTTCCAAGGCACAAAAACATCCTGCACTTTCCGCCCCCTCCTCTCCGGATCCTCAGGCACCGCACGCTTGCTAAGCTCGTCCTGCTCCGTAGCCCATACATAGATCAGCACTCTCCCTCCTTCGGGCTTTACGGACCTGAGCAGGGCTTCGACCGCTGTGCGGCGCCGGGAGGGGGTGGAGAGGTGGTGGATTGTCGCTATTGATATGGCGAAGTCCTGTTCCCCCACCTTCTCGTCAGTATGAGTGGTCTTTCGAGTCGAGGTAGAGAGCGAGGGAACGTTAGAGATAGAAGGAGCAGAGGGAAGAGGTAGAGGTGAAGGTAGAGGTGAGGTAGAGAGAGAAGGGAAAGGACGCACAAACACCCCAACCCGCCAAGGCACCGTCATAGCATCCCCCCTCACGACTTCCCTCTCCTTCCCCCCTGCCCTCCTAGCGTGGGCAAGCAACCCCATACTCCGATCCATCCCAACAATCAACACCTTCCCATCCTGGTCCAGCGGGAGGTACTTCCCATTCCCGCACCCCGAGTCCAACCCTACGCTCCCTGGTGAAAGGGAGGCCAGGAAGTTGGCGATTATGGGCCAGGGCTTATAGCGCGTTTGGGAGAAGTGGTCCGCTATTTGGTCGTAGACCGTGTGCACGTAGAGGGACTCATGGGCCGAGGGGTCGGACTGGAGGGCTGCTAGCTGGGCGGCGTCGTGTGGTTTGAGGGACATGAGAAGAATTGTCGGAGGTGGTGGTCATGACATGGTGGTCGTATCGTAGGAGAATAGTATGAGGGTCTCTCGAGTCAAACAAATATGTATCGGGGCAACGTCCTCAAGCAGACAATCAATGAACTAATGTCCTTAAAACTGATCTTATTCCAGCTAACTGCACTACGGATAACGACATATGATCACGACAGCGCCCGACTAATGCCATGAGCCATAACGCTACGGCTTGATCAGCCCTTGTTCCAACAGCGAAAAGAAACAGGGACTCACTCGTGAACAAACCACAACGGATGCAGCGTATTCAGCCAGAAATACGTCGACACCGGCTCACACCCCACAACCTGATACGTAGTCGTCGGCGTCCCGTTCGCATAATCGCCACAATAGCCCGTAACGTTCGAGAACGAGAACACGTCCGCATTGTCAAGGAGGGTGTTGAACAGGGTGTTGGTGTCGTATACTACGATCGAGCCGATGTCGGGGTAGAGGTAGCGCATGGCGGAGATACGGTTGGTGAGGTAGGTGTTGTAGAGGGATATGGCGGACTTGACCGCGGCGGTGGTGTTTGTGCCTTGGGCGAGGAAGAGCGGGGCGCGGTCGATGGGTGGGACCTGCATATATTTCGTTTAGACTGGCCGAGGGAAGGGGAGACGAGACTCACGTTGAGGAAGAGGAAGTTGCGAGCGCCGCGTTCGTACAGGTTGTTCACTTGCTGGAAGTAGCGGTCCATCAGCAGGCTGAAGAAGACGGGCTGGCTCAGGTTCAGGTTGTTCGTCTGCCACGCATTGCCGACATCGTTGATCTGGTCTTGCGTTAGTGCGTGAACGTGTTTATGAAGACGAGACGTACACCAATGAAGATAGCAAACAGCGTGTTGTTGCTAGACCAAGGAACGACACTCGGCGGCGGGCTGAAATACTGGTCCCAGAGCGTGACCTGATCTACGAGACTTTGCACAGTCGGCAAGTACGGCGTAACGAGATACGAGTCCGTCGTTGCCCCTCCATACGCGAGGTTGTACACTTTGGTATAGGTGACGTTGTATGTCCCACGCAGGTACTGGACCCAGTTGAGGCCGTCGGACGCCGTGTACCCCGGGTCTGGCGAAGTGATACCAGCGGAGACGTTGTATCCTGTTGTCGTGTACGAGTCGCCGAAGACGAACATGTACTCGCTGACCGGGAGCGTCAGCGGATCACTCGACGAGAGAAGGGTATGGACGACATACGTATTATTCCATGTCAGCGCTTGGGCGAAGGGCAGCAGCCCAACCAGGAGAGCGGAGAGCAGCATAGCAGACAAGCAAGTCCTTGACAAACGAGTTACGACTTTGCCAGAGGAGGCAGGGGTGTAGGCGTCATCTTATAGAAGAGCGACAGAACAGGCACAGGATATCTCCGCATGAAGTGCTATGCTTCTGCCTACATTGTTGTCCGGGCGAATGTTCGAGGGTGTTACATTCACCGCATGGAGCTGTCAGGCGTACGAAGCTGTAGCAATACCAGGGCGAGGTGCACAGTAACAGACTGCCGCGTTTTCCGACATCGCCCGCAGAACTCAACGTTCAGGCAAGAGCTGCCGACATGTTTACAGAGCGAGCAATCCACTCAGCCAGAGAACAGCGCGTCCGAAGATCATCCGTGCCCAAAATCGTCATCAACGCAACCAATCGGGGATCAGTCCGAGCGCCAGTTCGGGAGAAGCAGCGAGAGCAGAAGTCGACTGAGAAAGAACATGCTCGTCTGTTCAGGTTTAGCCGCTTTGAATCCCGAGGGGTGAAGTGGGCAGGAAGGAAGGAAGGGACGGAAAGCCTGAGGCGCGCGGTGCCCCGCTTCCGAGAACAAGGACGCGATCGGGCGGCATCGAGTGGGTATCTTACATCGGACCCAGGGCATAATCTTACGTCGAGGCGACTGGCAGAGAGCGTATATGCAGTCGTCGGCGCATATATGCTCGGTATACAGCGCATACATGCGTCAGCGACGGCACATACGCACGCTAGAACCCGGGGCACTCTTACGTCGAGACGGCTGGGAGTGTGTGTAGATGCAGCCGTCGGCGCATATATGCTCGGTATACAGCGCATACATGCGTCGTCAGCAGCATACACGCACGCTACCAGAGGGCTCGCCTCGCTCGCCTGGTATACATACATCGTACGCAGCTCGCAGAGACGTATCTGCTCGGCGCCGCTTTGCGCATATACGCGTTCTGGGAGAGCGCGGGCTTCGCCGCCATGCATCAAGGCGAAAGTGCAGCGCACGGTGCCTGTATGCATGGAAGCGGCGCACACGTAGCCTCTGCAGCGCGCATATATGCGTCAAGCGGTAGCCGGCAGCATATACATACCTGCGAGTGGGCGCACCTACGTAGACCAGGAACGAGCGGAAGATCGTGGTTGGGCAGCGGCCTGCATATACCGGCCGCACTCGGTAAGGGAGTAGCAGGTACATACCGCCGCTGTCATAGAAGGAGGGGAGGGAGGGACACGCCTTGCCCTCTTCGCCTCTTCTCCCCTCTGGAGCAGTACGAGGGGGAAGGAGAGGGGACTAGAGCAAGAGTGTTGTCCTTCCCCAGCGTCCCGCGAGGGGTTATTATATGTGAGGAAAAAGTTATGATGACGTCTGTTGCCTTCCAAGCAAGGAGCAGAAATTAGAGGGGATCGGCAATCGATTCGGTATTGTAGACAAGCTTTTTGTGGAGTACATTGTCTTTGTTGTGCCAGGAATGATGATAGCAGTGAACAATGCATTCCCCGCAAATGTGGAACGCGCTGAGGCCGCGTCGAACCTTGGCTCGGGATAGGGACAATTACATTCCCTTGGCACTTTCGACCATCGGCCAAGATATTGTTGCCTCATTCATTCATTGAGCTCATTGTACATTTCCAATTATGATATCCGTGAGTCCTTATTCTATCACAGATGGGAGTTGATCCATAGCGATGTGCAGGGCTTCTTCATCTTCAACCAAAAGGGCGAAGTGCTCATCTCGCGGCTATACCGGACAGACCTAAAGTGCGCCCCGCATCCTATTGTCCCTACTCGTGAACGAGACTGACATCGAACTGGGTTAGACGGTCCGTCGCCGACGTCTTCCGCGTACAAGTGGTATCCAACACCGACGTCCGCTCACCAATCATCACCCTCGGCTCGACGTCGTTCTTCCATGTCCGGGTAGCGAACGTCTATGTCCTGGCCGTGACAAAGTACGCCTCCGTCTCTTCCTGTTGTTCGGCATGTGAGGATGAACGCTGACGGGAGACAGATGTAACGCCAACGCCGCTCTCGTATTCGAGTTCATCTACCGATTCATCTCGATCGCCAAAGCCTACTTTGGGAAACTGGACGAAGAAGCGGTCAAGAACAACTTTGTGATGATCTACGAGCTGATCGATGGTGCGCCCGCCTGTTTACCTTTACTTTCCTGTGAGAGCACTAGACCTGACAAATTGGGCAGAGATCCTGGACTTTGGATACCCGCAAAATAGCGAGATCGAGACGCTCAAGCACTATATCACGTCTGAGAGCGTACGGTCCGAGATTGCGCTGGTCCGTCATTTCTCCCTGTCTGCAAGGCGTATGTTGACGAGGCATGCAGAGAGACGACTCGAAGATCGCAGCCCAGACAACAGGGTCGACATCATGGCGAAGAACAGGCATCAAGTATAAGAAGAACGAGGCGTTCGTAGATGTTGTCGAGGTTGTGCATCTGCTTATGAGTGCTAGTGGTGCGCCCATCCGCCTCGTCCTGACGTGTAGTGTGCTGAGATGTTGATAGGAACAGTACTCCGAGCGGACGTAACCGGTCAAGTACTCATGCGCGCCTACCTGACCGGCATGCCCGAATGCAAATTCGGCCTGAACGACAAAGTCGTCCTGCAAAACGCGCGTCGCGCCGAAGGCGAAACGTACGAAGCCGGCACGGTCGAGCTCGAGGACGCGCAATTCCACCAATGTGTTCGGCTAAACATGTTCGACACGGATCGGAGCATCACTTTCATCCCCCCTGACGGCGAGTTCGAGCTGATGCGATATCGCGCGGAGAGCAGCGTGCATTTGCCTTTGAGGGTACAGCCGATCGTTACGGAGGTCGGGAAGACACATGTGGATTACACGATTGCGGTGAAGGCGAACTTTAACTCGAAGCTGAGCGCGACGGAGGTCGTGCTCCGGATACCTACGCCACTGAATACGACTCACGTGGAGTGTAAGAGCCCAGCAGGGAAGGCGAAGTACGTCCCGGCGGAGAACGTGATTCGATGGGCGTACGTGCCCCGCTCCCTTTCCCTCTCAGGAGAGCAACTAACAGCGAAGTGCAGAATCCCTCGGATACAAGGAGGCAGCGAAGTGACCCTCTCCGCCACGGCCTCCCTAACCCAAACGACCGACCGCAAGCCCTGGCAGCGCCCGCCCATCGACGTGGACTTCCAAGTCCTGATGTTCACGGCTTCTGGCCTCCTTGTCAGGTACCTGAAGGTATACGAGAAGAGCGGGTATAATAGCGTGAAGTGGGTGAGGTATTTGACGAAGGCTAATGGGAGTTATCAGATTAGGGTGAGTGCCCTTCTTACTGACTATTCTGAGTGAGGCACTGATTATACGGCAGTTTTGATCATTGCGAACGCTTGGAAAAGGACGTTAATTTGTATTTCTACTTATCTGGCACTCAATGCTATCGTATACCCCGTTGCCACAGCGGCGATACCTCGAAAACCGACCAAGGCCGTACTTTCACCGATTGCTCTACATCGGGCCGCACTCGGCGTGGTCTTCAAGCTTCGGGTACTCGGACGTTACCAAGCGGCAAGGTAGTCCAACTTGCGAATGCCTATCCGATGATCTTATTCGATCACGTCCACTCATTGTTAACCGATCTGGCCCACTGTTTGTTCACCACATCACCTCGGGCGATCCAGATCTACGATCCCCGACCCGTCGCTCGGAGGGTCGTCCACGTCTTCCCAGACTTCGGGACGCGCATCATTCTTACGTAACTTAGCCACGATGAGGCCGTCGCCGCGATAGCTGGTGACTCTTGTCCAGATCCTCAAACTTGATTGGCCCGAGATCTGGCATGGATGCCCATTGTTCTCTTGGCGTCTCGTAGCTCACTCATCCACACTAGAACCTCACAAAAGCGCGTTCATACAGCTCGAACCGTATACATGTGATGGCACGGGAGCGCTTTCGGGATCGGGTTCCGCTGCTTGCAGCTTTCGGTCAGAATTCATTGTCATCCTGTCCAATGATGGTTTCAATTGGTCTTTGTGCTCCCGCAAGAGGAGGAGCACGATCACCAGATGGTGATGGCTCGCGCCTATGGAAAATCCTTGCGACATCGAAGCCAACGGAAAGCGGCGTGCGTCAGCCGGCCGTCGAGCGTTGACATGCAACCCCGGCCACAAAAGCTACTTTCGAAACTAGAACTTGCGGACGATATGGCCAGAAGGCCCCATGCGTTACTCGTGAGGAATCGCAGTTACATTTCCTGGAAAGTTACGTGTACCACTGTTCGGCTCAAACCTCGGTATGGACAATCAGTGGAACTCAATCACTCAATCACATCAGCCCCTGACGAAGTAACTAGCGCGAATTCGCCGATCAGCGGTTGCTCCAGTCCATAGGGAAAAGACGTAAGACGTCCACCACCTCGTTATTGTCCTCGCTCGGCGTCTGCCCAGTAACGAACTAAGCAAAGTTAAACTCCGGAAATGCTCGCTCGGTATCCGTACCTTCCCTTTGATCTGACGTGCCTGACACATGGCCCTTCACTGCCATCACCCACCTCCACGCGGTGAAGAAGGGAACAACAACGGAACCCCTCAGAATACGCCTTCCATCCGCGCCTTCCGTTTCCTGCTGTCAAACAAAAAGGCTTCTCCCTCCATGGAAGGCAATCGCAGCAACGACTCGGCTTCCACCGAATCGGTCGGGGATTATTATACATCTGTTATTCAAACAGAATCAAGGGACCGCTAGGTTGGAAGCTGCTAGATACTGTCCCATCTGCGGTGCGGTCTAGCCTGCATCACCGTTCAACCTTCGCGCCCCGCCCATGCTGCTGCTCTAAAGCTCATTAACCGGCTGATCATCGTCCACCAAACCGCTCTTTGTCCTCTGACCCCTGTCGCTCTTTCCTCTTTCACGCTCGCTAATCTTCGGTCTCTTATAACCTGGACCGCGCTCGCCTTCGCCCACTCTGGACAGGCAAGATGCGCACCGCCCTCCGCATCCTCGCCTGGCTCCTCCCTCTCCTCCTCGTCGGCCTTGCAAGATGCATGTACATGCCTATCTCTGCCGGTCCTAAAGTGGTCACCACCGTTACTCCCCTCGAGTTGGCAGTAGGGACGACAACGAGCGCAGGAGCGACGAAGTACGTCGTACGGTATGCGACGACTCCAGTTCGGTGGGGCGCGCCTGTGTTGGTGCATAATTGGGGGACTGCGTACGTCCCTCCTCCTTCTCTACCATCTGGCCCACAAGGAGCTGATGCGCAAGGGCAGGAACGCGACGGACCCATCGGCCATGCCACCCGTTTGCCCGCAGGACAACTACTCCCCCGGCGAGTACAGCGAGGACTGTCTCTTCGTCGTGCTCTACGTTCCGCCCAATACGCGCCCTTCCAGCTCGCTGCCGATGCTCATGTGGGTCGTACGTCCCCCTTCGCTTCTCTCTTGTTCTGCCCAGGGCTGACATGAGAACGAGTAGCACGGGGGGACAAACATCATGGGCTCTGCCTCTAACCCCGGGCTGGACGGCTCGAACCTCGCAATCGCAACCCAGTCCATCGTAGCCGTCGTCCAGTACCGCCTAGGCGTGCTCGGCTTCCTCCCACCCTCAACACCCGGCAGCGTCAGCAACCCCGCCCTGCGGGACTTGATCGCAGCCCTTCAATTCCTACACACCGTCGGCCCCTCCCTAGGCGGCAGCACCGCCCGCGTCACGCTCGCCGGCCAGTCATCCGGCGCTGGCCTCATCCGAGCCCTCCTAGGAACGCCAAGCGCCAGCCAGCTATTCGCGCGCGCATGGCTGCACAGCGATCCGATGAACTACGGACTCCTCCCTCCCTCTTCCCTGCAACCATACGTCCAAGCCACCTATTCCGGGATCTCGAACCCTCTCAAGGCGAGCATCGGCGACTTGTTGGGGGCGTACGATAACGCCCTGTACGACTTGGAACAGCCGTTCGACCTCGTCGGCCTGGAGGGGCCGCGGCCGGTGGTAGATGGTCAACTGGTACAATACTGGATGCAGCCCTTCCCCACATCCTACGCACCCGCCTCCCGCCTTTTGCCGGGGAATTTGAAGCCTATAGTATTGACGACCACTTCAGCAGAGGCGGGCCCGGCAGATTATGCGAACCCGATGTTTGCGAGCCCGTTGCCGGAGGAGGTGGTGCTACCCGTGCTGGAGAGCGTGTTGGGCGAGCCGAGGGCTGGGGAGGTGGCGAATAGCAGTTATTACGCCATGCCGGCGGATGGGGATGCGAGGAATTTGTTGGTCCAAGTAGGGACGGACTATCTCTGGCGCTGTACGTCGCACTCTTTCTCCCTTCCCCCCTCCCACTCTTCACTCAATGTCGGATGCAAGCTGACGCCTGGGCAGGTTCTAACTACGCATTCGCCCGCGCCTACTCAGCCCGCGGAGCAAAAGTCTACGTTGGAGAATTCCAATCCGGCTCCATCTACCCCGACAACAGCCAATACCCCTCCGTCGCCTCATTCTGCACCGACACACCCTCCACAGTCTGCCACGAAGACGACATCTACCCGCTCTTCGGCACATCTCCCTCCCCCTCCGTGGCCGTGCAAGCGCTCACCAAAGAACTCCAAAACCGATATGGGCAGTGGGTGTTTAATGGCGTGCCTGGGGGGGACTGGAGAGGCGTGCAGGGGGACGATGTGGGCGCTAGGATCCTTGGTGGACCGAGGGATGGTGGGGAGGTCGGGGTGGGGGCGTGCGATCCGGGGTTTTGGGGGAAGGCGGTGGGGTTCGATTATCAGGTTTATTCGTCCTGAGAACTATTACTGTTGCTGTTGCTGTTACTGTTTCTGTTGTAGCGTAGTGTATGCACTTTCGATACTGTTGAGTGACTTTTCGGGTTTATGGATGTGTTACCTACTTGAGACAAGGCGGACTCGGGCGTGACTATCTCCGAAGTTGATAGCGTCGGCATGAACATACTTTGTCTCGGCGGATCAGGATCAGCGCGTTGGTTTTCTTCGATCATCGATCGGCCGCACGCACCCTCTTCAATGCCGCACATACTGTATCAACATATCAGCCTTGTCTCGCACCGCATTCCCAAACGGATGAACCGCGTTCACCTCACTCTCACCGGAGTGCTAGTTCCTCTCTGCTGGCGATGTCCACCGGTACGAGCCAGGACCCGACCAATCCAGCGGAGTCCTCTGCGGCGGGCGACTCACGACCTGCCCTAAAAAGCCCAGCTAGAACCCATCCATACTAGCCTAGCTTACACACCGACCGGGGCGCCTTAACTGCCGGCCTCTCATGCCCATGCCCACCTCCACGCTCGTCCGTAGCGTACAAAACGCACGGCGTCACAAAAAGCTCTCATCCCCACCAACGACAGCTTTCGACATCAAGAGATGGTGACCTTAACCTTCTCCCCCCATCGGCTCCACCACACGGACTCGAGGCTCGATATCCGTCATTCCTGCTCATGTAGACCGGCTCGGCCATGTGCGCTCTACGGCCCCTTTGCTCTCTCTATTCCCAAAGACGGCGTGAGGAGGAAGATGGTCGCGAAGTCGGGGCCGATATTGGAGATAAAGCAGCGTCTTTCTTGCTGGTTGGTCCTTCCTCTTTTCTCGTTCCGGCTTTGATGCTTATATGCTGTATTGTTGAAATAGGAAAACGTCGGACGGTGATGCGAAAGCGACGTCGAACACCATCCTACCGTTTCCTTCCACCTTCTTGCAAGGCTCGTTCTCTGTCCAAGTCTCCGCCCGGACGGACAAGACAGGTCCTCGAGCAATCCTGAGCATAGAAGACGCCCTCCTCCCTGAAAGCCTTCTCTCGATCGGCACGAACCATGAGGGTGTCCTACATGCGGAGTGGCTCGACCGGACCGGGGACGTGCAAAGTGCAACGGGGGAAGAGAAGATGACAGAAAGGAGATGGAGCACGCTCGTTGCAGTTTGGGACGCCGAGAAGAAGGAGATCAGGAGGTATCAGGATGGCCTTCTCGTCTTTTCTTTCCAGCTGGGCGAGGACATCTTCTCCCTCTTGAAGGAGAGTAAGAACCCCCTTCTTGTCTTAGGAGCAGCTCAGACAGAGGGGAAGAGGATGGACGGCTGGGATGGGGAGATTGCCGGTCTGAGAGTCTGGGACCGCGCGCTAGAGGAAGGAGAGGTCGAGCAACTGAGTAGGAAGTACGACCTTGACGACACGCCAGATCCGGCGTATGCGGCTGTCTGGAGGGGCGAGTTTTGTGATTCTGCGTGCTAGTACGGTAGTTGCGCAAGAAGAGAGCTGGTTAGATGTTTCCATCCATCCTGTACAATAGGCTGAGTGCGTTTACACAAATGTAGCCTTGATGCGTTCTGGAATTTTACTGCTGAGATCAATACGTCCATCTCTGATCATTCCAACAGTGCACGTACTCCACCCTCTCCCTCCGGCACCGCACTCACATACACTCGTACTCACACTCACGCCCTTATTCGCCCCGCCTTCATGTGCATGATGCGCTCCTCCACCTCCCTTTCCTCCAGCGCCCTAAATGATAGCCAAGAACAAAGGAGGGCCGACGCTCGGAGTGGCAGGTAGCAACGGAGAACACAATACAGTCGAAGACCCGCTCCATAACAGCCAGTAAAGTAGTCTGCAGACTACCTTTCAAGACGAAGATCCTCATCATCAGGCGTAAGTCAAGTCCGACCCGGTGCAACGTTGACTTTGCTGCTGTTCATGCTCCTGACGTGCCGCCGGGAGATGCCAGTGCGCAGAGCATTCAGGAAGGCACGACGGTGAATGCCCATGATCCATCGTCAGTCCCCCAAGTAAGCTTGATAGGGTCGCGATCTCCGGCACTCCACGTCAGATTGTTGCCCGAGCTCATACACTGAGGATAATCCAGCTCCGTTCTCAGCTCGCCGTTATACATCGGTGAGGTGACCGTGGGAGACAGAAGGGCCGGCGCTTTACAGGGTCCGACCAATCCGGCCCCTTCACTCCATCCTCCGCTTTACATTCGTCTGCGGGCACAACGGGAATCAACTGCGGCCATCTCCAGAAACGTGCTCTAGAACGTCTAGAACAGTCAATGGGAAGCTGGGATGGGAAAGTGGCTTTTGTCGGTGATGTGGGTGGGTTGCGTGCCGGCCCCACTTTGGTCGACGGGCAGCTTCTCTCCTTAGGGCTATAAAGCTGGTTGCTGTTGAGGCTCCGACTGGCAACTGCTAGTATCCAACGCGACGACCCATACCTCGCCCGAGCATACCCTTCGAAGCTTGAGATATCACGATGTCTCACCAACGAGAACACGTAGACGGCGACTCCGGGGACGAAGGCATAATCCAGCACGGCATGCACATCGTGTCCGACTTCTTCCACGGTCGGAAACACGTGCACCACCACGAAGGCCACGGGCACGAGCATGGGCATCATGGGCATCATGACAGCCACTCAGGTTCTCAATCAGGCACGCCGAGCAAGGTGAGCACCTCGTTTGCTTGGAGAGTGAGGGAGAGGCTGATGAGGTTACCTATAGGGCTCGCTCGAAGAGAAGCGTGAGAAACTGGAGCCTAGAGAGGAGCCGACGGAGGTGCATGTCCTTCCTCAGGATAAACATGATCTCCCCCCAGCCAGAGAGGAGCCCAAGGTTCCAGCTCCAGAACCGAAGGTCGAGCCGATCCCCGTCCCAGTTCCAGAGCCCGCACCAGCGCCTGAGGAGCCTGCTCAACCTAGGGCTGAGGAGACGGCCGCTCAGCCCGAACGTACACCCGAACCTACGCCTGTGTCTGTCGAGGCTGTCGTTCCGGCTTCGCCAGTCGCGCCTGTTGAACCGGTCGCCCCCGCCCCCGTTCCTGCACCCAAGTCAGGCCCGATCCTAGAGCTTCCCTATCATCTTTTCTGCTGGTATGTTCCTTGCCACTTAACCACATTCAGTTTGCTGAGGGTGAGCGCAGGGGCACCCCCGACAGCATAACCAAATCCACCTCCTACCTCATCGCCCCTCTCCCCTCCACCTTCCTCACCTCACCCAACTCTTCCTCCTCCGGATCCTTCACCCTAGCCGTCTCAGCCCGAACAGAACAAGACGGCCCCCGCACCATCATCTCCCTAGAAGACCCCTCCCTCCCCTCCAGCCTCCTCTGGGCCGGAACAGAGCACACTAACCTCGTCCACGTCCAATGGCCGGGCGGGGCTGCTGCTGGCGAGCCTGGTGAGGGAGGGGAAGGGAGGGTGGCGTGGCATGTCGGTTGGAGCACTTTGGTCGTTGTCTGGGATGCGCAGGCTGCTCTCGTTTCTGTGTGGCATAATGGCCGCTTGGCCTTTAGGAGGCCGTTGTCGGAGGAGGCGGTCAAGCTTGCGGGGGAGGTGAGGGAGCCGTTGCTTGTGTTGGGGAGGGCGAAGGAAGCGGGAAAGAGGGTGCTGGGGTGGGATGGCGAGATTGCCGATGCCAAAGTGTGGGATCGCGCGCTTGAGGCTGGGGAGGCGGAGCTGGTGAGCAGGCAGAAGGTTGGGGAGGTGCATAAGGGGTATGAGAGTGCGTGGAATGATGGGTTTGCGTGAGTGCACTAGGAGGGAAGGAGAGACTTTTCCTTATTTGGCGTTGGGTTGAGCTGCTGGCTGCTGTCTCTACATACGCCGATATATGCGTTCTCATTCTCCTCATGCGAGTGAATGTTCTGGGAGGCTCGACAGGATCTGGGTCAACAGGACTTAGGTCATTCAGAAGTTGCGAGGCCGCAGTGCAGATATCGCGACGAAGTCAGCTCGGCGATGAGATGTGTCATTAGCCATACGATCCTCTACCCTACCAAACCTCTATTCCCGCGCCGTCCACGACCAACAAACCACCCGATCTAAAGCTTCGAAGCCGTCCCATTCACCTCCGCACTCCCATTCACCTCCTTCCCACCCTCGCCCTGCCCCTCAAGCGGCGGCTGAGGCACTGGAACCGGCGCGGGACACATCAACAGCCCCGCCTGGAACATCGGCACATCCTCAATCACAACCACATTCTCACTCAACTTCACCTCCTTCTCCCTGTTCCCGCCCATCTCATCCGCCGGAGGTGCCTGCGCCGGGTGCTGCTTTGCGGCTTCTTCAAGAGCCCGCATGATCTTCTCCACCACATCGTCCGGTTTCTGCAGACTCCCAAGGAAACCCTGCATGAATTCCCTCACCGCAGCCAAAGGCGGCTCCGGCTCCGACAGTGCGAAATACTGGTCTTCCTCGATCGGCAGCTCGTGCTCTTTCAGCATGGGCAGTAGAGCCTTCGCCGCGTCCACTGTAAACCTCTGGCCCTGACCCGCAGCAGCAGCGGGGTCGCGCCTGACCTGAGACCGCATATGCACCGACAGCTTCGCCCTCGTCGGAGAAGACTGATGGATCTGAGCCATGAAGAACTCCTCCACGTCCCTCTTCGTCAGCTTCTTCGTCTCCTCCACATCGACCACCCTGCGGGAGAAATCGTTGTACCCCGTATGGATGGCACTCAAGAACCTGTGCGCCTCCTCCGTCAGGTTCTTCATCTTCTGCAGGCGTTTCTCGTTCAGGCCAGCTTTGAGCTTCTCAAACTCTTCTTCTGACATCTCCCTCAAGTGGCCAACGAGGTAGTCGAAGAAGGCCTCCACGCGCGACTCGAGATAGACGGGATCGCGTTCGCTCTGGATCGCGATCCTCAACCCGAGCGTGCCGGAGAGGGGGAACGCCTGGGAGAAGACGATGTACCCGAGTTGTTCTTTCGTGCGGAGCTCGGTGAAGCACGGTTCGTGGATGATGTGAGCGAATAAGCCCAGTAGAGCGCGCGTGCGGGTGTCCGTGTAGGTGCCGGAGATCTGGACGTAGTAGCTGAGGGAGCTGTTGGGGTCGTCTGCTAGGGGGACGTCTTTCCGCAGGACGTAGTTCGACGCTGCATATCCCGTACTATATCAGCCACAGCAACTTGTTAAAGGAATGAGGAAGGACGCACGCCGCGGCAACAAATACGCCCTCTCCTTCCCCTTCTCCGCCTCCGTCAGCCCCCTCGGCCCCAACACCTCCTCAACACACCTAACCATCCCCCTCGCCTCCTCCTCACTCAAATTCCCCGTCACAAGCATCTCGACATTCATCCTCCCCAGCAAATCCCTCGCGTGCACCTTAACCTCCTCCAGCGTCAGCTGCTCCAGCTCGGAGAGCTTGACCGCGTTGGGCCAGAGCCGGTCCCGCAGGAGGTGGGAGAGCCACCAGTCTGCCTGGGCGTACGGCTGGTCTCTGTCAAAGTTTGCGTATGTCTCGCGTAGGTCTTGTCGGAGGACGGAGAATCGTTCCTGTTGCATCTCGTCGGGTAGGGTCTTCAGCCTGTCCAGGACAGTACGGAGAAAGACGGGGAGTTTGTCGCTGTACCCCTCCAGAGAAAGTTCGAGCGAGTCGGAATGCCCCCCAGCGGAGAAATACAGCCCGGCCAGAGTGGCAGCGTACGAGTATTCGTTAAGCGCGTCGCGGACGAGCTCGCCGAACATCCTCGTACGCAGGCCGTGCCGGGGAGTGACGTTACACGCCGGCGAGCGGAGGTCTACAAATACGTGCGCTTTGGGGACGAGGAACTGGTCGTCCTTTTTATGCCAGAGCGTCGCCGTCGGGCTCGTATAGATCTTTTCCGGCCGAGGGGCCGGGTTGGGCGAGGGCGAGGAGAGGGAGACGGACAGGTCTTCGGGGATGAACGCGTTGCGTTCGGGTAAGTGCATGCCCTGGGGGATGTCGGCTGTTGACTCGGCTTTTTCCCAGAAGGAGTCCGGGAGTTGGTGGACGCCGTAGTCGGTGCCGTACCACGGTTCCTTGCTGCCTAGCTTTTCGGAAGGCATGTCCTGCGCAACGAGCATCATGGTCGCTTTCCTCGGCTCCAGGTACCCCAGTAACTCGCGGACGAGGGACTCGTCCCACCCCTTTATGAGCGCGTGCGTGGACAAGAGGCGATCGCGTGCGTAGGGCTTTGTGATCTCGCCCGCGAGGAAAGAGGCCACCCGTTCGGCGGGCTGTTTTTCGAGGAAATCGAAGTTCAGCTTGTGGATCTTTTGGAGCTCGTCTTGCATCCAGGGAGGGAAGGAAGAGGTACGCAGGAGGGAGATGTATTTATGGACGGCCAAGGCAACCTCCTCATAATGTTCTGCGAGAGGCCGGTCAGCAAACCTCTGTCTCAGGTATCACCAGCCGAAGAAGGAAGCTCTGCCGCACGAAACAAAGCAGCGTGAGAGAAGAAGCAGCGCGAGAGAAGGAGAAAGCGAGAAAGCGAGAAAGGACGACGGAAAGAAGAGACTCACCAAACCCCTCCCTAGTCAACTGCACCGAAACCCTAAACATCCCCAACCCCCTCCCCGCGCTCATCCGCCCCGCACTAAGCCCCAGCACCCACCCGCGCGCCTTCAACCAAGCATACAAACTCCCGGGCCCCTCATGGCCCACAAGATGCGTCACGAACTCCGCGGGCTTTATTTCGTTCTGCGGGTAGGAGGATTGGGAGGGGATGTCCCATGTTAGGTCTAGGGAGCGGAGGTCCATTACGCTCTTCGCGCAGGTTAGGAGGGAGGTGTGCGTGGGGTGGTAGGCGGGGGAGGTGTAGGCTGGGAGACCGGGCAGGGAGCGGTTTGGGATGGGGGTGAAGAGGTCTACGACGGTTTTTTCTAGGGTGTCGAGCGAGTCTCGCCCGTAGACGCAGAGGCCCATACGCTCAGCACCATAAGAACGCTCCCACCACTGGATCAGTTTCTCCCGCGTCTCGAGCCCTCCTGCTACGTCCGCACGCAGAGAGCGCGCGTTCCCGGAGCCGAACTTGGACCACACGTGCCCTGGCTTGGAGACGTGTTTTGAGAGCTGGAAGAGTCGCCAGGTGTCGGATTGCAGGTTCTTTTTGTGCTCGCTGTTCACGGCTTGGATCTCTTTCTGGGTGGAGGAGGCGGAGAAGAGGGGGGAGTGGAAGAAGGGGGCGAAACGTTCGAGGGCGGCTGGGCGAGCGTTAGCGAGTGCGCGAGTGAGCGGGGGGAACGGGCGGGAAGATGAGGGAAGCGAATGAGACAAGGAGGGAGCGCAGCGACTACCGCAAACGGACCGCATACGCCGCGCACAAACAACCGAGCGAACAGGTAACGCGCCGCCAGCGAATGCAGCGGAGGAAGGAAAGCAGAGAAGATACCAAGGGAAAGGGAAGAAAAGAGAGTGGACGTACGTATCAACTGAGCCGCATTAACATGAAAATAATAGTTGGTATTACTCGTCGCCGTGAAAGCGTTCGTCCCGCCCCCATGCGTCTGGATGAACTCCTGATACTCGTTTTCCTTCGGGAACTGTCGCACGCATCAGCATCAGCACCACTCACACCAATCCCAGAACATCCAGGAAGAGCGATGGGACGGAGACGGAGATGAAGATTGAGATGGGGAGGAAGAGAGAGGAAGAGAGAGGGAGAGAGAGAAGGGCGACACACCTGCTTAGTACCCATAAAACTCAAATGCTCACAAAAATGCGCACACCCCGGTACGTCCCACGGATCATCCAGATGCCCAACACCCACATCCAACGCCGCACCAGCGCGGTCCGTACTAGGATCATGCACCAACAACGCCTGCAGGCCATTAGCGAGCAAGAGGAGACGATATGAGTTCGTGTCGTTTGCGGGTTTTTCCTGGGGGAGGGGGAGGACGACGTGTGTTTGGTTGGGAGAGAGAGAGGGGAAGGAGGTGGTGGGGACGGGGATGTGGGTTAGGCCGGAGATGGTTTCCCAGTTCTCGGGAGGGGTCGGGAGGGGCCACGGAGCTGGGGAAGGGGAAGGAGAGGGAGAGGCGGAGGTCGAGCTGGCGGGAGTGGCGAGCGAGCGGGTAGTGCCGTTCATCTTGCCGTTCATCTTCCCAGTGATCGAGCTGAGTCGAGCGAGGCGAGCGAGACGAGCCGGGTGAGCGGGGAGAGGAGGGAGGAGATGAAGATGTCTTGCTCCTCCTCCTCCTGTCGCTGCTGTCGAGCAGAAAATCGGAGTTTGACGAAGTTGGAATAACTGGGAAGGATGGGAGGGATGACAGAGGTTGCTGAACCTCCCACGCAGGCTCAGGCGCGGCATACGAACGCGCCTGGGCTCTGAACCTCAACCTTCTCGATCAGTCGAACACTTCTTTTCTTCACTAGTACTCGTCACTTGCCTGTCTCGTCGTGCAGCCCAGGAAGGTCTAGACCAGAGGACGATCTGTCGATTTGTTGTTTGAAGTTGCTTCTCCAGCAGCGGGCTCCTCGACCTCTGCTGTCCCTGGTCGTCAGGCTCAAGTTGAGATCAAGATCGCAATTTCTGATCTGATCCCGACGCGCGTCCCTTTTTCGGCGATAACCCCTTCCAATGAGAACCGCTCAGGTCGGCCGGATCCGAGACATCCTCTTCCTTCTACAGTACATACAGTCCCGACCCGTCCAGAGATTAATATTGTCGAGGGGCGACTTGCACTACATTATTTCCTGTATTTCCAGCCCCAAATGCCTCAATTAGCATGTCTTTTAAGTCCGATCCTCCTAGGGATTCGTCCTGATTGTACGCTTCGTGCCAGCAAGCAGAATCCATGGATATCAATACAGTCAAGTCCACTTTCCGTCCTTCCCACGGCCCACCGCCGTTCCCCTCCGCCGCCCTCGCAGGCGACCTCAGTCCACCAAGTAGCTCTTGATCCCCTCGACCAGCCCCCTAATCTCCGCCTTCCAGCAAACGGGCACAACGCGCAAGATCGTATACCTCGGCCTGCTCTGGTTCTGCCCGCGCCGCGCGTCATAGCACCGCTCAGCCACTTTCAGATATTGGGAAGACAGCGAGAGACTCACGTTGAAGAAGTTCTCCTCCGCTTTGCATTTGAAGAAATGAAGCTTCGCGATGGGCACTCTGATCTGTTGCTCGAACGCGTGCACGTTCGTTTCCTACATGCACACGCATCAGCCTTCAACCTCTCACTCTCAACCCTCAACTATCAACTCTCGAATCTCGACTCTCAGTGCTCGTGCAGCCAGTAGAGCAAACAGGGAGCCAGTAGGGCGAGGAGAAGGGGAGGGAGGGAGACGAGGGGCGCACCTTGAGCTGATGGAGTTCTGTGGGGGTTAGTTCGAATAGCTGCCGAGCGACTTCGTCTTTTATGTCGAACCAGATTCCGAGGTGCTGGTCCGAGGCTAGGACGGACGTTATGTACCTGCATTCTGGGGATCAGCCTGGGGTCCTTCATGTACATCGCACGCGGGGAAAAGAGAGCTGTAAGGGGTGGGTCGCAGGCGGAACTGCGAGGCGGGCTTATGAAGAAGGAAGAGGACGAGAGTGTGGGAAGGGAAGAGGAAGAGGAAGATTGTCAGCTCGGACGCACCGATACACCGGCACCTCAAACACGCCCTCACATTTCCCACACGCCCACATCCCATCCCCCCTCTCCTCCACCTTCTTATAACACCCCTCCGTCCCACACGCCGGATAATAAAACGTACTCGCCCTGCCCCGGGTGGCGAGGATCTTGAGCTTCACCGTGAAATAGCAGGGCTCGGACATGCCGAGGTTTTGCGCGCGGACGTCGGAGAGGGTTAGGAGCTGGGAGCGGAGCAGGGCAGGGGAGGTCGTGCCGGCGCCGGCGGAGTCCGTCCAGAGGGGGGTGAAGGCGGTGTCTTTGCCTACGGCGTCGAACCTGCTCATCCTGGTCAGCCAGCATCCTACACCCGCTCCCCCTTTTCGTAAGGTGCGAGGAGAGGCAAGGGATGGGGACGCACCACCCGCGCAATAAATGCGCCTCCTCCAGATCAGGATCGATCACCATCCTGCTCGAGGCGAGCACGCTCACGCTCCGCCCATTATAGTCGTCCACCCTCACGTTCCGCAGTGACAGGACGGGCTGGCGATCAACTTCGAACTCTTCGGCCGTTTTGCCCCAGAGGGCGACGCGGCACGAGTAGCCGGAACGGTCGACGATGATGAGGATGCGTTTGGAGAGCTGGGCGCGGGGGTCAGTCTGGGCGAGAGAAGAGGTTTGGGGGAAGGGAGGGAGGGGAGCGTACGGGACGTTGCGTGCTCTTTGTGGTCATGGTGTCGAGGTCACCGATGTCGATCACGATTCCCAGTATGTCTATCAAAGTCAAATGAAAAACCGGCTGGGTTCGTAAGCCGAAGACGTACTGCATGACATGTCTTTCTCAAGATCCACAAGGTTGGCTAGGGGCGTAAACTCGTGCGAAGGATCGGGCACGTTCGACTCGTCCTCGCACTATACAGCGCCTCAGTCTTCCTGCATGGCGGTGAGAGAGGGAAGGCATACGGGCTCGATGATTGTGTCTTTCCCAAATGTAAGCTCGTTGTCGTTCCCGATGCCCTTGTTGTATATCTTCTTGGCAGGGACGACTCTCGCTTTGGAGATATAGTAAACCTAGCCGCCACAAGTCGGAAAATAACATCAATGCCGGTTCTGGACATCCTCACCTTCCCTTCCTCGAGCTGCTCGTGCAGAACATCCACCAGGTCATTAAAAGCCGTCGCCTTGATGGATTTCTACAAAACACCTATGAGCGAAGTGAACCGCATATATGACAGCGGACTGACCGTCTCATCCGTCAAGAGGCAGTGAAACAGCTTCCCACTCCCCCTTTCGTTATTCCAGTATATAACGTCCGACTTGTCCGTCACGCGAGCTTTGATCGTCCACCTAAAACCCCTAGGATGAGTCACAAGAGCTGGACGACTTCTCCGAGCTGCATGTCTGAGAGCTTACCCGTTCATGTATGCTGATAGCTCGTCAATGCCACGGAGAGCGGGCTTGCCCTTCAGGTCCGTGGCGGAACGGAAACCGTGGTTGATGGATTTCTTGCTGATCTCTTTGATAGTGCTGCTGTTGGTCTTTGTGGTTACTGCTGTTGTCGAGGTCGATGCAGACGCTTGAGTGGACGTTGATGCTGAGGACTGCTTAGCTGTGGATGTAGAAGGCTGTCTAGAAGTCGATGCAGTGGGCGTCGGTGCAGAGGACTGCTTAGTGGACGCGACCGGCTGCTTGGAAGTCGACGCTGCCGGATGAGTAGGCTTCGTCTGCCGCGTGAACGTCGGTGGGTGGGTCTCGATACTCTCCGGCTCGCCAAGCTTCTCTTCCTTCTGCTTGACGACGTCCAGATCACGTACGATAATGATCCTTCTCACTACGTGAGCGGATGTATGCGTAGCAAGAGTGTGGCTCACTTCCGGTCTTGGACGGTTGTGCGGAAAAAATGAGTCACTCGGACTAGGCTGTATCGGAGGATGTGGCCATCGACGGCCAGGCTGTTGAGATGAGTAGCGAGCATGGCCCCGAGGAAGCGTTGCCCATCGCTCAGTACCAGACTAGTGAAGGTTGATGAGCTGAAGTCTGCTGAAGGGCAAGATGTATGCGTACCGATACCGTTCTGTTTCGTCCTTCCTCTTCTCTGATGCCCTTTTCAGGCCCAAGACTTGAAGGATGGCTGTATAGTCCGTCAAGGACTGTGCTGTCATAAGGTGAGAAACTGCGTTAGGTGTGAGTTGATCCATGGTTGTAGCGTGATGAATCTGATGATGGTGGTTGTGGAGAAGGTCAAGAAAGAAGTAATGTAAGTCGCGTCACCGTGCGCACGGTTGGTACTCAAGTACTTAAACGCGTGACAAGACAAGTCACGCACTAGCCTTCCAGAATAGCCCGGATGACTCCGAACGAGTCCGAGGTCCGTGCGCGTTCGAGTCCAAAAATAGAACCAAGTAGTCATTCCATGTTCCCAGAGTCATACTGTACAAGGAGAAAACCAGAAGAGGAAAAGTGAAAGCCTAAGCAGCGATGGCAGTAGTACGAGGGAATGAACCAGAAAAGCAGAGCGCAGGACGTCCTGATGGCTTGTTCTTCTTGCCTTGACAGGCTTTCGTTGGGGGGGAACCACATGTTTCGCCAAAGAAGGCTAGGGCGACCGTCATCTCTTCGTATATGCTGCCGTCTTTCGTCAGCGTAGACTGGAAGTGATCAAGCAGGGCATGTCGGACATTTGTAACTGGCAGCTGATGAGGATCGTCGCCCCGCAAATGGCGTAGCAATTTCCCCAGCTCGCGGTCGACCGAAGACTTCCGTCTCTTGAGCGATTTCTGTCGTCTCGGAGACGCTTGCTTCTCGACCGACTTGCTTTCGCCAGTCCGGCGAGACCAGATCTTCTGCTTTTCAGCCTTGCGAGTCTCCTCCTCTTCGTTCACTTCGCGCATACATTCGACCAGAAGCGGATTGTCGTCCATGAAGCGATCGGGTTTCAGAGGCTCATCCTTCGAAGGCTTCCAGTTCTTGACGTACTCCTCCAGCATCTCCCGCGGCACGCTGACAATCTCCGGCTCAGGCAGGTATTCGTCCAGCTTGCACTTGTCCAGTACATCCAGCCGCGAGTTGATGAGCTCCCTGCAGCGTGGCGGGCAGTCTCGATCCTTGAGAACTTCCAAGGCGTCTTTATATGCCTTTTTGGAGCCGGCGATACAGGCCGCCCTGCCTCGCGTGTTGTCCTTGATACCACAATTAGCGAGCTTATCGATCGTGGCTGCAAAGTTGTAGACTGCCATCCATGGCGCGTCTTCTCGCTTGGTCACTTTGGCGAACTCTCCCAGAGCAGCTTCAAGCGCGAACATCGTGTCGCCGGTCTGGGCTCGGATGGTCGCCATCGCGCACAGAAGAAGTGGGTTGTCGAGGTCGCGGGCTTGGGCGCAGCCGAGCATCTTTTCAGCGTGCTTCTTCATGGAGACGCGTACGCCGTCGACCTCTACGCCATCTTCGTATGCGAGGGAAAGTTGGACGAAGGTCTTGCTTGTACATCCGCCTACAAAGCGCGATCAGCAGAAGCTAGAAAGTTGGGGAGAGGAAGCTAACCGCTGATGGCTTCGTACCCGACACGTTGCTTGAGACAGTACCAGCATTTGTTCACAACGTGATCTGGTTTGGCGCATATATCGCACTTCAAGTTCCCCCCTCCGTTCATACAGAAGTCCCAGAAGGGCAACGAGGCTGTTTCTACTGAAATCGCCGGCGAAGTGAGACCGACCTGCCAGATTGCGTCTGTCTTCGTTTTGAGAGCCATGATGGTAGGAAGGAAAGCAGCAGGGAGACGACTACGCGTCACGATTAAGTACCCCGCTCCCAGGCCTCAGAGGACGCGTATAGCAGTAGCCAGTAACCCCGCTTGTCAGGCCAAGTGCGTTGTAGTGATGGCCCGAGCATGGCCTGCTTCCGTTCCCGACGCGTTGATGCTACCGCGCGTCCTCGTCGACCCCGCCCGTCAGACGTTCAGGGAGCATCCGAGAAGATAGAGCGGTGTTGATCATGATCATGGGTGACGGCGGCGACGATGAACAGGGGTGTGCCTGCGGTCAAACCCGCTCGTTGTAACCCCATCTTCTCAACACGACGCGGAACCGAAAGGCCAAGTCGGAGGCGATGCGGCGAAACGCGACTCAGACGCGTGCACGTGAACGCGGGCTATGAATAGCACGACGTCATTATTATCACCGTCCCTGACAACTGAAACCAACGGGAGATCGTGCCCGTCCCCTGGTTGAGACGGTAATTCAATCCTCATTGTCCTCCATCTGTTCGATCTACTGCTTGGCCTGAACCTTGATAATATTCTGATCTGGACTGTCATGTCGTCCCAAGAACCTGCGCTGCCGAAGACTGCAAAACAGCATTGGCATCTGAAGGATGTCGTGTACAAGGTCATGAACAGGACCGAGGAGGAATCGGAGGCGCACAGGGTGCGGTTGTCCGCAACATGAGCGCACTTGCAGAACGAATGTAAACCTAAATATCCAGATCTACCGCTCATATCCTGGACATGGCGGCAAGGGACGTGTGCCTGTCACGACTGATGCTTCGGAGGAGACGGTTCCTGGTATTCAGCATCCTGGGAGCACAGGTGTCATCTACTGCACAGACAGGTGCGCATATACTCCGTCACTGGAGCATGCGTTCAAATGCTAACGCAACAGGCAGGGCTATGGCCAACGGTTTCTCCTACGACGCCAAAGGTTGGTCCAACCTCGGACAAGGTGCGCCAGAAGTAGGCGACATTCCAGGCGCCGTTCCGAAGCCAACCAGCATCCCCATTCCACACGCATCGCTCGAATATGCCCCGACGACCGGCGTGAAGGCACTTAGACAGGCCGTGGCGGATCTTTACAATGATACGTATCGACAAGGGATGGAAAGCAAGTACACGTACGAGAACGTATGCATCGTCCCTGGTGGACGTGCGGGTTTGAGTAGGGTGGCAAGTGTGATTGGGGATGTGTGAGTCTGCTTCTTATCATCGCTCGGTTTTTCTCTGAACTCCCACGCAGATAGTGCGTCCTTCTGCGATCATCCTACGTGGTGTGCAATTGACAACATTTCAGCTGTGGCTACCAAATCCCAGAATACACCGCATATTCCAGCATGCTCGAGGTACGTCCAAAACACCCTATATGCGTGCATATGCTGATCTGGGCCCAGGCTTTCAGGAAGCTAGTACCAATTCCAACCGTACTCTCAGCTGAAACTGGATATACCCTAAACCCAGCCGAGACTGGGAAGGCGATCCGCGAAACCGGAATACAAGTCATGTGAATTCCTCAAGCATGCCATTCTTTTGATCTTTGCTGACCATTGTTCTAGCGTACTCTCTAATCCAAGGTATGTCATCCGAGCAAATACCTCGCAGCGTCTACCCGTGTCTAACCTGACGGAGAAATCCGACAGGGCGGGTGATCCGGTGAGTCCTAAGCAGAGCGCGGTAGTATATGCTCACACTCGTTCGTTCAGAGGCGATGATCTGAAGAGCTTGGTGGAGCTCACGAAGAGCAAGGTTACTGTAATTCTCGATGAGGTATGTGACATCCTACTACATTAGAACAAGATGACTCAGTCCTTCCCAGTTCTATTCCTGGTAAGCTATTTTCCAAAGATGGTCTGAGTGCGGATCATATTCATGACAGACGCAGGTACATCTACCCGGAAACCGAGGCCGAACTGGGGCAATCCGTATCCGCCGCTGCCTATGTCCAGGACGTCAACGAGGTGCGGCGGCGTTCTTCTGGAGCGGGGACTGGACTAACAATCAGATCAGGATTCGGTTGTCATTGTTGACGGGTTGACCAAGAACTGGAGACTGCCAGGATGGAGGATCTGCTGGGTTGTAGGCCCGAAGAACGTCATCTCCGCCCTTTCCCAATCCGGTTCTTTCCTTGACGGTGGTGCTTCTCATCCGTAGGCGCTCCTCTCGAACCCTGCCCCATCTAAGTCTGATCGGTTTTTAGCCTGCAATTGGCTGCCATCCCCCTCCTCAAGCCAGACGTCGTCAAACAAAACAAGATCGCCCTCCAAAAGCACTTCAAGATGAAACGCGATCACGTAGTGGCGAGACTGGAAAAGATGGGCCTGAAGGTTCGAGCCCCACCGGAGGCGACGTTCTATATCTGGCTGGATCTGTCGTCGTTGCCGGGAGAGCTGAATAATGGTTTGGTGCGTTCTTAAAATAGGAACTGGGGCGTATAGGCTGAGTATCGAACAGACGTTCTTCGAGGAGCTCTTGAAGGAAAAGACGATTGTCGTTCCGGGCTATTTCTTTGATATCAACCGTAAGCATTACTTGTCATTTGCGACGTCAGTATTCAACAGAGTATAGCTTCGAACCGCCGTGACCTCTTCGCCTCGCCCTGTCATCATTACGTGCGTGTCTCCTTCGGCCCTGAGCTGGAGCAGCTTGATCTTGGTCTCGACGCTATGGAGCGCGTTATCGAGAAAGCGCGGAAGGGATCATCCAATCTTGGCTCATACAAGACATGGGACAGTGTAGGAAGCGTCGCAGAGCATATCGAGAAGCATCTCTAGCCGGAATGCAACATGAAGCAAATTCGGCAGGGACGATGATACAAAGATTCGTCGTGATCATGGACTGACATCTTCCAAACGTACACGGGTATTCAATGAGGATATAATACACCGAATGAACTCGCTCATTTCTGTCGTCTCACCCCTCCCCCAGCCGGCGGAGGCGGTGGCAGGCCAAACCCTCCTAGTGACCCAGTACTGCTCGACGCAGTCGTACCGGATACCTTCTTGCCGTCCTTGTTCGGGATCTTGATCGTCATCGTCTGCCCCTCCTTCAGCGAGAAATCAGGCGGTGGTGCATGTACGGCCGCTGCGATGCTGGATGAGGGGTCTGCTGCGGCTCGAGATCGTTTGATGTAGTCTTGGAGTGCCACGTCTGAGGGGGGGTCAGCCTTGCGTGACAGGTTTGGGGTGGAGCGACTCACTGAAATCGAACGACTCTGTTCGCTCTAGGAAACCAATTCCGATGTATGCTCTCCTTCCTCCTTCACCTTCTACGCGCAGGACGAAGTATCGACTGGAATCCAAGGTCGACTCAACTGCCTTCCCATCCGTAGTATATGTGGACTGGGCAAACAATTCACCTGCATCGCAAGCATCAGCGATACCTTCAACCTTGAGTATAATCGGCATACCGCTATTGGGATCCTCGAGAACGATAAAGCACTGATCGCCCCGCTCTGTCACCTTGAGCCGCCCGGTCCAGAGAGGCGCCTCGGTGATCCAGTCCGCCGCCCGATACCCCTCGTTCGAGGTCCGAGGCGGGATCTTGAAGACATTCACACTTCTCGCAATGTACAGGATATTTTCTACGATATCATCCATGCTGGTATCGCCGTGCAGATAGCTCTCGGAGTCAAGATGCGGTCTGTGCCTTGTTGTTGGCCTCAAGGTGGTCGTTCAGACGACGTGGGGATGAACGGGCGCTTCAAGTGCCTCCGCTGAACCCTTGGCCGCTGAAAGACGCGTTCGACGACGTCAATCGACGCGAACCAAAGGAGTCACCGAGACAAGAAACGACGACGACCACCTGCAGCCCTTCTCATCTCTCAACGTACCCACAATGTCTACTAATGAGCCAACACTTCCCCCCACTCCGCCGATGCCTCTCGACGAGGTTCCGACCATCCCCGATCCAGTCCCGCCCATACCGGAGGCCATCCCCGTGCCGAGCACGTCGGCGCAGCCGTTGGATGCGACTACGGTGATCGGAGGTGACAATACGAGACCTAGCCCGCACAGGCAGCTATTTCCGGACCTGTTACAGGCGTACGAGAGGGGAAGATACGATGATGTTATCAGACTGGCGGAGGAGGCAGAAGTCGCCGTGAGTACCTCGTGCTTGTGGGCGCGGCAGCTCATCCTACTACACAGTATCCGTCTGTCAAGGAACGCCCAACCCGCTTATTGATCGTCATACCGCTTGTGCTCTCCTACATGTGTATCAACGACCTTCCTCCAGCATATTGGGCTCTGTCTCGGTTGCCTAGAGTGCTGCATACATTTGGGCCTACGAGGGCCCTCGAAGAGTGCGCATATATCTCTCTAAATTGATGGCGTCGCTGACGACAAGATTCAGACTCTTGACGGCAGTTGCAACTCGAAATTACGCACAAGTAATCCCGATCGCTACGAACCTCATTTCTGTCACTACTGGGTCTTTGAAGGGAGAGGATGAGCTGGATCTAGCGATCAAGCCCATGGTGGACGCTTTCATCAGTACGTCTTCAGTCTTTCATGTGCCACGCACTGTCTCATCCACGTGACAGAAACCTATCAGACGCGACTGCTTTCTGTCCTGTCTCGTGCATACGAATCCTTGCCTATCACGGACGCAGCTGCGTATCTCGGTAAGTCCCCCGAAGAAGCCGTTGCACGTAAGCACGTTCGAGCAGGTCTTTATTTCCGTGCTAATCACATTGCTTGCAGTCTTCACATCGTCGGGCTGGACCTTCGAAGAAGCCTCCTCAATGCTTCGACCGGTGCCTGCTCGGCCGCACGCAAACGGCGCAGTCGCCGTACCCGCTCCTTTCCCATCTTCTCTCGCACCCTCCACCTTGATGGACTTCGTCGGTATTGCAAACGGCGCGTCCCGGTTGGAGAGCGCTATCTGATAGGAGGTATCGGCACCCGAAGATGGGATAGATGGAGCTCCGATACATTCTGTTTCATGTACGATCTACATCATATTATTCCGATTTTGCAATGATCATGCGCAGTCACCACGTCAGGGTCAGTGCGATAGGGCAGGCGATGCATTTCCGCTTTCAGACTATGGAAATCCTCGAAATACGCACCGACCATCGGTCCGATGAGCACAAATAAATCCCTCCCCGCAACACGGTCCATGATACGTTGCCATTATTGTTCCATCTTCAGCCTCTCAGAGTTGGAAAAGGTGGTAGTCGACGCGAGCGAATGTGCGCAGGTGATCGTGACAAGGAGTTGCGATTCCAAGGAAAGTCAAGGCGGAAGAGACACAATTGTACACTGAGGATATCCTAATAGTTCTGGTTCTGGGTCGTGCAATCCGATGCTTTCCTCCTACTCGCTGGCCTTCTTTTTGATCAACCCCTTCAATGCCCACGCGGGCGGCTCGTCCAGACCTTCAGCCTCCTCCCGCTCGCCCTGCTCGCGGGTCTCGTGGACCGTGTTCCAGTTATGTTCGGCGGGCGAATAGAAGGTGTACAATTGGAGCGGAATGTCGCCGATGTTGATGAAGTTGTCTACCCATTGGGTCAGCCGGAGAGACGCGTGTGTATACAGGATGTTAACGTACGGACGGTGCCGGCACTGCACGTGGCATCAGTATGGACTCTTAGCAAACGGGCTTGCGGACATACGGTACGATGCAAATGCTACCGGGCTCAACGATGGATTTTGTCCCGCCCACAATGGCTTCAGCCCTCCCCTTACTGTAGAGCTCTAAAGTCAGAGACACGTCACTCTCTAGCAGAGCTAACGCACACAAAGCAAAGACTCTGGTCAACATCGTGCACCTGTGCTCGAAGATCAGGCGGGATACATAGTAAGTGTTGTGGTCTGAGTACGGACCTCCTCTCCGATCTGGTCTCCGACCGGGATAGTCATCAACGCCAGCTGAGAGCTCTCCCCGGTAAATACGATCCTCCTGAACACCTTGCTGTTCGTGACCATGGACTCGATGTCGGGGAAGTAGTAGAGTCGCTTTGCCGGGGGCTCCGCTGAGATACCTGTAGCGAGTGCTTCGAACATGGCTGTGCTTGTGTGAGCGAAGTAGGGAGGGCCCGAAATACGAGGTGGAAAGAGTTGCGACTAGGGTTGCGAGCCCAAGGGCACACAGGGCGGGTGCCTATTTAAACCCCACGCAAACAGGCGGACCTGTACTTCCCGCAGTTCCGACCACGGGGTCAACATCCCCGTTCTGGATCGCTTAAGCCGGAGAAGACGATTATTTCGGGCAAAAATCGTGATTGACTTATGGGAAAACGCCGCGTGTCGTACCTCGGAGAAGCATAGATTTGCTATCACCTGTACGGTTGTCAGATAGGATCTGGAATTTGCCAGTCGTTGGTGCTATCTGAGTCAAGACCCGCAATGTCAATGTGCCGTATGTGTCGCCGCGTCTCTGCCGTTCCGGTCAGCCAGACGATGTCGGCCACGTCGTCGGTTGTTGCCAATACAGGAGGGCCGTGAGCGGTCCAAGCCGGGATCCGATGGTCAGGCCGCGATGTTGCTGCAAGGAGTTGCCTTCATGGCCCGACGAGAGGGCGATGCCGCGGCATTGGGTCTTTGAATCCTCGTTTCAACCCGCCAAAGTCAAATCCCATGGTTGCCATTGGCCAGGACAAAGCTTCTCCAGAGTCTCGTGAAATCGGTGGTATTCCATTGGAGCGACCCATCAGCCAATCGGCGATTGCAAGTATCAGATACACCGCCTATCAGTTCAGCCGGCCAAGATTATTTCTGGTTATCACATCCACGAAGTGAAGACGGCCATACGAGAGCACGGTCATCGCCGGTCATCGGAGCTGTGCAGCATCGGTGCCGATCGGTGCCCCACGAGCCTACCATAAAGGAGAAGTACTGAGTGAGCTTCTAAATGGGCTTGATTGTTGCGGTGGTGGTCTGCTATTTCATGCCATCAACCAAGCGATTGATGATTGTACGATCGGTTGCTGCGGCTGAACGACCAACGATGGCCATCCTGTTGCTTCGCGCATGGCGTATCAGCATATCTCATCAGCCTTCGTTAGTGGCAATTGTGGACGTTCCAGCAGACATCTGGATACCGAAAGTCCCGTTTTCAACCCTATGCAGAATGTTTCAGGAGTGGGAAAGGGGGCAATCATCCAACTGCGGTTCATTCGTATAATTACTCGCCTAATGTACCCACTGGAGATATCCATCCTTCCTGGTGCTCGCTCTCCTCGCTAGTACTTCCTTGATCTTCAAAGCCACACCAGCCTTCTGGTTCGTGTGGACCGTAGTGAACCAATCAACGACATCCTTAACTGTCACCGCCATCGAGCCGCTGTCCTTATGTTCTCCCTTGACGAACTTTCCTATCTCCACTTCAGTAGGAAGCGCCCACCGCATTGGGTTATGCGGTTGGGCTAGCTCGAACAAGTCCATCTGGGGCATGGTTGTGGTGAAGGGCGACTCATTCGAAAAGAAGTTCCGGTAGATGTCGTCACGGGAGACTTCTTCCAGCGTCGCGGGTTGCCACTCGGGCCTTCCCTTGATCTTGTCTTCCAGGACGGCTTTAACACCGGTGAGGAAATCTGGCGTCGCGCCGTTCTGTGCACAATCAGCAAAATCCTCCCAAATGGTAAGAGAGCATCCGTACGCAGAAAGCGGTGGCAAACCGCAGCTCTACTTGCAGCGCTTCTCGCAGGGTGAGACCGCGTCCCAGATGCTGCGCTTGCAAAGCAACCTTCAAGGCCGTCGGACTGCGCAACGAAAGCTCGCCGAGCACTTGTGTTGCCCATTCGCCAATTTCTCCTCCACGTTCCTTTATCTCTTGTAAGGCCGCGATGATCTCCTCCACCGTGTCCTTGCCAAATGCTTCATCCAGCGCTGCGCGCTTGTCACCCACGAGATCCGTCTCAAACGTAGTATACTCTTCGCCTGCGAACTCGTCAATCGCTGCATTGACGCCAGCGAGATCTTGGGGCATGAGCACGGCGAGACGGTCAATCAACTTCGGAATGCGCTCAGACGGCACGAAGTGAGTGGCGAAGCCCAGTTCACTGCAGCACATCAGCAGGATACCCATTGCAGCAAATACAGGACGAACTATACAGCTCGGCCTTTGATTGTGTTGCCAGTCAAAGCGAAATATGTGCCGAGCTTTCCGTCGAGCCTGGGCAGGAAGAAGGTAGCCCCGACATCAGGAGCGTAGCCGATCTTGGTTTCCGGCATGGCGACTTGTGCATTTTCCGTTGCCACCCGGAATGGGGCATGCATAGAAAGCCCGAGCCCGCCCCCCACTGCCAACGATCAACAACCATTTAGACCTGATGCCAGCGAGATGACGCACTCGTAATGCCATCCAAGATCGCAACGTATGGCTTTCTCAGAGTGGCGAGCCGGTAATCCAGTTCAAATTCCTTCTTGAAATACAAGGCGGCTTTCTCCCGTGTTTCCGGATTTCTAGCATCCCTTGTGACAGCTGTTCCTCCTTCCAGACAGACGTCTAACAGGTACAAGAGCGATACGCACCTCGGACGTCACCGCCTGCGCAAAATGCTCGGCCCTTCCCTGTTCCGACGATGATCTGGCACGGCTTGGAATTATCCCATGCCTGATACAGGTCAATTCTGCTTCTACAAATCCCAATATCGCACCCACTTCAAGTTTCGGTGCGAGGAGATCGATCATCTCCTCGTTTAATGCATTCAATGCCTTCGGCCGATTGAGGACATATGTTCGTAGCGTTTGCTGGGAGTCGAAGAGCACCGGCTAGAATATTCGCATGAGATGTCTACTTCTCGACAGAGATCAATTAGAGACCCACCAATTCCCCAATAGTATCAAAATTCCTCGGGCTGACCCCATCTTTGGACGGCGGCGGTGGCTTCTCGTGCTGCTTCGCCAGCGGAGGAGCACTCGACATCGCTCTCTGCACGGCCTGCAACCTGCCAGACGCTGTGCTGAGTGCGCTTGGTCGGCGTGACATTGAGCGCAGAAGGGGCAGCATAATCGTCGCCGGCGAGAGGGAGTGGAGGATCGTCACCTTGGAGGTGATGGCGGTCGTTCGTCTTGCTTCCGCCGCGCTGACCCTGGTTTATACGACGAGCTCGCGTTCTGGTTGCCTGCCAGCGACGACGGTCCACTTGACCATACCTGCATTATCAATATACCGTCGGAAGATACATACCCCGCACGAAGAATGAGCTGCTCATGTTATCGCCATTACTACTTTGACTAAATGAGCTGGAGCACCATGGTCGCGTCTGTGGGCGATCGCGTCTCACTGTCCTCGCACATCGGGACCATCGTGTACGTCGGTCCGGTCGCAGGAACATCAGGCACATGGCTAGGCGTGGAATGGGACGACCCATCCAGAGGAAAGCACGATGGAGTGCACAATGGTGTCCGATACTTCACATGCCGGTCTGTCCAACTTCTTCATAGCATATATGCGCGTTCCTGACGCGTCCGATACGCAGCGTGCCAGGAGCCGGGTCGTTCATCAGACCCACCGTAGCGGGCCTCTCGTATGGACGCAGCTTTATGGAAGCATTGCTGGACAAGTATGTGGAAGATACGCCGCGTGCTCCGGCGACGAATGAACAGCCGGTGAAGGAGACCGTCGTGCTCGGCTCGTCACACGGTCTCATCGAGGTGGAAGCGGTCGGGTTAGACAAGGTTCGAGAGCGTCTGAGAAAGATCGATAGGCTGCGGGACGTGAGCCTTGATGCCGAACTCGTTGCGAGCGCGGGAAGAGAGGGAGAAATTAGGGAGAAATGCCCAAGTAAGTAGGAGACGTTGTGGTTCTACAATAAGCTGACTGTCGGCAAGATCTGCGATCTCTCGATCTCTCAAAGAACTTGATTCCCAGTTGGGATGTCGTCGTGATGATCCTCCAGCAACTGGAGTACCTCGACACGCTCTCATTGAAGTACGTGTGCTCTAGTCTTTGCCGGAGGAAACCAAACTGAGCGTATACACAGTCAGAACCGCTTCCGACCTCTCACACAACCGTTCAACTCGACAACCCTACCGAGCCTTACATCCCTGCAGCTGAACGAGACACTGCTCACATGGCAAGAAGCGTGTTTCCTCAGCCCTCTATTTCCGAACCTGCAACACCTCCAGTTTGCATACAACCGACTGTCCACCCTCGACGTCGTCCCTGAAAGCGTTCTCGGGTTCCGGCAGTTGAGTGAGCTGAACTTGGAGGGCAACATGCTACAAGACTGGCCGAATGTACTTCGCTCCCTTGAGAGGCTACCGAAGCTCGAGCGACTCATCCTTGCTTCCAATAAGTTCGAGTTACTCCCTTTACCGCCACAAGATTCCCAGCCGCTGCTGAAGACGTTGCGATACCTATCACTTGCCGGCAACTCGATCAAAAGTTGGTCCTTCATCGACGCTTTAGACGCCTGGCTACCTCACCTCGCCGGTCTGAGTATCGTCGAGACAGCATTACTGGAAACAGAGGATACCAAAACCTCGCGAGCGCTGCTCGTCGCCAGGTTGAGATCTCTCACTCTCCTAAATGGGACCTCCGTTTCCCCTGGGGAGAGAAGCGACTCCGAGCGATTCTATCTTGCCCATATCGTCCGAACAGAGCCTGGAAGGTCGGAAGAGGAAAGAAGAAAGCAGCACCCGCGTTGGGCAGAGCTGTGTGCGAAGCATAGCACGCCTGATGCTGCGCCTCTTCCGTCGTCGAAACCGGACGTGCTCGCTTCTCGGCTGGTCAACCTCAACCTGGCACAACTGCCTGCTCCACCTACCCCCTCCTCACTCCCGCCAACCGATTGCGCAACAGCGAATGGACGGCTACTGCCGTCTATGACACTCAAGGCAGTTAGGATGAAGGTGCTCAAAACGCTCAAATTGCCGGTGAAGGGGAAGGTCGCCTTGTGGGCGTGTTCGCGGTCAGATGATCCTGGTGTTGGGTGGATCGTGGAGGAGATGGAGGGCGAGACGAACACTATGGAGACGTGGGCACTCAGGGATGGGGACTGGATCATCGCTGTCCCGGAATAGATATTCATCAATATGTTAAGGACCTGAAAGAGCGGAGTATTATTATAACTATACCTTGCAATGTCTCAATACCAACACATTCCATTGTTTGTCACATCACTGCCACCGACGCTTCGTGTCCCTGATACAACACCTTTGGACGGGACATATCCGATCCAAGCTCTCGGTAGCAATGTATTGTTTACGAGTTTCTCTCTCATAACGCCCCCAATAACCTCGACAGTGGTGCGCCATCGTCCACTTCGTACACCACCCTTTCGCCGGAGCTGTCAACCCTTTTCCAATTGTCTTCCACCCGGGCACAACTGCGACATTGAACATTAGCGCCGGCGAACGTGACTGGAACTCATTTCTCCGAACAATTGCGCCCGACCGCCAGTGACAATCCGCGCTTTTCAGCGACGCCGTCTTTCGACCGCTGGGAGTCGACCGTCGTCGTTAACGAAGTACGATGGCGCCCAAATCACCGAAACCGTCCTACGCCCAACTACCAGAATCACCGCCAACCCTACGCAGCGAGCTGGCAAGACCATACATCTACGTGCCGCTCCTCCTCTCCTCCCTCCTCTTCTTGGTCTCACTCTGGGACCAATCACGATACACCCTCTCCGTCCTCTCGCCCGTTCTATTCCTGTGGAGCACTATCCTCCTCCCCTTGCCCGGTTGGGTACACGTCCTCTGGCTGATCGCACGCGGCGCTTGGGGATGGTACGACTCGTACCGTGAACTCATCCGGATCACCCTTTATGAAGGCGTCACGTTTGTTCTCCTACTTCCGGTGCTGGAGGATGTGCGTCGCGCTGTGCGGGCTGTGATACCACTGCTGCCTGTGAGGGCGGAGAGGAAGGGGATTGAGCTGCGTATTGTGTGGGGATGGACGCTTGCACAGGTTGCGAAGGCGGCTCAGTGGGCGCTGGGCAAGGTTGCGGGTGTTAGCCAGGTCAGCGGGGATGCGTATAGGAAGGCATTGGCGAGTGAGGGACAGGATCGGCAGGGGTTCCTTACTGTGAGCATCCTGCTCTTCATCCGGGATTCAATCGCTAACTAGCTTATAGGCACGCCTGGACTCCATCATCCGAGCGACCACCTCACTTTCTCTGTCCAACAGCACCAGCATAGCATCTCCCGAAGACGGACCCGCCCCATCCCCAGTCAAACGCAAAGTCGGCCGGCCCCGTCGGGGCACGGCAAATCCCTACTCGCTCGCTCAACCCCAGCTCGGACCACAACAAGCCTACCTCAGCCCTCCACAGTCCAAGGCCGTCGCTGCTGGCCGGAAATACCGCTTGCCCGCCTCGCCTCCGCCTAGCGATCCGGAGGAGATACCCGTCTCTAGCTCTGCTAGCGCATTGGAGCACCTGGATGCTGGACTGGAAGTTGGACCGAAGGTGACGCCCGAGCGACGGTATCCAAGACGGACGAAGATGAGCGTCGACATGGGTCGGACGCCCGAGCCGGCTATGCTTAGGGACGTGAAGGAGGAAGAACTGGACGGCAGTCCGGTCAAGCGAGGGCGTGGAAGACCGAGGAAGAATGCTTGAACGCATGAAGCCGCGTAACACGACTATTCCCGGCCCCCCTGTTTGGCTTATCTTGGACATTGGCATCTGCATCTGTATCACTACATAATAGCACTATCGCTCATGACTGTTAGAGACACGCGCATCCGATCACGAATATATGCTTGCACTGCTTCATGCACACATCTGGGCCGCTCGCGTCGGAGAGATCGTATCATCATGTTACCATTCAGAGTAGACTAGTATACAACGCGTAACAGTTTCATCCTGTAGATCGAAGATTTCTGCCTATACAGCACGTCATCACACATGCACCGGGATGGCAGCCTCGTCCTTAACGTCATTATCCACAATGTCGACCTTGGTCGTCTTGAACTTCCGGGCGGGCACACGACGCTCGAAGAGCACGTCGAGTTCACCATACGTGCGGCCCTTGGGCTCAGGGAGACGGAAGTAGGTCCAGACAAGGCAGAGGAAAGCCGAAGTGCCCCAGAAGAACCCGGCCTTGCCCTTCCAGTTCCAGGCGGAGGGGTTGAACATGTACGGCGCGAGGACGGAGGTGATGATGCCGACGATGTTGTACGTGTTGCGGGAGATGACGATGGACTTTGCGCGGAGGCGGGTGGAGGGGATCTCTGCGACGAGGGAGTAGCAGACGGGGCCGACGGTCGAGTCGTATGCGAAGGTGTAGACGACAACGAGGGAGGCGAGTGCCCACTTGGCGCCGGAGGAGTTGGACAGAGCGAGGAAGCCAATGATGAATTGGATGATGACCATAGCGACGAGACCGGCGAGGTAGAGCGTGCGACGGCCGAACCAGCCCATCATGAACCACGACGAGAAGGTGCCGCACATGCCAACAGCGTACATGATGATGGAGAAGTCGTAGGCAAAGTCGTTGCTGAGGCCAGCTTGTTCGAAGAAGTAGGTCGAGTAGCCCATGAACGAACTGCCGCAAAGGTTCTGAATAGCCCATGTGACGGCGCCGATTTCTGTCCGGCGGAGGTCGTACCCCTTGAAGCAGTCCCAGTAGGTCGTCCCGGCCGTGATCTGCTTCTCGAGCTCGTTCGTGTGGATCATCATGGAGATCGTGGCGGATACGTCGAATTCAACATCGGTTTTGCTCGTCAGGCGCTTGAGGGCATGCTCGGCTTCGGCGATCTTGCCGTGACGGACGAGCCACCAAGGTGATTCAGGCGCGAAGAAGACGCCGATGCAGATGAACACGGGCCACATCCATTGCAAGGCGAAGGGGATTCGGTAGGCCCATTCGTCCGTGCGGCTCAGCAGACCACGTAGGATACCGGACGAGATGAGCTGGCCGATAACCCAGCAAAGGTTGACGTAGGTCGTGAGGTAGGCGCGCAGCGCGACAGGGCATACTTCGGAGGCGTAGGCGGTCGTCAGGGTTTGGAAGACGCCCCAAGGGATACCGCACAGGATTTCGCCAACCAAAAGGACTTGTACCTGTTCAACCGATTCAGCAAAACAGTTGTTTTATAATAGGGAGAACCAAAACTCACTGAGGGAGCAAAGAAATTGATGAAAATGAACCCAATGACGGCGATGAGGGAGACCATCATGACTTTGCGGTAGCCGTAACGCTCGGATACGATACCGTTGATGAAGAGACCAAGGATCTCGCCGATCTGAGCACCATTCGAGAGACCGGACTGCCAAGGCGCAGTGACCTGGTACGTGCCGTCCGCTAGCTGTACGCCGTACTTCCGTGCGAAGGTGGGATAGGCGTAGAAGGAGCCGAGAAGGTTGGTGTCGTAGCCTTCCATGACGACGGCAGTCGAGAGCAAGATCGACCAGCCGACTGCCTTAGGATACAGACGCAAAGCTTGAGCCAGGCTCATACGGTGCTCAGCTTCTGTCGCCTTCTCAGCTTGCCCAGCCAGGCCGGCATATCCCGTAGCCATGCGGTCGAGGTATTCGTTGCCTTCATCATGTCTGACTGCTTGCTCGTCGTGCGCAATGTCGCGCTTTTCCATATCTAGCTTCTCGTTCTCAGAAGACATGATGGTGTGCCTTTGTACGGGAAGAGTTAGCAGACCGTCAACATGCATGGCGGTCGACTTACGCGTTTCTACAATGACGGACGATGGTCCAGACGAGGGAAAGCAGAGAAGTGCAGATAAGAACGACACGCTTGCGCCAACTGCGGGGCATCTTGTGCTTCCCCGCATTCCATTATAACTAGTTCGAGCAGGCTCACAAGACCCCACACTCGGCCGGCGCTCGGGGAAAGTGGTCAGACTCCGATCAGGGTGTCATTCAGGAGAAAGACGCCGAAGCAATTTTTGCTCGCCATAAAGGAAACGCCGAAGTACGGCGGATCAGAGTGAGTACCGCAAGCAATGACGCGAGAAGATACGCTGAGAAAGAGGTAACCCATTCACTGAGACAGTGTTTTGGCTGCGCTCAACCATGTTGCCGGAGCCGGATTAACCGGAGAGTGGGCCATTGGATCCGGTTGCGGGGAAAGGAAGCATTGTGAAGCTTCGTGCCACGCTGAGATCAATAAAATAAACTTGCCTCCGTGTCACGCGACGTCCCCCTTCACACAATTAGCGCGCAAAAGGAAGACCGACTGTGGGCCGATTCTCGACCGATCACCAACTTTCATAGAAATTCACGTTGCTTCCCCGCCTTCCCCGCGCTTCCCCGCAATTCTTCGGTGAAACCCATATGGTCGATGTGCCTAACCGTTGCATTAACGGCGTGCTACAACCCGTTTCGGCCGGAGCATGCGGTGTACCTTTGATCTAAGAAAGACAACTCGACGTCATGGGAGCTCTTGGACTATTTACGGGCGCATGGTGATAACAGACAACTCCAACCTTCGCTTATCAGGGTACCATGAGGCCGCACCAGCTATTCCTGTGCGGTGATGACAGCCACCACGCCCAATGCATAGCATGATTTTACTCATGCTTACGTCGGTAGAATCGACCTCCTTGCGTAGAACGTCGGGCGTCCAGTCAATAGGGTCGTCCGTCCTCTGACCTCCGGGTGCGCCCGGAAGCGCGATGTTGTCCTGGGCGAGCACCATAATCGGCCCGATTCTCGTTCTAACGTAACCTCCATTGTCATCTCTACAGTCTCGCACGGATGACGTTACAGGGGGAAGTCTTCGCTCGCGCTTTAGAAAAGGAAATACACGATATTCGTGCGACCAGCGGAGGAATGCTCGTTCCTGAGCCTGCCTTCCAGAAGCTCATAGGAAGGCGCCGAGAATATAGATTGTGGGGAAGGTTTCGCCGAACACGCCGCTTCTGCAGATGAACCATGCGGCCCTTCCGCTTTGCCAGCAATTTGGTCCGCCGGCTGGGGTTCGATCCCCTACGGAATGTCCAACACTCGACGAAGCTGTCAAAGCGGGTTGGGCGATGCTTTGCGATCAATACGCCCAGGTAGGAACCGCCGAACGGACGCCGAAGCCACCCTAAAAAGGGAGTCTAACCATTGTTTATGGCGGTTGGAAAATTTACAAGGCGCGATTCTAGAAGACTCGATGATGCCAGTTCCCACCCACGGTGGTTTTGATGAAGAGGTCTCAAAGCGTTAATAGAACTGCTTCGCGTGCCCTACGATCTCATAGCCTGATGAAGGCTGTGCGCCGGGCGATTTGAAAGGTCAGTTACAGAACAGCACGTGTAGGAGGTACATGCGACGTAGCCGGGCCAACAAGCGCGTTAGGGGCGCACTCAGAGCCATGTGGTAGGAATTAATCGTTGCCATTACGGAATGTAATAGTGTAGAGGCGAGGGTGATGTTGAAGGAGGGAAACGTTCGCCACGTACAAAGCAGTATGAAACGGATAGTCTAAGGTAGTCTAGGCACCGAAGGACAGTGCAATCATATGAACAAGACATTGATAAGGTCTGTCGCGGAAGAACGGATTGGGTGAAGTCACAGAATAGTCGCCGGAGCGACTATCCACCATCGTCCACCCCCTACAATCTCTGCGTCCGACTCGAGGCGTGGGCACCCTTCTTGTCGGTCAAAGATAGATTGCGTCCGGAACAGACGCGGTCTGAAGAGGTTGGGCACTTTCCTCTCGCCAGCCAGGTCGTCCGGCGTAGGCAACATAACGCCAGGTTCGGGCCACTTCCTGGCCACTTCCGGATCCCGAGGGTCGTTTCCCGAATACAAAAACGTGAGCCTTGGGATGGCCGGATTGCTCGCATACGGACAGGTAGCGATGCAGCACTTGTACAGCTCGACGGCACGCCCTAGGCCTTCTGCGGTTGGAGGCACTTCGTAGCAGACGGCCAGACCCCACCAGCCCTCGACTGAGCTGGGATCGACGGTGATGGCGGCGTTGTACAGCGCGCGAGCCATTCCAAAGTTGCCGTTGAGATACTCGGCCGCTCCGGCCAAGAGGTAGCTCATCAAGGCGCGCGGCTTGCGTTCTGCGGCGCTGGCCTGCCGGATGAACTGGAGGGCCGGTGCCAACTGAGAGGCGGTGAATGGAGGGGAAAGGGTTTCCAAGGTATTGCGGCAGAGATACCACAGCCTGCGGACCTCGTGTTCTGGTATCACCATGTCAATAGGTGCATACAACAACGCCACGACGCAAGACGCACCGGCAGGAGGATAGTGTTTTTCCACCAGGAGCTGCGGCTGCGGGAGCCCAGGTCGGTGCGCGGAGGACATCCTTCCAGACGGTGAAGGCGATCTGTTTCTCGGTGGGCGGAACGGCAAATGAATGCCCATCCAGCGCGAGCAGGACCACCCATTTTTATAGCAAGCTGCCTTCGAAGAGAGGTTTGTGGCGATCATAGGGACGCGAAAACTTACAGAGCTGTCGCCACAGTGCAGTTTCACGCCTTGGAGATGCAGATTCAGCCCAGCGGCGGCAGATACGTGGCGACATCTTTGCGAGGTTCGGACATACGGACCAGGATTCTTCTCGTCGAACAGCCGGCTACGACTATGCAAGGCATGTCCGAACGACTTGCAGCATCCAGACATTGAACGCAGTCTTTCAGCAGGCCGACTCAAGCTCAGCACTGACGGGATCGTCTTTGGCCGCAGTCCAGGTGTGGCTCCATCGAGAATAATAGGAGACGCTTAGCAGGCCAAGATCCTTTTCTGGAGTATTTCAGGAAGTAGAAAAAGAAACAGAAGAAATAAAGACAAGAATAAAAAGCCATCCGAGAACCGTTCTGTTACCCGTCAGCAAGAAGCTACAAAGCCACGCCAATCTCGTCGCTTCCAGCATCCCCTTCATCTTCATCCTCCAACGGCTGGTTGATAATATCCACGTCGTCCTGAGTGAGCTGGATAGTAATCCTAGAAGGCAGCATCACCCTATGCCGCAGCACCTGGACCGTAAACAGCTGCGCATTATCCGCTTGGATACCGGCGATAGACGGGATGTACACTCCCGCAGGTGGCATCCTCTCCAGCAGCCTCTGCAGAGCCTGAACCGGGTCGACGACAGGCTGGCTAACGACGGGAATCGGGCTCCCCACGGCCTGCAAGACCGCTGGAGCCGCTTGCCGGATAGCAGCGTTATTGGCGACGTTGCGAGCCGCCCTAGCCTTCAGGTTCTCGAGCTGGGTGATCCTGAGCACAGCCAGGCGGATATCGGAATCGTCCAGCCAAGCACTCTGGCCATACGCCGCAATAGCCAAATGCAAGTTCGCAGCCCCGCTCAGCTCGAGCATACACGCGAGGTTCCACCACACCTGTTTGGTCGGCTCGCTCCGCTGCAGAATGTGCATGTACTGCCTGAAGGCCTGGGAGAGGTCGCCTTTCATGTACAGCGCTGCGGCCATGAGGAGGGAGTAGATGTTGTTACGCGGCGAGGCTCCGGAGATCCGGAGGGTCGTGAGGGCTTGGGAGGCGTGGTCGTCTATGTCGGTCGCGAGGAGGTAGGTGCGAGCGATGGTCAGGCTGAGTTGGATGGAGATGTGGTTCCACACTGCCGACTCAGGTCAGACCACGTGGAATAGGGAGGAGTTGGCAAAAGCTTACTTTGCATCTGCCCGGAGGCGAGGTGATGCAGCCAGTCAATGCATGGCCAAGCCGCGTGCGGGTTGCCGACCTGGCACTGCGGGCAATCAAGGGTCGAAGACATCGACATCTTTCTCGATAATGCTGCTGAAGACGCTCGAAAGGAATGAGAGTCGCAATGACAGTCCAGTAGGCCTGAAGTGCACAAATTTATAGCCCAGACAAGGCGGAGTTTGGGAACACGAGGCCCGCGGGCATAGAGAGGCCGTCAGGGGTTTGTCCGTATTAGCATTCCAAATATGAGTTATCGAGATTGCGCCCACGAGAGCTAGCCATAGATCGTGGGAAATTCAAGTGATGTATGGTCGGAAACCGCGGTTCGAGAGCCGGAAAAGGAGATTAGGGGTTGTTAATGCTGCTTTGAGGTGGGAGGTTATGGACTGGCCTCTGAAGCTGGGTAGCTCGAGTCATGCCTAGGTGTATGATGCCCCGCTTCGAGTACGTGAGGGGAATTGGGACTCCTGTCGACCTAAGATGGTAGTTGCTTGCTAAGTCGACAGTCCGGATACGACTTGCCATACCGTCAAACCCCTCTCGCAGCGTCAGTCCGGGCCAAACAAAGCCAAAAATCCAACCATACGTAACACCGCACGTGTACTAGTAGAAAGAGCATCTTCAAATTCGTTTCATACAGCCAGCCAGGTCCTTCAAGGAGACACGCGGCTCAACATATTGTTAACATCACAGAGTGATTGCTAGAAAAGCAGGATGATGTTCATCACCGATCGAGGGCGAAGAGCGGGGACGCTTCTGCGCGTCAGTTCTCAGTGCTTCTCGAGGCTGTGCCATTTTTTTGCTGGACCCTTGCCCGCCAACCTGCACTTTTAGTTACAGCCCTAACCCACCTATCCTCCCCAGACCGCTACAAGACCACAAGCTGACCCAATCCAGGCCAAAAAGATGGCCGCTAACGACCGGGAGACTCTTTCTCGTACGTACTTCATTCTGCATGTGTGGTGTGGTGTGGTGTAATGGTATGGGAGGCTGACGAGAGGGCGTAGTGGCTTATACCCTTGTCTATCATTTTCTCCTTTCGCGCTCGCACGACCGAGCTGCGAAGTCTGTTAGGAAAGCGGCGAAGGGCGTGGTGGACCTGAAGAATGCCCCTGCACCGGAGAAGTCGCTGATTGAGGTAGTGGAGAAATGGAGATTGGGGAGTAACGAGAAAGAGGAGTCTGGGGACGAGGAGGATAGGTGAGTTCACTTGGTTGGGAGGGGATGAGAGGGTCTGATTGTGAGAGAGCAGCTCGGACGATTCGAGTTCCGAAGCATCCTCCTCTGAAGCTCCTGTTCAGAAGAACCCGGCCACTGCTACCAAGGCAGCAGGACAAGCCGACTCCTCGTCCTCTGCTTCAGAGGAAGACGAGCCCGCCGCGCCTCCCCCTCCTCCCGCCTCGAAGCCCTCCAAGAAACGGAAACGCCAGTCCGAGCCCGGTCCTCTAACCAACGGGCACTCCTCCGCGCCCACCGCTGTGGCACCTTCAACGCCAGCACCAGCGACGAACGGCACCACCGCCCCCGCCGGTACGCCCGCAAACGGCCACTCCGCGCCTAGCGGCCCACCCGCCACTGAACCACCCCACAAAAAAGCCCGTCAAGTGAGCGAGACCCCCTCCTCTCCCTCCAAGCCCGACCCGCACCAATCCAAAGGAGGAAGGAAGCAGAACGTCCCTTTCTCCCGGATCAAGCCTGAAGAAGTGGCCTTCGCCGACCCTCGCCTGAAGGACAATAGGTTCGAGGCGCGCGGAGCTGGGGAGACGGACTATGGGGCGAGGGCGAATAGGGATTTGATCGTTACGAGGGGGGCGGGGTTCAGGAAGGAGAAGAATAAGAAGAAGAGGGGGAGTTATGTGGGTGGGGAGATCACGGTGCGTCTCTCTTCCTTCATTTTTCCACTGGATGTGCTGACGTCGGTGCGCAGCTGAAGAGCCATAGTATCAAGTTTGACGACTGAGCGACGGTTGATGTGGCCTTTTGGTGGTCTTGGTTCATCGTGGCTTTCCTGGCAGGTACATTTGACGATCTCTCTATCTCTACCTCTTTCCTCGTAGACGCTTTCACACATATCTACATACGGCGCTTGCATACGTCTCCTAATGGGTACATGTCGTTTTCTGCTCCCCGGCCCACTTGCGCCAGTGCACCCACCTGAACTGAACAGCGCTCGTATCCTTCCCACTCTCAGTTGGCTGAGCATTATAGGACCCAGCCCTTATCTTCATCGCTACCCCATCCTGCTTCACACCAGCCGCAGGAAGGACATGCACAAAAGGATAAACATTGCCGAAACTGCCGAACAACAGCCACGGTCACACCAACAGCCAAGCCCTATCCTCGGGAAAAAATACAGTACAGAGTGCCTCTCTTTCACTCCTTATCATAACTAAGCCAAAGCCAAAGCCAAACCCATACGTATACGTACTCATCCTCCCAGCCTCGCCCCTTCCCTTCTTCACTGAACTTCCTCAACCCTGTCAGATTATTTTGGGAGACGGGGGACGAGTGGCCTAGTGCTGCGACCAGTCGATCGATTTGAGGTCGATCCCTTCTTGGACCATCTCCCAGAGCGGGCTACACGCATCGTGTCAGTCTCATTCTCATGTCACACCAAGAACTCGACCAGGCAAGGGGAAGGGAAGCAGGACGCAGGACGTACCTCATATCCCTCAGCTTATTGACGACGCCCACGATCCTCCTAACGACAAAATCGATCTCCTCCTCCGTCGTGAACCTTCCAATCCCGAACCGTAAGCTCGAATGGGCCATATCGTCCTCGGCGCCCAGGGCACGCAGCACATAGCTCGGCTCGAGACTCGCGCTCGTGCATGCCGAGCCGGACGAGAGCGCGACGTCCTTCAGGGCCATGAGGAGGGATTCGCCCTCTACGTACGAGAAGGAGAGGTTGACGCAGCCTGGGTAGCCGGAGGGGTCGCCGTTTCGCACGATGTGGGTCACTTGGGAGGTGATGCCATCTATGAGACGGTTGGAGAGGGCCGTGATGCGGGCGTGGTCCGCCTAGACCAGAGAAAGTCAGTAACAAGCCCTACTCTAGTAGCCAGGCTTTGACTTGATTTGCAAGCTGAGTAAATAGGTGGGGGAGAAAGGAGAGCAGGTGTCAGTACCCCTGCACGGAACGTCCCTGCGCAGCCGGCTGGAAAAAGCCGTAGCTCAAGCCGCTGCACTCGTCGGCCCGCATATATGCGCCGCGTGCGATCTCATCCCCCTCCTGCCCTCCCTCCTCCCTCCCCCGAGAACAAACCCAAACCAAAGAGTAAAAAGTACTCACAGCCATCTCGCGCTTCGCAAGCCTGCACGCCTCTCCCAGCCCAACAACAAGCGGCGCCGGCAGCGTCCCGCTCCTCAGACCCCTCTCCTGGCCTCCACCAGACAAGATCGGCTCCAGCCTGACCCTCGGCCTCCTGCGCACATACGCCGCGCCGACCCCCTTCGGCCCATAAATCTTATGTCCGGAAATACTGACCAAATCCAGCTTGGCCTCATTCACGTCGATCGGGATCTTGCCCACTGCCTGGGCGCAGTCCGAGTGGAAGTAGACCCCCCGGTGGGACTTGACAATCTCCCCGATTTCTTTGAGCGGCTGGATGACGCCCGTTTCGTTGTTCACGGCCATTATGCTGACTAGCGAGGTGGTGGGGCGAATAGCTTGCTCCAGGTCGGAGAGACGGATGATCCCGTTTTGTTGGACGGGCAGGTAGGTCACTTCGAAGCCCTCTTCTTGCAGCTTGCGGCACGAGTCGAGGACGCATTTGTGTTCCTGCAGAGCATAATTATGTCAGCTTCTGTCTTATCCAAAGCAAGATGAAGCTGATGAGGGCAAGGAAAACTCACCGTCTGCGTGGTGATAATATGGTTCCTCTTATCCTTATGAAACCTCGCCACGCCCTTAATAATCATATTATTGCTCTCCGTCGCCCCGCTCGTAAAAACGATATCCTTATCCTCCGCCCCGATCAAATCGGCAACCTGTTTTCTCGCGCGTTCGACGGCGGCCTCCGCCTCCCAGCCATAGGCATGCGTGCGGCTGTGAGGGTTACCGTACTGATCCGTGTAGTAGGGGAGCATCGCGTCGAGCACCCTCGGATCCATGGGTGAGGTCGCTTGCACATCGAGGTAAATCGGGCGGAGAGTCGATTCTTCCCGTCGGGGGACTTCGAGTTTGAACCCCAGCATCTCGCCGGACGGCTGGAAAGAGCCGTGCGATTCCGGTGTGCCGTCGAGTGCTTGACTGGAGGAGGAGGAGGAGGAGTTGGGTGCACCGGGAGGAGGCGCCTGGCGGACGTCTTGCACGCTGGCGTGCTCTGGTGGGGTTGGGTGGACGAACGTGCGGATCGACCCGAGTGCGCGGGAGGTCGAAGGCGTCAGAGCGCGCCGTGAAGCGCTGGCGAGCTGACGGGTGAGCATAGTGTCGTCGAGGCGAGTACAGTAGACAAAAGGAGGATGTCGAGGACTGTAGTGGTGAGAAGGTGAGAGGAGTGATGTGATGAGGTGATGTCGTCGTAAAGAGAGTAGTAGCGAGACCTCTGTCGATCGCTAGCCCGTCGAAAGTTGGGAGAGTTGATCAGGTAAGCAGTTTGCGAGTCACAACTGTCCCAGATCCTCTTTCAGACCGTATCGCCTCACACTATAGCCGTGGTTGTACGTAGCAGAGATAGCGGCAGCAACCTCTTCCCACACCCAGCAAACAGTCTGAAGTATATGCGAGAGAGCGTGGAAAGAGTCAAACGCCGCGGACCACACAGCAGAGAGAGTCGAGTCCGATCGCGAGATGAGAAGGGAAGCGAAAGGAAGGACTGATGAGCTGACCTCAGCACCATTTGCCTCCGTTTGGGTGCAGCGTAGGCGCGCATGTGAATCGGCCTCAGTTTTGCTGGAGCTGAGAAGGAAGCAAGGGCCGGTTAGGGCCGATTGAGCCCGCTTTTGTTGCTTTCTTTGGAAGGAGGCGCGGAGTTGTTCAGGCCGTTCCGGAGCCGGGGGCGTAGGTGGCCTGCCGGCTTTGTTGCTCGTTCCTTTGCTCGATCGATCACGTTTTCCAGGAATTAATGTTGGGTTGAGCGTGCCGCGGAGAGTCGTGGCTGCCTACGGCTTGGGGAATGGATTGGACATCTTATCAGATGCTGTGTTCCGTAGGATGGAGGAACTGCAGAGGGACTGAGTTTCTGGTTGGAGCTCATTACAGCCAGCACCCAACCTTCGGCAGCCTATACATTCATTCCCTAATACATACCGTCATGCACACGCGTACACATACTACTCTCGCATACTGTACGGTCCACGCTCTTCTAGTTGGTCATCCGCTCAAACCATATCGTCCTCTCATCATCCCCCTCCTGCTTAATCTGCGGGACATACAGCGTCCCCTCCAACCACTCCATCCCCTTCACCTTCCCCCCCTCCCCCTCTCCCTCTCCGTCTAACACAAACCTCGCCTCCCAAGGCCCATTCTGCAACCTCACAAACGGACTCTTATCCGCTCCCCACCCCTCAGGATAAAGCGTCTCCCCCGTCACATGCCATTTCTCCCCCTCTCGATGGCGAAAGCGGAGATGGTCACACCAGACCTTGTTGAATTTCGCATAGAGCTGTGGGGTGGTGTGTGCTTCTTCGGGGAATGGGGCGGAGGGGGAGGAGTTGACCGTGGCGAAAGCGGCTATGACCGCGTCGCCCTTATTGGACGGGGAGGACCCAGGGCCGTGCAGCGTAAACGAGCCATAGGCGGGGTTCTTGTACGTCCCGCAATACTTGCTTAGCTCGAGCTTGGGCGGTGTCGCATCAGCCAACCGGGGAGTAAGCTTTTCCTTCTGCGCGGTCTCTTGCTTTTTGAGGAGCTCGAGGTAGCGCGCGCTCCAGTCGATTTCTTTCAGGCCGAGGAGTCGCTCGGTGATCCTGTGCACGATCGCGCGCAGGGCGAGTTGCCGGTTGCCCGTGTTGGAGAGGAGGCAGAAGCCCATGTTGTCATTAGGGAGGAAGAAGGTGTATGCGGAGATACCGAATGTCCTGCGCGCTTGTCAGTTCCACCTTCCTAGTAACTCTGGCAGGTGTTCATAGGCAACGTACCCGCCAGTATGGCAGACCATCTGTACTACCGTCAGCATGCGGAGTTTGTTTGGATCGGAAGGGAAGACGCACCTCGTGCCCTTGCAGACTGTATCTCCACCAACCACCGCTGTACGTCATGGGCGACACCTCTGGAAACAGAGCGCCATTCACCTCGCTCACGAACTTGCCCGTCGTGGTATAGCTAAACAAGTCCTCCGCGAAGAGCGACGTGTCTCCGCTCGGCTCGACGCCGTGCGCAAGGAGGGTCTTGATCCATTTCGACTGCACCAATCCCTTCAGTTCCCATGCCGCCTGGAAGGAAGTACAGTAGGAGAGACGGTAGAGCGCACCATATCCTTCACATTGCTCAAGATTCCTCCAGCGCCCATGATCAGGTCAACAGTAGCGTTGTCAGGCACGAAATGCGGCTCGGCACGCTTGATATCTTTGTTCGGCCCGGCGAAGGTGAAGTGCTGCGAGAAGTTCTGGGTTGCGCGGGCGGCTTCGACGTCGAATGTCGTGCTTGTCATCCCGACTGGGTCGAATATCCGAGTTTTGAGGAACTCGGCGTAGGGCATGCCGGATAGGTCGGTGACGAGGGTTTGGAGGGCCATGTACATCTACCAGCGTGGCCATGTCAGGATGACGATCTCCATGGAGATGATGAGGGGGGAAGACGTACAAGGTTATTATACTGCCATTCTTCTCTCAGCCCGCGATTCGGCTTCAAGTGCCTCAACCGCGCCAACACATCCTCAGCGGTCTCCCCCGGCTCGTACATAAGGTCATGGCTCGCCAATCCAGTCATATGCGCCGCCAAGTCAATAGGCGTTGCACTCTCGCTCGCCGCCGGGTCGAAGAGCTTCCATTTCTCAGGAAGGAGCTTGATCATCGGTGTGTTCCAGGAGAACGTCTTTAGCCCGGAAGGGAGGGGCTTGAGCGTAGGGGTGGGCGAGCGGCCAGTCTTGTAGTCCTGGATGAGCTGGGAGATGGCGAAGCAGCAGAACGCCTTGGAGCACGAGGCAATGCCGAAGTAGGTCTACGACCATTCGCTCGTCAATCACGGGGTTCGGATGGGTGTTGATCGGGAAGAGTACGCACGTCTAGGTCTACAGGTCTGTCCTCGTCGTCTCTATACCCAAACGCGCCGTACTCCGTCTGCCCATCGGGGAGGACAGCACACATCTGCAGCCCGACGATCTTCCATTCCTTCATAAGCTCCTGGATGAACGTCTCCGTCTCCGGCGTGAGCGCCTTCTTCTCGGTGGTGGTGGTGGTGGCCATCCTTGTCTACGTGCTGGGCGTTTCGTGTATGGGAGCGCGCTGATGGTCGATGTACCCGACCCGAGCAGATATATATGGACAGCCAGAGCGCTACAAGTACAGGAAATACAGCGGACCCATGGCTGCCACGCACGTACGTTACGGTACGGTAGTTGTGGGGCTGGCGGACGATCGCCGATAACGGACGCGCGTAGTTCATCCACGCAATCGCGGGGATAAACCCTTGCTAAATCGGGGATCATCCCTATCATCTATAATCGCCGACATTAATTGTGACTCTTGATGTCCATTCAACCCCGGAATACATCATCGATGCACAGATAAATAGGCGAGAACTTAGTCATCAAGAAGAAGCTAGTGTGGGGTCGTATTCCGCAAAGGCGGCCTTGAACGCTTCGGCCGCTTCGCGTTCTTCGTCCTCTCCCTCCGGGCACGCTCGCCAGTCAATGCGACTTTCCAGCCCGAGCAGTTTACCCAGTACCATCCTTTCCATGAATGTTAGTAAACACACCGAATGGGAAAGGAGGTGAAGGCCACGTACCGCGGGAACTGGAGATTGAACGGCGGCCCCGGACGGATGTTGTGCACCAACACTTTCCCCCCAGGCAGCTCAACCCGGAGATAGTTCCCTTCCCTCTCCCGACCCGTATCGCCCGGCTGCTCCTCCTCCCAGTCCACCCCACCAGCCTCACCTTCTCGTCTAAAGGCTTCCTCAACCTTCCCGCTATCGACCAACTGTTGCGGAACCGCGCAGATCTGCATATGCGCATGTCCACCTCGGCCCGAAAGACGGGCAATCTCCCATGATACGGCTGCGCAGCCGTGTACGCGGAAGAGAGCTCGTAGAGCCGATTTGTAGGACTCGATCTCGGCTGCGATGGGTAGGGAGAGTTCGGGTGGAAGGGACAGCAGAGTTGGATGATGGGTTATCGGGATTATGAGGAGGTGGCCGCCGCCTGGTACGTGGGTCGGCGACTCGGACTTGAGTGGTAGCAGGGAGCCTTTTGGTAGAGTCAGGTACGTCTCCGACCCAATCGAGGTGATCAGGTATTTTCTGTCCTTGCAGTCAGCAAAGAAGAGCCAGCGTAGCCATTCGTGCGTACGTGATATTGGGGTTTGACAGGCAGAACCAGCACTCGTCCGCTAAGGCATGTCAGCTATGGCCGTGCAGCCAGTCAAGCAGGATGCTCACGAGCAATCTCCCCCTTCTTCCCCCTCCCGCCCTTCTGCCCACCTTTCCGACCCTTCTCCGCAACCTCACAATCCTTAAAATAATGCTTCCCGCTCCCGCACGCTTTGCACACATAACCTTCCGGCGGCAACGGTCCACCCGTATCGCCAACCTCCGCTCGTTTCGGACAGTTCTTCACAAAGTGGCCGGAGGCGCCGCAGCGCTTGCAGACGTAGCCGTCGGGCGGCTTGTCCGTTTCTCTTGCTTTGGCTCGCGCGGCATCTTGCTCTATCTTTTCGGGACACGCTTGGACGTAGTGCTGTGATCCTCTGAGCTCAAGCAGCATTCGCAGATAGAGAGAGGGAGCATACATCAGAAGAATCGCATATCCGACACCGATACCCGTCGGGAGGCTTCCCACTCCAGTCCGTGCGGTCTTTTCTCGCTTTCTTACCCTCGCCGCCCCAGCGAAAATCGACGTTGGCAGCGTCGGCAGCGGCGATAGCCTCGAATGTGCGCTTGTTCGCGCTGGTTTTGCCGTTCAGTTCCTTCAGATCAGGAGGTTTCTCAGCCTCTGATGTGGGAGCGGGGTTTGGTTCAGGGGGGAGGTAGGGGTTGGGGATCGCATTTGCTGGATGGGGCGGCACTTGCAGTGGGTTCAAGGTAAACGCGTAGTAGAACTGCTCGGATGTCAGCATTGTCAGCACAAGCTAGAGAAAGCAGAGCACGCACTCGTTGTTTCTTCCCGCCCTCCCCTCTTACGCTGCCCAGACTCACACACCGAGTCCACTCGGTGATCCCGCCATCCTCCGCCGGCCAGCCAAATGGTTCTTTCTCGCTCCATATCCCCGATGCGCCCGAAAACGCATAGCGCGGTTTCCGGTGTTTGAGCAGGAGGTCGGCGTCGTTCTCCCCTGAGGAGACGTTCGGGAGAGAGGGGAAGACGACGGATGGGTGGGCGTAAGTCAGGAGGATGTGAGTTGTGACGGCTGGCTCGAGGTCGGCGATGTTTAGGGGTGAGGAGCTGGAGTCGTATGAGACGTGGACGCCCTTGCCCGGTATGTCAAGCCGACCGATACCCTCTGCTTTGGGTCAGATTCCATAGTGCGGGCGGTATAGAGGAGCGCACCTAGTATTGCAAGATTCTTGCAAACCTCCCCTCCTTCGCTCTGCATCCTCTCCCTCACCTCCTTCGGTATCTCCACATTCGGGCTGCTCAGAACGAATGTCGGTACAGGAATATCCAGTTTCCCTTCAAGGAGATCTGGCAGACCCTCATTGTCGACTCCTACTCCGAAGCTAGAGGGCGAGAAGAAGTCGCCCACGCAGAATACCGCATCGAAGGGTCCGTGCTTGCTGTTGAATGTTCGGAGCTTGGAGAGGTAGGTGGGGATCGCACCATGTGCCGCGCCGAGCACCAAGCTATGTTTGCTCCTGTAAGCCACAATGATACTACAGGTAGGGGTTAGCTTACATTTTTGCTGCTTCTGCCATAGTATATGCAATGCAGGCAGAAGGTCCGGACAGTACTAATATCCTGGTGGTCACAGCTAAGGACAAGCAAGTGGCGTCACCATCCTTCCCTGCGCACGTGACCTCCATTTGGTGCGCGTCGCCGATGTCATCCTCCTCCTCCTCGTCCAGATCGCGTCCAGAGCTTGCTCGGGTACCCTGCGTGAGCGACGCTCCCAACATCACCGCTTGATATCTTCATCTTCTTGCGCGATGGACGTGCTTCCCGACTCAGACGAAGAGCGCAACGGCGACGTTCTTGGATTTTCTGACGACGAGCGTATGGATCTTGTCCGACCACCAGCGCAGCGACACCTTGGAGTCACGGACGACAGCATCTCCGACTATACCACACCTCTGCGACTACCCTCTCTTCCAGATCCATTCGTGTTACCCATGCCCACCATTCCTACCATCTCCGACTACCCGACTCCTAACGTCGCCAGAACGCCCGTGGTGGCACCGAACGGGGTTGATGCCAGCCTTTCAAGCATCCAGCTCACCGGCATCGGGACTTCGAGCGACAAACCTGGTTTTCCGAGCTCTGGTATCCCAACAAATACTAATCCTTCCGTGAAGAAAGGACCAAGGCCGCGTCGCCTACCTCCTTTGCCCAAGCCGGGTGCGCCGGCTCTCGACCAGACCGCTGGCAGCTCCGGGTCATCTATTGTACTCAAGGTGCCCACTTTCCCGACGAGCGAGACCTCTCCTTCGTTGAGTGGCACGCATCGCAGTGGGCCATCTCCAGGAACTGCACCGCCTAAGCCAGTTCAGTTCTTCGATACGCCATCCTCGGAGGTTGCGGCATCGAAGACAGCCAGAAACGGTGTGACGGATGCAGACGATGAAGATGATCCTCTTCTCATCCAGTCATCGATCGAAAGAGAGCGGATGAAGAAATCGGAGATGACAGAGAAGTCCGAGGAGCGCCACGCCGGGAGGCACGAAGAAAACGAGAGAAGAAAGAGGAACGTGACCTATACGAGCAGTGCGGAGGCATTCCGTGAGTCCCGTCACCTCGAGCTGCGTATATGCGCCTAATGCTGCTCCAGACGACGATCCTATCCGCCAGCCTTCGCATGAACGAACTAAGACCATCGTATCTTCCCGTCTTGAACCTATCACTCTGTCGAGTGACCCGGTGGACGACCAAATACCGCTGCCTACAGCTGCTGAACGCGTGAAGATGCGCGCGCGAAAGAGCGCGGCCGGGCCGTCAGCAAATAGGAAGAGAGCCAAGACAAACGGTCCATCGGACGAGGACGATGATGATTTCGACGACCATCTCAAGAAACGACAGTCTAGGAACCGAGCCGCTGACTCGGAAAGCGAGTTCGAACCAGGGCCAAAGAAGAAGGCGCCCCCGAAGAAAGCGAGAAAGCAGGTCAACTCGGACAGCGAGTTCGAGCCTGATGGTAAGACTGCTTCGCGAAAGCGTCGCTCGTCGACGACAGCGCTTGATGAGGATGACGACGAAAATTCGGACGCATATATGCCATCAAAAAGACGGAAGAGCGAGCCTGTCAAACCTACCACAGCGAATAAGACGAGACGTCTACAGAGCATCGTCGAGGTCGTCGTGCCTGCTGTCAAACTTCCAGGCAGAACGAAAAAGGCGCCCAACACGACCTTCACCAAGAGCCGAAAATCTACGGAAGTCGTCCTGACCTCTCCTCACTCTACGCCCGAACAGAGTGAAGCCGAATCCATGCCTTCTCGTTCTCCGACACCGCCTTCGCGTAAACGACGCAAATCTGAGCCTATGCCTAAGGCGAAGAAAGGCAAAGCTCAAGCGGAGTTCAAGAGTGCTGAGTTCGTCGTTTCCGACGACGATAGTTCTGCCGAAGAACGCGCCTCGAAGCGCCGGAAGAGCGAGCCAACTCCCAAAGGCAAGCCGGCAACGGGACAAGCAGTCGCAAAGACAGCGGGGATCGTCTTATCGGACGATGATTCTGCTACCGACCAGCCTGCACGAAAACGTCGGAAGAGTGAGCCGGCAACAAAGGGCAAGAAGGGTAAAGGACCAGCGGAGTTCAAGAGCGCGGAGTTCGTCGTTTCGGACGATGATGATGAGCCTGTGGAGCAACCCCTGCCGAAGCGGCGTAAGAGCGAGCCGGCGACGAAGGCTACAACAGCTAAATCTGCGAAGAACGCCAAGAGCAAAGCGCTCGTCTCAGACGATGATACACCTTCTGCCGACGAGCTGGCTGACGCGCCTGAGAAAGCTGTGAGCAAGACGAAGATCGGTGCGGACAGACGCTCGAAGACCGAGCCCACGAAGGCGGTGACACCGCCGACTTCCCCCGTCAAACCGAAGGAAACGCCGAGCCAGCGAAGGAGGAGAGAGCGGGAGAGGGCAAGGATGCGTAGTGAACCGGACTCGACGGACTTCGACTTTGGGGAGCTTGGCGCTGAGGATGAAGAAGAGCATGAGGTCGCGAAACCGAAGTCTGCCGAAAGCAAAGATCCCATGCCAAAGGCGGCGAAGGATGCACCGTCGAAGGTGAAGGACAACGAAAAGCAGGAAAAGCAGGAGTCTGTTCCAACTTCGGCTCCGGCGTCGTCAAAAGTGGTCTCGAGTGTTGCTGCAAAGGCATGCACTATTGCTCCGAAGAGGGCATACTCGAGCTGATATTTGTATAGGAAAACATTCCCCCACTTCAAGCAGGCGGACCCACTTCATTGACGCCAAAGCCTCAGGTAAAGAGGGACGCTACATTGGCACATAGTATCCCGAACCGTAAGTGGCGCTAGTGCTAACAGAATCGGCGCTGACCAACCTCCAGGACCTCTTACTCTGAACGCGCCTCGGGTTCGTCCTCGATTCGGTCTGTCGAAATCCCTGGGTAGCAAGATGGCGCCTCTCCACGCGGTTATCAAGCCTCCTCCGCCACGTCCGCCTCCGGTAGCGAGCAAGAAAAAGAAGAAGGTTGAGAGTGATGTTGATGATGACGAGGAAGACGAGGAGGAGATCGAGAGGCGCAAAAAGAGGATGTATGAGGAAGACGGGGATTGGGAGGAGGATCGCGAGCGAGAGGTTGTGGTTGAGGAAGATTGATGATCGTCCAAGCGATTTTGTAACATACCGACATCATGTATATCATTACTGACAAAGATCCTCTCAACACGTGTAACAACCGCGTTTCATCCAAGCCTAAGGGCGAATACCATGGGTACCCCATTCGAGACCGAAGCAAGCCAGGAAGGAATGTGCGTCTCCGTGCTCTTCACTCCCGCAACACTGCAGGAGCACCCCAAAGGGATAGAGCACAGTGACCTCGCCCACGCCTCCAGGCACGCGTCCCAGTCCAAGACGGACCGAGCGCATGCCTGATAAACGAGACAAAAGGGCTCGCTTTTACACAGTTTTGACTCGGAAACCGACAATACACAGCCTGAGAGGCTGGTGGACCCCCTACTTCGCCTCCTTCTCCATGTCTCGTGCAGAGCTCCGTGAGGAGATGGACGAGAAGGGAGGAAAGAGGGAAGGCAGGATCCTGTCGGGCGCTTTAAGGACCGTGTGTACAAGAAAAGAAAAAGAGGACGGAGAAAGATATATAGCGGTGCAACTTGCGGTGCAGCTGTAGATCCGTGGCACGATTGCTGCATTTGCTTTCTTCACAGAAAGGACCAAGGCCAGACCTTAAAGATCATCCCCTGATATTTCATCGCCAGCCATAGGGATGGAAGTCGATCAGACAGCATTGTGATTGAGCAGCAAGAATAGTCCAGCAGCGCCTCGACAGCAGCTTTGTATGGATGGAGTAGACGATCGTTAAAAAGCCTGCCAGTCCCGACCTGAAAAAGGCGCTTTGCTCCCGTAGACAAAATCACGTGATGGACTAGAAGCGCGTGAATACGCGTCTCCTTCCCTACGACCCAGTCAGTTCTCTTCAACCCTTAGAGCGACGACCTTCTCCTCGTACATATTGAGAACAACCGGCCTTTCCTCGCCGAATCACCAGCAAATGCACGATCAACCCGCGGCTCGGCCCGCGGCGGTTGGTTGTAGCCTTTCCTCCGATCAACAGAAGCAAGGAGTAGCAGCGCCTGTTCAACGGTTGATGCCGGCGAATGTGAAAGTCGCCTAATGCCGTTGCGAATGGATCGACAGACTCGGTCAGCTCGACGCAACATCTCCGAGGGTGGATCATGTTCTGTGATTGTCGATTTTAGACTTGCCGTGGTGCAATGCCTCGCCTCTGTGATCTGCTGGCAAGGCACGCATCACTCGGCTGTCCGACATCAACAGAATCGGTTGCAATCTTCCTGCTGCCAATATGCTGGACGATCGTCGCATTGGATGCACAAGATAGTGGCCACTGAAACGTCTGGGTTGGCACGCTCAGGGTATCGATCAAGAAGGTCCCACAAATCAGGGGCCTCCTCCCGACGACACTTTCTCACTCCCCTCGTAAGGACGGAGAAGCACTTGCCGGTCCAGGCCATCTGGCCAACTGTCCAGCATCGATGAGTCAGCATGTGCTATATTCTATCTGTGGTGTGTTCAGGCTTCTTACCACGGCGACAAACGAGGTTTCCACATTGATTAGAGCCTACGATCTTTGATTCATCAGACTGCTGGTGCTGTGCTTGCTGCGGTGATGTTCTATGGTTGCAGGATGGACGATGGGCTGTTCACCTTTGACGGTATATATGGCTCGCGGCGGATAGTAACCTGCGCTGCAAGGACGGTTTTGACAAGATGGCAGCCTCCGTCTTCTCAGGATCTGCACTGTTTCTTGCATTTGTCTTCTTCTTGCGACTTTTCCGCCGTCCACAGTCTCGTCCTCTGCCACCGGGACCAAAAGGCCTTCCCCTCATCGGCAACCTGTTTCAGGTTCCATCTAAGCTTACCTGGTGGAAATTGGTCGAATGGGGAGAACAATATGGTATGCCGATTAACTCATCGACTGATTCGGGACTAAACTGACCGAATTCCTTAGGCTCGATATACTCGTACACTGTCCTGGGTCAGCCTATCGTCGTCTTGAGCGGTCTCAAGGAGGCGGCAGACATCCTCGATCGGCTTTCGGCGAAGACGTCCGACCGACCGAATCTTATCAAAGCTAGCCAGTATATGTGCCGGGATATGGAATTTGGCTTCGTCACCCGGAATGACCTGTGAGCTCGTTCCATGCGGATGTGCGAGGGCCGACGCTGAGACCCCATTTAGATGGCGAAGGCATCGACGTGCTGCCCATGAAAGGTAGGGCCCGTCGCAGAACAGATGCAAGGCCAGTGCTAACCGACTTCTCAGCTTGAACGTCCGCGTAGCCAAAGATTTTCGTCCAATGCAAGAGGAAGAATCTCGAATGCTCATAAACGGTCTTATCGAACATCCCGAGGTGGATATCGTAACTCATATTCATCGTCAAGCATTGTCCGTCGCGTGGAGAGCCCTGTATGGGCACGAAGCGCTTCCACTCATCGGTCACAACCCCGCCGCAGTCTTGGACGAGTTTTTCCGGGAAATCTTCTCTGCTGGCCGCCCGGGAGGATCGGCGGTCGATGTGTTCCGCTTCTTGGAGCCATTGATATCGCAGTCAAGCTTCTTACGGCGGTGTGTGACCATGCTGTTTGTGCACACTACGCTCCTTTCGCTGAAGCTTCGGTCAGGCAAAGTGATCGGTTCTATAAGCAAGCTACCGAAGTTTTCGTCAAGGCGCACAGGGATCCGCAGGTCGGTTGTTAACATCTTTATTATCGTCGGTAGATCCAACGGGTATTGTTCACAGGTTGAGGGCTTCCCATCCCTGAGTAAGAAGCTCAAGGAGAGCGGGCACTTAATCGGAATGACTTCTGACGACGACTGCGGCTGGGCAGCTGGGAGCCTATTGTAAGAATCATTGTCTCCTTTTGGCTCTCAGTTGACGTGATGCTCTTGCGGAAGCCTTGCTGCGCAGGATACAGTACGTTGACCTGTTCGTAATCCCAAGTCTTCTACTCATCTCCATGCAGACAGCAACGAGCCTTCGCTGGTTCTTCGTAGCAATGCTGTGCTACCCCGAAGCTGCCGCTGCTGCCCGAGCTCAGCTTGACGCCGTTGTGGGAAGCCGACCTCCGAAATTTGACGACTATGACCAGCTTCCGCAGATAGAGGCGATGATGAAGGAGCTTTTGCGGTGGCGACCACCTGCGCCTAATGGGGTGGCACATATGGCCAGTGAGGTCAGTATTTCCTTTCCCATCAACAAGCGCAGCCGCTGAGAAATGTAGGATATTGTATACAAAGGCTATCTCATTCCGAAGGGGGCGATCCTTCTTCCAAGCTTTTGGTGTGTATTTTGACGTAGCACCTACAACGATAGTGACTGACACTGTACCAGGGCCCTCTGTCGCGATCCCACAATCTATCCCGACGGCGAGAAATTCGACCCCTCTCGGTTCCTAGACGCCAATGGTCGCGTACGACGCCCGCCGCCGGACTCGCACGAGGATCTTCTCCCCTTCGGGTACGGCCGACGTATTTGCGTCGGCAAGACACTCGCGATCAACACCCTCTGGATAACGATTGCGCAGCTGCTTTGGGCGTTCAACTTTGAGAGAGTGAAGGATGCGAAAGGGAGGGAGAAGGTGCCGGGTGAGAGGAATTTCTGGGATAATGGGCTGACGGTGTGGCCTGCGCCCTTTGATTTCAGGCTCGTGCCACGGTTTGAGGATCTGGCAGAGAAAATCATGGTGGGAAAGCACGAGTAACGATAGAGCAGGCTGTTGGGATCCTTTTTCGCACATTCGCACAAACCCAAGCCGCCGTGCGTGGTGGCTGGGGTGGCAAATGCTTGTATCGACTCCTCATTTAGACATCGAAGCATTGCTGGGCATACCCTAAGTTGGTGAGATAGTATGTCATCGCGCGCCTTTTTTGGTCCCCGCCAAGCATGTGACAATTAGACGCCCACGGATCGTGCATTTTGCCTCCACCGATATCAATGATGGCCGGTCTGCGAAGCCGCAATCTTTTCCCGCACGCGCTTCGAACAGTGCAGGCCTACTTGTTTCCTAAAGTGCTGACTCGCCTTCTAAGCACTTGCAAGATGTTGGACCATCTGGTACTACAACATTAGGGTGAAACTCGCGGGACCGAGCCCATGATCCTTTTCCGTGACGGCTCCTTTGAGTGGAACCTAACTCCTCCCAACAATGTCGACCGAGCTCCCATCGAATGGGTGCTAAACTTGCGCTTGGAAGGTAAGCAAAGAATAATAGGTCACGTTCTGAAATCATCCAAGCAAGCGAAGGGCGGAGTGGAGCCTGGCTTGGTCAGCGCAACTCAAAACGTCATGCGGCGAAATTGAGCGCTCGCAGGAGAAGACACGGGAAGCCTTGTAACTTTCTTGCAAAGCTCGCCGAAGGAGAAGTTGTGAGGAGCCAGCAAGCAACAGGAGGCCTATCTTCTGGAACCGCATGCTGTGCATACCATACTTCTGTCAACCCCCAATGTCCGGGGTCTCCGGGCGTCTCCATTGTTTCCTGCGCAGGTCCTTGTCGTATATAACTCTCTATATGACGAGAGCCTGTTGCTTGCCGTTCATTGAAGGACTCTACAAGATGGACTACGCGACCTACTTGTTGTCCACTCTCTTCCTGCTCTTCGCTGTTCTTTTGCAAGTGCTGCGTCGCAAGTCTTCTCTCCCTGCGCCACCAGGACCGGATGGATTGCCGGTCGTGGGCAACCTGTTCCAGGTACCCTCTAGCCTCACATGGGTGAAGTTGGTTGAATGGAGCAAGGAATATGGTAAATACTGCCCGTGATAATCTCGCGCCTTACTCACCTTGCACTGTGATCTAGGCTCAATGTACCGCTATAAGCTCCTGAATCAGCCTATCATCGTGCTTAGTGGCATAAGAGAAGCGGCGGATCTCCTTGATCGGCTATCAGCAAGGACCTCGGAACGTCCGAAGCTCATCAAGGTCAACGAGTATCTATGCCGACATATGGAATTTGGATTTGAGCCTAAGAGCGACTTGTGAGTTTTAGCTCTCTGCATTCACGCCGAGCGCTGAGTATCGCTAGTTGGAGAATCCAACGGCGCGCTTCACATGAGAAGTATGGGCTGCATTTCTTTGATTATTGGCCTGGCTTAGTCTCCTTGTTAGCTTTAATGTCCGCGCAGCCAAGCAATTCCAGCCGATGCAGGAAGAGGAATCCCGCTTGCTCATCACCGGTCTTCTCGAGCACCCCGAAGTCGATATTGTTAAGCACATTCATCGTCATTCGGCGTCCATCGGCTGGCGCTCCATATACGGGCACAAGCCCATTCCTTTAATCGGTCATGATCCGTCCGCGCCGATGGACGACTTCTTTAAAGAAGTCTTCCTTGCGGCTGTTCCCGGAGGATCGATCGTCGACATCTTCCCGTTCTTGGAGCCCTTGATATCGCGATTCGGATTCTTGCGCCGGTACGCGACCATACTGCCAAGCCTTTCCTTCGTTCTGATAATGGCACATCAGACAGAGTGACAAATTCTACGAGCAAGCAACTGACTTCTTCGTGAAAGCACACCGTGAGCCACAGGTAAGGCCCGTCACATCTTGTCACCCATGCGACGGCTGCGGACTCACACGCCTGCTAGGTGGATGGAAACCCTTCGTTTAGCGGCAAGCTCAAGGAAAGTGGAGAGCGTATTGGCATGAGCTCGGATAAGGATTGTGGTTGGGCAGGTGGAACCTTGTTGTAAGGATTCGGCTTTCCTTTGCGCTGACGTACTGAGAATGCCTTTGCAGCATTGCGGCACAAGATACGGTTTGTTTCTTCCGATTGCATCCTAACGTTTACTCTGACTTCCTTCTTCCAGACGGCGACCGCTCTTCGATGGTTCTGGGTAGCGATGCTGTGCTATCCTGAGGCTGCTACCGCTGCCCGAAAGGAGCTTGATGCCGTGGTCAGCAGCCGGCCACCAACATTCGACGACTACGACAGCCTCCCACAGATTGAAGCCATGGTGAAAGAGCTTCTGCGCTGGAGGCCGCCCACACCATCCGGGTTACCGCATATGGCCGCTGAGGTTGGTCGCGCAGCTCGAAGCGATGTTGAACAGATGTTGACCGGAAGCAGGACATCGTTTATGACGGCTATCTAATTCCTAAGGGTGCCATCCTGACGGCCAATCTGTGGTGGGTGTCTTTACCCCATATCCACTCGTGTGATAATCAGATACTGACGCACTATCAGGTCCCTTTGCCGTGATCCCATCCTTTATCCGAACGGCGATGTATTCGATCCTTCCCGAATCCTCGACTCCCAGGGTCGCGTGAGGAGGCCGCCGCCAGACTCGCACGATGACCTTCTCACCTTCGGGTACGGTCGCCGAGTCTGCGTCGGCAAGAGTTTGGCGCTGAACACACTCTGGATATCGATCGCCCAGCTTCTTTGGGCGTTTGATTTCCAGCGGGTGAAGGACGAAGATGGCAAGGAGAAAGTGCCTGATGAAATGGCGTTTTGGGACAATGGGCTGACAGTTTGGCCGTCGCCTTTCGAATTCAAGCTCGTGCCGAGATTCGCGGATCTGAAAGAGAAGATTCGGCTGAGCACATCGGAGTAAATCAAAGCAAAGAGGGATGGATGCTTGTCCGTTGCTCTGCTCTATCAGAACTGTTGTGGTACATGCATTTTTGCCGCGATCGAAACCCGAGATGATTGCGTTATACCTCCCAGAGCACGTGATTTTTCTCCATATGGTTTGTGCCTAGCCCCACATAACCTCGTCAGACCTATCAGGAATGGCGAGCGGATACAGTGCAATGGTAATAATGTGTCGCCGTACAGCTTAAACACTGCGCGGAACAGATTGTCGCAGTAGCTTCACGAAGGGGAACCTCAGGGTGATCGAACAGCCAATTGTCTCCGCGCTCTGATCGACGATCAACTGCACCTTAACTGCAGACAGCCACACAGCCTGGAGGCAGAGTCTTTAGCCATCTGAACAACCATATTACCGTTTATCACGACGGCCACCCGCTCGTATGAACTAAACGATCTGGCTCTCTGCACGTCGTACTCTTATGACATCTTTCAGCTGCGTGCTTACATGGCGTTGTCATGCGAAGCGCGAGCGGCGTAGCCTTCCCGCGTCCTGTGCTTCGAGCTGTCTTGCTGCTGAAGGTGTGGTTACCTCGGACTGCTCTGGGTACCGGCTAGAAGGCTGGAGGAAAGGGACCCACCGAAGGATGTTGAAGGAAAGGCGATTGCAACAGCTTGTGGATGCGCTTGATGCAGAAAAACTGTACGCTCTGCGCTACCAAGGCTAAAAGACGGTGTTCTGCAGCTCGTGAACGCGATGACATTAACGCCCCCATCAATGAACAAGATGAAACTCTGAAGTTTCTGATGGATGCGGTACGATTGCTGGTTCTGGTTATCTGACGGCCAAAAGGGGACTCCAACCTTGATCTATTTTTGGCGCAGTGTAATATCTGATCCCAACGTGCGCTTCAAGTAGCGCAACCACGAGCACTCAACTCGCTTATGAGCCTATCTGCAGCGCATGTACCCCTATACTGGCGCTTCCGCATCAAAGGGCTATTGCTTGTTCCATGATTCCGCGATACGGCAACCCATCTCCAGTCGTGGGCGTATATATGGACTGGGGATGCCGCTTTGGCTGGAATGGAACTTCGTCAGCAGGATGGCATCCTCTCTCTACCCAATTTCTGTGTTGCTCGCTGTCTTTCTTCTACTGTTGCGTGCTTTCCGCCGCCGACCAACGCTCCCGCTGCCACCAGGGCCCAAAGGGCTTCCGATTGTGGGCAACCTTTTCCAAGTGCCGTACAAGCTGACCTGGTGGAAACTGGTCCAATGGAGCAAGAAATATGGTGCGTGCGTCATGCCTCTATGGGAGAGGCTGGATCTGACTATTGGCAGGCCCGATCTACTCATATACCCTGATGGGTCAACCAATCGTGGTGCTTAGCGGCCTGAAGGAGGCCGCCGACATCCTTGACCGACTCTCTGCCAAGACGTCCGACCGGCCAAGGCTTATCAAGGCGGGAGAGTTCATGTGCCGTGAGATGGAGTTCGGGTTTGCTACACGGAATGAACTGTACGTGCTTGATAATAGCTACACGGATGGGATGCTGACGTGGGCTTAGATGGCGAAAGCACCGGCGTGCAGCGCATGAAAGGTAACCCACTGCGTTGTCAGCAAGAAAGGGAAAGGCTAAAGCTCACGTTCACTTCCAGTCTCAATGTCCGTGTTGCCAAGGACTTCCAGCCCCTGCAAGAGGAAGAATCCCGCATTCTCATCACCGGTCTCCTCGAGCATCCAGAAGTAGACATCATCAAGCACATTCACCGTCATTCCGCATCCATCGCCTGGCGAGTCCTTTACGGGCACGAGTCAATCCCACTTCTGGGTCCGAACCCAACTGCGATCCTGGACAAGTTCTTCAGGGAGCTGTTCTTCGCTGGCCGGCCTGGTGGATCGGTGGTTGATCTCTTCCCGTTTCTGGCGCCGTTGGTGGCGCGATCGAGCTGGCTACGGCGGTATGCACTCTTCTCATCGCTTTCCCCACATTCCGTCTCACGCGTGCATCAGAGAAAGCGATCGATTCTTCGAGCAAGCCAACACGGTTCTATGCAAGGCTCATCGTGACCCACAAGTACGTAACTACTATCTGTTGCCTGGGGGCTTTGAAAGGCTCAACCCTGTGTGTTGGCAGCTGGAGGGATACCCGTCCTTTTGCAAAAAGATGAAGGAAACCGGAGAGCGGATCGGCATGGGCTCCGACGAAGACTGTGGCTGGGCTGCTGGAAGTCTGTTGTATGCTCCCCCAGTTCCTCCCATCTTCCTGCCACTGACGATCCGAAACAGCCTCGCGGCGCAGGATACCGTACAGCATTGTACCTAAGAACGACGGCAGTCTCGCTGATATCCTCCTACAGACGGCAACAGCTCTCCGCTGGTTCTGGGTAGCGATGCTCTGCTACCCCGAGACGGCCATCCCCGCCCGAGCGCAGCTGGACGCCGTCTGCGGTAACAGACCGCCCACATTCGAGGACTACGACAACCTGCCTTACATCGAAGCGATGGTCAAGGAGCTTCTACGCTGGCGGCCGTCCGCGCCTGCAGGAGTGGCGCATATGGCTAATGAGGTGCGTCTATCCTTCCCTTCTCGTGGGAAGAGTGAGGGCTAAGGGAAAGCAGGATATCGTGTACGAGGGATATCTGTTGCCGAAGGGGACGATCTTCATCCCTAACGAATGGTGCGCCCTCCCGCTCACAACTCCTCATCCTTCCAACAGCTCAACGTTCCCTCGCTGAACTAGAGGTCCAGGTCCCTCGGACGCGACCCCTCCATCTACCCAAACGGCGACACATTCTCCCCCTCCCGGTTCCTCACCCCCTCCGGGCGCGTGCGCAAGCCCCCCAAAGACACGAAAGACGACGCCCCCGCCTTCGGACACGGCCGCCGGATCTGTATCGGCAAGACCGTCGCCCTCCACTCGCTGTGGATCACCTTGGCCTACCTGCTCTGGGCGTTCGAGTTCGAGAGGGTGAAGGACGAGCAGGGGAGGGTGGTCGTTCCGGACGAATGGGCGTTTTGGGATAACGGACTGACTGTTAGGCCGAGGCCGTTTGAGTGTAGGCTCGTGCCGCGCTTTGGGGATTTGGGGGAGAGGGTGAGGGGTGAGAAGGCGGAGTGAGCAGCTGGGCTGGGGATCTGGGCGATGAACGAACGGACGCGATCCCTTGTTCGTCCAAGGTGCACTGTGTTCGTCGAAAGGAGAATTTATTTGCGTCACATTGGATTCATCGTGATAAGCACGAATGCGTGCAATATATAGACATACAGGATTCCAACCGTCCAATCATCACAGCGCATGCGTGAAAAGGCGGGATATAGGAGCGACTAAGCCCAAGCACACAGGCCTGGCGGAGCAAACGTCCACAGAGTCAACGGAGCGCAGCGGCTCCTACCGCGGAAAAGCGCGCATATATGCACTCGACCGACTGCGCGCTCCTCAAACGACCAAAACCGAAGGCGCGCTCCCCAAAGGGTATGGTGTACACCTTGGCAGCGCACGATCCAGCCATCCATCATTTCCCGTGCTTCTTCTCCCCCTCAACACCAGGCACGACGGCCCCAGGCTCAAACCCCAGCACCTCCCTCTCCCTCTCCCTCCGTTCCCTCACTTCCAGCCCCGGGCTGCCCGCCCTCCTTCCGCCCAAAGCGGCCGCAGCGGCCCACTGCGGGAGAGTGTCTTTTCCTACTGTCCCTCGTGCTGGGCTGGGAAGGTCCTCTTCTTCTTCTTCGTCCTCTTCTTGCTCTTCCTCCTCTTCTTCGTCGTTATTAGGACTGCGTTCGTCTTCGGCTGCGTCTTCCGTTGCGTCCTCCAGCTCCGGAGGCGGCGAGCGCGAAGTAGGCCTCGGCGCCGCCGTCGGTCCATGTTCGCCCCCCTCCCCCATCTCCTCTTCCTCCTCCCCATCTTCCTCCTCCTCCTCAGGAACAACAGTCGCCCCATCCAGCTCAACCTCAGGCAACTCCGCAAGCCTGCTCGTCGGCGTCGTCGTTCTGTGCTTCATCCCCGAGAGAGCGGAAAGCCGAGCAAGTTCTTCTTCTTCGAGCCGCTTCGCTTCTTCCGTCGTCATTTCCCTGGGTTTCTTTTCGGAGATCGGGGGCGCGGGACGGGGTGGGGGTGGGGAGGGGTCGACGAGTGTTGTGGCGCTTGGGCCTGCTCCTACTCCCGCCGGCGTCGAAGCGCCAGCAGCACCAGCAGCCGCTCCCACACCACCGGCAGCCCCGGGAGCCCCGGGAGCACCAGGAGCACCAGGTAAAGAGGGAGCACCGCCCCCGCCCTCCTTCCTCCCGTCCCTCCATCTCTTCCAGAGCTTCTTCCCCAACTCACCCAAATCGACCACCTGCTCCCTCTTCTGCCAGTCCTGCCCGCCCTCATATACATGCACGACCTTCTTCGGCCTCGGCGGTCTGCCCATCCCCGCTCCCTGCGGTCCCGGCCCCGGCCCAGGTCCAGGACCAGCAAGGCCGCTGACGTATGGCCCGCCTGAGCCTGGTAGGCGGGGGGCGCCCGAGCCTTGGGAACGGAGGATCTGGGAACGGGCGGCTACGCCTAGGGTGATGCTGTTTCTGCGTTGGCGGGGCCGGTCTGGCGAGGGGAGGGGGGCGAATGAGATGCTTGGTTTTCTTGGGAGCTTTCCGCTGCCTGTTGAAGTGGCTAACGGCGTCCTCGGACCATCGGAGGAGGCCGGACGTGGCTCCGCGATTTGTACTCCCGGCGTCGAGGGAATCGGTTTTGACTGGGTACTAGGAGTGGAAGGGACAGCGAGGTGTCCATTACCCATCTGCAGTTCCTGCCCTGAAGAGGAGGTGCCTGCCGGTGCGGTAGAGGGCGAGAGGAGCGGAGCGGGGATCGAGAGCCGGGGGAGTTCGTGCGGGTTTTCGAGTATCGAGCCGGTGCGTTTTGCCCCTGCTGGTCGGGGGGTGGCGGTGGCGCTATCGGCGGCTGGGGGTTGGTCGGATGTGGGTGAGGGTTGGGATGCGGGGTCTGGGGGTTGGATTGGTTGAGGGTGGGAGGGCTGTGCGGAGGATGAGGTTGATGGTGCTGGTGGTGGGGGTTGCGGTAGGTCGGAGGGAGCGGCGGGAGGTTGTGGGGCAGGAAGAGAAACGCTAGGCGCAGAAACCTCAGTCATCTTTCCTCTTTTTCCACGTTCAAATGACCCAGAAAATCAGGAAGAGGAAGAAGCGGGAAGACGATCACCAAATGCCAAGTGCCGTGAAGTGATGATCGTAGGGGATGATCGTCCAGAAGCAAAAGGAAGTGGAAGGTGGGAAAAGGCAACAATGAATCCTCAGACCCCAGACCCTCTCCGCACTGAATACGGCCGGGGGAGGACGGATCACGAGCGCGCCGAACGGCGGGACAGGGAAGGAAGGAAGATGTAGGGCTAAAACGGGCCGCTTGAAGTCGTGCCTGAGCACTTTCGGCGGAGAAACGGTAAGAAGACGAACGAAGGACGAGTTGAAAACGGGCCGTTTCCCAGTCCGTCAGACAGAAATGGACGCAAGCGTGCGGGTCGTCCAATCCGCTCCCTCCCAAGTTGACTCCTCAGAGTCAAAGTGACCCGCTGCCCAAAGTGAGTACACCCGCAGTTCCCGCATCCATGTCCCCTCAAACCTTTGCGGAGGCATGACGTCGGCACGCTTCGGCGCAAGTCTGAGGGACGCGCCACCCCCACTCCCCACCCTTGGGCAGGAATCCGAATAGGAGCCGTCCGCTCCCGCACCATGGTCATCATCAACCACTGCCAACGAGCATCATCATCCTCCCCCAGCAGGCTGTTCCGCAGACACCCGCGAGACCCTTCGACTTCGACAAGACCATGAGAACGCGAGAACTTAGCGGATAACTCACCTCATCATCTCCTGCTCGTCGTCGACCTCGACTGCCAGCCGAGGCCGTTTCGCAACAAACTCCTTCATCTGCCGCTCCCTCCCCGCCTGCGCTCCATCCATTGTTTGCAGCTGGAGTCGCTCGAGTTGTCCGATTTGTCCGATTTGTCCGAGTTGGGAGGAGGATGCTGGCGGGGCAGGCTGCCGATATCTCGCATGTCGTTCGGAGTAAAGCTTTCGTTCGTGTTCGTACCAGTCGGAAAGCATTGGCATCCTCTACAGCAATCCACGGTGGTATTCTCCAGTATCGCCGGAGCAGAGTCTAAAGTCGAAGTGGGGTATGTGATGGGGAACAGTCCCACTGAGAGCCGGGTGGGTTTCTTTGATCTTAAGTTACAGGCTATGATGAGCAAGCCGAAGAGGGGCAGGCAGGGGTAGGGATAGCTTGCGACGAGAAGGGATCGCAGCCGCCTTCAGTTATACAGTACATGCCGACCCTGCCGGGCCTAGGGCCTAGCTCCAAGCGACGACATACGCAACAATAATATCCTCGCATAAGCGCATAATTTGGCCCTAACCAGCGCTGACTAACTTGGCGACGTTGACCCCTCACAAGCTAAAGATAGCGGGATAGCGGGATAGCGGGACTGTCTCCCTTACGCCCGTGAACATCTGCCGGCCGTTCTGTCTTCATCTGCCGCCCATGCGAGCTCGTCATGAACATACTCGCCCGGTGCCGGCAACGCACAGACAGGTGAAGACCGGCAGCGCCCTGACCTGATTGACTGGGATAACTTCCTACCTCGCAAAGAAGCGTACGCAGCCCTATTCGTCACCATATTCGTCACACTATTCGCCAGCCCCGCGAGGGTTTCACTTCTCCCCGCATTCGCCCGACCACTTCCCTTTGCTCATCAGTCTGGACGCCAGCGTACCGTACTCCCTTCTTTGACTGGCAGGGCTGGCAGGCACAGTTTCTGGTGTCCTGTTGGGTTTGGGTTGCCTCTTTGGGTTGGGCCGAGGGCGCCTGATGGCTTTCATGGGCTGGGGGATGCCCCGGATGGAAGGAGGTTAGCATCGAGGGAAGCGTCCCGCGAGCCTGGGCGCTGCAGAATACTCTGCTCTGCCATATCACCATCAGTCCACCGCTGACCAATATGTGCTGTCCTTAATGGGTAATACGTTGTGCCTATTAGGCTTGAGTAATTTGGTAGTTGCGGAGTAACTTGATGGATATGACTGGATGTTCTCCGAGGCGAAGCAACGCTCTGTCCATAATGCAAATTTGTGATTCCGTTACCGGCTTCTGCACGAGGTATGTAGCACCATACGGTCCGCATAACAGAGTACGCGCCGCCTACTCTGGTCGACCATTCACCCGAAGGCGTTCCCCCAAATCATCAAACCTCGGCACAAGCCTAAACTCAAACGGCGCTGGCCAAACCGTCGCTCCATTATCCCAGAACGCCCTCTCATCGGGCACCTTCTCCCTGCCCATCACGTCCCTCGCTCCCTCGAAGCGGAAGGCCCAGAGCAGATGGGCGATCGTGATCCACAGCGTGTTCATGGCGAGCGTCTTGCCGATACAGATCCGCCGGCCGTGGCCGAAGGCGAGGAGGTCGTCGTGCGTGTCTTGCGATGGGCGGCGGACGTGACCGGAGGAGGGGTCGATGAACCGCGAGGGGTCGAACGTTTCGCCGTTGGGGTAGACGGAGGGGTCGCGGCAGAGGGACCTGCTGGCCGGTCAGCGACTGGTGTTGGATGCTATGAGTGCGGAGCGTGGTGTACTGACCAAGCGTTGGGCACAAGGATCGTCCCTTTCGGAATGAGGTAGCCGTTGTACACAATGTCCTAGCTCGAGTCAGCCATTGCTCAGCCAAGATGGGAAGCCACTGGACCGACCTCGCTAGCCATATGCGCTACCCCCGCTGGTGCGGGCGGACGCCAACGCAAGAGCTCTTTCATCATCGCTTCGATCTGCGGGAGTTTGTCGTAGTCGTCGAACGTCGGGGGTAGGTTGCCCACTACGGCGTCGAGCTGCGCTCGAGCTGCTTCAGCTGCCTCGGGATAGCAGAGCATTGCGACCCAGAACCATCGAAGAGCGGTTGCCGTCTATGAGGAATTAGCATCAATCACTCAATGAGGAGCATCGTGAAGACCTACGGTATCCTGTGCAGCGAGGCTATCGATATTGTTAGCTTGTTGATATAGAAGATGCGTGGGTACCCTTACAACAAGCTTCCGGCAGCCCAACCGCAGTCCTCGTCGCTGCGCATACCAATAAGCTCTCCACTTTCCTTGAGCTTACTACTGAGCGAGGGTTGTCCTTCAACCTGAGAAGCGCAGTACAGTATCAGTGAAGTTCAAGGACAAAGTCCTAAAGGACTCGCTTGGGGATCCCGATACGCCTTGACGAAGAACTCGGTTGCTTGGTTGAAGAACTTGTCGCTTTGTCTGGGAGGTCGGCTATTCAGCAGAGGCGTAGACGAGCCGACAGCTTAGTGCGTACCTGCGCAAGAAGCTCGACCGCGATATCAACGGCTGCAAGAATGGGAAGATATCGACGACCGATCCTCCAGGGACAGCAGCAAAGAAGATCTCCCTAAAGAAGTCGTCCATCGGCGCGGAGGGATCATGGCCGATCAAGGGGATGGGCTTGTGTCCGTACAGAGATCGCCAGCCAATGGAGGCCGACTGCCGATGGATGTGCTTGACGATGTCGATTTCGGGATGCTCGAGCAGACCAGTGATGAGCATGCGGGACTCTTCGTCTTGCATCGGTTGGAAGTCTTTGGCTACGCGGACGTTGAGGCTGACACATAAAACCTTGATCAGCATGCGCCTTCGGAGGAGGGAACAATGGCATACCTCTCATGAGCAGCGCGTCGATGAACTCTCCAGCTAGAGGGCGATTAGCGTTTTATATAGAGGAGAAAGCCAAGCACCCACAAATCGTTCCTCGACGCAAAACCGAACTCCATGTGCCGACACATGTACTCGTTGATCTTGAGGAGCTTGGGCCTGTCCGACGTCTTCGCCGAGAGTCGATCGAGGATGTCCGCAGCCTCCTTGATGCCGCTCAGGACGACGATTGGCTGTCCGAGGAGGCTGTAGGAGTATATGGGTCCTGCAGGGCCCGATTAGCGAGCGGTCCGCCGGTGGTCGAATAGAGGACGTACCGTATTGTTTGCTCCATTCGACAAGCTTGACCCAAGTGAGGGTGAACGGCACCTGGAAAAGGTTTCCCACGATCGGAAGGCCCTTCGGGCCAGGCGGCAAGGGGCGATTCGGAGGACGACGCAGCAGGCGCAAGACGAAGGCGAAAGCAACAAGCAGGACAGACACAGGGAAGAGGGAGGACTCCATTCTGTCCACGCCCTGGCACTAACGGCCAAGCAGGAGATGCGGGTCATATAAGCGTTCCGGAGCGGAGTGATCACCCGCACATCAGGCGCGGGGATCGTTCCCTCGGTATCAGTATCAACGGGAGTGTGATACCCCAGTATGTATCAAGGCTTCCAGAAGTCGACAAAAGCGGGAAAAGATGGATATTAGGGGAAGCCCGCAATGCGTACATACATACAGTCAACAACGTCCGATAATGAGATGAGATGCGCTTCGGATGATGGGCGTAACCCTGAGAAAGCGGGCCGAGCGTCGAGGGTGGTGGGATCAGACTCACGGGTCCTTATGGAGATGCCGTATATGAGTGGGAAGCGGTTACCAAGCGGTAGCTGGACTGATCGAGTGGCATCCAACATAGCGAGACAAAGCAGTTGTGCGCCGAACTTGCCGCTGAGGGGGCACCTCTTCATCAGCAACTATATCGCTGGGTCTGATTGTTGCCAGTCCTGCTCCGTCCAGGCGAAGGGGCGGACGAGTTCGGTATCAGCATCATATCAGCACCATATCAGCCAGATCTCCGCCGATGCTTGGCCCTCATGTTCCCTCCCAGTCCCGTGTACAACGGCAAGCCGAGCCTCTCCAGCCAATCGGCTTAGAGATAGGAACGTTCCCCCGACCCGGGGTAGCGGCAACGTGTGCTGAGTGACCCAAAGATAGACAGAGTTGCGCTTCATTTTGCTCGGTTGATGTCAAGACGACCGCTTGATGCCATGCGCGCCGACCGGGCTTTCACGTCAATGAGGACCAAGCGGGTGAGACTGAACGGAAGAAGGAGTTGGGAGCCTTTGATCGTGTCGAGTCGTTAGGGGCTGAAGGGTAGGAAGTGATATGAGAATGAGAATGATGATGGGAGAAATCCCTGGCCAACGAAGTTGAGCCAGGTCTAACGGACAGAAATGGGGTGGTCGGTAAGGGTCCAATGACGCAATCGTGTTCTTGAAGTTTCCCTGGTGCTGAATGACTGGTGCTGAATGAAAAAAAAGAGAAAATGATAACAGTGAAATGGGGCGGGGCGCCTTGTCATGTACTTAGGGGCGTTTCGTGCTCGGTGGACTTCACTGCCTTCACCAAATGAGTGCTCGTGAAACACCAAACTCAACAAAGAGTAGGGGACAGCAGGGCGTCGGGCTGGACGACGAAGATGAGCACCATTGAGGAGAAAGGTTGCTGACCGATATAGCTTGGAATGAGCAGGAGGAGGAGGTGGTGGTGGTGCGCAGAGGTTGCCCACCTTGGATTCTATCATCGTCCTACGTCCAGATTTCGCCGTAGCATAAGCTGATCGACGAAGAATACAAGATGTGGAATAAGAATAGTGTGTCCGCATTGCTAATCAGTATGGTACCCGCGGAGAGCTCATGACTCTTCTTCGGTTCTCTTCCTTTATGATGGCCTAGTGATAGTGACGCATGCGCTCAACTGGCTGTGGTTGACCTGTGAGTGGTTCCCAGATAAAGAGATGTAAGAATCAACGGCCTACAGTTGCTCTGCTACTGACCAACGTCACAGTCCCGCAGACAAGCCGTACGCTATTTCATGGCTCATGGTTGGAACGCATTCGTCTGGTCAAGCTAGGGAGGGTATATGCAATGCTATCTTGGTTACCTTCCTTTGATGGGTTACTGATATTGCGCGAACTCAGCCCTGTGTATGTGCACCCGGGTTTGGATCCTGCTCTCAGGCAGGAAATGAGGAGATTATCTTTATTGGAGCTGAAGAGGGACATGGGAGGTGCAGGGGGTGAAGGATGGGCAGTTGTCGTGACCTAGATACCGTAGTATGATGTGGAGTGTTCGATATGAAGGTTGGAGAGTGAGGTACCAGCCCGTGCGGCGGAGTCTGTTTCGTGCCGCGCTCTGCCGGTACTCCGGACTTGTGCAATTGATTTTGTTGTATTGTACGTGGAGAAATAGTTTAAGTTCTTGGAGTCAGTAGAAAGAGAGAAACAGAGGGGGATATTGTAGTGGAGTCGGATCTTCTCGGTGAGCTCGCTGGCGTGAGCGAGATGCGGGAGGGAGATATGGGGTAGGCTTGGTCTCCTGTTGACAGGAGGGGTGGGAACGACTGACATGGTTGGGTCGCACTTGTCCTCTTCAAAAGGCGGCGTGAGGGTGGGAAGGAGGAGTCGGTGATTGTATGACCAGGAAGAATTCTTCATCTTTGTCGAACATGGCGTTGAGGTGAACGGGTTTGAACGGATGAGCCACTTCATGTTCTGTAGAATGGTGGGATGTTGGCGGTAGCGCAAGTGGTGCGTTCTGCATTGGCGTCTCTGGGACGTTGTCGTCGTCGGGAACGACGTCCACGTCCTCCAGTAGGTCATCCGCATCCTCTATAGGGTCGTTGTGGTGCAAAGTAAGCGTGTCATCGGAAAGCTGTGGATGATGTCTCTTGGGAGGATCGGAAGAAGGGGTAGTGGTAGCAATGGCCGCGAAAAAAAACCAGGAACCATCTGTACCGTCTTGCGCAAGAGGTGTTGCAGACATGCGGAGTATGAGAGGCGCCGGTGCCTCGGTAATTGCCAGGGAGATATTATGGTGTAGGTCGGACGCGCATTCGATCGTAGCCTGTCAGCATGTCAGGGGGATGCGAGGCACAGATGGGGGACAGTAGGGGACAGTCACGTACGTCGAATTCTCGTATGTGGAGGTCAATGGACATCTCGGGCTTTCCAGCGTTGTATTGCGGGAAGTCGCTCGGCGCCATTGAGAGGTCGGTGCTTATGTCGCTGTCTATGTGTTATTAGTTTTGAAGGCAGGACGCAATTGCGTTCGGAGGATACCATACCGGAGTATGTGCACATCACGAGTTCGGTCTCGTAGATCCAGAACTGAACTCGCCCGGTGGGTTGCCCGATAGTTCTTTTGATGTGGGATACAATGCTATCGATCCTGGCCGGAGTGAGGGTAATGATCTGTTCGCCTTCTTCGTGCTCGTCTTTGTATAGGAAGTAGCTGTCAGGTTCCAGGAGGTGGATGGTCCAGACCTTCTTCACGTCTGTCATGCGCATATATGTTACACCCGATTGTCCCGAAATATATGCGTGCTTTGGCTTACCATAAGCGCAATAAAGGGAGACCAGGACGCGGTAGTTGATTGTCGTGGCTGAATCGTCATCATCCGAAGAGTCGTCCGGCAAGGAGGCGTTCTTTTGGACGGCGGGGTAGCGTAAGGACATTCGGACGGAAAGTGTGCGTGAGGATGGATTGACTGCACTCTTCAATGGATGCATGAAGACCGTCGTGAGCACGGAGGCAATGAACTCTGGCTGTCCCGCCATAGGAGAATAATCGTAAGTGCTAAAGAAGGATTGATGGAGGGTTATCCCGCCCCAGGCGGATTTCCTCTTGTTGACGGTGGATATGAGGAGCTGATTAAGGGTTATCAGAGTGGTCAATGCTGTCAGCCGATAGACTATAACGTACCTCGGTTTTGCGGACGGTAAAGGTCACTACGTTGTCGTACTTGGATAGAGCAGTGAGGAGAGTGATTAGGACTGGTGAGAGTTGATGAGCAGGCGCGGCATGGGCGCCTAGGAGGAGCATATATGCGGTCACCTTTGGTATTGTCGATGCTCAGTGTGGCCTCCATCCTATCCTAGTCTGTATTGAGGTGCGATGCGATATCGTACAGTGTTGACAGAGGGGGTATGCCTGGTGTGTGGTCGTGTTAGGGAGGGTGTATAACCGTCTGTACGTGATGGTTCGGGGTAGAGGTAGGGACATGCCTGGGCGGAGGGAAGGGTTTATATATGCGACTGGCCATATACGTTTGCCCGAGCGTTGCTCTCAGGCCGCGGCTAACCGAGGGCGAGATGCTTGCCGTGTTTTTGAGGGTGAGTCGGGTCACGCATTCGGGGGTGTGGTTGTAGAGAAGGACACTCTGTGTGATTCTGGCTCTGCGTCGCTGCGGGACTCAATGCTCGGGAAACAAGCGCTGGGGTTGGCGGTTCGAGTGTGGATATTGGCCTCGCATTGGTCGGCTTGCATTATCTTCATCCCAGAGATAGAGACGAGGAGCAGTGAAGTTGGTTTGAACAGACTCTTCGTGAGAGTATGCATTGGAAGTAGGTAATAATAGTGGCGTACGTTAGGTTCCGAGTCAAGGACTAGCATGGGTCTACCGGCGAAGTCGATTGTTGCCGTTGCTTTCCAAGAAGGGCGTGCGGGACGTGTAGTTTTGTGCGAGGGTGAGGCGCGATGATATATGGACTACGTCTTTAATTCCATAGGACCGGTATGTGAAGGCCACTTTGCATGTGACTGGAGCGTTCATTTTTATTCTGGAGGAACATATAAAGGTGCTCGAGGGTTGGGGTGTTTGGATTGTCCGCTCCCTTGCACGAATTCGACCACACGTCCCTCCTGCCATGTCTGTTACGCTCGTGACCCAGGAAGGCGTGTGCCATGAGGTGCCGGTTGGTTGGCTGAGGAATATGGGTATCCTACGGAGCTGCGCGGAAGGTTGGAGTGTTTTGTGTTGAGTTCCTGCCATCATAGCTGATGCCGCATGCAGACGCGTCCGTCGGCCCTGCCATTTTGCCGATCCCCCATGTCTCGAGCGAGGTGTTGAGCAGAGTGAGTCATTGTGCGTTTGGTTTCGTCAGAGTGTGCTGAGGGTGACTGTTGGATATTGCAAGGTGCTCGTATGGTGTGAATATCACCAATCCGAGGTGATGGAAGAAGAGCCTGCGGTTATGATGGCATTTTCCGAGTGGGATCTGGCTTTTATCGGAGTGGATGTGGAAGACATGTGCGTGTTCCTGTTGTTGTCCAGTTTGGGACTCTATCTGAATTTCTCTGCCCAGTTTCCAGATTCTGAAGGTAGAGCGTAGGTTATGATGATAATGTGCTCTGATCTATCGTGGTGTCCAGGTTGCGGACTATTTGGACGCGCGGGGCCTTGTGTGAGTAGAATCGATGGGCGACCATTTGGTCCGGGACCAGCTTAGTCTGATGGTGTAGGTTACTGGCGTTGAAAGGGCTGGCGGACGCATTGGACGGTCGTCCTGTGAACGAGTTGCGGTTCCTGCTGCAATTGTATGGAGATGGGGTAGGCGAGGAAACTGTGAGTGGTGTTTATGTCCTCTCGTAAACTGTGCTGATCCATGAAAAGGCGCAGGCGGGGCTGGACGCGGAAGATATGGTATGGCACAAAGGCGGCGACGAGCTCTGGGCTGAATCATATCTAGAAATGGGCTGAATTTGGGATAGGGTGGTAGGAGCCTGCTATCTGGACTTCGTTCCTAGCTACGCGCTGTCCATCTCCTCGTCCTCGATGAACTGTAAGGTTGCTAGTTCGCGTCTGTATCTGGGCGCTGCCTGGGTGCTATAGCGGAGTTCGCTCATCGACTAGTGCAGGAAATCAATGAAAATCGCGTCATCGAGCGAAGGAGTTCGCTCACCGGAGACTGGATGTTTTCGAAAGAGGCTAGTTGAATGACATGCTCTAGTCGCAGGTACATATTGAACCCCTTGGGGCCTCGTTCGACGGGGTCGAAAGACAGAGCAATGTCGACGAAGTCCCCGCTCTGGAAAAATGCAGGAAGGGCTCTGGTAACCTTGCTATCTGGTCTGCGGACGCCTAGTTGAACGCCCTGTTCGAGAGTCCATCGATGCGAAGCCCTCGCTGCGGCTGCGTCAAGGCGGTCTGAGAGTTGCTTGGCGTTTTGTAAGAATGTGTTCATCGGCGTGCCGTGTGTAGTGGTGGCCTGTTTATTGGATGAGGAAGGAATACGGGGATGTGTGAACATACCCGTGTAAAGACCCGCCGGGTGCACCGAATGGCGTCCATATCGTCAAATGTCTTGTCCCGGCATTCTGTATTGGTGCAGCATGCGAACCAACGTCGGATGTGGCGTAGGGTAGCCCAGGTATGAGCCCAGATGTCGGCACGCTCAGAGGACGGGGGTTCGAGGTCGAAGCTAACCAATGCGGTCATGCAGTGATCCAATTGCCTGAGTCGACTAGGAGTGAGCCAGTTCTTTGTTACGCGGAGGAGACTGCGTACCCATCCCAGTTGCCATACTTTGCTAGGTTGGGATCTTTGAGGAAGCCTTGCAGCCTGAGTATCGCTATCTTCGTGTCGGATGTTTTGGGGATGGACATCATCAAGTCGGTCGTGTGTCGCGGGTCTGTAATGATTGGTTTAGATTCCAGGGTTAGGAGGCTACAGACGGCTTCGTAGTCCGCAGGTAACGGGACTACCACGCTATCGTCGTCGGCGGAAAGGCAGACGTCGGGGTAGTTCCACATATCGCAAAGGAGGCGACCATGTATGTCTGTAGCGAGGTTAGAGCGGGTCGCAAAGACCGTGGGAAAGAGGATTTGGGACCTTGGATGAAGAACGCCATCATACAGGTCGAGGATGTGAGTTGCGTGTTGTGTTTCTCCTGGATAGATTGGTCAAGCTTTATGCCGTGGACTGGCATTGACTGATATTCCTAGTATTCGTCTGGAATGGCAAGGGAAAGGGATTGCAGGGTCATCGTCCTTCTTGATGATGTGACCTGGCATGCCGAACACGCGGAGCACGGAGAGGGGGTTTTGAACAACGAAAAAGTAACGCAGAGGAGCAGTAATGGATCGAACGCATTGTCAGCTGACGGCCGGGGACCGTCAGTAGGTTGGGGTTCCATGGGGTTCACACGGAAACAACGAGGCAAGGCGTTGGCGCGTTGCCGGGCATTGGACCCTGGGGGCTTGCGGAAGGGCGCCCGTTGGAGTCGCTGGTGAGGAGTGATCGATGGTTGGAAGACAGACATGGGTTTCTCCTGGGGTATATGAGGGAGTACGGAGGCCATGTCGGTGGGCTGATAAGCCGTGTGCTCTTCGACGTTGTGCCTCGAGGCTCAGTCATGGCTACGAAGAGGAAAGCGACGGATGTCGCCGAGAGACGGGCTCCCAAGTCTGCGTGACCCGCTCTCTCGCGTGATTCTGATACTGACTCTACTTTAGGCGGGGAACCTCGGGTCGGCACGAACAGTCTTCGGTCCTTGCTATGGAGGGAGGTGCGATGGAGGTCCATCAAGCGGCGGAAGAGGATAGCTCAAAGTGCGGGCTCGGCGTTATGTTGCGGTTGGGGCTGACGTCCGAACATATCCAGTGCAGATCCTTTCTTGGAACAAAACGCAGAAGGACAGTTACCAAGCGATACGACAGCAGCCTCGACTAGCAGGTATGTTGTGCTGGCCGTGTTCAGGCGATCTGGTTGAAGGGCGAACGTAGTAGGGCAGACTGGTTTGCCGCGAGTTTGCGTATGGAGACCTCGGGCAGCGTAACAGGAGACAACGAACCATCTTCAGGAGGGGGGGGTTGTTCGGAGTGCGTGTAATAGAGTGCGCCTGACCGTGTGCTTATTCTCGGCATTGCTGTGCCTGTCAGGTTGGACCTTTCTCCTTCCGATGAGGAAGATCCACCAGACTTTGTCGACCTACCTGTTCATATTCAGAAGTGAGTGTGCATTTTGTTATTATTTCGCGTATTGATGTGGCCTAGGCGTATACTCGGCATGCGAAAGGAGGCCAATAGCCGGCGCGGAACATACCATATCATGAAAGTGCCTCTGGACCTGCATTTCGGTCGGTCAGAGGCCTCTCTTGATATGCGGAATTTCGTCGTCGGGGAACGGAACAATGCCGTCCGCATCTTTGTTGCTGGTATCACCACATCGATGGACTTCAAGACGCAGGAGGGCATACCGCTCCGCCGGGTCTCTATAGTTATCCGGCCACTTACGAGCCGAGATGCTGACTGGGCGTCCCGGATTCATAACGAGTACAGCTCGCCTCGGGACAGTATGTCGAGCTTTGTTGGCTGATGGTAGCCCTCTGCTAACATGACGCAGACACGACTAAGGACAGTTTTCTGCAGATCCAAGCAACTCGATGGCAGACCGCTTATGGGGCGCCGCGCGAGTCCCCCGTACGTATTCTGTGGGTCCGGACAGTGGAACGATCTGACCGCTGGGAGACAGGGCACTTCCTTTGGTCACGTGTATTTGGCTGAAAGGAGTATGCGTGAGAGAACCGCTTCATCGGTCGACAAACTGTGTCTAGGCGATCTTGTGGTCTTGGAGATGCGAGTACGCGGGCGCCGGCTGGACCAGACGAAGCGAACCGTCGAGTTTCAGTTGCAGGCTGTCAATGTGCTTCTGCACGAGGCGAGATCAGTGACTTTGGTGCAGAGTGATCCAAAGGATGAGGTCGAGTGGTGATGGAGAAGCAAGCCCTGCTACGAATTAAGGCTGGTAGTCACTCTTTGTGCGTGTAGAGAATGGTTGCGAATGTATGCACTGTCTGGCACGACAGATCAGATGGACGTTCTTTGCTTAGTTGTATGCGCGAGGTGCCTCGTATGTGTTCTAAGGTGTATTTGGTGGGGAACCCCGATTCAATCTCTCCTGAATATGAGGGGCTGAAGGCTGGTACTCGCCGGTGTGTTGCCCATGATGGGAAGGTATTGGACTTATAGGTGGCATGTTCGTGTGGTTGATAAAATCTACTATCTAGTTCAGATTGATAAGATCTATTGTCTATTTCAGACCTGTGTTGTTTCCTACGTCTTCTGCGGTAAGTCGTCAATGGACAGGCGGGAGGTATGAGGCGACGAGATGACTTCGTTGATATGGGTATGAGAGCGCAGTACCAAAGGCTCTGATGTGTCCCTGAAGCGAGCAAAGAAACGGTACTGGCGCCCATAGGCCGCCAATGAATGTCGTCGTCATCACGCAATGATTACTATGGAGGATGGTCTGCTTCTATCGTACTGTGTGTCTCTAGTCCCATAAGACGTGTTGCGTTGAAATCGGCGGTGCTCGTTCGGAGTGTGGAGGATGGGTTGCTGAGGGGTGTCTGGTGGACATAGAATGTGCTTCTCGAACCGCGGAATGTGGCGTCATGAAGGTAGGGGGGCCTGGTGGATCAGAGGGATGAGATGCGTGAAGGTAGAATGCGCTGGGTCGCTGGCAGCATGTGATGAGTGGATAGCGTATGGTCCCTGGCTGGTAGGATGCGATAGGTGGTGCGTAGGATGCCGTCGGTTGAAGGCAGGATGCGGTGCCTAGAGGACAGGACGCGCCTCTCGGCCGACGGGATGCCATGGGAGAACTGTAGGATAGCGTGTGTGAAGAGTAGGATGCGCTCGTGGTAGGGCAGGATGCGCTCGTGGTAGGGCGGGATGCGCTCGTGGTAGGACGGGATGCGCTCGTGGTAGGGCGGGATGCGCTCATGGTAGGGCGGGATGCGATACGTGGTGCGTCAGCCTTGATAGGATAGGATGCGCTTCCTGGCTGGCAGGATGCGATACGTGGTGTGTAGGATGTGCTGGGCTGAGGGCAGGATGCAGTGCGTAGAGGAGAGGACGTGCCTTCGCGCGGACAGGATGCGATGGGAGAACTGCAGGATACCCTTGGTGAAGAGTAGGATGCGCTCGTTGAAGGCCGGGATGCAGCGTCCAGAGGATAGGATACGCTCCCTGGCTGGCAGGATGCGATAGGTGGTGGGTATGATGCGGTGGGCTGAGAGCAGGATGCGGTGCCTAGAGGAGAGGACGCGCCCCCGCGCGGACAGGATGCGATGGGAGAACTGCAGGATACCCTGGGTGAAGAGTGGGATGCGCTCGTTGAAGGCCGGGATGCAGCGTCCAGAGGATAGGATGCGCTTCCTGGCTGGCAGGATGCGATACGTGGTGTGTAGGATGTGCTGGGCTGAGGGCAGGATGCGGTGCGTAGAGGAGAGGACGTGCCTTCGCGCGGACAGGATGCGATGGGAGAACTGCAGGATACCCTTGGTGAAAAGTAGGATGCGCTCGTTGAAGGCCGGGATGCAGCGTCCAGAGGATAGGATACGCTCCCTGGATGGCAGGATGCGATAGGTGGTGGGTATGATGCGGTGGGCTGAGAGCAGGATGCGGTGCCTAGAGGAGAGGACGCGCCCCCGCGCGGACAGGATGCCATGGGAGAGCGGTAGGATATCGTGCATGAAGAGTAGGATGTGTTTGGTAGTTCTCGTGATGGGGTAAGCGGAAGGTAGCATGCAGTGTCTGCAGGGTAAGATGCGCCGCTCCAACGGTCGGATGTGGTGCCTACGAGCCGAGAGGCACGTTTCAGCCAACAGGCAGTTGTACCGGGGAGGCAGACCAGCGTTTTGGGTTCGGAGGAGGCGCTTCTGAATCTACTCGGGCGAAGCGTTCCGATTCAATGGATGACTGCTCCATTTTGCGCACTAGCCTCTACGAATAGCCTCTACGAACCGCCGGGTTGTGTATGTTCAGGTCAGAGACACTGTGTAATTGCAAGCTGTTGCATATGGAAGCGCTGATTCCCGTAGCAAAGGAAATGTCGTAGAGCAGTCGTACGTGGACCAGGTGTGGGTATGTCGTCGGTATTGTCCCAATGGCGAGTGAAGTATGGTTGGGCGGCACCGGCGGGTAGTAAGCGCTTTCGAGGGCTTGGAGATACGTTACGTCGTAGTAGCTGATGATGACAGGGCAGAAGGTTGCGGAGAAGCCAAAGGGTCCGCGCGGTCGCGACGTAGTTCGACGCCGAGTAAGCAGTGTCCGTCACGAGCACTTCAGGGTAATTGGACGCCTTCCGTTGTTTGGCGCCTGTTACCTGCCTGGATGACTGTATGGGAAAACAGAACACTTTCCTTTCGTGGGTTCGTTAAGGCCCGGCTTGGCTGAGCTTGGGAAGGGGGTGCAGGATTCGAGTCAGTCTACCTATTTAAACAACTACACCGAAGACATGCAAAGTGGTCTGCATACTCCTTCAGCCTTCTGCCCCGCAAGGTTGTTATGGCACCGTCGATGTCTATCCCACAGAGTCTAGAAAGCGCTATCCTGGGTGGCAGAACGACGGCAGTCACTGTGCATGAATTACATTGTACTGTCTCCTCAGCTTCTCTGGCAATCATCGGGCGATCGTTTTTGATGCTGTCAACGCTGCAGGTGTTGCGTTCTGCGCGGGCAAGGCAGAGCTTGGACGACTTAATCGTGAGCAGTGTAGCTGACACTTTCCACCGTGAGATAACCATTGCTAAGGTGCTCGAGAACTCTATGTACGTGGATGGAACGTACACAACATGGGCCAGCTTCCTTCCTTCAAGTTTGCGTGGTGAATCCGGGTCTTCGGACGGGAATGAAAGTGATCAACTCTTCACGCTGAAAGCTTACTTCGGCGCCCTTGCGCTTCTAAACGAGAGCAGAACTGCCCAGGACATGGTTGCGACCTGGGCTACCGCATCTGGGCTGCTGGTTGGGCCATTCAACGCCATGGTCGCCTTTCAACCACAGGGTGGTATCGCTGAAGAAGAAGTGGAAGCGGCCTTTCCGACGATCGAACCCATGTACTCTGCCAGGCCACCCTCCGCACCGCTCCCACCCAGCCGGGAGGAAGTTGAAGCGTCCCCTGTTCTGTTCTTAAAGCAGTTCGCCGCTCAGAGGGGATATCAGCTAGTGGAATCTGCTGAGGCTACAGGTCCTGATCATCTTCCCGTCTGGACGGGACAGTTCTATGGTATGACATCGGATTTCTCTGGGAGCGATGCTAAGAATTTTGCACTAGTAAATAACGATGGACTCCCTTGCGGCGAGGGCAGAGGACGAAACAAGAAGGAGGCTTTCCGTGCGGCTGCGCTTCAGGCTTTGGACATGCTCGGTTGGGTCAGTATATTGTGCTCACATGCGCTTGCGCGCTGAGCATTTGCGTAGATGCCAAGCGGGGAGCTTTGACGTCAAGTCGGCTCTGTTGGGTTTGGAGTCTGATGGGAGTCTCCGGTGTTTGATGGAGCATCGTCTGTTCGAAGTGTGTCTGAAAGCGTGTGTAATAAATGATATTCAGTACAAGGGGGTAGGTATTGGGTCATGACTTGTGGCAGTACGGAGCAAAAGAAAGAGGGTGGATGACCGACGTAACTTAGCTGTTTTACATCCGTTAAGTTGCCAAGGACTTCGCACTCGAACGCCGAGAGCGAGCTTTCTTTGTCGTGCCTTTGCGAAACTTCTTATTGAGTGAGTTTGGGGGCATGCCCGCCTTTCGGTTCCGAGCGTTCTGAGTGCGTCGAGCGTTATCTTTCTCGCCTTTGGTTCGACCGCGCTGGAGGTCGAGACCAAGTATCTTCATCTTCAAGTCCCACATTTCTTGAGTATTCAGGCAACGAAGTGCTGGCAATTCACCGGATTCGAACCGTATAATGTCTTCGCCATGCTGGCCGCTAGGTTGATCATCGGAGACTCGGAATGAGGAAAGGTGGCGCATGGACGTCGGTGGGCGAACAAAGTCATACACCCAGTAGGGTACTGCAGGTAAATGTTTCAAGCCTGACACGAGTTATGAGTGATGATACAAAGGGCGTACTGTTCTTCCTCTCCGGAGTCTGCATAAAACAAGCCGCGCCTGAAGCGGTACATGCTGAGCATTTGACGCCTCTCTTGCGCTTGTCACAAAGTTCAAATGGCATGCTGTCTTTGGTGAGAATTCGGTTTTCTTTATTCTCGTAGATCAGATGCTTCTGTTGACAGTTTGAGCAACGATATGCTCCATGAAGCCACTGTGTCAAGTCAGCATGGCACATGAGGGCTTGAGTATCAGACGGCACGACATACAATCGTAGATGTCTCTCCCTTCCTCCGAATTTCTACCGCGCCGTATCGCCTGATAAGAGGTGCCAGAGCGTTTTCTGACCAGTCGATCGTTTTCGGGATGACCCGCTTGCCGATCTTGTATCCATCTTCCTTTTTCCAGCTGGGGAGTTTCCGTTCGGACTTCACCCAATCAAGAGATAGAATTGTTCGGCTATTGAAGTTCGAGCGGGAATAATACGGATGTTCTAGGCGATATGGATCTTCTTCGACTCGGACAAAATAGTTCTTGAGAATGCCGCGGGGCATAAGAGGGGATGGAATATAGTCGTCTTCGCTGGCTGTATCGAGATTCGGTGTACCGGGAACGTCTATGTCTGAAGTAGGGCTAGTCGTTTCTTGCCTGCACCCCGGATCGGTTTGTGCGCTCAGTGTCCTATGCTGTCCATCAGGTGGGGTTTCCTTCGGTGGGCTACTCGAAGGGTTTTCTGTTCGCTGCTGGGAGTCGTCGGTCAAGGGCAGCGTGGAGTTACTCTGGGATCGCGTGGTCGGCTCCTGTGGATCGATCACAGCGAGTGGATAGATAACCACGTTGCTCAGCTGGTTTCCTGGTGGGAGAGAGAGGACAGAGCTTGCCTGTGTAAGAATGGGTGCCGTGGTGTCATTCATGGATGGCGTAGCGCGGTGTGCAACATGGTCCTCGAGGATAGGGGCAGTTGCTGTCCCGAGTCCTAAAGAAGAGCAGTCAGGCATGCCGCGTTCAGCCGCGCGTTCGCGATCGTCGTCGAATGAGGAGTGACGTTGGAATGCCGGCTCTGTCTCGCACAGTCCAGGTCTCGATGGAGGCCAACGTGATGTACTTTCTTGGAGAGGGTCGGGGAGAGCGCTATCGACGTCCATATGTGTGTCGTTCGTCTCTATGAGCGGCATTGGTGGGAGAGGGGCATTCCGATTGCGTTCAGAGTGAATGTTCATGTCTATCGATGGCGCATCTTCCATCGGGACTCGTGTTGTTGAGACTGTGTGATGAGAGGGGGAAGGTGAGGACTTGCATCGTTGCGATGGAGCATGGGGATGATTGGTTGCCGGTTTGGGAATGGTGTCCATTGGCTGGATTTCCTCAGACTCGGTGACCCGCGGATTCCGAGTGTCGGCGAGCCCCATCGGGTCGCGCCGGGGGAGGGGCGAACAATGATCGGTGAACCTTGCATCGAAAGATGTTGTGGTCCTCTGTGTCGTTCCCCGTCGCAGGTGTTCTATTGTTCTGACAGTGGATGTAGATGAAGATGCTATCGCGTTGTCATAGATCATTTCGCTCTCGTTGTCGGTATTGAATGTGTCCGAGCCGTCGTGAATGAGCCGGTCTGTCGATATTCTCGTCGATTCAGTGGAGCGTTTGGTTGTGGGATCTGGAGTGCAGGGTGTCTGGACATTCGTTGTACGTGGACGACCGCTTGCATCTGTCAGATGATCTGGATTACGTGTTCTCGACCGGTGTGGTATGTGGCCGTCATGGCGTGTGGGTGTGATGACATGAGAGGGCTCCTTTTGGAGATGCTCGGCTGTGTATACGTCGGTTTTTGCTTTCTTCACATATGCACGTGCATCGTCAAGGAGATCGATATCTGAGTAGCAATATAGCGCCGTGTAAGCTTGCCGGATGTACGTGGGAAGATTTAGTGCGTCTGGGAGGGAAGGAACAGGCCGGGCTTGCTGTTGAACGAGTTCCACTGCTTGATTGATGAGTTGCATGGCTCGGCCGGTAAAGCTTTGGGGGATATCCTCGAGAAGCTCTTCCTCAAAGCAGGAGAACAGCATCCCCTGTTGCACTTGAAAAGGGCGAGCGTTAATGGTATGGATGGACTTACTAGGATGATGCACGCGCCTCCGACCCTCGCCGCCTCAGTCCTTTCTTGGTTTGAAAGGACTTCGTCTAACTTGTTCTGCCATACCGAAAGCTGGAAGTCCTCATTCCCAAAGCGTTCAAGGAAGTCAACCTTCCCGCAGCGGATTAGGGTATCTTTAGGCAAGTCTGCCACCGGCAGTATGTCGATGGGGATCGGCAACATCGCGTTGGGTCGACGTTCTATGAGAGCGCTGCTTTGTCGCAAGATTTTGGCAAGGGTGTGACAGATGACGGGCTTGAACCTTGCGTGGGCCATATACATTTGTAGGAGGTAGTGGAGCTGATGAGCATGAGTATTTTGGTAAGACGAAGTTGTTAAGGTGCACGTACCCAACGGTCAAGCGTATGCCTCATGTACATTTCGGAGCTTACAAAGTTTCCTCGGGTTTTCCATCGACAGCCGGGTGCCAGGGTGTCCACGAGGTCGTCCCCGTAGAGGGAGTCAATGAATGTTCGGGTATCTCGGATTCGTTCTTCAGCACTCCAGTCCCACCACCGGGCATCGTCATTGTCGTCTTTACTCAGAGAGGGAGCGCACATCCATGTGTGAGGAACGAGGCCGAGTGCGAAGCGTTTAATACCCCGTGGTAAACCTCGCTCTGAAAGAAGAGTCGAGTGAGGTTCGACGTCGTGGAAACAGATGATGTTCCGGGCGTGAATGGCAAACTCAAGAAACATTAGCAATAATTGGCCTGGGGGGTTACCGAGACCGAGATCACACGATGCTTGTTCGGCTATCACCTGTTCAGCGGTCAGAGGTTGTCATATACAGGTAAGGTTGGGCGGGTCCTCACGAATAGGCTCCGTACCCTCGCTTGGAACTCAACGTGTACATCTCTTGAATGCGCCTTCAGATCGGGTGTGGCCCCCAATAACCCGAAAAGCCGTTGAAAGAGAATCCCATAGCATACTCTTAGTCTGTCATGCCAGCCCATTTGCATCTGAACTGCCTGGCCGTCCACGACTCGATAGAGGTTGAGATAACCATGCTCGTCGATGACAGTTCGTGGCACAGGTCTCTCGGTCGCATCGGTGTCGCGAAAACAGTCATAGGCCTGGAAGTAATCTTTCGGCAGGTGCTTGACGTTAAGTCCTCCTTGTGGGCCAGGAACTCTGTACCCGGCTTCGTGGAGCTGTTGAAGACCGATCAATACGTCGTGCACTTTAATACGCAGGCAAGGAGGGTGGAGATCCGATGCTCCAAGATAATAGAAGAAGCTCAAGAAGGGATTCTGACGGTGCCTGTTAGATACCACGGCGCAGGAGGTGAGTGTTGTTACCAGGGCTAGACTGCAGCTTTCAAGGATAGGCTCGAACTCATGTTCCTCCAAGATGGCGTTGGCCGTGGGAGGAAGGCGGAGTGTTCGCCATACCATCTTCAGTGCGGATTGGACGTGCTCGGCCATCCTGGAGTTCAATATTGATCGGATGGCTTGCTCCGTACGACACTCAGCGGCTTCTGGTGAACGCGTGCGGGTCTGATACGCCATGCATCGAATTCACTACTGATTAACAACAACCCGTCTTTAGGGTGGTTAGCTGGTAATAATGGCAGCAGCAAGGAACCCAAATAGACGGTAGGCTGTGCGTGGTCGTTCGTATGTGATGCTTCGGATCAAAGGGAGAGAATGTGGGATGCGATTAGCGATAAGGCGGGATGCGATAGGGTGTGGGTAGGATGCGGTTGTTCGGAGAGCAGGATGCGTCGGAGTCAGCCGGGAGTATGACCAAATCACAGGCTACCGGAAGCAAAGCCTGGCGCAACCAGGTTCGGTTGGGTATAAGAGCGCACCGTGGCCGTCCAGGTCGCGCACCCCCTTGCAGCCCTTGCTCAGTCTCGAACAAGCTCGACTTATCTCATCTCATTATGCAAGTGAACGGCCGCCATAGTTGGCCGTGCAGCCCCCTCCTGATCGATGCGTCATTCCTCCCATTCTCGAATGCGGCCTACGATATTGAACCTGCGACTCTTTTTCCGGACCGGATTGCCTCATATGCGGCATATGGAAGAAAGCGCAAGCGGTCTCCTTCTGGAACGCTAGGCATCCAACTTGGACATGATGCTTTTGACGGGTTACCGGCAACAGCTAGCTGGCATCAGCGACCTGTCCGATCAGGCTTTCGCATCCAGCATGTGGCCTCATACGACAGCTGGCTTTTGGTTGCAACCCCTGACCGTGTTGCTGTGACGCATTCATTGGCCGACCGAAGCTCACTCGACGACAACCCCTCCGACAACGCGCTCTTCACCGAAACACTGTACTTCTGGCAACCGGCGGATATCTCGAAGGCACAAGGTTGGGAGATAACCGGTAGCCCGCAGGGTTTCCGCAGGACCAGAGACTGCTTCGAAGTCATCGTCTCCTATCGAGCAAGAAAGTCGAGGGCGGAGCGCTCGGATCATCCAGATCTCGTCTCTTATCATGTCGCCTTCGAACCCGCCCCCACTGTCCTCAGGAAGATTACGGGTAGTTCCCATCCTCTCGCGTTCAACGGGAAGTGGATCTGTTTCGAACAGAGAAGCGCGGTTCGAGACGTGCACGTGTATCGAGCACAAGATGGCCTTATCGTGCCATTATGTTCGGAGGTAACAGTACGCATATTATTATCTTTGTCTTTGGTAAAGCCTGACGATCCTCCAGTACGGCAACGTGGGCGCTTCTTTCGCTCGCCGAGCACAGTCCATGCTCGTCTTTTCGACCATCAACGACGAGCTCCGTGTCTTCTCTACCACCAAGTTTGAAGATCCGCTTCAAGGAATTCGTCAACCCCGGGAGTGTCAGGCCATTGGAAAGATCGGTTACATCCCCAGCGCGATCAAAGTCGCTCAAGGTGCATCGTCAGGGCCTGTGCTTATCGACCGGACGGGTTCTCATATTGCCTTGTTCTCCCAATTGCATACGGCACCAGACAGTGGGCAGCTGGAACATCCCTCTCCCGCGGGTTGGGCGAAGATTATCATAGACCGAGATCACTACATTGGCGATGCTGTGATTCTCCCGGGTGGTACTCAGCTCGCCTACTTGGTACACCATCGGCTTGGCATGCTCCCTTCCCGTATTGAGATTGTTGGCCTGCCAGCCTTTCCGAACCCCGAGGATCTGCCTGCAGATCTTCCAGAATGCAAACCTTCTACAACAGCATACGAATCGGAACCGGGTGAGGGTAATGTGGTACTCCATTGCGACACGTTGGTGGTCTTGCACTCCACTCCGAGCCAATCGATAGCATTCCTCGTCGGTCAACGATCTTCTTCTTCGTGGTTTCGTATCGACTACTGCAGTAACGATCAGATGGACGCTTTCCCGATACCCACTCCTCCCATACAAATGCAAGACGTCGAAAGTGATAATCAGTTGCTGAGATTGATTGTAAGTTGTATTGGCCGGAAGTCGACTAAGCTTCTCACGAACTGCCTAGGAAGAGGGGAAACACCGTGAGATAAAGCGGATGATGGTATTCTCACGAATTCCATCCCGATCTATGACTGACTGCGCTCGTAGAGGTCCCTACTGGAGTCTTTCAAGACAATGTACGACTGGGGTTATACCCTAGGTTGTACGAAGTTGCCGGAGCAGGAAGAGTGGGACGAATGGACCACGGGCATGAGCGTGAACGCCTTCACCTCGGAGCTCTTGCTTTGGCCAACGGGCGCTCTTGTGGCCCTGCGTGTCTTCTTTGGCATCACCCTCCCCGTCGATGTTGCTGCGGCTCGGACAGATGGCGCAACGTCCGATTTCGTCTTCGTCGCCATGGTGGACGAGAAGCCACTGTATTTGGCGCTGCATATCAATAGAGAATACACTGCGCGCGCCAACGATCAGTACCAACTTCGACGCAGCACTCAAAGCGCTTCGGATGCCGTTCGGCAGCTGCTGCGAAAGCTTGACCTCAAGCGCGACATGTCACCTCATCCAGATCTCATCCACCGCTTCAAGGCGCTCTGGAGAGACATTCTCGCATTGCGGGACATTACCGGAAGCACGCCGAAGGGTCAGAGCGAAGGAGTTGCAAAGAGGATACAGGGAATGGTTTCGGGATCCGTATGATTATCTCATGAATGTCTTCTAAACATGCAAGCCGATAGCCATCCATGCGTCACCTGTACCATGTAATACTATGCGTCCATCGATGTGACTTTACCCGAGTTGGCCCTGCTGTGCCAATAGTACCTGCAGTCTTGCCTGCAGTCTTTCGCGCATCTTTCCGACGCCCGCCGGCACCCACCCGCTCCATCGGCCAGTATGTTCATTGTGGTTGAATATCTTCAACGTAAAGGCGGGTTGCTCGATGCCCTCGCTGTCCATCCTCCATTCCCCTGATGCGACCGCGTGCATTGTCGTGCCAACCAGACGACAATGGTTGCATGGAGGCATAATAACCTTGATTCGAGCAGCAGCCGTTCCATGCTGGTCCGTTCCCATCAACTCCCGCATATAGTCGAGTATGCCCTGTGCGCCATGCTCCTCGATGTAGTCCGTTAAGGGGTCCAATATATCGCCTTCAGCTGTCGACGTCTTCAACGTCACGAGCATGATCACTGTCTTCGCGAGTACACGACGCCCGCTGAGGTCGTGCAGCTGCCGAACGATCCTGTCCTTGAACATGAGGAACTAGACTGCTGGGTTAAAGATGGAACTCACCACATCCACAGATGGCTTTCGGCGCAAGTTCCTATCTTCCGTGGTTCTCCTGTCACCATGTCACCCAAGCCAGCGTCGTTCCATTGGCAGAGCTCGTTGTACGCTTGTGCTGTTAGGTGTTCGCGGAAGCGAGAACGCCGCTCGCGCTGTATGGCTACCTTTTCTGCCCTTTTGTCATCCCAAGACCCAGGTGTGCTGCAGCTTGCGAGGTACAGAGCTGCTCGAGGAGTTGGGAGTACGGAGCCGGAGGTCGGGCGGAAGATTGGCATGGAATAGCACACTGGGTAGTGGCGGCGGGAAAGAATACGCAGGTTCAACCACATACAGGTGAACAAGAAGAGATAGCCTTCATCCTCCGTCGACGGCGCAAGGATAGCCGCCATAAGGTGAACTGTAGAACATATTAGCGTACAACTTCGAGTATTGCTGTTACGTACCCAATGCGGTGCACGTATCGGCGATGAAGATGGGGCATCTGTCCACCGTGAACCAGACTACTTCAAGTACCTCCTCCCCACCAGGCAATAAATCGATCCCATCCGGACACTCGGACTTCTTCCGACGGTGGTACACGGAGCGATATTCTCCACTACGAACGATAAGTCGCATCTACCTTGAAGACGACCAAGCACAAACCTCAGCGCCGCTTGTAGAGCGGGAAGGACAAATGTGTTATAGGCCGCAATGGCAGAGGGGGGTAGAGATGATTGTAGTTCATGAATATCTCGCGCGAGCTGGGTGGCAATATCCTGTGAAAGTGTGCATTAACTTAGCATTAAGCGTTTGAGCGAGCGAGCTAACGAACCGCTGGGTCGAACAAGGATAGATATCGGCAAGTACGCTCCTCTAGCGTACTTGTCGCCCAGTTCCACCCATCGTCTTGTTCCATGCCGACATGCTGAAAATGAGAATCAGCAGTCTTTCAAGAGGCTGGTGACCTCTACGTACGGAAGAGTCTGTGTTATTGCGCGGTCCTTCCTCGCCCGTTCGATCCTGTCGATCATCGGCCATTGTGACTAGGAACGGTAAGTGATACCGCCTCCTGCCACTGTAGGATGTACGCGCCTGTGTAATCCAGCTGCTTCCACTAGCGCTGTGCCTCCCAGCCCGATACCTGGATGAAGAGACAAGCGCGCACAGAGGCGACCGGTAACACGAGGCCTTAAAGCGGCGTTGGTGGCGGCCGCTAGGGTCCAACAGTCCACATCGCCACTTCTGTAGATTGCCTCGCTAACCATCACTCTGCTGGAGTGTAGGGTCGTGTAACGGGCAGGCCGAGGGATTGGAGAGTTGAACTCAGTTATTTCCGTTCACTTGATGGATGAGTAGCTGAGTTGGTTGCCTGGGCGGACAATATCAGTATATATTCTGGTAACGATAGAGATTAGATTGTCAGGACCTCGGGCTTGGTGCATGGGGTTGGGCTGGTTCCACAGACAGCTCCAGACCTGTAGACTGCGGATTCTGCCAGTGCTGGTGAGAAGCGCGTAAGAAGGTTTGGTCATAGTTTCGTACAAGTCTTCTGCAGGGTCGTCTTTGCATATAGGCGCAGTGGGACACACCTGCGAGGCGTGAGTCGGTAGTCTAGACGAGCGCGCAACACTGACGAGAGAGGATCTGGGTTAAACGACAGGGCCCAAACGATTTCGAACTCCGCTCTGTACGCTAAGAGGGGATGCGCTCGTAATCCGAGAACGGCCAAGCGCCACCTGTCCGAAAGCTAATGTACTGTACAATTAAGGAAACGAGAGATACTGACAATGCCCCGCCCAGATCGTGGTTCGAAGACGAGCAACCCCGCGCTACTTAAAATACGTCCAGTGCTTACTATCGACGCATATACCTCAGGGCAAGCCTAGCACGAAGCGCAAAGGCTGGCTGAGCCGGGAAAATGAACTAGCGGACCAGCATACAAGACAATTGGCCGCTTCTTGTGACCGGGTGAGAAAGGGCACTCGCGAGCCTCGTGGCAGAATGAGGGACCTGTTATTGCATTACTGACAGATGTGTCTGAAAGTGTCTGCTAATGTGTGCAAGACAACATGGCTCTCGAGGCCACGAACGGAGTGGGATGTGAACATTTCACGCTGCTTGTTCGAAGGATAGGCTGAAGAGTTCCACGTCCGGATGGGGTCCAAGCTGCAAACGTTCGGGTCAATTGGCTGGTTGCGCTGCATGGAATACTGACCAAGCTGTAGTCGACTCCGATTACTTGCAGCCCCTCTGCCCATTTTGCGCGGGACATTGACTCGTATGCCTGCCCTACAAGTCCCATACGGTAACGAGTCGTGCATCTCGGCCGATGGAACTCACATACCCAGCCCAAAGCTGCTCGTTAAATCGACTCTCACGCGGTCAAGCGACATGCCCTGGGATCGATTTGTCGTGATTGCATATGCGGGAATGAGAGGTATCTGCAAAGCGTCAACCAAATCGCTCCCGACGTTATGAGAGACTCCCTTGGTAGCATTCTGACCACTCATCCACTCTTTCCTGAAGGCGAAAGATCGTGGGCTCGACCAAGATACAGGTGGGTTCATTTCCTTCCTGAAAAGCGAACTCGATGATCGGAAGGTTGATGGCTTCATCATCCAAAGCCACCCCCTGTAATGCGGTGTCACCCCATACGTCAAACGGCGGTCGCTCCAGAATAGTCGGTCCCGTGATCTCCCATTGATGCCTGTTACAGAAGCCCAAGACCTTGCCTCGACTACCATTGACCAGACCGGTCCCATCGTAGCGATTCTGGATAAGAAGAACATTGGCACCAATCTTTAGGCGAAGTTGCTCGAGTGCGGACGTGAAGTAGAGATTCGGTCCACTGGCGACGCTGTCGTCGATGGCGTCGTATACAAAGTACGGCCCGTAGAGCCTGTCTAGGTGCCTGTTGTTGGCCTTCCGAACTTCTTCCTTCCTGCAGTATCTGGCACGCGAGTAAGCCTCGCTTCTTCCCGGGCGTTCTCTCCGCTCACATTTCGGTTGGTCGCAATCCATCAGGATATACGACCTCCCTGCGAAGCGCGCGTAATCTTCTACGGGAAACTTCCCCCACCCTCCCCTTGCGAATATCATTTAATAGGGCGACAAATTCTAGGCAGCCATATCGGTGTTAGAACGGAGTACGCCACTGTACTGGAACCATACCTGGATCACGTTGCCGGTGGATTGTCGACAAGCAGATATGCCTTGTGATTTTCTTCTTCCATGCTTTTGTCTTAAAGGCAAATGCCAGTCGACCTTGTTCATCCGGGATAGGAGGAAGTTGGTGGAAGTCACCAACCGCAACGATCTACACAACAATGTGGAGCCGCCTCGGGAAGCATGATGGATAGCATGACCGACCTGTATATCCCCGAATGGTTCATCCGTGCCTCGTAGCAACTGCCAAACATCTGCAACTTTCTGAAAGTAGTGGCCGGAGAGAAGACTGACTAGAGCATGATATGAACGGGTGACCATCCGAGGGTGAGCGCAGATGATCTCACTTTCATCGATCAGGACAACTTTAACTTCCATGAGCGCCATGTTCAAGTCGTGCTTCTCTCGTACTCTTGTAGCCAGGCGCCACGGCTCTGCGAGGCCTAGCCCCATTCCAGCAAACGAATGAAGCGTCTGCCCGCCTACATTCCGCGCGGCTATGCCAGTGGAGGCGGTTACGACAACCGCGAGATCATCACCCTCGTACTTTTTTCGAAGCTCATTGACAATGGCACGAGCTAGCACGCTCTTCCCGGTGCCTACCCGTAATCAGCATAGCGGTACACTCGGTAGTTGACATGACTCACCAGCGGATCCCGTAATGAATACGCTTGCTCCCCCGAGTACGATTTCCAGTACCCGCGCCTGTTCCTCACAAAGCACGAGTCTGTCGTCTGTCTCCACCACAGCTCCCTTGCACATCTCCATAGTGAAGGGTCCAGGCCAATCGTTACTCTCGTCCGGTGGGGAAGCGGGAGGGGCGGGTTTCCGCACTTTCTTGGTAAAAAAGGTACTGCCTACGTCGCCCATCCACGTCGGGAGAGGACGAGGCATATCCTCAGCTGCCTCCCTAAGAGATCTAGCCCTGCGATCGGAGGAATTGCCAACCCTGTTTCGCACAGACCGAATGAAATCAGAAGCGGATTTTCGCATGTTTCAATCTGCTCGCTTGCTGTATGTATAAGTATGCAGTGCGAGTATGTGTTGCCAACTGCGAGAGCGAGTGATTCGGTCGCGGGTGAACGGGGTGCCATCTGCTTCCGCACTCCATCAGGGTATTCACCGTGGCTCAATACACGCCCTACCCCTGAGGCACTCAGAGGCCCTACCCTCCACCTTCCCGTATCTGTCTCTCTGTACGTATGCCACCAGGTAAAGCGTTTTACTGCTGTGATAATGGCTCTTCTCACGTACCCTAGGGACAAAACAGCGCATAGCGGCCGTGCGCTGTGGTACTCTGACCGTGGAGGTCCAGCAACACGTCACACGATGCGGCGCTTTCCCGGTACTCGTCGCTCTAAAGGGCGACTTCCCTGGTCCTCCTAACTGGCCTGAGCTCCTGTCCTTCGTGGGCGCGGTCGCGATCTTCTATACAGAAGAGCCTGGTACAATCGAGCGAAGATGCTGGATCATCTGCACGTCCCCCGCGGGGTCGCACACTTGCTACGAGGCCAGTAATGGCGCGCCCCATCCGTTCTCCAGCGGGCTACAACTCTGCACCATACTGCATCCAACGTTCCTTACTGCGCCCTCACTCAGGAGGAAGAGTTGGGCGTATGGCATATCTATCGTGCGCCTTGTTTCGTGTACATGCTTGGTGGATTATTGCTGATTGCCCTGTAAAGGAACACAGGAGCGTAGAAGCTCCGTTCATGATGAAATCTGAGCACGTGCGTTGGTAACTCGCTAATGGATGCACATTGTCTCACTCCGCTTACAGAACCCTCCGGTCGTCGTTGACTTCCTTGGACCATGGCGACCCCCTGGCTGTCGAGCCACAGCAAAATGGCGAGCTGCAGAAACGTCGCCAATCGAGATCATGCGAGAAACCGGCCTGTACCCGCTCACCGAACCCCCCAGCTTCGAGAACCGTGTACCGAGCCTTTCTATGTACATGTACGAGATACGACCATATGGCATGAAAACCTATTGGCTTCGCCTTCCAACAGAGCAATGGACTCTTGCATACGATGGCATGCTGCACCCAGATCCCCACCTTGAACAACACAGATATCTACGCCTTTCCCTCGCCAAGGGCGGGCCCAGGTGGATCGACAAGCGGTCATGGGCTAAACGCATGCAGAAGAAACGCTATACCACGCAGTCTACTACGTTCTCTCCTCGTTATTCCTCCCGGATTGCTCGACATACCCCGTCCCTAGACTCGACTCGCTTCACCTGATCGCGTCTGTCTACTAGCTCAAGGAGCAACCAACGGTAGGAAGGCCGACAACTCTGAAGACGATTCTCCGCTCGTTCTCGCACTTGCGTTACTTGATTGTAACGTCTCTAGGTCGCTCCTCGCCCGGCCGCCCAGAGCTACCACCAACTCCTCGATGCGCACCTTGTACCGTTGATACACGGAACACCACGCTTTGTTGTTGCGCTTTCCCGCCTAATGGTATCAGGACAAGACCCTGCTAGCGATGGCACACGTACTTGGAAGGCAAATCTTATCCAAATGATCCTACCCATAGGCCGCGCCTCTGGATCGGAGGTGAGGTAGAATGCTATCCAGAAGACATCCTGTTCCGTCACTCGATTCGCCAAGAGCACCTCGGGTTCGGCCGTCGTGCTCTACTTCCGGATGAGTACGCGGATCCACCGAGTAACATTCGACCTCCTACTCCGGTGATAAGCCCAGGCTCAACAGCCTCTGTGCTGCAGTTGTCTCTCTGGCTGGGCTCGTTTTCCTGGGCCGATCAGATCAATCTGGGCGATAACGCATGACGACTCACCGGTGCCAGCACCTGGTCAATGAACAAGTCTATAGGGAACAGCTGGGTCACCTACAAGAACGTCCTTCGAACGGGTCTGTTCTCACTGAATTCTGCCATGGCCGCCGCACAGTCCTCCTCGCTCAGCATATAATCAACAGATTCGCTTCCATTGGATGCTGCATGTTTGCTCAGAATCACGAGTCATGTGCGCGATGTGATCCACATACCGACGAAGTCCTCCCCTGCGGGTTGACCCCATTCTTCAAACACTCGACGTGGATTCCGGGCCATCGAGTTTGTGTCATTCAGAGCTTCGCAACGCTGGGACGCCATGGACGCCATCTCTTGCCATTCGAATCCTTGCTGTCCCTGGCTTCGCTTTATATCCCTTTCCGTTCGGTTGCCGATAGGAGGCGTTGAGTGCGTGGCAGAATCATTAGAAGTAAGCGCGATGATGAATCCGCTACGTGCGTTCTGAGAGATTTTCGTGCCGTATATCAAGGGGCACGGACAGCAACAAACGCGGAAATCGATACCTTGTCTCGTATTACTTCCTCTCTTTCCCATGGCATCGAACCCCTCGGCAGTCTTTGGCAACCCGTCCATCCTCGACAACATTCTATTCCACTCCGATGTGTCCGCCCTCTGCACTCTCTCGAAAACGTGCCGAGCGATCCGAGCGAGTGTGCAAGTGCATGCTGTACGGCGTTGGGACATCAACAAAGCTCTGGGACACTTCGTGCCCGACCCCCTCTTCTTTCGCACGGTCATGGCCCGCACCGGCAGCGTCCTTACCGGCACCCTGGTTTGGGCCTTCCTCATTCACGACAGTTGTTGTCACTATCCCCTAGAAATCTGCACCAGCTGGAGCCACGCGACCGAATTGCTTGACGTGTTCATCGATCGCGGGTACACCGTGGACGAAAGTCACCCCACCGAGCCGCGGACCGCCGACATGGATCCCGTGACGATCCTAGAACACGGATACCCCTCCCTCATCGCATGTGGTATGCTTGGTTCTCTACCCTCCGGACGAGAATTGACCATTACTCAGGGTTTAAACTTTCCCAAGGCAACAAAACTGTGCGCCTATTGGTATATTCCAGGGCTCTGGAGCCATCCCTGGCGACGTTTCAAGCCGTATCCAGTACGTACTAGTGCTGTGCCCAGAACCCAGCCAGATGTCTAACTCCGCGTCTAGCTTGCTTCATGAACTTCATCACATGGGACCGCGTCTACTGCCTGTATCCAGCGGCGACCTTTCATGCACGTTCCACGCTCATTGTTGCTGGTGGCTCGTTGTCAACGCATCACCGCCGTAACATTGACATGGCCCGTTCTTCTGGTTTTACTGTGTACGAGAATGATCGGCTCGCTCCTCGCCGGCTTTTCCCCCACGGTCCACATCACACTTCTGACTCCACTGCCTGGTCGCTCCTCCTCGACACGACAGGCATTTTCCTTCATTACCACGCGAACAGTACACTCCCATGGGATCACGCCTGGGAGATCCGCTCCGGTCACGATGGAATCTGCAGAATCCCGAGCAAGTGGTGCCCATATTTCCACACCGAGCCGTCCCTTCTTCGCAGCGAGCGCTGCGTCAATGCTCTTCCGTAGAATGCTACGTATCCATTACTAGTAGCATACATGTGCTCGTGGTGCTCCATCGCCTCTCAGGGTCAACATAGCCATGCAGATCGTTCTTTTCTCCCTGATGCGAATCAATTCCCATGTCTCTGGACGGTGGGATCCGGCTGCGAACGCCGTACTTCTTCCATGGGGTGTACATATCGAGGCGATCGACGTGGCGCGAAGGACGCTACGCGTACATCACTCGGCGTCTTGATGCGCAGCCACCGATGGAAACCAAGGACGGTAAGCAATGTACGCTTGGCGACTCCTGCCCTCTGCTTCCGGCCTTCTTCGGCTGGCAACCCGTAGACCGAATTAGCCCCAGGGCCCCATCGCGCGGAATCGCCGGCGACCATTAGCGTCCATCTACAACAGACGGCTTTATCTGCTTCTTGTCCGATTCATCCAGCGTCCTTTCCACCGTGGTAATCTTCCAGCAACGTTCTGCAACGAACGACTCGCATACCAAGCATGCGGCACCTGCGTTCATCGGCCTCCTCCCACGGCCACACTGGTCTGGAACACACGTCCTCCTGACAATGCGACCGCAATCCTATCTCTTCCAGACGCACGCCCCTTCCCGGCACGGGGATCACAGTGTTACCCCACTGTCTTAAAGGCTCCACCAATCGCTATCTGCATCAGCTCGTTTCACCCTCCACTCTGCAGAGATGCCCAGTGATACTCGCAACATACTGTTCCTACCGTTGAACCTGCGCGCGTTTTTCGTCTTTTGCCGCACTCCCCTGCTACTGCTTCTTCAGCGTACCTCCGCTACCCTCCGGCAGTCCGTGCAGCAATATTTCGACAAAGCTTACTCACTGCCTGACCTCCTCACCCACTATGGACTTAATCCCGACACGTTTATTCCCCTCATGCGCGACTGCGGATTAGTCATATCTGGCAATACTGCCTTGTACTTCCTGGCTCGGCGGACTCTTCCCTCGGATCCACTTGTACTATATGTACCTCGCCCTTTCGCACCTGTTGCCGTCAAGTACATGATGGAGCACGGTACGCTCTCGAACATGTTTATCGGCCGAATCACTGACCCAAGAGCAGGATATCCAATGTGTGAAATCCAGGCGGTGTCCACTACAAGAACGACACGAAGGAGACCGCTACTGCAAGGAGAAAGCCGGGCACGGGAAGTGATAAGTCGTATGTATGTATTGGCCTTTGGTAGACTACCATCTGAATTCCGTCGCCCTACAGTGACGTCGTATTACCTGCCCCGCACCAACCAATACATCTACTTGGGCGTGCCGCGATACTCCATCAGCAGTGTTATTCTCACCTTACCTACCAGCCAGTGTTCTCCTCTATACCTCGAGATGTACATGTGCTGATCCCTTTACAGCCGCTGAAATGAATTTCATCGCTTGGAACCGCGTATATTGTCTGTACCCCCGTGCCACACTCTGCGCCAACCTCTCACTTGTTCTGCAACATCTCGAAGCCGATCCTCCATATCAACGCATAGAAACACTTCTTCCGGAAGCTCGTCTGGTCGACACAGTTCCCGAGCACTCTCTCTGTTTTCTGAGAGGGACTCGTCGAATAGGGGATTGATTCACCTGCTGCATCGATATCGGGCCGAGAACGCTGGGACGACCGAGGTGGTGGGATGTGCATGAGGACGGATGGCATCTTCAAATAGATGAGGATGGGTTTCCGAATCATCACTTCTTTCGCGTCTGTGCTGTTCATCATCATGTAACCGACGCACCTTAGCCCCTACTTGGATACCCTACCGTCACTTACCGTCCCTATCCATCTATAGTCCCAAACGTCCGCGTACACACCTCTGAGCGCGTACACACCTCTGAGCGCGCCCACGGTCACTTCATTAGTATGAATTCTACGTGAATCTTATTTTGCTGCCCATGCCTCACTTCCATCTCTTCGTTCCTCCGGCACTGTAATGTAGCACTGTAATCCTAGACCTGGAGCCACCTACGTAAACTATCGGCCGACTATGCACACAGAGCGCTTGCTGCCACGCAAGGACTCGGAGACGGGGAAAAAGTCTACCCTGGATCACACGAAGCTGTCCAACCAGTCCCACGGACACCAAAAAGCTTCCTTTCTGGCAACACGCACTGCGCGGTCAATGACAAGACAATCCGCCCAGCGATTCTCCCTGTACAGCGTGTCGGCCAGTCCACGATCGTGAAACAGAAAACACGTTAGCACCGCCGTCTGCATGCAAGGCCTCTATTCGACACATCCAGACGAGCCATGGTCATTGTCTATCTCACTATGTTGCAACTTATTTTGGTCGCATAACAACACCAACCGGCAATACAAAGGTGGCCATCCATGGAATAACGTATTAGTGTTCTAGACATATTGCAGTACCTATAGCGATATACCCGTCTGCCACGCAAGGCTAGAGGCTAGACTGACTCCGACATCATGCAAGACGCTGGTACTCAGTTGTCTCCATCGGTTCATACAAACATTTCCCCCGTACTACCCTCTAACGCTTGCACTGCGATCGCAACGCCTGTCCCTGTACCGACCCAGCCCGAGCCCACGGCCAGCGCTACTCAGGACAAGGTTCCCCAGCTCTTCCATTCTTACTTGCGATTTCAGGCGACCTCAGAAAACAATGCCCCCACGTCCAAGCTCTCAGTCATCCACCATGTGCATCAGCTACAAGTTAGCAGATAATCGTGCCTGGAAGTAAGACCTGTCAACCCGAAGTTACAGCTCTCAACCCGAAGTTACAGCTCATAGGAAATCAACAACGACGACAACTCCAAAACCCTCGTCACTCCAAGCCAACGCCCCTGCTCCACCTGCTCCGTTGCTTCCGTTGGCCAGGCCTCCCGGAGGGTCATCCTATGAATGGACGGGAAGGCATCTCCGTGCCAAGTAAATGCGTCGAAGAAGGCGAGGAACGCGACCCTTGATGGAATGATCGAGCGCACGTGACCTCCACCCCTCTAAATACGGGTTGATCACGCATAGGATGCAGCGTGTCGACTTCCACATCAGGCACATTGCCCCGCACCAAGACATTGTTACCTTGGGGAAAGGGAGACGAGTGTGATATACACAAAAGAATTCGTTTGTGTCATTCATTCATCAACATGACTGCGTACACTTCTCCAACCACGATCATTTGTCCGTGCGAATTCAACCCAATTATTCCGCTTTCCGCCCGACCAACCGAAACGAACATTACACTTTCCCCTCTGAGAAAACCTCAATGGAAAGGATGAGGGGGGAGAAGGATTTAGATGATCGAATATCCGCCATCAACAACCAGCTCGCTCCCCGTCGTGAACTTGCTCGCGTCACTCGCAAGATAAACCACCGCGCCCTTCAGATCCTCCGGGTTCCCGACTCGGCCCATCGGGGTCTTCTCTTCCCAGGACTCGAGCAGGCCCGGCCGTTTCGCGAACACTGCTTTGGTGAGGGCGGTGAGCATGTACCCCGGGGAGAGGGAGTTGACCCGGATCCCTTTGGTAGCCCATTCCACGGCGAGGGAGTTGGCCATGTGCTTGACGGCGGCTTTGGAGGCGTTGTACGGCATTTGGGGTTGCGGGTAGTTCACAATCTGTACATCGCACCCAGCATGTCAGATTAGGCAGAGAGGAAGGAGACGAGGGAGGGACGCACGTTAGCGGACATAGAGGCAATCAGGACGATGCTCCCCTTGATGTCCTTCTCGATCATGATCTTCGCTGCCTCCCTCGCGCAGAAAAAGACACCATGGACGTTGATATCGTACAGTTTCCTGAGCCTGTCCGTGGGGTACTCGAGCGCAGGGTAGTTGTCCACTATCCCGGCGTTGGCGACGACGGCGTGGACGCCGCCGAACTTGCTGTCGATCGCTTTGAAGGCGGATTGGACGGCCGCTTCGTCCGAGACGTCGCAGCCCAGGCCGAGGACTTCGATCTCGCCCTTCTCTACCAGGCCTTGCTTCTCTGCATTACGCATCGCTAGTCAGCAATTTGACCCAGAAGGAGGTGAGAGAGCGAGGGACGCACCGAAATCATCGATGATCTCCTGCGCAGCCTTCTCCGCATCCTCCTGCTTCAAGTCCAAGATAGCGAGCTTCGAGCACCCGCTCTCCACAAACGTGCGGGCAAACATGTTCCCCAATCCCCTCGCAGCGCCAGTGACGACGCAGACCTTGTCCTGCATCGAGAACGTGCTGAGCGTGCGGATCCGCTTGCTCCCCTGGTCGTGCCGCGTCTCATGTCCGGGGATATCGAGTTTCTCACCGGGGTACTTGACCTTGACGTTCTCGTCGATTGTTGCGTGGACGGGAGGGGGAGGAGCGGGGGAGGAGGTGGTGGTGGACATGCTGAATGCGCGGTAGGCTATGGGGGCGGCGGAGGTGGGGGCGCGCGGGGAGAGGAGGGAAGACCGCGGGAGTGGGAGTCGGCGGGCGATCGTGCGTGCAGCGAGCATCTTGTCTCCTCGGGTTTGGGTGGTTTATGTACCGTAGGCTTCGGGTGGGGGGATGGGGTAGAGCGGAGGGTGTTTCTCCGACCGACTGTGCGTAGGGGTAAGGCGTACTGATGTTCTCCGAGTGCCGGTTTCTGGCGGCGAGCGGGACGCGGGCTTACGATCGACGCTTCTTCGTTCCTGTGCGTATGGATGCGGGGAAAAACTCTCGAACAGACGTTCGCAAATTCGGAATCGGAACTGTCGCTGGCGCTGGCAGGGGCTCAAGCAGTAAGACAAGTAAGGGTCGAGCTGGCTTGAGGCGGGGAAACGGTCTGGCCTCGGGAGGTCGGGTGGGAGGAGGGGTCGATAAAAGCTGCAAGCTGCAACTTGACTCGGACTCGGAAGGTCGGGGGCGTCGGGCTAATGTACGCGCGGCGCTCGATTGCTGGGCGAGGCGGTCTACGGGTCCGTCATGTAAGAGAGAGGTTGTTATACCGAACGCAAGATCCGGACGGGGCCAGGGACTCACTCTGATTGTCTAATTTGTTCGCGGGTGGGAAGTGATAAGGCAGGCAACGGCGAGGTGTGTGCGTGCCGGAAGATCAGTGGGTTGACTTAATTTGGGCGTTTTAGGCGTGGGGGGAAGTAAGGCAAGGTGTGTCCCTGGCGCTGCAAGGGTGGTTATATACCTCCCCGCTAAACGCCTCTGATGGCAAGCGCTGCAGACTTTTCACCACCCATGGAAGACCAAGCTCTGTACAGTATTGGACAGTGGTAGGGCCAGAGAGCACCCAAGCACTGAGAGCGTGGCGTCTCCCCTCTAACGCGGACAGAGGCCCGCATTACGCCCCCCTTCGCCCAATGCTGTCATATATGACGCTCCCAAGTGTGGTGAGCTGCGGACGTGGGAGCTGGGAGCTGGGAGCTGGGCGACGTGGGTGGACCACCGCCGGCCCAGGTAAATCACCAAAGAAGGCAAGAAGTGCATTGAGATATGATCCGCTAACACGCTAACACGCCGGCGGCACCGACTGTTGGGGCCGGCCGGCATCGGCATCCAAAACGTCGGCGGGAAGCGAGCGGCGATGCACCTTCACTGTAACGGAGCACGGCGGTTGGCCGGACATCATGATGTTCATTGTGTGGGTTGGAGAGAGCGGCGCGAGCTGTGGACGGGCAGGAAGCACGCGGTGGACGGTTTTCGGGGTGTTGGAGCGGGTTCAGTGGGAGGTGCGTAGCCAAGCCCGCCGGTTCTCGTATGGGAAGAATGGAAGCACTGGTGTCATTACACAATGCTTCCGACCAACGGAAGACGTCGGTCTCGCCTACTCATTCTGCGAACCAACACCTCTCACAAGTTCTTTTGCTCAGAAGTTTGAGGTTCAGGGTTGTTTGGCTTCATACGTTCACCAGAAGCCCGGCCTAGCGGTACATAGGGTACTTCTTCTTGCCCGAATTGGTTTTGCTGCAAGTATATTGGTGCCTGTTACGAGAAGGGAACGTAATGCCCCTGGTTCGGGCCGATGATGGGCCGAATCGCCATGGTGGTCCCTATCCTCCCCTATGGTTGGAGTTTCAAGAACTAGTAACTATTCCTGCTGTTTGTACTGTATTATACATTCGTCTGTTTGCCCGGCGACGATGTGTAGGAGATCGTTGGTAAGAGATTGTTTGTGGGACGAGCGAGGCTAGCGATAATCGTTGTTGAACTCTCGGCCAATGAGCATCCGTCTGATCTCTTGCTATATAGCCGAAGGGGGATGACGTCAGTTTCCGGTGGTTCGCTCATATCAACGCATCAAAGGTGGAAGGTGGTCATAGTGCGAAAGGGAGGCAGTCATATCAGATGCAAAGGGCGGGCAATGAGCAAAGGAGGAGAGAAGCGAAAGGTGAAAAGCTGAAAGGAGGCAAGCGAGAGAAGAAGGGACGAAGGACGTACGGTTCCTGCTCCTACGCAGTAGAGCCTCGCGTCTCTGAGGAATCGGCCGGTCGGGTAGTCTGATACGAGGGGTCAGCATGGTCATGACGTTCTTGACATCCCGCCGGCTTGTGCATCACTTGCACGTCTGCTGCTCAACCGGCATGTAGCCCGCGAGCTTCGCAGCAGCAGAAGAACCGATCGCGATGGGGAGTATGAGATGAGAGGGACACACCATTAATATACCCATTCCCGCCCAAACACTGCATCGCATCAAGCGCAACCTCGACCGCCCGATCACTGCTATACAATATAGCGCCCGCACAGTCCCTCCGACTGATCTTCCCCGCGTCACACGCACGCGCGACGGCATAGACGTACGCCCTGGCGGCAGAGAGCTTGGTGTACATGTCCGCGATCTTGCCCTGCATGAGCTGGAAGGTGCCGATTGGCTGGCCGAATTGTTTGCGGTCGTGCACGTACTGCCGAGTGTTAGTTGTATGCGCGGGTTAGGGGAGGAGAGTGAGAGGAGGGAGGCGTACATCGATCGCTACGTCAAAGGCAGCTTGCATGATTCTTTCTCGAGCGGATTAGCGTATGCCGCATGTTTTGGAGAGGAGGAGGACGTACCCTAGAGGACCACCGGAGAGGACGAGCCGCTCGAGGTCAAGCCCGCTCATCAGCACAGCTGCACCTCGATCCACCTGTCCCAGCACATTCTCTGTTCCCCTATCAGCCCTCTGCCCCCATCCTCACGCCATCCACATGTCAAGCAGGCGCGGCGTACCTTCCGGCACCTCGCAGTTCTCAAACACCAATTCGCACGTATCGCTCCCCCTCATCTATCCCCCACTGTCAGCTGCTGGTTCCCGCGACGCGAGAGGAGAAAGAGGAGAAAGAGAGAGAAAAGGGGGAAGAGAGACGCATACCCCGAATTTGTCCAGTTTTTGGTGCGTCGAGAACCCTTTGAAGCCTTTCTCGATTATGAACGTCGTTATCCCCTTGCTTCCCTTTTCGGGGGCGGTCTTGGCGTACACGACGAGCGTGTCCGCAATCGGGCCATTGGTGATCCTACCCCACGTTCAGCTCTCACTCTCGCAAACCCGCAGCAGAGCAAAATATGTGGGATAAGGAGGACGCACCAGAACTTATTCCCGTCCAGAACCCACCTCCCCTCTTTCTTCACCGCACGCAGCTTCATACTAACCACGTCGCTTCCCGACCCAGGCTCGCTCATCGCCAAAGCGCCGACTTTCTCCCCGCTGATGAGAGGGGGGAGGTACTTGGCCTTCTGCTCGGGCGTGCCGTGTCGGTTAAGCTGGTTCACGCAGAGGTTCGAGTGTGCGCCATACGAAAGGGCCACGCTTCCCGACGCTCGGGATAACTCTGCCCGATGTCAGACTGCCGATCTACTTGGAAGGGAAAGGGGATGGGGAGCTGGGGGAGAAGCGTACCTTCCATTGCAAGTACGTGCATCAGATACCCCGCCTCGCTCCCCCCGTACTCCGAATCAGCCGTAATACCCAACAAACCCATATCGCCCAACTTGCGCCAGATCTCGCGCGGAGCAGTGTTGGTCCGGTCGATCTCAGCGGCGAGGGGGGCGATCTCCTTCTCCGCAAAGGAATGGACGGCATTCCTGAACTTTGGGTCTATGTGTGAGCTGGGTTGTTGGGGGAGGGTTTAAGAGACAAGGGCGGCGCACCTCGAGCTGCTCGTCGGTTAGGCCGGCGAGGTCGGTGCTGTATGTTGATGCTTGTCGCCGCCCGCTCACATTCCCTACCGACCGACGTGCAGCGCGTACGGCTGGTCGCAGAGCCCGGTGAAACATCCTTGCAGCGCACTCAAAAACACAAATGCCCAAGAACCAGAACCAAGAAACGAGATATAAGAGAACGAGAACGAGCCTGCGGGGTCTGCACGACAAAAGATGGGGAAGGGACGGTTCCCCGCACTTTGCACTTTTGAGGTGAGACCGGTTATACCGCCGAGTCGATCGACGAGCCGCGCGGGACCGGCCGGATCTCGGGGTTGGGTCTCGTCGTCTCCTGTTGACAGGTTGGAATTAGTTAGTTCTACAACGGGTTAATGAACCAATCTAAGGTACGATCTGCAGATTTCGGAGTGACGGCGAGTTGCCTGGTTGGTTTGGTCGGATGATGCCGGATCGGTGGATATCTGTTTGGACGGGGATTTACAAGATTTGTCCATCATTACCCCTCAGGCTACTGTACCGCTCGAATAATCCCACCTCAACTTGACAAGATATCAGCTTTCTCTGCTACTATTGAATGACATCATCATCATGCATAAACGCCTATAATTCATGCGGGGAAACAATGGTAGTTGTTGCGAGTCCCATCCCTCACACGACCACGCCATACAATACGTGAGAGTCTTTGCGCCGTATGGCAAGAGCATCGCGTCCCTTTCACCGGGCCGGCCTCCACCACATCCGGCGAACCCATATTGCTCACCATACCGGGCAACCAACCTCCAACGATGACGACTCCAGCAGCAACCACATTAAGAGCCATTACACTGCTGGCACATCGTCGTCTCTTTCCTCTGCTCCATCACAGTACAGTACCTAGTAGAGTGAGCCAAGATGTCCACCGCCGCCGACCTCGACCCCGCCGTCGCCTCCATCCCCTTCCACCCCATCCCCTCCGGCGACGCATACTGCGAAGTCACGCCCCTAGTCAACGCGATCCTCAAGATCCCCGAAGCGCAGATCATAACCCCCTCCACCTCCCCCACAGCAGGGTACGACGCGCCGACGTTCTCGTTCTACATCAAGCATCATCCGAGTGGGAAGACGTTGTTTTTTGACCTGGGGATAAGGCATGATTGGGAGACGGGGTTTGAGAACGATTTGGCGGGGTTTATTAGGCCCGACCCGCCCAGGATGCTGGGCGATGTGGGGGCGATCTTGAAGGAGGGAGGGGAGGATCCGGAGAAGGTGTCGACGGTTATCATCAGGTGGGTTCACTCCTTGTGCATATATGCGCGTCAATGCTTACCAGAACCGATACAGTCATCGTCACTGGGACCACACAGGCAACGTTGGTATGTCCCTTTCAACTCCTTTCATGCTGCTGTCCATGCTGACTCAAAGAGAGCCCCCTTCCCCAAAGCCGAGATCGTCGGCGGCATCGACACCTTCGACGCCGACCTCGGCCGCCAAACCGCCGGCCACCCAACACTCGTGATCGACTGGTCCAAAGTCCCAAGCAGCAAGATCGCCTCCTTCGACCACGCGTACGACTACCTCGGCGACGGCAGTATCTGGCTAGTCGATTCCGCGGGCCACACTGCCGGCCACCTGTCCGCGCTCGTACGCACTTCGCCTGCGCCGGAGGAGACGTACGTCCTCCTCTCGGGGGATACGTGCCATCATCCGTACCTTATCTCGCCTAAACCGCACCATTTCCGGCTCGCGTCCTACCCCGCGCGCGGCTCGGCCGACAAACCGCGCGAGCACCCCGCTCTCCCCCCGCCCTGCTGCATGCACTCTGATATGACGCGGGCGTGGGATAGCGTGTGCAGGACACGCAGGATCGAGGCGGAGGAGAATGTGATGGTTGTGCTTGCGCACGATTATGTGTATTGGAGGGAGTGGAGGGATGAGCTCGGGAGGCTGTGGCCGAGCAGGAGGGGGATACATGGGTGGAAGAAGGAGGGGCTGAAGAGGGAGAGGAAGTATGAGCCGGAGAAGTATGATCGGAAGTAGGGCTGCCACTTTGGCGTGTGCGTTCCCCTGGGTCGGGAACGTGGTCAGGAGTTGGGAAGCATTCGTCGACGAACTTGTGGGTTGATCGGGCCTGACGGGTTTATGGGTTGCTGGGCACGCAAAGGGTATCAATCAAACTAAACATGTGCGTTTTCATCTCCTTCTGCACCGGCCCGGGCAGACAACCACATGGGTATGGGTTCGGATCTGCCCTTAAAGCACTACATCACCAGCACTAGCACGCAGAAATCGCGCCGCAAACCCACATGCTTGTGCTTGCGGCGCGAATTTTGCGTGCCCATCCATCCTCGGATCGCGACCGTTCTACATTCGTGCGCCTGCAAGCGCCCGGTGACTGTGACCAATACCCCTAACCTGCTTGGAGGGAGTGTGTTGCTTATCTTATCATCTGCCAGCAAAGCTACTGTCACAGTTCGACATGACCCCTCTCCAATCGCAATGTAGGTTAATCATTGAATAACTGACAAGCCCAGCAAGAGACATTGAACCAATTGCAAGCAGTACTGTCTGTCTGTCATGAACGCGCTGCTCAATGTCCGTCGCGGTGTCGCGTTCTGCCGTCATGACGCATATAAGGGATCTCTCCTGTCTCCCAAGCCCGGATCTCGGCAAATTTCCCGGTACCCCTCTTCAGCTCCGGCTACTAGAAGCTGCAGAAACCGTGTACATACCGATACCTTACCATTACGTTCATCTCAACCACTAAATTCAACTCCATCCACCCCGCCTGCAATATCAGCTAGACTTTCAAGCGTCCTTCCTTTGACCATGGATACCAAGAGCCGTTTCCTTGCAGATCCGAAGACTGTCGCGGTGAGCAGCGAAATTTCTCGAAAGACGCGTAACGGGGAACTGAATGCGTGCTCGTATATGCAGATTGTGGGTTGTCCCTTCCGGTACGTTCCCGCTCGTACCTCCACATAAGTAATGTAGCAAGGCTAACCGCCTGTTGTCTATTGCCCTTGGATACAGCGGCGGCCAGGTGCGTCTCTAACTCCGCACGACAGCATGTCCGGCTTGGCTCATTTGACACGCGTATATCTTGCAGGCACGAGCCGGCGTAGACCAAGGCCCGATCTACCTCGTCCAGGCCGGCCTGGTTGAGCAGATCGAAGAGCTCGGCTGGAAGGTCCAGTTTGACGGACATCACCAGTTTGAGGCTGTTGAGAAGGAGCTTGCGCTGAGTAGGGATGAGGACGTTTATGGGAAAGTGAAGAACCCGAAGCTGGTTAGTAGGGTGTGCGAGGAGGTCGCCAAGACCGTCGGGGAGCATGCGAGGCGGGGCGAGCTGCCGCTCACTCTGGGTGGGGATCATAGTCTCGTGCGTTTCGCCCTCAGCCTCTTTCATTGATTAGAGGCAGTTTAGCTGACAGTGAGCGCAACAGGCAATGGGCACCGTCTCGGGGATCTTCAGGTACGAAATGATTTCTCTAGCTAAACGCCTTATCTAGAGATCATCTCCTACAGCGCCTACCCCGACGCCTGCCTGATCTGGTGCGACGCCCACGCGGACATCAACACGGTCGAGTCGACCGACTCGGGCAGCCTGCACGGCATGCCCGTCTCGTTCCTGCTCGGCATAGGGGAGAAACTGCCCATGTTTGACTGGCTCAAGCCTGTCTTGAAGCCAGAGAGGATCGTCTATATCGGCTTGAGGGATGTGGACAAGGCGGAGAAGAAGATTCTGAAGGATTATGGGATCAAGGCGTTCAGCATGCATGAGGTCGATAAGTGCGTCGTAGCGCGCATATATGCGCTTGAAATATGTGCTGACGACAAGCAGGTACGGGATTGGCAAGGTTGTCGAGATGGCTCTCGACCACGTCAACCCCAAGCGTGACCTCCCGATACATCTGTCCTTTGATGTGGACGCCCTTGTATGCTCTTTTCAGCTCTGCGGTCCTTCCGCTTTGGCTCTGGCTTACTTAGTCTGCAGGATCCGAGCGTCGCGCCCTCTACCGGCACCCCCGTAAGCTGCCTTCACCTACCTACCTGGTCCGAAAAGGATTCTGATGCGGTATTGTATTCCAGGTCCGCGGAGGCCTCACTTTCCGAGAAGGACACTATATCTGCGAAGCGATCTGCGAGACGGGCTTGCTAGTAGGATTGGACATCATGGTCCGTCTACCACGTCCCGTCTTCATTCTGACGTCTAACACCTAACACGTGTAACAGGAAGTGAACCCCGCTCTGCCTAATATGGACGACAAGATGTCCGTCAAGCAGACCGTCGCGATCGGTTGTTCGCTCACGAGGGCGTCGCTCGGTACGCTCCTAACATTCCTGTATGACCGTGTTGGGGATAGGGGCACTGATCGGGTTTTGCAGGCGAAACACTGCTTTAAGTTTGCTCGCCCCATTCCTCCCATTCCTTGTCAGATTTGAGATGGCGATCGGTATTTATCCAAATCGCACGATAACCTTATGACCCAAACAATTGATCCTTGCACGAGTATTTGCAGAAAGGGGTTGAGGGGGCAGACTCAGAACGCCTTACGGTAACGTTAAGGGTAGGGCCAACTTGTAGCTTTGGAGCATGTAGCGTGACTGTACGGCCCAATGAAAAACTGCAGTTGTACACCTGTATGTACGACATCTAAAGTTACATGAAGTCTTGTGCATATGGGTGCGAGGCCGATCAGCGTACTGTGTACTGCGTACGCGATGGCCTCTGCGCTCCTGGGACAAAACCGTCGGGATGAACAGGAAGAGAAGAGTTGACGATGAGCAGCAGCGCGCTCAAAAAAGATATGGTGGGAACCTCAGGCAAAGGGGAGGTGAAAGGGGTGTATGTACTGTTTCGGTAACCAATGTGGAAATGTAAGGGGTAGCCAAATGTAAATGTAGTGAAGATAGAAAGGAAGATGTAGAGGTGGAGTATCAAGTACCGCAAGAGAGACCAAGGTTCACAAAATGTACAAACGGATCGACAAGTGACGGTGTTTTGTTGACCATACGGGGTCGTTGTAGGGTAGAGGCTGATCCAACAAGCCGATCGAATCCCAATGGGCCGTCCGAGAAAACTTGAATTCTTCATCCAGATCCAGGTGCGGATGATCCATCCGAGTATAGACAAGACAGTGTGATCCGAGCGTCGCCGTCACTCAGTAGGTATATCCAGTCATCGCCGTCCCCAAGGTGCGCTGAGGCGAAATCGCCAGCTCAGCAACCGCCGCACCAGGCAGAGCAGCCGCGTCGCCCGAATCAGGCGGGGTAATCGGCGGACATCCATACGTATACGCCTGCATCTCCGCAAACGCAGCGAGAGACAGGACGCCGCTGCCCATATCTCCCGCCGGGCCCGGAGAGAAGCCAGGCGCGCCTGGAGGAGGAGCGTGCTCGCTGCTTCCCGAGGCGGAGGAGGTGTCGGTCGAGCCGCTGCCGCTGTTACCCGTGCCGAGGCGGCCGTCGGGGCTGGGGTTGGAGATGGGAAAGGTGGGGAGCACACCGGCGGTATGAAAGGGGGGGAGACCAGGCAGGGAGCCGACGGGGGAGATGGACAATGCAGATGTGCCCGAGGATGGTGTTCTGGAGAACAGAAATGTTAGCTGGGACACTCTGACGAGATCCAGGACGAAAAGTAGCAACGGTGAACGAGGTGATTCGGCATTGTGAGAACGCAAAGGGCAAGCAGGGAAGATGGGCGCTTGTGTGCAAGAGGCTGCAAAGCCGACCACAGGCATGCTCAGCGCCGACAGCCTTCCTCCGGAATCAGACGTCGACCCATTCAAGCACGGCCCCTTCACCCATCTATTGTCTGCCAATGCCCAGGCTTCCCTTACTCTCAACAACGAAACAAGAGAGACCCGGTGTGAACGAGTGGAAGAAAGGAAAGCGGTCGGCAAATAGCACGACGATATGAACGATGCACCGTCGAAAACAGAAGAACCAAGGATGAAAGCTCGCCTCGAATGACCCCTCCCCTCCTCCCCAATCCCTCCACCAACATACATCAACGCACCCGGACTCATAAGCCCGTTCCTACTCCTTGGTCCAGCCCCGCCCGGCCCGCCAACACCAGGACCAGCAGCCGCGGAAGCGGGAGGAAGAGGGAAACCGTACCCCTTCGCCATCATCAACCGCTGAGCATCGCCCCTCTCCCCGTCAGCAGGAAGGGGTAGAGCCGTTGGAGGGGGGAACGCGCCCATCCCGTAGGGGAAAGAGAGGTACTGCACCCCTTCTGCGGTAGGTGTGAAATCCGATACGATCCCCGCACCTGGAGGGAGCGGGATACCGGGGAGGTAGCCCGGCTGGTGCGCGTGCGGGAAGGACGGGTAGGAGGACGAGGGAGGCAGGAAGCCGCTGAACTGGGCTGGGGCATCCGGGAACGTCGGCACGCCCAGCCCAAGCTCTGGTCGCATATTCTGGGCTGGGTGGGGATGTTTAACGTCGGCCCGGAAGAGAGAGGACGCGGCGTGCATGTCTGGTTCTGGGGGCGCTTCGACGGATAGGCGGGGTTTGCCGGCACCTCCGGTAGTAGTGAGGGAGGGCGTGAGCGCGTGCGCACTGCTCGAGGAGGGCAGAGAGCGCTCGTGCAGGATAGCACTTGAGTTTGCCCGGGCCATCCCCGGTCTGACGGTGGCCAGCGGGGAATGGAGTGCGTGCTCGTTGGTGGATGGTCGGCTGAGGCGGGGATCGATGAGGTTTCCCGTGCTGGCGACTTTCCTCGGTCCAGCAGCATCAGGCAAATCGAATCCGACCGGGGCGGCCAACGTTTGCCCGGCGTTCGTGAACGAGTCCTCCGTCGGCGAGGGCGTGCCAGTATTGTTCGTCGTCGTCGGCGATCCCGACCCTTTCTCCTCCCTCGTCGACGAGGACCTCACGGAGCTCGACAAAGAAGCAGACGACGTTCTAGGCAAAATACCCTTCGAACTCTGCTTCTTGATCTTGTTCGGTCCTCGCATCCGTCTTTCGGGGGCGTACGAGCACTCGTACCCCCTCTGAAGGCAGCGCGCGCATGTGGGGCGACCGCCGTTACACTACGAACACACGCAGCTAGTCAGCATGGGCCGGAACAGGGCAGAGGGGGAGGGAGAGTTTACCCTGGCTTTCCGCTCGCGACATTTTTCGCAGGCTTGCTCGATCCGCTGGCGCCCGCAGGGGAGGGTTTGCTTGATGAACATCGTGTTGTCGAAGGCTGTCCCTCCCCCACCACCACCATATCCAGGGGTGGGGTAGGAGCTGCCAACCGCGCTGTAACCCTGGTGGTTGGCGTATGGGTAGGGGTTGTACCCACCTCCTGGTGGGGCAGGGGGTGGAAGAGGGGGCATCATCTGCCCCGGCAGGGAGGGAATCCGTGGCGGCATGCTAGGCTCGATGCTGCTGCTCGTGCTTGGTGACCCGCTCGGCGAAAGAGCAGGCATAGCAAGCGTCGAGAAGGGCAGCCCAGTAGAGGGAGCGGTGGACGCAGCACTGCGAGGTGAAGAAGCGTGCGTCGACGCCGGAGTGAGCAGCGGCACTGGTCCTGCTCCGCCACCAGAGGAATGTGGGACGTCTAACCGGAGGTTGGGGGCTAGTGGCTGCTGGTGGTGATGCTGCGGAGGGAGGAGAGCGCGGTCACCGAGCGACTCGAGGTAGTCCCACGTCGAGAAGGACTGCGAGGGCTGCTTCTGCCCTTGCCCACCGAGAGGCGAGGCGTCCTGCTGGTGCTGCTGATGAGGGTGCGGTGGAGGATGGAACGGAGGGTATGCCGCTTGCTGGTGCTGGTGCTGCTGGTGTGGCGGCGGCGGCGGAGGGATCGGCTCCTGTCCCGACCAGGCGAAGTCCGGTACTGGACTGAGAGGCTGCTGCGGTTGCTGCTGCTGTTGGGGGTGGTGATGATGAGGGTCGAAGTGAGCCTGTGGCTGAGGCGTGTGCTGCTGTCCTTCCATCCTGTTCCTTTCCTTCCGTGCGTGCGGAGACAGTCAGGCGTGCCGAGCAGGAGGAGGAGGAGAGAAAGTAGGGAAGAGAGGTTACGATGGTATCCGATAGGAGGCCCGACCTATCCGTACGGTCGATGGGTGGTCCTTCCGTCCAAGAGGGATCGCGGGTAGTGCGGGTAGTGCGGGTAGTCGGTGAGAGGAAGAGGGGCGGAATGTGACCAAGCTCCAATCTACAGCTGTGCGGATGCTGGGAGCAAGAGCGGTATATATGTCGGACTGGCGCTTCAGGTAATCAGGTAAGCGTCTCGCAGTTGCTGTTCGTCTGCTGTCCGAGGTGCTGAAAGCGAACGTGGGTTGAGTTTGGGTTTGTCTAGGTGTCGAGGGCGCGGGGAACTGCTGCTGCTGCTGTGTCGTACCTCGCCTCGCCTTGCTTAGTCGGACGATGATGTCGCTCGATGTTCACCCCCGCCTCGGGAAAAGCAGCGAGAACGATCAGGCCAGACGGATATCAGTCGAACGATTATTATCGAAGACCGTGCCGTCCGCGCTGTTGCTACAGCTGTCCGCTGATGGGCGTCAAGGAGCGAGGTCGACGACAGCTCGTAAGGCTGCTCTGGCCGGGAGAAGAGCGAGGGAGGGGGAAAGCAACACGACTACCGTGAACGCCCTCTTTCAGGCTGTCGATTACCTGTCTTGGAGTTCGCGTGCTTCTGCTCCAGGTGCAGGCGCGCGTGCGCTGGTGACTTGACTCGAGTCGCAGTACTGGGGGTGGTGCAAAGGGTGCAGTCCCGGTCGCTAGTCGCGTTCGGTGGCCAGGCGGCGTGGACTGTGAATCCTGTGATCCAGGCGAGGTGAGATGAGTTGAGTTGAGGTGACAAATGACGCTCAGGCTAATGATCCGACAATGGTCTGATCAAAACAAACCGTCGTTTCTTTCGTCAGTCTGTGCCTGCCTGGTTGGGTAACAAGGTTCGCCTGGCGTCAGCAAGGTAAAGAGAGAGTGAGGTGAGATCGTGTTGCGGAGCTGAAAGGCTGAGGAGGACTGATCGGTATGGATCAGGTTCAGTAGCGTGACGAGCGCGGGGGTCCTGTGTCTGGTTGGCCCTTACGACCCCGATCAGCGTGGCGGGGCTCGTGATCACCACCGAGAAACTGGGAATGCGAGTCGGATTCGATGATACCTCACCCCGCGCGTGATAAATCGCCTATCGACCTTTGGCCGTCGACTGGAAGGAGCACCCGCGACTTCGCTCACTCGCAGATGAGTGCTCTCCTTCGCCGCGGCGAAAGTGTGCTGCGGTTGCGATTCGATTCGGGACGGACGACGATCCAGCTGCCGATATGCTGATGTAATGCAGCAAGGTGAGACAAAACCTGTGATCGACGAGGATCAAGGATGGAAAGGAGTAGTGAGCTCGAGCAACAATCGACAACAGCGCGCGATCTCCTACCTCTGAAGTTGATGGAGAGAAAGAGGGCAGAGACCAACCAGTGGGTGTGATCGGGAGGGATCGAACTCCCCTTGTCCTCAGTACCCGCCCGCTAGTGCTAGGGCCCAACTCGCGGAGTGGCAGCCTGGCGCCGTTCAATTGGGCACTTTCGATCGACCCAAAACCCTATGTGTGGCGCACGAAACCTTGTCCGAGACTGTCGACTGTCGACTGTCGACTGTCCTGTGCGCAGTGCTTGCGTCGACTGGGGGTCTGCCGGGCCTGGCTGGTGTGGCGGGCAGCGATGCACCCGCACTACGGTCTGAGACGATCGAAAAGACAGGAGAACTCGAGTCCTGCCTCGCACTCTCGCTCTCACTTGCGGGCGGGGTGCGAAGGGGAGGGCAGGGGAGGGCAAGGGCTGAATGCAAAGCGCACACCGAAAGGGCGTGATGTCATTCGCCCGCTCTCGGAAGGGGGGGAGAAAGGGGTTTACCCTACCTACGCCCACGCCCAAGACACAGTACGGAAAGCACGAGCAGGCAAAGGGTGTATCAGAACAGAGGGTAAACCCGCACGGGCTCACAGCCTCAGACTTGCCGCGGCAGACGATCTTCCACCTCTCAGCTCTCAGCGTACCGAACAAGGGAATCACGCTCCCTTCCTTCCAGGCAGAGAGGTCCTCCTGTCCGTCAGACGCTCAGCACTCCGAAGGACCAGAGCACCCAGGAGCACCGTTAGTCGGCGCGACCCGGCTCCTCCCCAGACCCCGGATTCCAGCTTAGTCGTATATCGCCCTAATCACCACCCGCCCCAGCCTGGCCAGGGAGGAGATGAAATGCCTCCGCCCCGACCACCGTGACCACACAAACAAAGTAAGCCCAGGACCCCGGCGAGCCCAAGCCGAGCAGGATGGGTTCCCTTTCACCAGCTCTTGCCGAGTCCCGACACGCTAGCGGGGTATGGGCCATTCACCAACGCTGCGTGGCGTGGGTTGCGTTTACGTGACGACGACCACGACGGCCACCCGCCGGAAGTCCGACCGTTCGCGCCCGTCCAGCTGCTGCTGATACAGAAACGGCTGAGAAAGGGAACCCTAGCTCCGTTTACGACGATGGACGGTATCACGCGCACGATCGCGAGATTGGAGAGTTTCAACTGGCAGAAGGGTTGCCTCTTTTGGAGCGGCGGGCGGGCGCAGGCACACCGAAGATCTCAGAGTACTCGTGTCCGGAAACTGAGAAGGTCAGCGGGCGGAGCCAGGCCGTGAACCGCCAGAGCGATCGGATTTCCATTTCTGTCGTGGCGCCGCAGTAGGCCAGGCAGATGGCGATGTGATGCGGCGGAGGACAAGATGCGAGATACGGGACGGGCGGAGCATTTGGAGCTTCTTCAGGGCACGTCGTTATGCGAAGCGACCGAACCGTGACTGTATGAAACCAGCTGCGATCAGTTCGCCTGCGAACAACGAACAAGGTTCGCAACGAATCGCTTCTTCGTCGCACCGTCGCTCGCCGTGGCCTGCCGTGAGCGACGATGGCGCAAGACCCTTTAGGCACGAGTAGGAAGCCCGTCCAACTGTGGAAGCTAGCAGATTTTTTACAATGAAAGCAGTGCACGGCCAAAGAGAATTCATTCGCCTGAGATGTATGAAAGAGAAGCGGAAAGGGGTTTGGAAAGAGAGATAGATGTGCGGGCGTGAAAATGCTACACAAGACGACGACGAAAATGGGGCGCTCTGATGAAAATGGAGCGCATCAGAAGACGAACCCTTGCACCCGCATGTTCTCGCTCGTACCGGGATAGTGGGGCGCTTCTGGTCTTCTAAATCTTCGGATGGCTTCGTATCGTAAGCCACTTTCAAGAGTTCGCGTCAATGCCATTGATGCCCGTTGCTGGAACTGATGTTGCCGTTTTGGGAGATACGGTGGCACCCTGGGGCATCTCGGCGCGGCCGGCGGCATGGGACGGCGCGCAGCGACGTGGTGAGCCGTGTTCGTACGACTATTCGAGCTCGTCTTCAGTGGCCGACGTCTTGTTGGCGTAGGTCTGTCATAGAGATGCTGATGCGGCGTACGATGGACAGCTCAACGATCATTATCGCTATTCTTGCCCACCATGCTGGCACGGCCGATGCCAGGCCGAAGCGTCACTTGTAGCAGCACAAGCTTGTTCGACCGACGCCAAATGAAGCATCACCGATGGGCGCTCGGCGAGGTACTGAATAATGGTTGATCCACCGCAACCAGCTCGACTATGGCTCACTGTCAGTCTCTGATGGACTCGATGTCGACAGCGACCGGCGTACCAATGGAGTCCTCCACCTGCCAACGCTCCCCAGCAGGCATCCCCAACCGGTATCTACCTTCCCTCTCGCTGGCGCGGGGAGCGTTACCCCAAATCGACTTTGTTCGACGGCCTGCCGGCGGCTTCCCTTGTTCTTGCAATGATGACAGATTAAGCTCAGCCTCGCCGATCCTGGAGGGTGTCGCCACGTTGGAAGAAAGTTCGCGCTCGCTCGAGAAGACCAGATTAGTAAGACGTCCGAACTCGCGCGTTCGCCGTCGAGGATGCATGCTTTTCAGTGTTGTTTCGCGCCGGTGGTGGGAGTGTAAAACCAGGACTTCGATGGGATGGGGTCTCCCGGTCGTGTTGGTGATGTTGGTTATGGGTGGGGTTCCGTGGCGGCGGTATGAGTAAGACAGCCGATGTTGTGGATCGACTACAGCAGGACAGTCGGTTTCCTATCACGTCTTGCTGTTATTGACGAGCGACAGAACTCACGGGAGAGCACGGTCGTGTCTGGCCGCGTCTTCCCGAGCCACCTGCGGTCTTCGAGGTGCATATATGCGCGTTTCTTCTGACCGGAGCTTGTTGTCTCAGCTCAGTCTGATGCTGAAGACTTCAGGTGTTTCGCCACTGAGCTCATGCGAGCGTGTGCATGCTGGCTGGCTGCGACGCTAAGGACGGGTTAAACCACCCATCTCGCGTCGCTGGGAGGGATGATGGCTTTTGTTGGCGCAGTTGTCAGCAGGATCTGTCGTCACTTTGTAAGCAACACCTCTGCGGATGGACAGACAACCCGTACCCAATGGCATGTTTTGACAGGTGGAGAGAGAGTTGAACTTGTCGTGGTCGACGACGCGGTCGGTGGCAGGAATGACAAACGCTGCTGTAACCCATCGCTCGAGACCTGGGCGACTCGGTGGTGACGAACCAACGCTAAGCGGGGACTGAATCGGCGATCGAAACGGCCACCGCCGGGAGATCGAGGTGACGCGTGTTGGAGTGACGGCCACAAGCTTGCCCAGTCCCTTTCTTTATTTAGGGGTCAAACTTGGCGAGTCTATTTCCTAAGCGGGCAATATCAAGGTAATTACCACCCATGCTAACTTGGTGAACAACGAGTAAAGATGTCGAAGATGGATATTTTTCGTGCAAGGAAAAGTGGTAAGATTCGAAATGAGCGGTTTGCGGAATTCCCATTGAGTCGGGCTGACAGAGAGACGGCCGAACAGAGTTGCGACCTGGGTCCGAGCGCGGCCTGGATGCTTCCTGCGGACCACGGTTGCGGGGCCTGGTCGTCTTGTCTTGGATGCAATTCCCCCCTCACCGGGTCCATCTGCTTAGCGACAACACAAGGAGCGGCCTTGGTCGCTGTTCGAGTCGTAGTTCGTCGTCCGCATAGACCAAACTGTCGACGACCAACTCTCACTCCAGCATGCCCGACCAAATGCCGGGACTGAGCTGCCTTACTACAAGAACTACTCTCTTGTATCTTCTTCAATCGAAGTGCTACAAACAAGAATAAATACTCCGTGTTCAACAGGCGCCCTGTGCCTCTGGCCGCATGCACCTCACCGAACTCGCCAAAGATTCACCACCGGCAGAAGCCCGTATTTGCCACCCACCAGTCAGCAGCAACTCTATCGCCTGAAACGCTGCATAGAGGAGACCGAAGCATGAAGGACATAGCAAGCATTGTCGGGAGTTGCCCGCTAGACCGAAGTCATGACTTCCTCTGAAGCAAGGCCTACTACCAGGAACCGGTGGTACCCACGACGCACCTCTAAAATCGTTCGAAGATGATGAAGCTGCATCACGACGGAATCCCTCCCCGTTGGTGGCAAGGCTAGCAGACTGCAGCGATCGCCAACACCAGTCCCACCGCCCAACCTGCATGTATGCGGCGACTTGAAGGTTGCGACCGAGCGTCCGTGTCGTGGGTGGCCACTTCACGCTGTTGGCAGTCGGCCTTCACTTCCGTGTCTCCCTTTGTCCTTCGCCTTTAGCACCTCTGGGTGCGATGATCGCTTTTGTAATGCAGCATGGTGCCGGTGAGGTGAGTTTGCCCGCTGCTCGTGTGGCTCGTCTCTGCATGCATGTTCGTGGTGTTATTGGCAGCTGACCAGTTCACCCGTCAGGCACCTCTGCCCACTCTCATTCTCCACCCTAAACACCGAAGGCACATCTCGGGGATCTCGCCTGAATATAGAGCAGGGTGGAAGTCAGCAACGCAATCCTTCCTCTCGGACCTTGACGTTCACCCGCGGAAAACAAGGCTAGAACACCTTCTACGGCTCCTCGCTGGCTAGGCCGACTCATGTGCCCCGAGACATCCCAACACTCTGAGCATCAGCGATCCTCCCTCCTCCCTACTTGAGAACGGGAAGCGTTCCTCGCCGCACCATGCACCTGCAGGCTTTCGACAGTCGGTGACCTCGGTAACCATCCTTTAATCAGGCACGCGGTCTCGTCAAACGGAGAACGTTAACATGGGTCCATCGGTAGCAAAGATGGTGCTCGTGGCCGGGCTCCGAACTTTACTTGCGGAGGAGGGGTCGGGCGCATACACGATGCGAGCATGCAGGTGATCAAACGAAAGATAGTGGAAAGTTGAAAGAATCGAAGAAGGTCCGCCGGCCGCCGAAAGGCAATTGCAGCAATCTTATTCCTAGTCTGATTGATCGACGCAGCAGAGACCCGTACATTTCCGACTTTGACGATGGAACTCTTCCCACTGAGGTCGGGGGCTTGATGGGCGCAGAGCATTTTCACCTGTTATACTGCTTCAGTATCGTTGGGGTGGCCAAGCTCTCGGGTCTAAGCGGGGTTCTTTCAGCCACCTATCTGACAGGTTCAGTAGCTATCGGCAACGTCTCCATCACTTTCTCTCAATATATATGCAGGTTTGCCGAGATGCCGCATCCCTGTCGAGCCGATTCATGGAAACCGAGAACCTTGTCACCGGTATTCCACTAGAAGGTGGTTGTTGTCCACCGTCTCGGAGCGTGCGACCAATGCTGCGCGGCGATACGACCTTCCATCTATATCCACCTGTTTCTGTTGACAACTCGACCATCCGGAGGCTTTTTGCAGTTTTCCCTCTCACGGCCTTCTTGCTTCTGGAAGGTGGTCAATGTCGTTCTATCTCACGCACGATTGGTGACAAAATGACTTCAAACCGCCTCACCGATATCGTCACACTAATTCTGTCGCCGACATCACCTTGTTTTGAAAATTTACAACGCCGTAACTTCTCCTTTCGTTGTTACGGGTCCCCATGAAGGTCTCATACCAGTGATGTTCCCCATAACCAGCTCGGAAGCCTGTCAGCCGACTTCTGAACACTCCGAGACTTCCCTTTTCACGGCAAACTCCCGAGGATTTTGCCGAAGAACGTCACCACCGAATCCCCTGCTGGATGGTCCAGATCCCAGAGCGCTTCCCCGCCTTCTGTCGATCGAAAAACACACGGCGTAACAGACCTTCCACGTTGATCGCAGCCAGGCACAGCGGGCGACCGGCCCGGTCTCCACTGAAGTTTCCAAACCAGCGTGGGAAGAGGACCCCTTTCGGGCATGCGGCCGACTCCAACAAAGATCGCTTGGACTGCAGTAACACCGCATATCCGGTTATCCGCACGTACTCGGACAGCGCCCACACAACTCCGGCCAGCAGTTTTAGCTGTCCCACTCCGAGCGCGACATCGACAATCAGTCCAGCCGGCAAATCGCGCTTCATCCAAAGTGCATGTGTGCAGATTCAATACATTCTGACACGACATGCATCTCACATTGATCGGACAGAGCGCGAACGTTTCCTTGCGACTGAATATTCAGCACTGGATGAAGCAGTCTTCCGAATCCCAATCCACCTGATTACGGTTATCGACCGACTTCAGGGCCCGGAGAGACCCAGTCTCCACTCTAAGAGAATCAAGACTGGCCCACCAGGACGCGCAAGGTACTCCAGAACTCACCAAGCGAAGGTATAGCCATAGGAGGAACGATGCATATGTTCGTTCGAACCGAGTGTGCCTCGAGGCTCAAGGCCGACGAGTCTCTTGAAGCCAGCATGCCGTCCACATTCACGCTTTATCCAGTATATTGGTGAAAAACTATGATCAGGCGCTGGAGTCGGAAACACGTAAGCTCGCAGTCCTTGATACTCAGGCGGATCGCACTGAATGATCTGATATGCACAGTCGTTTCGAAGCTCTCGTCGTCGACCCATTACACCGGCCGTGCTTCCCTTGCCCAGACGTAAAAGATGTCTGAGTCCACGACGAGTTCCGGCGAATCCAAGCGCCAGCTAGACGAACACCACGATTAAGGAAACGGCAGAGCGCAATTCAGGAAGACTTCGTTTCGCGCCCTCTACCGACCGACGCCTGGGGCGCGCCAACAAATCTCGCTTGTCCCGTTCAAGCCGTTCGCGCTTGTCGCGTTGTCGTTCGTGCGCCGCCCCTTCAATTATGTGCCCAAATCGCTACGTAGGATTTCTGTCGTCGCCAGATGTAGAGAACAGAGCACAAACTGTAGAGGGAAATCCACGTAATGTTACTAGTGGGTGTTATTCCATCAATGAGCGCCCGTCGAAAACAAGCGCCGGCGCATTCGCTTCCGCTGGACCCCGTCTGAATTTGTTGCTGAGCAGTTGAAGTCTTCATGAACTGGATCATCAAGTGACGCCTTACGACTCATACCCACCCGTACAGAGTATCCTAAATTCACAAATAGCCACATTTCTGTCGATATCCGTTCGCATTTTCTTCTGCATTAGCTGTCTCAGGCCGAAACGACTGGAAGTCATGTCCAATAAGACCGGTAAGACGCTTCGTCCTCGCGGGCACAACCATGTCCCTCATTTCTCGCAGACCTGATCACATCACTGTCGAAGACCTCCTCTCTATGCGCTCTGGGAGTGAAGACGCTACGCACACCCACATCACGGAGCACAAACCCGAGCATATCCCTCCCACCATTATCCGTCCTCCGAAACGATTATATCTCACTCCTATCCCTGATCCACAACCGAGCGCTTTCGCTGTCTCTCGCTCTCAAGCCTCCACTCTCGGAAGCTGCTGTGCACAAGGTTCTGGACGATCTCAATGCCGACCTAGGACGGTTCACAAACTGTGCACTAGCAATCGACGACGAGACTCATGGTGAAGAGATGAGGAAACAGATGCGATGGGGTGCCGAGGAGGTACTGGAAGGTGTACAGCGGACAGCTGAGAGTGCATTAGAGGCGATCAAGAGTGGTCTTGTCGAGAAAGAGGGGGACAAGCGCGATCTCATTCCCGTCGCATCACTGTTGTCGACTATCGAGAGACTGAAGGAGACGCTGCCCAAGGATAACAAGGCGGCTATTGTGCGAAGATGGGGCTCGGATACGGCAGCGTTGGAAGACGGTGTGCGAGAGATCAGAGACATGATCGAGGAGGGCGATGAGAAGACTAAGAGTGGACCCAGCGGAGATGTTGATGACGACGATGAGGATGACGACGAAGGAGACAATGGGTGGGGTGACCTGGGTGATGAGTTTGAGGACGAGGCGCTGAGCGGCCAGGACTTGGAAAGAGCCAAGAAGGTGCGTCCGGACGTAGAGGCACTCAGGTCAGACGCCCATGCTGCTACAGGTCTTCCCATTACTGCGTCTTGTCGCGTTGCTGCATAAGCGGCTATTGAGCCATCATCTCAAGGTCCAACATACGCCCGCTCTGGAAGAGTCACACGTCGTTGCCTTATTTAAGAACTCGACTGCACTCGTTTCCTCGGCCGACGAACTCGCTTCCTCTCTGTACACTCCACAAGAAGTCTCGGTAGTCCTCTCGCGAGTCAAAGAGCTTGACGAGTGCGTTCGCAAGTTCAAGCTCGCATGGGACGAATGGGAAACCGAGCAGGACTTCTCCAGCCTGAAAATCGAGGAAACCGGCGAGTCGAAGACGCCGGAGGGGAATAATAAAGACGAGCAGCAGGAGAAGAACGCCGCGAACCGGAAGTGGTTCGACATGTGTTTTGTGCAGATCGACCGGGTTGTCAAAGATCTCGAGGGAACCCTCGGCGGAGCAAGCTAGCCGATCATCTCGTCGGTAAAGCTCGTCCAATGGTGGTGTGGGTTTTTTTGGGTGCATTTGCGAAGTCAAAAAGAGTCTTCGGGCTCTTCCGGAAAAGCACAGTTGTTCGTAAAAATCTGTCTGAGGAGGTTGTGTTCGCTTATTGACGTATCCGCAGACGCAAAGAAAAGAAATATTTTTGGTCGGAACGTCATCTTGGTCCCTAGCGTCGCCGGCCTCGGTTCCCGGCTACAGTATGTCAACGCACCAACCACGACTATCTCGAGTACAGCAGCGAACAACTATTCAAATGATCTGCTGCTCCACTCATTCGGATTTGGGTGGATGGTGCCGCGTGGCTCGCTCGTAATGAAGCAGAACGTGATTCCAACCTGGACCAGCGGGCGCCATTTACCGCCCCGTCATCAGCATTCACTCCATCCATGCAATATGCCGGATACGTGGAGACTGCATGATCCTCAAACCAGGCAATCTCAACACCGCAACGAACGGCAAACGTGGGTCGAAGCAGACCGCGCGGCGACGTCTTACCGCATTAGGGTCTCCTTCAATCCGCACGAAGCGCACATCAAATGCAGCACATGCCCTCATATCTCTCGCGGTCCCTCTGACCGCCCTGGCAGACCTGCCATCGTCGCCAACACCCTACACTTATCCCTGGGAAAACCCAAGATAAGCTGACATGGGCCACACGACCTCCCGCTTCTCCCGGCGGCCCGAGGCGGAGCGTTCGTAATACTTGCATTGCTATTGAGCAGCCTGCTTAGAACGGGGTGGGCGAGGCGATACACCATGCGTCTCCCAAGAACTCTGGAACATCTGATGTTACGTCTCAGAATTGGATGATGATCATCATCTGCCGGATAGTCGTCCGACTTTTTTGGCCCAGTTGACTGGGAAGTCGGGAAGCCCGGCTGATGTCCCGGACAGACCGGTGATTAATGTAATGGGTGATAGACAACGTTTCAAATCAAGACGTAACGTACATGTATGTACATGTATTATATTATACGATGTGCATATGGGCGACAAGATCGGTATAGGAAGTCCGATCTCTGCTTGCAACGCGAAACACTGGACTGGACAGTACTGTAATGGACTCGAGGGAGACCTTCTGTCGGCTGCGCTGCCAGAACTTGCGATGGTCAAAAGGATACGCAAGCCTAAATAACTGTCTTCCCGTTTGGCTTTTGACGTGGTGGTTCTGTTTTCGCTGAGGTAGGCCATCACTGACGTCGACGAAAGAAGAAAGAACAGGAGCCCAGATCGGGCCGAAATCGACCGAGCCCCTGGCTCCCGTTTTCCCACAGAGGAGCGTGGCGTTTGACTCTCAGCTGCTGCAGCATTATGCGTGAAGGTTAAACCAGACTAACATTATTGTCTGACGGTGTTGTCGTCGACCTGCTGGGAAAACACGGACGTGTCACGGTTAGAGGCGATGGGGAATCTTATCCGATGGCTCCAGAAAGGGGAAGGGAGAGTCAATTTGGGTGGAGGTGGATGGTCTGGACCCTCCAGAGGGGGCATGAGAACCTCCTGCTCTCGAGAGTGGCAGACTCTACAGTACATCATCGATTATCATAGGATTGACAACGCGAAGAGAAAGGGCAAGGGGTTGTGTCGGATAGAACGGCCTCGGATGGACAGACTTGACAGAGGGTAACGTCATCGTCCACGGCCGCGGGTCGACAACGGGACGCGCGAACAGAACGGGGCGTCGGGGACCGGTTCGAGACCTTTTGATGGCTTGTGCGCCACAGTTCAGGGCAGACAATGAAACCCATCCTGAACGTGCAGCTGCATACATACATCACCCTGTCTCCGTACACCCTGTCTTTCAGGGCAGGACGGGGGCAGGGCGGGAGTTGCTGATGATGATGATCAAATGGGGCTTTGGGTCACGGGATCGTTGCGGCGGCGTCCTGCAGGGGTTTCGAGGTTAACTAGCTGTTGTCCGTTGGGGATGCGTGCTGCGTCCGGGTCGGAGGAGTGGGGCTGCTCTGCAGTGGGAGGAGAGGCTGTTTGGGGATGGATGTACGGCAGATGTCTTGTCTCTGTGCGGCCAGGCCGGCAAATGCCGAACTTGAGTTCGGGCGCGATTTGTTCCAGCTTGTCTAAGCAGCATATACGCATACAAACGATTGCGAATCGGGTACCTGGGGGGAGATGCCCGCGAACGCCAATCCTAATCCTAATCCTGCGCCGCGCTTTCAAGGAACGCGTGAGAAGAGAACCTGCACCCCGCTGCTTGTTCCAGTCACGGAAATGATTTGATTTGATTTTTGATTTGGAGCCGGCCAATCATATGCATGTTCAATCGCGTGCCGCGCATCTGGCGCATCCGCTTCGGCGTATCGATTATCTGGCCTATCGCTTGTGGCGCATCTGTTATGCCAGGCTTCGTCCTCTTCCTTTTTGCCAGTACTTCTCGTGCGCTCTTGGCCGCCTTGAGGTAAGCGTACTGTACGCCGGAGGGGCGGATGGGATGGGCGATCGTTGCTTGGCCCGGCCCCTATTGGAATGAACAGAGCTGGGTAGAGAGCTCCTATTCAGTTCGTACCCGACCACAGCATCCGGGCTACGGTATGCATGGCTGTCGTATGAGTTTAGTTCGCCCGTCCCCCATCGCTCGCTTCTGGAATCCCTGGCTGTCGCCCGTCCCGAAGCGGCACGAGGATACCCGAGGGAGAGAAGGTTGCTTGTGAATCTGTGTGTTACAATCTGTGTGCACTGTACAAACAGGGATCGGCATTGTTTTGTGGCCGAGGATTGATTGCGCCCCTGTCCGCGTGGATCCGCCAAAAGTTGGCCCCTTACGGCCGGGGCGGGGATTGGATGTGGTGTGAACAAGAGAGGGAAGAGAGACCATTTGGACCGCTGCCAAATCGAGAGGCCCGGACCCTCCCTTCACCCTTCACACACCCCATCCCTTCCATATCCCCTCACCTTCTCATCCCGTACACCGCAGTGCCATAACGCCGCCACAAAGGCACCCCCTCACACCCCCTTCCCCGCCTACACATCCTTCCTTGTCTTCTCTCTCTCTCTCCTCTACCCTCAACCACGGTCCACCCCGGTCTCTCTTCCTCCTCTTCCCCCTTCCTCTTCCTCCACCACCACAACCCTTACCACCTGCATTCCTCGCGCTCGGTGACCACGGTGCACACACGCGACTCACTCTGATCCATAACGACCCGTACGAAGCGACACGACCGTCACTCACGAACTCCCACCTCCCTCGTCCCCATCGTCCAGTCCTACGATCCAACACCCTCCTCTCTCACAACCCGTCCACAAAACAGCGCCGGACTTGCACGCTGACACAACGCCCGCCAAGCGCTCCGCTCCCGCCATAGCTTCAAACCGACAACGGCCAGTGCAGCACCGCATTACCCAAAACCGGTCACTGCATCCCCGCTCAGCCCGCTCCGACCTCACCTCGCATTATCCAACCCGAGCCTGAGCTGCGAAATTATCGGCTACCGAGAACCGCGGCGACCGTTCGTTCGTTCCTGCCCTGCCCTGCCCTGCCCTGCCCTGTCCGGATCAGGCAACAGCTGTCCTGCCCCGCGAAGCCGAAGCCGAAGCCAAAGGGGACACCGAAGCGAGCGCAAAACGCGCTACATATATCCCGTAAGCGCGGAGACGACGGCAAAGCGGCTTACTCGAAAAAAACCTCGAAGACTCGAGAACATCACATAACGGGAGATCGAGACCGAGATCGAGACTGGGATCGGGATACCAGAGAATAGGACGAGGACCCGGATCCTCCGATATACAGTACGAGAATTGAGATCGAGATCGACAATACTGCTGCTGCTGCTCCTGCTGCGAGCCAAACTCACACCGGTACCGAGCGCCTCTGAACTCAAAAGTCAAGACTCACACTCTCGACCATCAGCCGACCGAAAGATTGGAGCGGACACGAAAACGCTGCTCGTTCCTGTGACTGTGCTACTGCTACTGCTGCTACTGACGACGAACTTACGACCTCTTGGACACGTCTCTATAAGTACGTCTTACTTTCACTCACCGAGCAGGGTCAGACGCTGACTGAGCTGAAGAAAATCATGGCTACTCCTGGAATGGAGCATTGGAAGGTGACGATGCTAGGTGATGGCGGGGTGGGCAAGACGGCTCTGGCCGTACAGGTGCGTTCCCCTCCTCCGTTTGACACAGTCACGACAGCATATACTGACCCATATATGCGCCCAGTTCACACAAAAACAGTTCATCGGTGAGTCGTGACTGTGCCCTTGCCTATGACACATCCCATTGACTGTTGTGTGCATCCAGAAACGTACGACCCGACGATCGAGGACTCGTATCGGAAGCAGGTCTTTGTCGATGGGCGCATGAGCTTTCTCGAGATTATCGACACTGCGGGCCAAGGTGTGTATTTTTCGCTCGTTACTTTTGTTTGACAGTGCAAGGGGCTAACAGGGGTCGCGTGACAATAGAGGACTACTCTACCCTGCGGGAGCAATGGATCCGGTACGCTTCTCCCGGCCCCTCGTTTCGCTTAGAACAAGCTTTACTAACCCTATATGCGCTAAATCCAGAGAAGGCCAAGGCTTCATCCTCGTCTATTCTGTCACGAACCAAACGAGTTTCCAGAACATCGACCGGTTCCGGAAAACGATGATCTCGCTCCATGCCGAGCTGCCGGTCTTCCTGATCGTGGGGAACAAAGCGGACGACGCGTACCGTCGAGAAGTCTCCGCGGAACAAGGGCTCACCTATGCAAGGAGGCACAACTGCGAGTTCTTCGAGGCGTCCGCCAAGAATGGGCAGAACGTCGATCGACTCTTTTCCGAAGTGGTCCGTCAGCTTCGTGCAAACTCTCGCCCGCTTCCGCAGCCTTTGACGCCTAACTCTACGTCCACCAACGGGAGAGGGAGCAGCAGGACGTCCGCCTCCGGGTTCTCTTCCGGCGGGACCGCCACTCCCCTCACTGTCCCCAGCACGGGCAGCCTTCCCCATGCCGCCTTGAGCGGCAGGAGCGGGAGCCGCAACCCCTTCGGAACGCTCGCAGACGCAGCTTCCAACGCGGGCAACGCACTCGCCGCCCCACACCTAGCGCCAGTCCCCTCCCGAAGCGGCAGCGGCGGAAAATCGCCCCAGTTGCAGCAGGGCATGTCCTCGGGATCTACAAGCCGACGCGGAGGCGCTCAGCTCCCGCCTATGGCAGGCCAGAACGGAAAGACCTACGCTGGCCAACCCGTTCCAGGAAGGAACGGCTCCGCCTCTTCGGGCTACATGTCGCGCGACCCGCGCTCTGCCCAGCAGCAGCCACAGCAACACATGATGAGCAAACAGCCCTCTAGGCCGCAGATCAACACTTCTTTCGGTTCGTCACCGCTGCCGTCTTCGTCGTCAGGAGGAGGAGGGAGTAGTAGGAGTGGGGGGCTGGGGTTAGGGAGCAAGTTCAAGAGCGGGAGTGGGAAGGAGCAGCAGCGGGAGAGGGAACGGGAGAGGCAGAGGGAGAAGGAAAGGGAAAGGGAAAGGGAGAGGGATAAGAAGGACAAGAAGGGCGGGTGTGTGATCATGTGATCGATCCGCGCTGCGATCACCTCACCTTCCACACCACGCACGCGCACTCAAGGACCCTCTCGCCCAAATCTCTCCTTCTCTCCCGCTCGTTCTCCCAATTGAGGTGTATGCCACAAAAAGTGATGTACATATACCCGAAAGCCGCCCGGCGCTTGTCACATACCTCCTCCTTCCATTCCACTCCATTTCTTTCTGCGTCTTCATCAGGTGTCCGTGTCCCTCCTCTTCCCTCTGGCGCTCGTGTCCTTCTCTTTCCTTTTCCTTTCGCCATGCATGTCTCCTTTTCCTTTCTCTATGATGTTGATGGCTCACCTTGTGACCCTGTTCATCGAGGTCATCCTGTTTTCGCATGTTCGATGTACCATCCTCATCCTCTTCCTCATCTCCTCGCCTTCCTCGCCTTCCTCGCCTTCTCGCTGTCGTGCGGTGCAGACGCCCTACTCCTTTCTTCTGTTTGGGTGGATGAAGCGTTTGATCTCTCGGCGCTCGTTTGGACTACTGCCTCGCTTTCGCCATCGCTCGAAGACCGTACTCGGGACCATCGTCGTGTGTCGGCTCGCGCCAATTCGACACCAGACCTCCATCCACAAGTCGCCCTCCCTCGTCGGCGCTCAAGACATCCCAGCAAGTTCAGTAAAGGAAAGCAAACCGAAGCAGAAGCAGAAGATACACGCCCCCCTCCCTCCCATCCTCAATCTTCCACATCTCTTCCCCCCCAGGTGTTCTGAATACGAAACGACTGTACACCATCACCTCCCCCCCCAACCTTTCCCACCCTGTCCCTATTCCACCTCATTGCCTGAGCCTTGAGTGGGTAGAGGGAGGCAGACGGACAAAGTGTGGAGTTGTAGGAGTTGTATGTTCTACTCTTACTCTGTCTGAACGAACGAAATGTATACCCCGCTTTGGGAATGAGGATATGATATCAATGTTGATTCTTTTTTTTTCGCATGTTTTCGTGGGGCTGGTTTGGAGGCGCACTGCCTTGCGCTTGGCATACTGCCTGTAAGCACTGGTCGGTCCAGCGATTAGGCCGAGAGTCGGAAGATTGAGCAGATTGAGCGCACAGGAGCGACGGTAGAGGGTATGCTTGAGAAGTAAGAAGGCTTGCGCTGATGGGGAGCCGTAAACTTAGGCGCTCAGGAGCAGTCTGGGGTTAACCTTATCGAAACGTGTCCTAGGACCAAGCCTTGAATACATCTCGCACTAGCTCGGTTCAGGTTCTCGAAGTTCCAGGACCTTGCAGTGGGGATCTAGTACTGGAGAAAGTGCTACCGCTTGGGGTTGAGATATGATGAATTCGACCGAGGCGCTCGGCGCCTCCATAGCGCCTTGATCACCTGGCGACTGAAATCTCCGAAGTCAGAACATTGATAGAATAGGAGATTGTGCATCCATCCAATGATGGGGACGGCTCAAATCCGACGCAAACGTAACTGATTGTCCACATGCGCTTGGTTCAACGGTCGCGTAGATGCGTTCGCAAGCGCCTAGGCTCTTGTTCGGAACATTCGCGTTGCGGAATCCGTGCTGCCGCAGGATGCGCTCGTCTGCGATCACCTCGGATTTGTCCATCATGCGATGTCGAAGCAGGCTGATCATACCGTCTCTTGCACACCGTCAAACGTGCTGCGACATTGCCAAGCGCCTCGCTTCAGAATGACCGGAAGAGGCCGGAAGGTAGCAGCGTTATCCGCATGGTTCGAAAGGCGCTGTATGTCGAGTATCAGACCCCCGTTCCAGACTCGAAGCCCAAGCGAGAGGGGTTAGGAGATCGACAGAATCGCAATTCGCATGCAGCCTCGAGTACTCACCGTATGCAGTCCAGACCTATAAATAACCAAGGCACGACCAGTTGCGGGAGGAGCTTATGGAGGTCGCTTCTGCCAAAGCTCTTTGTTCCCCGTTCCATGCAGTTCCAGAACCTGCACAATTCATTTTGGAGTTCTGGGATCGCTTACGAGGAACAAGAACAGCATGGACAGAATCAGAGCGTCAGCAAAAGCCGGATAAGCGCCATGCGTCGAGGCGGCACAAACATGTGAGCCGCGAAGCACGTGAGCGACGCGTCGTGTCGGTCGCAATGTACGAACGGGAAATCCGTTCCCTGAGAAACCTTGTTCCTACCCTCTTTTGCTCAGCGGCTATCCTCCACGTCGTCCCCTCAATCGATCTTCCTGGCGGATGAAAGAAACTACCTGCATGACGTCTCTAATCAGGCAAGGCAAAGCAGCCTAAGCAATGTGGCAGTTATTTGGACGCGTCTGATCTTACGAGATCAGTATGCGAAGAAGAATGCTGGCACATCGTCCGCCCCTTTTCCTGCTCTCCTCGTAACGGTTGCTCTGCTGGTTGTTCTTATCGCTATGCACCGGCTCTTACTCCTCCTGCTCGTAAATTGCACCTAATTCATCGTCCTTATCTATGAGAACCGGCCCGGTCCGTGACGTTCTGCGAAGAAGAACAAGCACGCTGGAAGACTGCCTGTCACTTGGAATAGTGGACAACGCTGGCCTTGCCGATACCTGGGACGAGGTCGTCGGCACTCGGTGGACTCTAGGCTGATTTGGATGTTCCCCTCGGACCCGGCTTGATCACTGTCGCTGCGCAGCCATGAGGATAGTTTGATCTTACGATCCTAGAGACGGTCCAGCTTGCCTGCTACCTAACCGCACGACCGCTGGTTCGCGTGTTCCGTTGCTTGTGGTTCTGCACAAAGGTAGCCTACCCTCGCCGAACAACTCGCCCTTTCTTCGGCATCTCAGACTGGACATCTGCACCTTCCGAAACACCCATGCTTCTGCAGCTTTTGATGCGCCTTTTCCGCCAATTGACGCGCATGGCTCGTTCACCTTATGCGGGAGACTCTGCCCTACAAATCGCCCCGAGATTCCGATTATGGAGAGTCGCTGTTGATTTAGGGTGACAAGCTCCTCCTATCAGCAGACTAGAGGTATGCTTCTTCAGAGACGTCCACGAGCGCTTTTGACAGCCTTGATTCAGCGGAAAATGTGGTACCGTGTGGCTCGATGGCGGCCAGCATGCTTGCTATGGCCCGATGCGAGAGTACTCGTCGCGCGGCATCGGCTCGACTCCTATGCACCAGCACGCACCGAACGTATATAACCCCTAGCTCTGGCTCGTATAGGTCCGCCAGGCTCCTCTGAACCTTGGTTGCACGGTGCTTGACCTTCCCTCAGAATGCTACCTGCCTTATTCTACGGTACCCTGCTCTTCGGCGCTGCTCTGGCGCCTGTCTACTGCAGTCCTCTGTCGTGGCAGCCACCGAAATTTGCAAAGCGCCAGTCCACTGGGCCGCCTTGGTTCGCGGCTTACTCCGACAAGGTGGGTTGAAATGCCCAGGACCAACTACTGCATGTACTGATCGCCCTTCCAGTGGGTTACCGGTGCCGCGCCTTCCGTGCAGGACATCTGGGTTAGTCTTTCCTCCGCAATCGGTGTGGGACCTTGCTAATGAGCTCTGAACAGGGCTTTAATGTCTTCATCCTTTCTTTCCTGATGGCTTCTGGCGCCGTCGACCAAGCGCAGAATTGGGAAGAGCTCGACGCGACTACCCGCAGTACCATCAAGTCTGAGTACGAGGCCGCCGGTATCAAGTTGATGGTACGTTTTCCATAGACGACCGTGGCCCTTGACCTAAAGCATGTTATGCATAGGTGTCGGCGTTTGGCTCCACGGACACCCCTACTTCAAGCGGCCGTGACCCCACTGAGACCGCGCAGACCATTGCTGCCTGGGTGCAAGAGGTATGAGCGCTGGTTATCCATCGTGATTGAAGCTAAATTCACTCGCTCTAGTACGATCTCGATGGCGTTGATGGTACGTGAATTCAGACTCAGTGAGAGACATAGATTGACATTGCTCTTGCATAGTTGATTACGAGGTACTACTACCGGAGCAACGCATCTGCGTCGCATCTAACTCCTTACCAGGATTTTACCGCAATGAACTCCGGCACCGCCGAAGCTTGGCTGACTACCTTCACGCAAGCACTTCGGAATGAGCTACCCTCGGGCCAGTATCTGATCACCCATGCTCGTAAGTTTGTCAGCCCATCGCTCGAACATAGGTACCAAATGGGCATGCAGCCGTTGCTCCTTGGTTCTGCGGCTACTCTAACTACTCCGCCGGCGCCTATGTCGCTGTTAACAACAATGTCGGCTCCCTCATTGACTGGTACAATGTCCAGGTATGCCTTCCCACATGACCTCACCGCAGTAACTTACTCTTTCTGTCCAGTTCTACAATCAAGGAACTTCGGTGAGCTTGTCTCACCACCTCCGTCAGCGTCTTCTGATCACCATGGCAGGAATACGTCACTTGCGAAGGTCTTCTGACACAATCCAGCACCGAATGGCCTAATTCGGCCCTCTTCCAGATCAACAGCAATGCTGGGGTCCCATTGTGCGCACTTTCCACGCCCGGATTTATCAGGCATATGTTGATGATCCTTGTTAGGAACAAGCTCATCATTGGCAAGCCCGCCGTTACCGCAGACGCCTCGAATGGATTTATGAGCACCTCCCTGCTCGCCCAATGCGTGCAACAGGCGCAGAGCATGGGCTGGTCAGGCGGAGTAATGACCTGGGAGTATCCCGATGCGGCCAGGTGCGCGCATACCCAGCCTACTCCCGTCTTGTACTGACCGACGCAAACTTTAGCCCATGGATCGAAGCCGTCCGCGCGGACAGTTGGCCTGTCTCGGGAAGCCCTCCCCCTCCAGCGACGACGACCGCCTCCTCCGCCATGCCCACGTCAACCGCGAGCGGCGGGCAGTGCAGCGGTGTCTCCGCGTGGACGAGCGGCGTCGCCTATGTCGGCGGCGATGAGGTGACGTATAACGGCGATCTCTGGACGGCAAAGTGGTGGACGGAGAACGACACGCCTGGTGGACCTGCCGGTGTGTGGACCGACGACGGGCCTTGCAGCTGAGCGCGACCCTAATAATCCCATACAATCCAAATGCCCTTCTGGGCAGAAGTCGCTCCTTTCTATTTCTTTCTCTTTCTCTTTCTATCGGGATCCGGGGTACATAACTTGTACATGGCCGTTCCACTGTTTCAATAGCCGAACGTAAGAAATGTCGACCAGTTTGACCAATAGATCGTCGTTGCTCCCTTCGTATCCCCCTCCTCCTCCGTGCACGCCAGCACTCGTTTCTCTTCCCTGGCCGGCCGACACAGCGCAGAGTAGCTCCAGCACTCTCGCCGCCAGCTGGCCGTTCAACCGCGACCCAATCCGGGTCATCCTTCCAATCCCCACCCCCACCTCTCCTCCGCCCACCTCAACCTCTCCCCAGCCTCCCTCAACCTCCCCTCCTCAACATTAGCGACCCCGACCCTGAACCATCTATCCTCCTTTCTCGCCTCCTCGACCCCACCCCAAAACTCGTGCTCCTCGCCCGGCTGGAAAAACGTGCCGGGCAGACATGCCACGCCCAACTCCAAAGCTAAACGCTCGCATACGGAGAACGACGATCGGGAGGGGAAAGGATGACGGATGTAGGCGAAGAATCCTCCTTGGGCGGCGAGTTTCCAGCGTGGGGGGAGGGATTCACGTAGCGCAACATGCCGGGCAGTGAGCGTGGCACGTTGGGAGCTGACGAAGCTGTCGAGGTGGGGGAATTGGGAGGCAAGGGCGAGCTGGATCGCTCGAGGTGGGCAGATCTGAAAAGGAGATGCCGTCAGCCCGGCTTGGGAGGAGACACATGGGACGGACCTGTAAGCAGTCCAACACCTTCTCAACCTGCTCCCCCACTTCCCTCCCGCAAACGACCGCGCCCAGCCTATGTCCCGGAACCGCGTAGGCCTTCGAGAAACTATACAGGCTGACAAGTGTTTTCCTCCAGTCCCATCTCTTCGCCTCTTTTCTCAAATCCTCCGCTTCTGGAGCTGGGAGGGTGGAGAGCACGGGCTCGAAAGATGCGAGGAGGGTGGGGGAAGAGGATGGGGAGAAGAGGGTATGTGGAGAGGAGGGGAGGAAATCCCGGTATGTCTCGTCGAGTATTAGGGCGAGATGATGTTTCTGACACAGAAGGGCGAAATGAGCAAGCAGGGAGGGCGGGTAGATCGCTCCTGTCTAGACATACATGTAAATCAACCTATCGCCTCCACTGCAAGGGAAGGGGAGCACGCACGGGATTGTTGGGGGATACAAGGGCGATCGCCTTCGTCCGCCCCGTTATCAGAGCCTCCGCATCAGCCACACGGGGTAGGAACGCCTCTTCCGGTCTTGTCCTCAGTGGCACAGGGCGTACGCCACGCATGACCAGCACCTGCCTAATCCGAATCAAGGATCATCAGCCTTCTTCAGTCGCCATTGTCGAAGGCTGGATGGGGACGCACTCTTGGTTGAAGTACCACGGTACGGGGATGATGACCTCCTCGCCTGGGTCGCAGATGCTCATGATGACAGCTACGAAAGCCAGGTTGGCACCCGCGGAGAGGGCGATATCATCCGGTCGAACGTCCACATCCTCCTCCACCTCAAGATTCGCCCTCTCCCGGGCGTACTGTTTCCTCATCCGGCCGGCAAGGAGTTGACGGAGGACAGGCTCGCCAGCTATGGGACCGTATTTGGCAGCTCCCGGAGCTGAAGCTTGTTCCGCCAGAGCCTCCAATAACACCGGCGGTGGTGCGGTACCAGGTACACCTGCCTTATTGTCAGCTACACTGGCTCCTCAGGAAGTAGGAGAGGACGCACCTTGAGAAACGTCAATCATGGGCGGCTTGGTCTGCCTTGGCCCGGAAGTGTATTGCTCTATCCATCGTCTCGCAACTGGGATCCTAACACCCCGCCGAGATATCTGTGAGCGACGTGCCGCCGGCAGTATAGAGGGAGAAGGGAAGGGACGTACGCAGGTATCGCAGCAGACTGGACGGATTTGCTCAGCTCGAACCCGGACGGATGAGATTCGCTGATGTGGACGCCGTTGGGCATGGGCTTGGAAGCTGTCGGTGGTACTGTGGTTGACATTGTCCGTGTAAAGAGAGCGGCTGTGAGACTTTTGGTGTAGTAGGAGGCGATAGTACGCGGAATGGGCATCAGCAGTGTTCACAAATCCTGCAGCATGCTAGGCTAATGGTGCAAAAGCAGTAGTGTCGAGCAGGTTGCGAAATTTGGCAATCCTGTCCCTGCTAATATAGGTTGTTTGACAATGACTGATCGGCATTTCGGCCTTATCAGGCAGGACAAGCTACATAGCTGATATCGCTGCAGAAGTCCCTGTGGCGCTCCTACTGAAACGTAATGGAATGACTGGAATGGTCAGAGCACATCCTCAATCTCAATATTTTCATCACTTGGAGAAGCAATGCTCGGAACAGACAATGATATCCATTCAAAGCAACATTTAGACAAACAACAACAGGTTTTACTCGAGAATAACTACTACAAATTGTCGTACCTGACGCCTTTGGTCGCCCCTCCGCTAAAGCAGGTTGGACGTCAGACACAGAATACAACCAGATGATGGTTACACTACAATTCGTAGTAAGTCGTAGGGACGGTGATTCGATGAGAGACTATGAACGCTTCGTGAACGTGAAGGTATACAACCACTTTCGCAACAGGCTCGGAGCGGCGGAAAGAGTGACGCCGATCGAGAGCGGGGCAAGATGGCTGACTTGAATTCACGGGAAGCGGTTTACGAAAAGCCCAAAAAGGAAAGGAAAAGGAGGAATGTGGTGGAAGCGATTAGTTCTCGCAGTATTGCGGGCCCAGGCGGGGGCAGAGGGTGTTGACGACGGCCTCGATGGTGGGGCGGTCGATGCTGCGAGAGCTATGAGATTTATGGAGCATGGGGCAAGGGTGAGAATGCTTACTTGTGGTGCCAGATCAGGAACTCGTCCTGCTCCTTCTCCTCGAGGAGAGCCTTGGCCATGCGGATGATGTCCTTGTTCTTGAGGCCGGAGTTCTCGGACAGCATGAAGACCTTGTCGGGGTCCTCGAAGTAGACGGCAATGGTCTGCAACAGATCATCAGTTTTGCCCACCGTCACAGCAGCGGAGTACGAACCTTGGCGAGGTAAGGGACCGAGAACTTGATGAAAGAGCGCTTGATGCGCTCCATCATGCCGGGACCGGCACGCTTGTTCTTCCAGAGGGTGAGGCGGGTGAGCTCAGAGTTGGTCTTGTACTCCCAGTCGGTAACGGTGGTGCCGTTAGTGTGAACGAAGACACCATCGCCTTTGATCAGGCCGGCGATGACCTTGGCCTCGTAGATCTCACCGACAAAGTCAGCCGGGAGGATCCAGAGATCGCGCTTCTCGTTGCCGGACATGTCGCGCTTCTTCAGCACGCAGTCCGAGCAGCAGACCTGGCTCGATGATGAGTCATGAGACACCTTCCGAGCACTGTGAAATACTCACCGACTGGCAAGGAGTGCCATCAGGGCAGGTGTGAGAGCCCTGGGAGGGCTCATGGCTACGGGCCATCAGGTCGGCGAACTTGTCGCGAATGGCAACATCGCGAGCTTTAGCCTGCTTAAGGCTGTGGGCTTCGCCGGAGGCGATAAGGAGGGCGGAAACGAAGGCAGAGAGAGCGAGTGTGAACTTCATTGTGCTTGAAGCGAGCGTGTGTTACTTTGGTTGTAAGAGCGAAAAGCTAAACACCGAAGAGGAGGTGGACGAAGGGGAGAGAGAAGCGACTGGGGACGAAAGTCTAGCGACGCTGTGTGGAAAAGGATGTTGTAGTTTTGCTCGTTCCACCCGGGTCCGGCACTTTCCCAAGCCCATGTTGATTGTCTCTCCACTATTGAGGGCGCTATCTGACGCCGTGGCAATGTATCTCCAGGAGAGATGAAGTGGTGTGCCTAAACGAAGCAGGGAAATTTCCAAAGGAAGGCACGTCAGGGACCTGTGAATGGCCAAGTCGAGGGAAACTCCTCGGAACCAAACCCATACCAGTCCGATTCATCATGGCCCGGGCACGTCGTCAAGGTGAATCCACTAAACGCTCGGCCTCTGCGGCACTCTGACGCGGATAAGGTGGAGTGTTCCGTCCCTCTCGGGGCTTGGCAGACACCCTTCAGGGCGCGATCTGCGCGATTTCCTGCGAGTGGCCAAAGCTTCAGCCAATAATGTGTACATGCAGCATCGCCGGAATTGATGGAGACGCGCTCCGGAAACGGACGCCACGCGGCGAGCGCGTCTTTGTCACCACCAGCGCGTCAGACGTGTAAGGTCCCGCTTCTTTTCGCGTTTTCCTGGATGGAGTTTGAGCACGCCAAGGAGCTCAACCTTGCTTCTCCAGCTTCGGGACTGGGGGCGCATTTCACTTGGCTCTGCTCTCAGACTGCATCTCTCGTCTTTGATTGCTTGCTCTGGGAAGAAGGCTGGGTCAGGAACAGTAAATCCGGTCAAACACGCTCCCTTGTCTCTTCTCGGTCGTCGAGTTGGCCCCTTTGTCAGGGCACATGTGGTGACACATGGACCGGCCCGGGCTGACACGCACAAACCCAACACCACGGTCGGTGCCGGCGTACGACATCACTATATGCGAGACAAATTGTCATTTCGTTTCTTCATTACATATTTCGCTATGCTCCTGGTCGTGGCTTGTAGCTGAATATCCACATTAGTCTCGGCAGAGGAATACGTATGAGAGCGGCCGCGCACCTAAACACAACCTTCACGTAATTGTTGTACATCTCCCCCTCGGACAGGATCGTATCAGCCCCCTCCGCCTCCTTGCCAACCTTGCTAAAGACCGCGTTCACCGGCTCGTGGAACTCGAGGTAGACGGCTGGTCTGTTGGCCGAGTAGCCCGGGCCGTCCGGCTTGCCACCATGGATCCGCTTCTTTGTTCCTTGCCCTTTCAGGCCCTCGCCGCCGTAGAACTGGACACCAGGTTCTGCGCAATGTTCAGATGAGGCAGAGCAGACAGATTGCGTGAAGGGGCGCACGATTGGTTATGAACTTGGCCCGCACACCCGACATCTCCTCGTACATCTCCACCGGCACGTCGGCCCCGTCATCCAAGAGCTCCGCGAGCAAATTCCCATTGGCCCACTGGTCGATCGGTACGTGCACGGCTTGCACCTTGCTCCTCGGTCTGTCGAACGCCAAATAGCCGTCATACCGTGCCGGCGCCTTATCTCCAACAATCTTGCCCGGCTTCCAGTCCCACTCGCTGTTCGGTGGGTTGGGGACCCAGTTGCCCGTCGGCATCAAGTCCTGATCCAGCTCGAGCCTCTTCGACGAGTTCACTCGGAGCCAGTGGCCGTTCGCATCCGGCTCGCCGGCTTCGGGCTGGAGGGAGGCGGAGAAGTTGAACCCCCAGTGGTGCGTCAGGTTGATCGGTGTAATGCTCGCTCCTCCTGGCAGGATCCGCGAGCGGTACACGATCGCGAGACTGCCGAGCGCGATTTCGCCAGTTTGGGGGTGTATCTTCTGCTCTGGCAACGGCAAGACGGCAAAGAGGACTTCCGTGTACACCTTCCCGGGGAAGCCTTGCTCCCCATCCTCAGACGTCAAACTGAACACCGCAACGCTCTCCCCGTCGAGGTTCTCCAACATGCCCTTCTCAGCATCGGAGAAGTTGCGCGCTTCTCTCGAGGGTATTCTAGTCCAGTTCTTGCGGTCCCATCCCTCTGGTCCGCCGTGAAGAGATACGTTGGGAAGCCCTAATCACCATGTCAGTTTGTGCTCGATGCCGTCGCAAGATCCGGACGCACTCGTATTGGCTATCGGCGCAACAGTCGCCTTCGCCCCTCCCTTCTCGATCTCATGCGTGCCCACGGGAAGTCTGTTCGTGTACCGTCCGACGATACCTGTGTTGCATCAGATGAGCATACTGCCCGATCAGAACAGTGTAGCAGGATCGGAACGCGGAATGTGCAGAAGACGCTGGAATGTGCGGTAGGGAAAAGCAACGACCCAACAGGAGCCGGCTACGTACAATTCATCATACGTCTGTTCTGTGCCAGCTCCTCGGCAAAGTACGGGGCAACAATAACATCATTCGAGCGTCCGTTCGTATTCAGGAGGATCTTGGTGATGTACAGCCCGTACGGTAACAGTTCCAGCGCTATCGCCGGAACTGCCATATCCGACGTCAGAAGTGTGACCGGGGTGAGCGCCGGTACTTCCGCCATTTGTACGCTTCTAGCCGTAGTAGTCGCTGTCAATGGTACAGGTTGAAAAGCAAGAATGATGATGAGCACCAGCTGCCATTGTAACGTACATGACCCGGTGCCGAGACCGGTATAACGGCGCGCCCGCGCGTCACCTCCACAGAATGTACTGCCACTAATGATGAATTACGTAAGGACGGGTCCGTATGCGGAGCTTCACGCGGCGACCGGTCCGAGCAACCTTCTCTTCTTCACCATTCCCGTTGTTCTAAACGGGCAACAAGTGTGTCTTCTGGCTTCTCCGTGACCCTGCTTTCTCTATATCGACTTGCTGGATTGACTTCTCGTCCAAGGCTTTCTTCCAGAGCGGCGTGCTCGAGCACCAGCTGCTTAACCCGTGCTTGATATGCTGAGGAGAACTGCTCTAGCTTCCACGCTCCACGATACCAAGGAGATCTGCTTACAAAGGACTCCGCTCTCATGCGTCGGATGCAGTACCCCAGCCGTATAAACGCCGGCATCAAGACTTCTCTGGGTCTTCTCGCACAGCGCACAGTCCTCGCTGAACACCTCGTAGAAACTCCTCACGAACTCGTCTTTCTCGTCGTCCGACATACTCGGGTCTACATAGTACTCCATGGCGACTTTGGTTCGATGGGCATCAATAGGCGATGTAAACGACCTCTGCCAGCCATTCTTGAAGCAATTGATGGCGCCTGAAGGGAACAAGTACAAGAAGAGCGCGTCACTGTTCCCGTAGGCATCCTTGGTACTGCTAGTCGAGGCTTGGGCGATATGCTGGGAATAGTTCGGCCTGTTTAAGATGCTGTAGTTCTTGATATCGAAGCTCCTTGACAAGGAAGGATGTGCGACCTGGCAATGGTAACCTTCTGAGGCCTTAGCACAGGCATCTCTGGCAATTCAGATGGGACCCACATTCCTGAAAACCGTCCATCCTCGTCTTCCAGTTGAAATTACCGACATGCTCTTTGGTCTTATATCTGGCAGGTCTCAGCACCAGAAACTCGGATGTATGCTTTAGATGCTTACAGCTTAAAGTTTCGGAAGTCCACTGAGTCCAGTAATTCCTCAAGACCAGGGAAGAACTCTTGAAACGACACGCTTGGAACTTCGGAAGCCTCAAGATTGACAAAAATGCAGCCACTCCTTGTGATGTACAAGTGGACTGGGTAGAGGCTGTTCGTCGACTTGTCGAAATCTGGCACATCACCAAACTGAGGCGCCTTGATGAGATCGCCCTTCAGGTCAAATGTCCAAGCATGATCTGGCCAGCATGTCAACTTGGTCCTTTGCGTTCCCTCGGACTTACAGCCACAGCTGATCACTCCTGAACATCCCGCAGACTGGGTTCGTAAAGGATACGCCCGATGTCGACAAACGTTGTGGAAGCCTCGAATTTCGCCATCACGGCCCATAACGAGGAAGATGGAATAGCCTGCAAACTCGAAGACTCTGTAATCACCGGGGTTCGTGAACTCGGACGTGATGGTCGTCATATACCACGAGTTGGAGAAGATGGAACGTCTTTCGAGCTCGGTGAGCTTGTCGCTGCGATACCACGACGCTGGCAAGGTTGTCGCGCTCGATGTGGAAAGTGTCGCCGCATCCTGAATGTCGCGAGGCGGTCCCTGCTTGACCTTCGGAACAGGCGAGGTAGAGACCGTGGCAAGCGTTCGCCGGAACACGATGCACGAGGTCGTCGTGGCCGTATTCCGGCGCAAGAGCAAGCTACGAGACGAGAGCGCAACGCGAATAGGCATGTTTCGCACAGGAGCAGGGGCAAGAGGGACGCCCACGTTCATTCCGTATTTTTGCCACCATTTGTACCCAGGCGAGGGGGCAACCCCGCCTTCGCGGTGAAGACATGACAATGCCCGATGACGGAGGTATCATCTATTGATGCTGACTAGCCCTGCGCCAGATAGCGATAGACAGACAGATGCATCTGCATCTGTCAAACGCACATGCGCATGGGCGGGGCGGGAGCACTCCCGCGCCGTCTATTCGGGCGTCGGTGCATGCTCGGGCCCCCCAGTGGCACGCGGATCGCGGGCTCGGTTCGATTTGGCCTTATAGCGTGCTTGAAAACGCGGGGCAGTTACGCGAGAGGAGAGGGCCACCGATCCGGAGGGAAATGTTAGAGAGGAGTCCGTATATTTTGGGTAGACGGGGTTCGCTAAGAGCGGGAAAGAAGCGTCGACCGTGCTGATACTCGGCTGTGCGCATTGATCGTGAGTTGTTGAGACGTCCTTGCCGGGCCCCCTCCACTCCCACTAAGAGTTTGAGAGACCCGAGAGGACGGACTCGCCCACGAAGCGAGGAGTGCCGAGCTAACCCGTACTGTCAGGCTATCTTATCCCAAAAGAGCGAAAGGCATCCAGCGAGATTGAGGGGATAGCGTCAGCCCGTCCCAAGCCCGTCCAACAGGATGCGGGATGCGGGATGCGGGATGCGTACCGGCAAGCAGTCCGGAGCTCGAAAAGGCATGCTTGCCCGATTCCTCGAGGCGCGTGCGAACCCCTCGGAAGTGCGACGAGCAGAAGCAACAAGTCCAGTCGTGGCTGTGAAGTACTGTACTGGCGATAAAGCGACGACGCTTCTACAAGAGCGAGGTTAAGCTCAATTCGGCGATTCGGGCGGTTATCGATGCGCAGAAGGGCTAGGGCTGCTTGTGGAGCTTGTGTATCTAAGTACTGTGGGCGTGGGCAAAACGCGCGATAAGCAATTAGCCTGCGGGGAGAGGTTGGTCGGATTGCTGATCCGACCACTGATCCGGCGGGGGGCTTCAGGAAGGACGGTGCCACCTCATCATGATCGTGTCGCTTGTCCGACGCTTGAACACCCCGGAATGTCAAGTATACTCTGTTTGGTGTGAAGGATATCTTGCGGTACAGACTCTGGATGGATAGGCATATCGCGTTGCATATAATCCTACAGTATGCCGACGAGCAACCGTCACTTTATGAAGTCGACTCGAAACGCATCATACGACTGGATCATGCCGCCGAGCTCATTATGAACAAGTAAGAACCTCGAATTTGGCTCTTAGTGCGTGGACGTTCGGACAAGGAGGCTTCTGCGAGCAGAATCCGACTTTTGCACGGTTCCATACCACCTGTGCGTACAGGTACTTGAAAGCGACAGCAGGCGGTTTACCGAATGGCGGTAAACAACCTTCAAGTTCTTGTCGTTAGAACGTCGTCATAACTGTAATGTACTGTACTGTACTCTATAATCCGCTTCCCCTTCTCGCCAAGCAGGAATCTCCAGCTGCCTCCCTCCTCAGAGTGCGAGTGATCGTACAGGGAGTCGGAGTCCATCGCAAGCATAAGCCCGAATCGGGATCATCTTCCCGCTGACATCTGCTCTAGAGCTCGTTGATAAGCGCCCCAACTGTTCCACGGACTTGCTGTACATCATCAGACTACTGTGCTGGTCCGTCCGTCCGTCTAGGAGCACAAGGCTGCTTGAGTGCAAAGGCTGAGCATGACTCGGTGCAAAACAGCGAAAGCTTGATATCCGCACAGGAGGGGATCTATGCCTCAACAGCCTGCATCTCCAAGCATCTTCAAGCTCAGGGAAGCCAAAGTTAGAGCAAATCAAAGCAGATGGTGGAACAATTCCGGTCCCAGACGCGAAACATTACGGGCAAAGAGTCGGCTTCTCCCGTAAGCGTCTCAGATCCCTGTGGCGCTTCCCCCTTCGCAGCTGAATCGCCCAGAATCACTGGAATGTTGAATACTGATCAAGTGCGTCCCGCTGGAATGGTACGACGCCGCGTCATTGACAGGGGGAGGTGGGATTGAGTTTTATTGTCTTGTTCATTCTTGCGTAACCAGGCTGGGCATCCTCTCGGGCAGGCGTCCACTGCTGCTGTACAGTACAGTATACACTATCAAGGCGCTCGACACGTCTACGGTCTCGGATCATGCCGCCCAGCTTCTGTTCACATTCCCACAGCTTGGCGTGCACGTGCATCTATCACCGTATTTGGGCAGGACAATCACCCGCGTTCGATGAGTCGTACGAGGGTTGCATTGCCCACCTGAGAGAGAATGCAGAATTTGTGTTTTAGGTTGCAGTTGTCTGATGATCAGGGCGGTGAGGGTGGTGGGAAAAGTGGAACCTCTTCTTCCTGCGCGCGTGCCCCGGAGCTCAGTTCTCTCTCTCTCTTCCTCCTCGTCCCTCCTTACCTCTCCTTACCTCTCCTTCCCCCTACCGTCCTTACGCCCTCCCCCTCCTGCACGCTGTTGTCAGGCACTACGTGCACCTCCCGCTCTCACTGTGCTGCGCGTACTCCTCTGGCCCGCTAAACGCCACCCCACCACCAGCACCAGGCCAGCAGCCCGCACCACCACCAACCACCTCCGCACCATCTCCGCACCCTCAACCTTCCAAAAGCCCTCAATCAGCGCACTCCTCCCCCAATCCCTCAGAACCTGCATAAGTCCTCCCTTCTAGCACCGCGCTGATTACTGCTCTCTCTCGTCCGGATACAACGACACGATCTCTCACCACTCTCATTTTCTTGCACGCTCTTTCCTTGGACTGACTCGACGTCGTCCTCCCTCTCTTTTACCTTGCGTGGTCTGCAGACGTCACCGTCCGACCGACCTGCCTCGGTCCAGATTGACCAACCAACCAACCGAATAACGTTGACATCGACCGTTTTTGATCAAGGATGCACTTCCTTCCGCTTACGCTTCTTGCGCTCGCACTGAGCGCAATGGCGTTACCCACACCGATGGCACATCACCGCTTGCTCTCTCGTCGGCATACGCACGCCCAGGTCCAAGCGCGCCAGGCCGTTGCCTCATCGCCGGAGGAGGAGGCCTTCAACGCCCCTCCGCAGCTGCCCGTCTCCCCCTCCCCTGGCCTCTCAGCCCCTCTCGCCCCCGTCCCCGTCCCCGTCCTCGTCGCCCCCCGCACCCGCTCCCACGTCGTCCCCCGCGCCTCGCCCCCCTCGCCCGTCTTCGCCGCCTACGCCGACGCCTGGCAGTCCACGCTCCCCACGCCCGCCCAGCTCGAGGGATACAACACGCTCATCCTCTCCTTCCTGCTCACCTCCACCGACCCAAACTCCATCACCGCTGCCGACCGCGCTGCCCAATGGGCCTCTCTCGCCTCCTCCGACCGGCAGGCTCAAAAGCAGGCCTATGCAGACGCGGGGATAACAGTCCTGGTCAGCGCGTTCGGGTCGACGAACACGCCCACCACGTCCGGTTCTGACCCTGCGACGCTGGGGCAGAAGATGGCCCAGTGGGTAGTGGAGAACGACCTGGACGGGATAGACATCGATTATGAGGATATGGGAGCTATGAATGCTGGGGACGGCAAGGCAGAGCAGTGGCTCGTCACGTTTACGCAGACGCTTAGGCAGACGCTGACGCAAGGGGAATATATCGTTACTCATGCGCCGGTGGCGCCGTGGTTTACGGGAGCACCGATATATGCGAGCGGGGCGTATTTGACGGTGGATAAGGAGGTGGGAGGGTTGATCGATTGGTATAATATCCAGGTGCGTGCATCCTCCCTCCCCTCCTCTCCTCCGCTCTGCTCTGCTCTCCTCCTCCTCTTCCCACTCCTCCGAGAGTGCAGCGCGCTAACCCGCGCCCAGTTCTACAACCAAAACCAAGACTACACAGACTGCGCCGGGCTCATCACGTCCTCCTCCTCCCACTGGCCCAACACGGCCCTCCTCCAACTAATAAACAGCGCCCATATCCCTCAGCAAAAGCTCATCATCGGGAAACCGGGCGTGAGCTCGGATGCGTCGTCGGGGTATATGGCGCCGGAGACGCTGGCGCAGTGTGTGCAGCAGGGGAAGGGGGAGGGGTGGGCGGGAGGGGTGATGGTTTGGCAGTTCCCGCATGCGGATAGGTGCGTTTCGTTCTTTTTGTTTCTCTCTCTCCCCCCTCTCTCTTTCTCTCTGCGCTTTCTATCTTTCTATCTTCCTTCCTTCCTTTCTTCCATCATACTATCATGTGCTGCGGGACATATGCTGATGGGAGACAGTCAATGGATAACGACCGTCCGATCACAAAGCTGGCCAGTGAGCGGTTCCAGCGGGAGTGGGAGCGGGTCGGGCAGCGGCGGGGGGAGCAGCTCCAGCTCCAGCTCAACCACCTCCTCCCCAACCAGCACCACCACCACCTCCTCTCCCTCCGCATCCCCGACCTCCGGCTCAGGCTCAGGCTCCAGCTCAGGCTCGGGCTCCTCCGGCGGATCCTGCAGCAACCCCAAACCCTGGGACGCATCCTCCATCTACACCGCCGGCAACTCCGTCTCCTATAACGGCAAAACCTACACGGCCAAATGGTGGACGGAGGGTGAGGAGCCGGACTTGAGTGGCGAGTGGGGGGTTTGGAGGGTTGGGTGTTGAGCTGCCGGGGCGCGCTCTCTCGCTCTGTCTGCAACGGCCCCGCCTTTGGCTCTGCGGCTTTACATTCCGTCTCTCGCTCTCTGCAGCGTTCGTCCCTCACTCCCACTGCAAATCTCACCCCCCCCACCTTCGGTCTCCACCTCGCTCGCTACGCTCGACGCATAGGAGGGCGCACCGCGCACTGCAGCACGATGCATCTTTTCAATCTCAAACGTTTTCGGTCTATTCGGTTTTCTTGGTCTCGGTCTCGGTCTCGGTCTCGGTCTCGGTCTTGGTCTGGTACGGGGGGACACCGGCTGTCTCCTTTTCGGTAATGACAAGCACACGCAATCTCTCAATTTCCATATCTCAATCTCTCAACGACATGCAACACATCGCAAACATATAACAACAAACAACACATCTGCAACATCTCACATCTCCCTTGCTTTCTATCTTTTCACTCCCTTTTCTCGCTTGTTCTGGTGGTTGGGGTGGAGAGGACCTGGATCGTTCCCTTCCCCTCTCCTCTCTCGTGGTGGCTTCTCGCAGGGCGTGAAGTCTTTAGGTCTTTTGTGGAAAGGTGTGACATACGGGTTGTGCATGCCTCTTTTCTTCTTGCTTGTCTTCTCTTCTCTGGTGGTTTGGAATCGCGGGCCGGATTAGGAGGGTAGCGTTACCATGTAGTTTGCTGATGTTTGGAGGTGATACTGTGTATTGCCTGGAGGGTGTAATGGATATGGCATTGATTGCACAAATCTTTCCTGTACATTTGAATGCTGGGCTTCGGACGATGTGATCTCAGCCCGAGGATTGGGTTCATGACCTCGAGATTGAGAAGAAGAATTGGAAGAAAAAGAGGTTGAAGAAGTAGAAGCGGAACAAGAAGAGCACACCGGACTTTTTGCGGCACGCGCTTCGGAGTTGGTTCCGTACGGATCAGCAGCACTTGACTTTTTGCAGGTCCCTATCCTTCCCTCTTTGCCTAATACTGACCTGCTCGTCCTAAACTTCGAGCACTCTTACAATAATGGCGGTCCCAGGCCCCTCAACTCCGCCCGTCCCTCCATCGGGCTCAACGCCCGGCGCCGCAGCAGCAGCAGCACAAGCAGCACAAGCAGCAGCCTCCGAAACCTCCACAGGAATCCGCAACATCCTCCGGTACACGGGCATCCCCCCCTCCCTCCTCCGCCTGCCCAAGCCCCGGCTCCCCTCGCGCAACTGGCTCATCTTCCTCAGCATCACCGGTCCGCTCACCGCGCTCTACGTGTATGATCGGCGGGAATGTAGGAGGATCAGGAGGGAGGCGTGTGAGAAGGTTGCGTGGCGCGCGGAGATGCCGTTGGACCCGCAGGAGAAGGTGAGGCGGGTGAGGGTGCTTGCTGCGAAACAGCCGGGGGATGATGAGAGTGCGAAGGGGATGATGTATTTCCGGAAATGGGTCAAGGTGTGTTTACTCCCTCCCTAGTCCAAACCTGTTGTGAGCGAAGCTGAGGGTGGGAACAGCCGATCCTGGTCGCCGCTGCGGTAGACTACGACATGATCGTCGGCCAGCACCATGGCTCCATCACGTCCATGCTCGAAAAAGAGATCAAGCACAAACGACTCATCGCCGCCGGTCTCCTCCCGCCCGACGAGGGCCCAACGCCCGCAGAGAGCGCACAAGCAAGGGAAGAACGGGAGATGCAGGGCGGGATCGTCATTGTGGGACGGGCGACGTTTAAGGAGTTCATGGAGGGGCTCAGGAGGGGGTATGGACGGAGTGTGGGGTTGGGCAGGGGCGGGAGGGAGAGGGCGGCGGAGGACGAGGAGGATGAGCGGCTGTCGAAGGAGTTGGAGGGGGATGGGGTTTTCGATCTGCCTGAGCTGGCGGATCCGTCTGCTTCTGCTCTCTCCTCCTCAGACGCACCGCCAGAACCATCAGAACCATCAGCAGCACCAGCACCATCAGCGCCAGCATCGCAACAACAACAATTCCGCAACCCCTTCCTCCCGCCGGCCAACTTCGAGCTCCACCCCAACGCGCGTTTCCAGTCCCCCATCCACCAAGCATCGACAAACCAACCCGTCCTCCCGCCCGAAACGACCATCCCACCGCAACCCCCCCTCCTCCTCCTCCCCTTCCGGAACCTCGTCGGTCTCTCCCTCATCCCTCGACAAATCTGGGGCTTCTTCAACCGGCGGTACTACGCCCAATCCGGCGCTGAACACGCTCTGATCCTGATAGAGGGCGCTACGAGGCCTTTTGACCCCCTCACAGATTTATCATTCGGGGAAGAGACCGAATATTTCTGGCCTGAAAAGTTCGACAAAGTGGACAAAGAGATCGAGAAGCGCCGAGCGGAGTACTACAAAGACCTGGCCAAGCGCCTGAAAGCCGCCCGGGAGCTGGCGAGTGGAACGAGGGCGCCGACGAAGGACGAAGAGCGGTACCCGCCGAAGACGGAACAGGAGCTGAGGATGGAGAGGTTCGAGAGGGAGAAGAGGTGGAGGAGGGAGCTGGATGGGTGGGGGATCGTGAAGCGCTCGAGTCCGCCGGCGTGGGAGGAGGGGTGGAGGGGGAGGTTGAGGGTGTATGATAAGGAGGGCGAGAAGGGGGCCATATAGTACCTAGAGGACCTTGTAGGTGATGTCGTGTTGAGATGTTAGGACGATGTTCAGTCCTCATTGGATATAATGATACGACGATCTAATCACCTTCACCATTCCATACGCATCAGCGGAGCCAAAATTTCCGGACATCGAGTGGTCTGTCCCTGACCGTCTCCTCACCCTCGTTGCAGAGCATAACCAAGGCTACAATTAACCCCTGCCCACAATTCCATATCTTCCGGCCCAAGCCTTGCTAATTGAGCGCCATGTCCCGCCCACAACCAGAAGTGATCATGTCGGTACGCCCGCCCCTCCCTCACCCTCATCCCTCATCCCTCATCTCTCATCCTCATCCCAATCCTCGCCTCCTCCATCCCTCCCTCCCCGACCTCCCCCAAACTGACGCAGTTGAGAGCAGTTCCAAGACGGCGGCTTCTACAGCCAACAAGCGCTCCTCAGCGCTCTCCAGGTCGTGGGGAAAGAGCATGCGGAATGGAAGGCTTCGCGGCCGAAGCCTGGGGTGGGGGGGTGGGAGGGGAAGTTGAGTAAGGAGGATGTTGAGTTGGTGGTGGGTGTCCTTTCCTCACGTGGTTCTTGTCTCCTTCTTTCTTCCCTTGCTTTGCCTTGCCTTCCGGTCGCGCTGCTCTTGCCCGGGCTACTCGTGCCGGGTCTGCTCGTGCCAGGTCTGCTCGCCCCTTGCTCGCGGGGCAGCAGTGAATAACCGGAGGGGAGGGGCGCATGGAGTTGAGTTGGATAGCGCGAATAGAATGCTGATCAAACGAACAGATGCTCGAACTAGACTACACGAAGCCCCAAGCTGAAAAAGCGCTCAGGGAGCATAACGGCAGCGTCGAGGAAGTCTTCAAGGACTACTGCAAGCCTGCGAAGTTGAAGGAGCCGCATCGCTACTGATTCTTTTTGAGTCACGAAGGGATGGTGGGATTGGGATGGAGTGCGGGCAGCCGTACTGAGTGGGAAGGGAGGGGTTCATGGGACATGGGACGTATGGGATGCGGACGGGGAGAGGGTGGGAGGGGCGCTGAGAGGACATGGGCGTGGGGGAGATGGCAGATGTGGGCAATTACTGTATTTCTATCATTACGGGTATCTACGGGGTATAGATCTCTTCCACCTTCTCCTGCATGCCCACACGACCTAGAACCTGCAAAAAACGGTGAGCGTCTCATTCCACAAACACGCCAGTGCAAAAACAAAACAAAACGTCAAGCAGCAAAGAACAACGAAAATCGACCCTCAGCCTCGCCTTCCGTATCCCCATCCGCACCACTAAAACCAGCCCGCCAACCACCCTCAGTCCACCCAAGGCGAGCCTCGGCGCGAACCGGGGGCAGTGACGAAGCTGGGAGAAGATCGTACGTTTGCCTCTGCCCTCCATCCCGTGCTCTCTCTGAGAGAGGGGGAGGGGGGAGGAGGGTGCGTAGCGGGTTACCAGAGTTCACATCAGAGGGTCGCCGCGAACGAACAGAAAACAAATGGATTGGCGTTGGAAGGGAGACGGGTACTCACAGGACTCTTATAAGCAGGGAGTGGAGAGTGAGAAAAGAGGAAGCTGAGGATAAGGGAGTGTACGCTTCCACCAGGTGATCCGGCTTCCTCGCCTCTACAACCCCTTTCAGGGGAGAAGCTCAGCAAAGGATTGTTTTTGTAGAGCGTCAGTTAGTTAATCTTGGCGTTCTGTCTGGACCAGGAATACGCTGTATAAGCGGTGTGCAGCAGAGTGTGTTGCACAGAACGAGCAGTGTACTGGCAATTTGGAACGCCGTGGGTTGAGAGAAAGGTGCGTTGGGCGGGGGGAGGAATATATGCGCAAGGCAGGGTGTGGTTTAGGGCCGGTTTGGGGAGTGGGTGGCGATGCACTCGAGGCCCTGCTCATTTTGGAAACAGGCAACAGTCAATCTCCGGACGACGCCGACACCAGCTGCTCATCGTCGACGGAGGTTTGGTAGACAGGCGGCAGGCTAGACAACATGGCGAGCTCATCGGCGCCCCATTCCTCCTTCGCCACCATCCTACGAAGATCAAAATTCGCCTCCTACGACCCTACCATCGGCCAAGTCTACACGGCGACGACCGCCCAGCGGGCGCGAGGCAACTTCGGGTTCAAGCGACAATTCCCGACCCAAACGTCCAAAGCGAAAAAGTACCGCTATGTGACCGTGTCCGCCGCGGAGACGCCGTGGAACGTGATGTTCTGGGAGAGCGGCGAGCGGAGCGCGCGGTGGATGAAGATTATGGACACTGTCCAGCCGCCGCTTATGCGGCCTCTGTCGTTTGCGAATAGCGCTAGGGCGGGGTGGGATGCGTGGCTCGAGGGAACAAGGCCGAACGACAAGAATACGTGGTATGACGAGAGCGAGTTTACGCGGCTGTTGGAGAGGGACGGAGGGGCGCGGTCGCTCGAGCCGACGCATAAGCCTAGCATTAACTGGAGGAGGATCGACAAGAAGGCGTTTGCGAAATACGTCGAGACGCTCCGCGGGGTCAGGGAGGAGTTCAAGGACTGGATCATGCTCCAGCGGCGGAAGTCTGAGCTCGAGATGGAGGCGTACGAGCGGGACGCGGCCGCGTCGGGCAAGCCGAACCAGAACTGGAAGAAGAAGGCGCAGGAAGCGGCGAAGATGTACGGCGAGGGCGCGCACGTCGACGTGTTCATGCTCATGCAGCAGCCGGGGGCGGACGCGCTCATATTCGAGTTCCTGCGCGATCGGGTGTCCCGCGACTGGCGCGAGCAACTTATCCCCGCCCCGCACCCCACGGCGGGCTTCTCCTACCCCAGGCCATCGAGGCTCCAGAGCTTCCTTAACACCAAGCCGGTCGAAGGCGTCGTCGTCGGCGGGAACGACTACCTCGAAAACGGCCACCAGAGAAAGAACACGCAGAAACAGTTCCTCGTCGACGTGGGCGGACACGTCGCTCGTACGGACAGCGACCCGTCCGGGAGCGCTGCTCACCGGTCCGACGCCGGCGGCGGCGCCGCGGGCAAGATTGGCCAGAGGCTCGCAGACGACGAGGATGGCAATAAGGGCCTGTTCAGGATCTGGAAGGGCACGCTCATCCGCCCGCCACGCACGGCGGGCAAGCTGGGCAGCGACCCGCCGTACGACGACGTCACCGCCGCGCGGGTCAACCTCGACGTGGCGGAAGTGACGGGGAGCGAGCTGCTGCGGGAGAACCCGCACCGACCAGGCTCAGGAGCATACATCGCCCAGCCGCCCCGGGTCGCCAAACCCCAGCAAACAGTCCTCAGCCCCACATCCGGCGTGGGGAAGTTGATGAGCGCCTCGTCGGCAAACGCGGCGAATTCGGCAGTGCAGGGGGGGTTGATGCAGACACTTGCAGACTTGCTGGACACTTCAACCAAGCAACAGCCAAAATGAGTGAGGGCGAGTGAGCGGGTGCGGAGGGACTGGACGGCGGGTGCGCTGGTTCGGGGTTTGGTTTTCCATCCCATAATATTTTGGCTGCGCGTGCCATCACTTGTAGACAGGCCTGCCTAATGCAAGCGGTACGGCTATCATGAGTGATAGCTCTGCCAACTCTATCTGTGTGCTTCCCAAATGCTGCTGCTGCCCTGATAGCTTCTAAAAGCCCAGAGGACCTCGCATCGCTTGTTTGTCCGAAAGGCAGTATTCCAGTGCCCTCTGAGATTCTGCTGTATACTCTACTCTCCAATCGGGTAGGTTAAGCCCATATCTCACGAGTTGTTCCATATTACTGTACGGTCAGATCTCCAGACTAGGCATCACCAATGGGTGTACAGTCTCTTATGCTGGTTATTCGGGACGTCACAGCACCATACTAGTATCACTCCTCCTGCTCGTTCCTATTGCATACTCTGTTCCTCTGTACATGTCTGCGATGTCGCGCTCGATACGCTACAGTAACACCGAACCAAATCCGCGTGTGCATCAAACGAGATTCTTCAACCGTTCCTTGATATCCGCCATACGAGGCGTGAAACGAGCAGAGAACGGGAACGGCTCAATACTCGCCCCCTTATCCGATATGTCCGGCGTGGGCAGATTCACCACAGACCCGTCTTCGGCAATCTCCGGGCCGATGTCGAACGCCCAGATCAGGTAAGCGATCGTGATCCACAGAGTGTTGATCGCTAGGTCCTTGCCAACGCAGATCCGACGACCGTGGCCGAAACAGAGGTAGTCGTCCTTCGTGTCTCGCAGCGGTTGTTTCACGTTGCCCTGCTCGTCGATGAACCGCGAAGGATCGAAGCGTTCTCCGTCTGGGTAGAGTTCCGGGTTGCGGGTGATCGCGCTGCGGCCTTATTCAGCGTGGGCTCATACCACAGGTAAACTCGACGCACAAGATGTTGGCCATGACTATAGCACCCTTAGGAATAGTATATTCGCCATATTCGAAGGTCTGACAAAAGTCAGCTAGGTTGACCTTCGTTCAGAGAGGCACTCACTTCCGACGCAGCATGGGCCACGCTCAGCGGTGCCGGTGGTCTCCAACGCAGAACCTCCGTGACCAGCGCCTCCAACTGCGGAAGTCTCGGCCGATCCGCAAAGTCGGGCGGTCTATCTCCCACGACGGCGAACAGCTCCTTGCGCACTTTCACTAGTGAGGTTGGATATAGGATGGCAGCATCGATGAACCATAGCAACGCGCATGCAGTCTGTACAGATCTTGAGCTTCGTCACGGACACAGAGGCGTGACCTTACGTATCTTGTGCTGCAAAGCTGACAAATCGGGTCAGTATTGGGAAGTGATCGACAGATGGCCCATGTGGTCGTACAAAAGTGTTCCGATGCCCCAAGCTCCCGTATGAGGGTCCAAGTCCAGTCTTTTACCGATTTCCTTGAACCTTCCCGCGACAGAAGGCATGCCCGTAACCTGCTCTACCGTCAATGCCGATGACTACAAGCGGAGTAGTGCCTGCATACCTGCGGGGTGTCGTATGCATGTCGGAAGTGCGAGAACAGCTCTTCATACCAGAGGTCTGCACGACTAATCAAGTCATCAGGCAATAGTCGGTGGGTGTGCCGTGATGATGTCGTACCTTCTCAGCATGTTGACATTGGCAATGATGGGCTTGAAAGCAGGAAAGACGTCGACAAAAGCGCCTCCAGGCAGCATAGCCGCCGTCATCTCGATCGCCATCTTCTCAACCCGCGCGGACGGATCTGGTCCGCCAAAGTGAATGGCTTCGCGTCCGAAAAGAACTCGCCACGCAATTGACGATGTGACGCGGTGGACGTGCTGTGATACGGGTAGTTCTGGACAGTCAAGCAATCCTTGGACCAGCTGCGCCGCTTCTTGATTGAGGACCGGGATATATGCTTCGACCGCACGGGCATTCAGGCTGCAGACGCTCTCAGCGGGATGAGAGCAGACTGTCAAAACTTACATACCATTCGTGAGCGGCACGGCGTGAGAGTCTCCATCTACGCAGTTTCAGCGTTGCACCTTAGCTAGCGTACATATGCTGACCTCTCCCCTCTCGGTAGGAAAGACCATTCCATATTGCGGCAGAGGAATTCTCCCGCTTTGATAAGCGCTGGTCTGTCTGAAGTCTTGGCAGAAAGGCGATCCAGCACATCTGCTGCCTCCTTTGCAGTATTGAGCACGACGACCGTTTGGCCCATGATCTTATACGACAAGATACCGCCTATATATCAAGTCAACGCTTGAGGAATGCAGTCTTCAGCGACATACCATATTGATCGGCCCATTCAGACAACTTCACGAAGAGTAGCGTCCTCGGGGTGTCAAACAGACTGCCGAAGACAGATATCCCTTTAGGTCCAGGGGGCAGTTTCTCTTGACCGCGTTTCGTGAGTAGTGCCAAGACAGCCATCAATATCGACGCAGCGCAGGATATCCACAGGATATGATCCATGTTGGCCAACACGAATACTATCAAGCATCACCATTGTTGCGGGCCCTATAAATACTTGCGGCCGCTTACGCTCCCTCCCGGAAGCTCCGGAAGCTCCCTCCGGTTCGCACTTTCCAACGGTGGAGGTTGATGATGCAGCGCATGACTTCTTGGAGCAGATAGTGCGGCCAGGAAAGTAAAGACCAGAGCTGTGGTAGAGAAGGCTGTATGGGGCAGAGATGTCTATTGCTTCCGGGGGTAGTATGAATCAGTTCTTGAGGGTCCGATGTACCGCGGAACATCAACAAAGCGGGTTGGCATCAGAAGCAGGGGAGTGGGAGAGATGGATAATATCCAGTCGAAGTCTGGGTTAGAGCGGCAGTCCGGTGCCCGGCCCCGAGATCCACCCCGAAGTCCATGATTCGTTAGTTTCACCAACCGTACTGAATCACCCGTATGTCAGAAGTAGTATATCGTGTTTTGGTATAATACGTGCTATGATACAATTTGTCCTATGAATGTTGAATGGAAATGAAGTGTAAGAGTACTAGGTACCGAGAAAAATGTCGAGGAACGGACCGCCGCAATTAAGAAAGAGAAGGAGGCGGGGTGAGGATGGCTGCTCGTGCGCGGTAAGATGATGTGACAGGAAAGGCCACTACTGCAGTAGAATAGCCTCTGGCGACCAACCCTTCTCCTCGATGACTCGCCAAATGTGGTCGCACGATGTGAGATCAAGGCCATCGGATGATCGTAAAGTCAACTGACGCAGATTTCGAACCGCGAGCTGACGCATGAATGCGGCATCCGCAGGGGAATCGGTGATGTCCAGGGAAAGCTGCGTCAATAATGGGAGCTCGATGCCCGATGGGGTGGTTGAAAGGATGGTGTGCGCCGCTGGGAGCTGTATATCGTGTTCAAGCGCCGGCAGGTCGAGCTCGGTAAGTCCCGGTAGAGCTTGTAGGAAAGGTATGAGTTGTGAGACGGGTGGTCTTCGGCCCAGCTGGATCGTCAGGCTTCGCAAGGATGGCAATGGCTTGGGCATCATCAGGTCGACGTTGCTCTGCAGACAAAGCCGCTCGAGGCTACCCGCACCTGCCAGAAGTCGGATAAGGATAAGGTCGAATCTGGGGCTCGTCTTCATCCCTGTCTTCCAGTCGATCGTCCGTAGTCGTGGACAATGCGCCCCATCCAGCCCGTCGGCGAGCCGGTCAAGCGTCGCGGCTGTCCAAACTTGGTCACGCAAGTCGAGGTCGAGTGTCGCCCATAGGTGTTGTCGCGAGAGAGCGAGGTCAAGCAGCCTGTAGTCCGGTCCTGGGGAAGAGGACGAAGCGCCGACGCTGTCTTCCAGCTCGTACGTCATGCGCAGGTGGAGCGAACTTGCTTTCGCGCGCTGAAAAGCGAGAGTGACGCTATTGACGAACCCTTCGGTGTAGGATGCGCGGATAGGGAGGGTGATGTCTGCCCACAGAGGAGGGCAGCCGAGCGCGCATGTCCGCCAGTAGAAGCAGACTTGCGAGAGAGGGAGGCGGGAGGCGGAGTCGGACTGTATGACGTGGTAGAAGATGCGTTGAAGGACTTCGGGCGGGAACTGCTGAACTCGAAGCGGCGGGTGGTTCTGTTCGGCGAAGGTTTCTGCTGCGGGAAGTGGAGGTTCCGAGGGAAGGCTATTCGCCAAATGTAATAGCTGGAGCTGCTTCTCCTTCAGCTGCGCGGATAGCGCGTCCATTTGTCGACGTAAGTCATCGATCTCGGCTTGCAGGATCGACCGCTCGAACTGACGCGTTCCTTCTGCTAACGCCATCTCCGTTGCTTGTGACGGTTGCGCTTCAGGTTCGAGTTCAGGTTCAGGTTCGAGCATAGCAGTGGGCGTGGGAGCCTTCGCCCGAGCTCTTATAGGTAGGAAAGCGAGAGCAGTGCGCATGCGCGCAGGCAGGCTTGCAGCCCGTGTGCGAGGCATGGCCCGTGGGGGTAGTGTGGGTCCGTGTCCCCGTTCAACACGCGTTGACTCCATGCAGGAGCGTGAGAATGTATGCGAGTCTGTGTCCAGCCACAACCGCGGTGGTCTACTGTTCTGTTGACGCAAGACAGCCGCAGGCAGGCAGGCAGAGAAGAGGAAGAGCAGCGAAAATTCGAAAGGTCGCGGGCTCGGAGCTGGTGAGATTTATACCGCAGCTGAGGCCCACCTGTACGCGCGGGCCCCGTGGTCCGAGTCGTGGTTTCGCGTGCCGGAACCGGAGAGAGAGAGAGAGACAGCGGGGCAAGAGCGGGCTTTAGCAGGCCACCATCAGCACCATCACATCCCGCGCGCGCCCTGGCAGAAAAGAAGTCAGACGTCTGAAGCCGGAAGATTAGAGATCGGGCGGCAACGTTCTTGTTGATCAGCGTGTGCACGAAGGAAGGAAGGAAGGGGCAAGGGGTAGCGGCAAGGCAGGGGCGTGCTCGCAACGAGTTCCCGTTCTGACCAGCCTGGGGAACCGGAACCGGTATCACATGCCCGTCAATTTGGAAGTTTACGCATGCTACTTTTTCGCAATATAAATTATAGGCAAATACACGCAAATACACGCAAAAACTACGAGCGCTCAGTGACCTCAGCATACGTATGCCATAGGCTAGTAGGGGTCGGATAAGCTGGGCAGCGCGTCGGGCCGAGGGGCGGAAGATACACCGCTGCGGCCATATGCGGCGTTAGACCTCTTCCACCATCACCGTGGAAAGGATGAAAGACGATTGATGTCATTCGTCCATGTCAGCCGTGGTCGACAAAGGAATCCGGATTTGACAGCTTATTTGCCAGTCTGTTCGCATGAGAAACGGTAATGCGAAATGCTGCCTCAGCACATCACAGCAGCTGCAGGCCGAAAAAACAGAGTTGCCGACCCCTCGGGCCAGGGCATGTGAAGATCAACCCTCCTACAACAACTTCCACGTACTTCCGCTTCTGTTGCCAGCGAAGGACAGCAAGCGGCCGGTCTGGTTGGATTTGCTGATGGTGGCCGAGTCCATGGGTAAGGTACTGTATATCAACACGTTTTCGTCGTGCCATCTTTTGCTGTGCATTGCTGCCCTCTCTTCTGTGCTGCAAAGATAGGCAGAACTCGGCCGAGACTCACCTCCAACGAGTCGCGCACTCAATTCTCCCCAGGATCAATCGTAGCCTTATATACCCTCTCGCGCAAATTCTAGCCCAGCCTCATGTTAACACGCCCCCACCGCACGCAAGCAAGCAAGCAAGATTCGCTGTCCGCATAAACTGATCATTCCGTAAGCCCTAGGAGCAGAAGTGCGTACGTTCGGGTATCATCAAGCGTCGTCGTCTCAGGTAACAAGGAGAAACTTGGAAGTAGAAGGGAGAAGAAGAAGGACAAGTCAAATTGTAAAAATGGGAAGTATAGTTGCCGGAAGAAATGTTGCTGTAGGGGACCGTCCGTAGGTGCAGGAACCGCTGCGCCGCTGTTGCCTCAACCTCGCCCTCGCTCTTGTCCGTGTTTGATTGCTGATCGCCGATGTATCCTCTCCCGCCGAAGTCTATGCGTTCGAATATGGTACGAGTTGAAGAGGGCGGGATGAGAACACGAAAGGCGGCAGTCGAAAAGGCGAGCAGGCTCGAGGATCGTTGGATGCAGCGGCTCCTTTATCCGAGTTTCAGGCCAAGGTCGAGAAAGTCCGTGCATAAGCAGATTGAGTGCGCATTAGGGAAATGCATGCAGAGGACGAGGACAAGAAGAGCGCGTCGAGTCGAAAGACAAGCACGCAAACGAAAACGGAAAACAGAATGTGAAGATGAAGTAATGGACAGATTGTTGCAAGAGGGCCGGTGAGGAGCCAAATTGAGGTGGTTGGATGCGTTTGAGGAGGTTGGGGGACGCGGGTGCGGAGGATGCACAATATAGATACGGTGTGAAGGGGTCATTATTGGAGCTCGGCCGGTTCTGCGCCTGAGCTTTGGGCTTGAGAGGAGAGGAGGGGTCATCGCTTGTAAGAGAGAAGAGGCGGAGGTTCATGTCTTGAATTTCTTTGTGGTTCCATATCATCAACTTCGCCAGCCCGGCTGGCGCTTGCTTGCTCCCTGAGGTGAAGAGGGCGTTATGCCATCACCTCCACCGCCTGGCGCACGACCCCAACGCCCAACACGTCCATCTCGACCTTCTCCGGCGGGGGGACGCTACCCTTAACAACAGCATCGTCCATCATCCCCACCCCAAGCACCACATCCCGTTCCAACACAGCCGGGATGGTCGGCTTAGCCGAGACAGTATACATGAGCTTGTTCGTCCATATATGTCTGAACTGGGCTACCAGGAGCGGGGCGACGCCGAAGGCGAGGCCGCAGGGGATGGCGAGGAAGTCGAGCATGCACCAGGGGAGGTGTCTGCGTGTGGTCTGGTGAGGCCGGATGCCGAGGTAGCGAGGAGGGAAGTTGAGCGCTGCTTCGTCTGCTGATGAGGCTGTGCCGGCGAGCTTCTCCTCAGTGTCGGCAGAGTCGAGGTCGCCGGGGATGGAGTAGGATGCGGAGGCGCGCGCGGAGGCGTCCCATCGTACGCCGGCGGCTTCCCGGTGGTAGAGGTCGTGCATGAGGACCATTACGACCGAGAAGCCGAACCCAGCGGCGGAGAGGACTTTGCACAGCTTGAGCGAGGCGGCTACGAGGTCGGGCATGACCCAGACGACACTTGCGCCCGCCGAAAGGGGTGCGCTGCCGAGCAGCCAGCCCCAGGCTGAGGCGGCTGCTGCTACTGCTGGCGGAGGCGTGCCGGCGTAGGGTGTGCGAAGCATGGACCATGTAAGCGTCGGCGCGCGCATGAAGTTCATGAGTGCGAACGAGCCGTTCGAGTAGACCACGGATGGGTAGAGGTTCATGAGCGTGACCATGAGGAAGAAATGGGCGATCATGAGATGGGCTTCGTACAGACGGGACATGAGGACAATCATTGGCCAGAGACGGGTCGGGGCGGTCTTCCATGCCGAGGGCGGGGAGAGCGGGATCATGTTCTGCGGCTTGAGCAATGGGGAAGGCGCGAGGAGAGAGGAGGCGTTGAACAGGCTTCCGTCTGCGCCGGCGGCGAGCAGGGTCACTTCTTCTCCGACGAGCGTGGTGGCGGGCGAGACGGTGCCGGTGAGCGGGAACTCGCTCTCGCTGTCGTTCTCCATAATGCTTGGGCTGGACGGCGGCTGGCTTCCATCATCACCGACGGCAGTAGCGGCAGGCGAAGGCAAGAAGGGCGAAGGCGAGACCGAGCGCGAAGTATCGAGCGTTAGAAGATGCAAGTTCCCGCGGTCCTTCGACGGGCCAAAGTCCTGGCACAAGAACCGGTTCCACGCATAACCCGTATCGAGCGAGCCCCACATATGCCTGATCGCCTGCGTCCACCGGGCACCGGCATCATTCACGATCCTGTTGATCGGCCGAGCTGCGGGGGCACCAACGACGTTGCACTGCGATGCGGGCGAGTAGATCGTCTCGACCTTGAGCTGTTTGTCATACCCCCAATTAGTATGCATATACTTACGGAAATGGAAGGAAAAGAGAAGAGAACGTACGTGGCCACAGGTGTCGAACATGCATTTAGCATACATGTGCATATCTTCGCCGATCGCCTCGGGGCCGGCGTCCCAGAACCCGACGTAGACGGCCAGGCCCATCGAGACCGAGTATGCCGAGGTGGGGATCTTGACCGTCGAGCTTGGGTAGAGTCCTCCAATACCGCTATATGCGCGTCAGAATTGCTTCTTTTCCATATTAGGAAGGAAGAACGTACGCAGCAGCCCACATAATATCCGTCACCCGGGTGAATACGGGCACATCGTCCTGGTTCCTGTCGAACAAGATCGGCGGGGCAAACATGAGCCTGTCCCTATCGTCCGGCGGCGCGAGCGCGAACTTGACCGCGATGCTGAGGAAGAAATCGGCAGCGAAGCACGTATCCGAGTCCATAACCGTGATGACCTGGCGCGCCAGACGCTGCGGGTTGTCCATCTCCCTCGCGGCCATGAACCGCGCAGCCCAAGCGACGTTCGAGCTCTTTCCTGCTGATTCACCGGGGATCGTGCCTGGGTGCAGGCAGTACGCGATATCGAGGAAACAGCGACTGTACTCGTCTGCAAGCAGAACGGCCTTCTCGCTGCTGCCAGATTCGCGCTCCTCCATTGCGAGGCAGACCTTGTACATCCTGCTCGCCAGGGGGTGGGAAGCGAGCACATCCAGGGTCTCGCGAAGCGTGCCGAGGGACTCCTTGTAGTTGGGCAGGATGATGATGTGCTCGATTGACAGAAGAGGGAGGATCCGGTCACTCGGCTGCGGAGGCGGGAAAGCACCGACTTGGGTTGGCGGGAGTCCGAGTCTTTGCTCAAGCTTGAGGCATTCGCTCCGGTAGTAGGCGACCCAGTCGGTGCGCGCGTGCTGTCGTACACCCCACCAGCTACATACACGCGTCAGTTATGCTCGTTGCCACAAGTACAGAAAAAGACGCACCATCGGATCATACCGTATGCCGAACGGAACTGGGATGTCATGAATGCCAGATGGGTGAGGAGGTACACCAGGGACAGCGTGACAGGTGCATAGTACGGGCCGAAGACGACGAGCAGCAAGATGAAGGCATGCGTGAGGATCGGGAGGCGCTGGAGGAACGCAACGAGGGTCAGCCCCGTGCCCAGCAAGCCCTTCCCACTTCCCTGGGTACGCGACGGGCGAGGCGAGCGTGGCCGGAAGGAGAGCGGGATGCGTGGGCTTGCGACTGAGGGGAGGAGGGAGGTCGTGCTGCTCGACGAGGGGTTGTGGGCGTGCGAGCTCGAATGCGCCGTGGGCAGGATCGAGGTTGGCACGGCGAGGAACTTGCGCACGAGCGCGAAGAGGTACGCTTTCCGCATGTTCGCAACAACAGGGGTACGGGAACTGCTCCTGAGGTTAAGGCGTCGTGTCTAGAGTGTTAAGGGGGAAGGGGTTGGTTGTGCCGCTGCGCTGATCAGAGCGGGGTCGTTAAGCGGTGCAAAAGGGGGAGGATGCGGTGAAGGGGACGGGAGGAGACGGCAGGCGGTGTCGATTGACTGGATTCTAAGGATGAGAGGCGCGGGTGTGCGTTCTCGTCGTCGTCGTCGTCTCTGCTAATGTCGTCGTCACAGGGCAAGGAGAGGGGGGCGGATGAGGGAGAAGGACAGAGGAGAGGACGATAGGATGTTGACCGCTGCTGGCTAGGGGGGCGTTGGGGGCGGAAGGGAGAAAATCGGGAAGTGTATGTGAGCCCGTGAAGAGAGGAGTGATCAAGAGCAGGGAAACGGAAGGAGCGAAGGGAGGCGATGGGACACCGGGCACGCGGGAAATCGAAAAAGAAGAAGCACACGCGGGGCCCTTTGCTCTGTTCCTCACTACTTTGCTACCCTGTTGCACCATGAACCGCGTCTCTTTCCCTCCCCCCCATCGCCTCCTCGCGCCCCCATTCCATCCCCGCGCAAAATGTCTCGTACACGCCCCAAGGGCTGGCACACAGCTCTCGCTTGCACATACGTCGTCCCTTACACGCTAGCTAGGCTCCAGCTCACACCCGCATACCCGAGCTAGGTAGGTGCCAGCTACCTGCTGAGTCGATTCAGATACCCGCAGCTATCGCAGCCGCCTCGCAGTCCCGCGCCCTTTTGCTCAAAGAAGCACGCAGCCCTGCGCATTGATCCCCCCGTTCTGACTTCCGTACGATCCAGGGTGCCGCGCCCTCGCCTTCCGGGGTCCACGACGCGCAAAAAAAAACGTGCTTCAGACCCTGGAGCCCTATGTTTGGCACGTCCTTCCCCGGGCCCTGATTGGTCAACACGACCGAGGGTCAGCGAGGGAATACAAACACCGACCAGGACCCCAGGAGCGAGGGTGGCTGCAGACCCCAGAACACCGGAGATGGGGTGAAGGGGTGCCCCACCGCCTTTGGGGTTTGGGTCCAGGTAGCGAGCCAATCGCGTGAGAGCGGCAGCTGTGGTATGCAGGGCTCGTTTCTGCCCCTGCCCGCCTCCCACTTCCGCCGCCCCTTTGTGCGAACTTGCGAAAACTTGTCGAATGCGTGCCATCGCTGGTGTCTGACGTATGGTACCTGTGATGTAGAGAGACAGTATTGGAGCCTCTCTTCACCCACACCTACCGTGACCTCGCCCATTCGACCGTAGCCACCGAAAGCTCAGTGCAGTCCAGACCCAGCCCAAAGGAGCCCAACACCGAGCCTGACCGGGCACCTGATGCCCGCGCAACCCGCGAAACCCGCAAAACCCGCAGTGAAACGCAAAACGCATGCAGGGCAATCGGGATCACAAACATGAAAAATCCAGTAGTACTATCACGCTTCCTTCCCCCCAGTTTTCGTAAATCAAATTAGCCTTTCCATGCAGAATTAGAAGTCGCGGGAAGTTCCGCCTTCTCCCGCTGGGAGCACGCGTTGACCATTTTCGGCCGGCGGGTTTCCGTTTATGGCCGGCATGTAACGAGGTCGCCCTGGGAGGGATGGAGGGGGTATGATAGGAGATAGGCGATATGCAGTCTCCTCGTCCCTCTTCCCCTCTCACCAACGGCTACTGTACAACTCAAATGCAACCTCTCGTCCCTGTTGTCCCTGGACAGTATCGATACCACAGCGGTCGGGTATGAGTCAGACAACCCTGCCTTCTTGCCTCATAAAAGCGTCTCAGGGCTCAGCGACCGTGAGCTAGCTAGGGAAACGCCAAGCCTTATCCGGCGCGATATCGCGATAATCCGCCATATTGCCGTTTACTTTTGTCTGTATCCCAGAAAGACATCGACATCCTTTTGAGCTCATGAGCGCTAACGCGCAAGTGGGATCCTACCTTGCGTTTACGGTGCGAGCGTGCAGCCTCGGGGGCTTCGAGACGAAGTGAAGATCCGTTCGTCGGACGACCGTGCTTGGAGCGAGAGCCGGACTGGAGAAGGGGAATCGTGCGAGAGAGAGCGACTTCGTCGATCAGGCACAGCGAACACGCACCATCCGTGATCATGTGATGCAGACCACAGTGATCCGAACAGCATGATCACCTGATCGTAGTAAATGATCATGTTGGAACGCGACAGTAACGACACTGGATGTTATTGTTGCTTCGGGACGATCGGAATGATATTGCGGATCGGACTGGCATACGACCAACAGCCGAACCGGTATGCAACCAACAGCTTGCTGAGTGAGCATATTGCGATCAACAGTTACAGCACCCGTTGATGCAGTGCAGCCCGGCGCCGGGTAGGATACTATGGATAGGTCGTCCTTTGAGTGGACGACGCGACGGGAGCGAGGGAGAAAGATATGCAGCCCCATCGTTCGTTCTGCACGTCGTACCACCCCGTCTACGACGTCCAGCAAGGAAGATGACTGTCCAACCCGCCAATCCGCTGACCCGTCCTTGCTTATGCCCTCCAGGGACCACCAGCAACGATTCATGACCAAACGCGACGCAGGGCCCACAACCGCGTCCTGACCTGTCTCGCCCCTCCGCCCTCTCCCTCCCATAGATCTCAGATCCAAGATTCCGCCACGCTAAAACCTTGTGGGAAGGGAGGCTATGTTGATGAAATGCATTCCAACCCCGCACGTCCTTGGGCGCGCTAGGCCGGAAGAGGTAACTGCGCTAACGGAAGCGGTAATTCCTCTCTGAGGTGTTTAGCGTTCTTAGTGGGTTCAATGATATGAGTGGGAGACGGAAGCTGTCCTGGCTGCCTGGACAGCTGGCAATAATATGCTGGACTTTTGGGAAAAGGGGCGTTCGTTGTTGATTGTCTGAAAAGACCCTGTGTCCGGGGTCCCTTGACACTATGAGCTGTTGAGGCGCTGTGGCACCGCGACAATAGGCAATTGCCGCGTAATGAGTTGTTGACATGACGTACGGGGTTCACTTGGATTTCGACATCGGGCGAGCTGTTTGTTAGACCGGGTGAGCGAGCTCGGACACCGAGGTCGGATGTGGTGCGCTCGACTTGGTGGTGATGGATGAGGGGAAGATAACGTCGGATGAAGATCGGATGAGGTGAGATCAGTTCATGGTGGAGGAGTGAGGTCATCCAGCTAGCGAAAGGAGCAGAGAGAGCGCTGCTGTTTGCCCGTTGAATGCCGGATGACATCTGCGGCGTCGAGCGGATAGAAATAGTGTTCGCTTCTTCAACTTTTGAAGTCACGACACGCATGTGAAGCCTTACGCAGCTGGCCATGAATATAGGATACAACACGCCATGCAAGAATACAACAAGCGAAAGGAGCGACCGCCGAAATAAACATACAGCCACCTCGTAGAAATGCCAAAACCCTCACATCTAGCAGTCTAAGAGCCGTACATATTGCACCACTCTGCGAAGGTCTCGAAGTCACTGACGAAATCCATCTGACAGAGAATGCAGTCGCCCTCGATTTTCTTCTGCATGCAAGTCGCAAACAAGCACTCTTTGAGGCCCGGTACGCCTAGTCGATCTGCTACGTCGCGTATGCAGCAGTGCGGCCGACGGGTTAGGACCAGATGAGCGCCCTGTTGATCCTGTCGGCGGCTTGAACCGCACCTCGGGCAGGCGGTTTGTCGAATCGTAGTGAGGTGAGGAAAGAGAGCGCCCAACACCTGCCTCCCGGCTTCCTTCTCTTCGTTCCGCTGCGGTTCGTGCAGGATGACGGTGTCCGCGAGAGACGATCCGGGAGCCACTGGTGAAAAGTCCGCTTCGGGGTTCCCGACGAACATGTGGAGCAGCACCAGTGTACGAAGAGAAGGGCAGGCGGCCAGTAATGTGATGGCATCGTACGAGAGTTCTTGCCACATAGGTCGATACTGCTGCGACGCCTTGAGACTTCCGATAACGAACACCTCTAGATTCGGCCAGGCCGCCACGATATCTTGCACGTCTTCATCTTGTAGGACGACCCAGGGTTCGGCGTTGAGTACGAAGGCTTTGAGGCCGGCGCAAGCTAGCAAGCCTCGAAAAGGACGAAAGCTCCACATGATGAGCCCAGGTGCGGCAAGCGGCGCTCGGTAGCACAATCCAAACCGTTCCAACCCTGGCCAGTTTTTGGCAATTACGGAGGCCGTGTCCTCGAAGACCCGCGCAGCATACGGAGCATCGTACATTTCGCTCGTATGCTCCGGTTTGAGATCAAGAGCGAACAAATTGGGGCAGCGTAGCCTGGCAAGAAAAGTGTTGAGTGCGTCGATCGACCGTGTTGATACCATGAGGTGCTCCAACCGCGGTAATGCCAGAGCGGTCGGAATGACCAAATTGTCAACGAGCAAGCATTCAAGAGAGAGGAGTCTTGTGAACTTGGGGAGAAGTGATAGATATGGTGAAATAATTCCACGAAATCGTAGCCGTAAGCTGCTCGGATTAAGGTTGGTCGTTGTGAGCGCCTCCACAAATTCATACGCCTCGCCACCATGGTCCAAGCGACCGTCGTCGACTTCGACACGAAGAAAATCCAACCGTGGCAATAACCGGAGCGCCTTGAATGTGGTTGGAAGTCGCCTCTGCATGAGGTGTCCTGTCGTGTCACCTACCGGCCAATCCACGAAATGGGCGCGATGGTAGACGCCGACGTATTCCAGTTGTGACAGCTCGGTAACGAATTGCACCGCGGTCTCCAACGCCTTATTCGTAAAGATGGTCAAAGCGACCCGCCGCAGCTTCGGAAAGCTCGACTGCAGAGATCGATTTCCAAGAAACCTCGATAATGAGTTGAGTGGATCGGTGTCTATCGCGTGTTGATCGACGCTCAGCGCTCGTATTCGCGCGCAGTAGAGGGCAGTTCGCGTCTGTGCATCCAACCGAAAAGAGCGCGCCTGGAGGGGGGTTGACTATGCAAGACACCGAGTTAGACAGACGAATATATGCGCAGTGGGCAGTGCACACCTGGAGTTTACGGTACACCAACGCGACCGCATCTTTCCCACCCAGCATATGGCGCTGCAGGTAATCCAGGTCCCGACATCGCGTCCAGACGACTTCCACAGCAAGGCAGAATAGATAACTGCAAGTCCTTGCTAGGGCGACAGCAGCGTGCAAGTCGCAATGTTGAAGGATGAGGCGGACTATATCGTCGATGCCCCATGCACGGTGCAAGGAGATGGATGGCTCGACGTCTGCAGTTAAACCAAGGTTGGATGCGCTTTACAGCTCGACGCCGGATGCCGCGTACCAGTCGGAGAGCGTGGCCCCCTTTGTAACCTGCGAACGATACTGTCTGACGCGCGTCTCAGCGTGGACGGCGCCGACGAAGGCATGGTCGTGTGGAACGTCCGGTAATGCCCCACATGGGGGTTTTATGCCAAGCGTATTGTTGAGCGCAGCGGGCGCGCAGTCTCGATTGGTCCCTCTCCGAGCGCGTCCGCATTGCCTCTCGATGTCACGGCACCTTAAGTCGATTGATCCACTATCGGTGAGAAGACCTCTACTTTCTTAGCCCGCTAAATTGCATCTGTCGTTGTACTTGAAAGGGACCCAACTTCTGCTGCATCATCACTAATGGAGCTCTCGGCCTCCGCCACCATCCCGGGGCAAAAGTGCGGTGCCACCCATCTTCGGCATCCAGATCATCCCCTGCCATCTCTTCGTATCACTGCTTCCTGGGCGAAGGAGGGTGAAGATCGACGAAGCTCTCTCTCCGCTTGTTGCTCGATAGCCAGTATTTCAACCATCACTCGCCTCGCCGTGCTCTACCTGTGCTCTGGGCTTGGGAAAGTCTCTGATGTTTCGATCTCATTCTGCTCGACTGCCGGCGCATGAACTTTCCTGCAATGATCGTTGATTCAGCTTGTTATTTCTGTCAGCAGCCATGACAGGTACCTGCCACGTCATCAGAAGCGGCGACTTCTCCTAGGGTGCGCATCAACATGAGGACCATCGAAGCTTGGATCAAGACGGGTGCTGGTCATGCGCATCGTCGTTTGCCATCACGAATAGCACTTATCAACTGCCGCCGCATGGCTGCGTCCATAAAGAAAGGCAGCTGTGGTTCCTCACTCGCCAGCTCCCAACAAACGGTACTGGCTCTCGAGTCAACTTCCAACAACCGTAAAGATGCTGCTCTCTTCTGCCCTGATTCTTGGCTGCTTCATTGCGTTGACTGTTTATCTGCTTTCTCTCCGAAAGCGGCAGGCCGTTACAGGACCATCCTTGCCACCCGGTCCCAAAGGTCTTCCTGTAATCGGCAACCTACTTCAGCTCCCTTCAGAGCTGCTGTTCTTGAAACTCACCGAGTGGTCGAAGCAATATGGTGCGTCTGCCGCATATGCTGGACACTGACATTCGCTCTAATGCTGTTGTAGGCCCGATATACTCATATGATCTTGCAGGACGACCGATCGTCGTCCTGAGCGGGGTGAAGGAAGCGTGCGATCTCTTGGACCGCATGTCGGCGAAGACCTCAGGAAGAGCTGGAATGATCAAAGTCAGCGAGTACCTAACGCATAACATGCTGTTTGGCTTCAATTCCCGTGGCGACTTGTGAGCGGTCATGTCGTACGTCCGTCGATCATCCTGACCGGTTGACAGCTGGCGGACCCGAAGACGTGCTGCTCATGAAACGTGACTTTGTCCGTTTCTTTCGTTCATTGGCGTATGATCTGATTCTTCACCCAGTCTGAACGTGCGCGCCGCGACGGACTTCTGCCCAATGCAAGAGGAAGAAGCTCGTGTACTACTAGAAGGTTTCCTGTTGCACCCAGAAATCGAGGTCGCTAAGCATATCCATCGCGAGGCGTCGTCGGTCGCTTGGCGAGCGCTCTTCGGCGGAGGATCAATCCCTCTCGATGGGCCCGATCCGACAACCCCGATCGAAGCCTTCTTCCATGAGATATGCGTTGCTTCTGTCCTTGGAGGCTCCATTGTGGACATATTTCCCTTTCTAAATCCCATCATCTCTCGGTCAAAATGGCTAAGGAGGTACGCGCTGTCTTTCCTCGCGCTATCTGCTTGCTTATACTTGGACAGGCAGAGTGACAAGCTCTACAACGATGCAACATCCTTCTTTGTTCGGTCATTTTGCGAACCAGAAGTATGCCGTTTCTCTTTTGGGATATGCCATTTTGCGGTGCTGAGCTAGTCAATAGGCGGATGAAATGCGCTCACTCAGTCGCAGACTGAAGGAGAGTGGTCACCGCATTGGCATGGAGGCACCATACGACTGTGGCTGGTTAGCAGCCAACTTATTGTATGTACCACATTACATCCCGGTACGACGGGCTGACGTCGCTCAGCATGGCCGCACAAGAGACGACGGCAACCGCTCTTCGATGGTTCTTCGTCGCCATGCTAACACACCCGGGAGCTGCAGAGGCCGCCAGAGCAGAGCTGGATGCTGTCGTTGGCAATCGCCCGCCAACCTTTGCAGACTGGCACAACCTACCGCAGATGGAAGCCCTCCTGAAGGAACTCCTTAGATGGCGTTCACCCACACCTCTGGGATTTCCCCATATGGCTACAGAGGTAGGCATAGCCTGGCCCGACTGGATTATGCAGTTGACAAGCGCAGGATATCATCTATAACGGTTACCTCATACCAAACGGTGCTATGATTATTTCAAATACTTGGTGAGCAACTCGTTGACCGCCCAGCCTTTTCAAAGCTGACGCTCCTTGAAGGGCAATCTGCCGTGATCAGAAGCTCTACGATCATCCTGAGCAATTTGACCCTACTCGCTTTCTCGACAAGAACGGTCGAATCAAGCAAGCGAAGCCTGATTCGCACGACGACTACCTCAGCTTCGGGCACGGTCGACGCGTGTGCATCGGCAAGTCGTTTGCTATCAACCATCTCTGGATAACGATTGCGCACCTCCTATGGGCATTCGAGATCAAGCCAGTTTTGGACAAGAACGGTGCTGAGATCATCCCCGATCCCTTGGCTTTCCTGGACTATGGCTCGACGACTTGGCCGAAGCCGTTCAATGCCAGATTGGTCCCCCGATCTCCGGACCTTGCCGAGCAGCTGCGTGCAAGCTTCCACGTCTGACTCCTGTGTTCAAGACGCGACCTTGTGTACCTGTAAGAGCTGGTGAGAAGCCAGACCGGCCGTAAGGCCGTCTTTGGATATTGCTAGGCATTTTGGATAATTTCATACTCGTTCGTGTGGTGACCGCGCTGTGAGATCATATAGCAATGCAGGCAAATGCACTCTGTAAGCTCGTATAGCACATCCGCTGGAGTCGACCAAGTATTCCGAAAGTAAAGAGACAAAGCAGAGCGTCATCATTGTCAGTAGCAAAGAAGCAGAATAGCTTCCGACGGGAGAAGATGCGGACGTCAGCGACTCTGTGAATTTCCGCAAACTCACCGTCTCCAGACCTTGTAGGCGCAAAAGACGGCGACGACCTCGACATTATGGCCACCTCTCTCCGCATAACACAAGCAGCGTCTATGCAGACGATGACACGCCCCTCTCTGCATGTTGTCAAGCAGGCGCGGGCGTTCAGGCGATCAACAACGAGGATGGCGTCGACGTCGACGCAGTCGCCCACCACCGGCTCTAACCTGTCTTGGGCGGAATACCTCCAAATACGAGGAGCAAAACGGCGCTGGGAGATGGCAGCGACTATTCCTACTACGCTTGCTGGACTTGGCGGAGGTGCTGCATACTTCGGCTCGCTGGAGGCGGATGCAGCAACTCCGATATTTGGGATGGAGCCTGTGTGGGTGTATGCGGCAGCAACACTGGGATGCATGGGTACGTCTCCCTCACGAGGTTCCACTCCCTCTTGATGCGGGGTCTGATGTATTTGTCCAGGCCTTGGGTACTTGGTTGGTCCGATTGTTGGAGGAGGGCTGTGGCGGATGACACACAGGCGGCTGATGACCGCGATTGAGGCGAAGGACAAGGAGTTCCATGCACGTATCGTGAAACACAGGGTACGTCTGAGCTCCATCAACTAATGATTCTCTTCTCTAATCTATTTTCTACTGTAGGTGGATCCTAGCCGACAAAGCGCGATGAACCCCGTACCAGACTATTATGGCGAGAAGATTGGCTCGTTACACGATTATCGGAGATGGCTGCGGGATCAGGCCAAGTTCAACAAGAAGGCGATGTGGCCGGAGGATGTATGAGCAGGAGAGGAGATTCGGTTTCGGAGAGTAACGTGTGGAGTGGGTCTCCTATTAGTTTCGATGTATACACCGCTTCAATCTATCATCACCGTTCACTAAAACGCGTCAGCTTGGGGTCAGACCGAGAGGTTCAACTTCGAATTCGAAAGGAGCGCTTTCCTGGAGCGCCATTGTGATTCATGGTTGCACTAGTAATACAATGTTGAAGAGAAGAACGAAATTCGCGATGGATGCGGGCATTGTAACTGCACATCGTACTGTATATCGCAAACAGTTCCTTCAAATTCGGTTATCCTTATGCTCCCTCCTCCGCCTAAGCGAGCCCTTTCTGGTTGGGCTTCTGAATGGGCCGGTCGAATGTGGTGTCATGATACTCCTGACACTGGCTGCGGCAGTGCCGGGTTCATCGGGAACGATCTCATCCAAGCAGAAGCGCGGGACCGCTCCCTGTTCGGGCCGTCTGTTGTTGGTAGTCTCACGCTCAACGAGGCACCAGCCATCATCGTACTCCTCTAGCATGAGAAGCATCTGTCCGACCTCGATGTTGAGCTCGTCTGATAGTGCGGGTGTGAAGGTGCTAACGGCAACCATCATACGCGGGAGCGGAAGGTTGGACGCTGGGAAAGTAACGATCTGGCTCAGAGGGGTCGGGATGGCGGAAGGAATAGGTTGGTACGGCGTTGGCGACTCTCCTGTCAGGGGCGCGGCGGCGACGTTAATGATCGGCCCGGTGACCACTGGTGGGAGAGTTGGCGGGCTTCGACCGTTTGTCGAGCGCGATCCGTTTGTCGCCATTGTTACTTGCGTGCGGCCTGAAAGGCTACGAGAGTTGTAAGAAGGAGGCGGGGTGATATCGGTTTGTCGTGAGCGGTATGATGGACGCGTGAAGATAGACACTTGGCTTCCGCCTGCCGGAGGAGAGCGCCTGTCGTAGAAGCGAGAAGGTTTGGAAGGCAGGACGAGGTCTTTCGGTCCGGTCGTGGTTGCCTGCTTTGGCTTCGAAGTCTTGAACTTCGAAGGAACTCGTACGGTGAAAGACAAACGGTATGGAGTGATATGGAAGGGTCCCCATCCAGTCGGAGATGTGGGCGGAGCATCGAGCATTTGCGTTCCGGTCTTGGCACCATTCTCGCGAGGACTCAGGAAGGTGGAAGTGGAGCTACGGCTCCCCGAGCCCATATAGCCCATGTAAGGCGGTGAGCCGGTGTCGCTCGCATCTTGTCCCCTCTGCCTCCATCGAGCGCCCCACTTTTGTCGCTTTTGTTCTTCGTGCTGCTGCAGTGCAGCCTTCTTTCTTCTTCGGCAAAGCAGGAAGATGAGAAGTCCGAATAGGGCGGCTCCAAGTACGGAGAAGACGGTCGCAAGCGCCGGTACAAGGGCTGGTGTGCCACGATGGGCATTGGTGAGACCGCCTGCTGCGCCTGCGGTCGCACTTGATGAGGCAGTTGCTGGAGTAGATGTCATGCTTGCTGGGGTGATTGGAAGGTGATGGGACCCTGTAGACGGGGTCGTTAATGGAGTACTGGTCGGCTTCGTCGAGGATGATGTTGTCGTGCTACTTCGTGTAGTCGTGGTCGAGGATCGCGATGTTGACGAAGTCGTGCGAGAAGTTGTGGAGCTTGAAGAGTGGGAGGTGTTCGAAGACGTGCTTGCTGGAGTTGAAGATGTACCAGCGCGGATTTGCAAGATCTGAGCACCATCGTATTCAACGTTACGCGTCTGCAGAGGGAGAGCGCGGTGCACGATATTCAGGTTGGATGGCCGGTGCTTCGAACTCGCATCTCTGGCACGGATGATAGCCATGTTGCGTACTGACTCGAGAAATATACGAAAGTCGTCTGGCAGACGAAATATTAGTGCTTCACCGCAATCTAGTGTACCGAGAGAAGGGCAGCGCAGGAAGGGGGATCTCATTTGCTGAGTCCAAGCCACACCAGGCATAAGTATACTGCCAGAACTGAGTCTTCGTCAGGGAAGCATCTTCCCCGAATACGGGGGAGGCTGCGACGAGAAGCAAGTTCATCAGGAGCTCCGGCCGCGTCAGGTGCAGGGTCATCGCCATAAGTGGGCTGAGACTATTCTGGCAGCAATTCAGTGCAGTCATCCAGATGTATCGTGTGAACAACGTAAGCCTAGACGCGAATGCAGAGTCGCGGTGGAACAGGACCTGTGCTCGGGCAGGAGGCGTGGGTTCTACCCCTGGTGTTGTGACTTAGATGGGTCACGTGACGTCTCCTGTTCATGACGCGTTTCGAAGGAGCGCCCGTCCGTTTCAGGCGCACTTCTGGTTCACAAATTGATCGATGGCCTGGATCGTGTAAGGGTCGATTGGGTAAATCTTCGGGCAATCAGGACAGGGTCAACTGAGTAATGAGAACTGCATGTGGTTGTACACCCTACTTATCGATAGATACAGCGATTATGGAGATCATCATCAGGATGTGGTGTTCGTCAGTCTGAGCACAGCCGGTTAAACATGAAGGATACAACACTGGGAGAGAAGCCTTGTACGTATTATTATGTAGGTCGATGAGTAGGCTCTGGAGCCATAGTGGTAGGTGTTGGTTGTGGCGGCGGCGTATCTCTTTTCCGGCGGGTAGACCTTCTGAGGGAGGGGAAAAGACCGGGCCCATGCCCGCTTCCCGATCGGTCCCTTCTTGGTGATGTTGCACCGTGAAGCAGACGCGATGCGAGTCCATGTGCACCCCTGTCCCGTCTTCTCCGCTCTGACATCTCTGACAGATGACTTTGCATCCGCTGTATCGCGACACCCCCTTCCTCCTGGGAGAAGTCGAATCCTCTATCCATTCCTGTCGATCGCTGCCCGGTAGACATATCCGTGCGGCTACCAGTCGCCTGGCGTTGCCGGTACATTGATGTTGGCGGGTAATTGTGGGATGATTGTGACTGCATTCCGGGAGATCGAGGGGAAGTGGGTGGCACGGTGGAATCGAAAGAGGGTCGAGGGAAATCTGTAGCCTGTTCCGTTTCTGTTGCGGGCTGATCTGCGCCTTCGGGCGGTTGGCGGTGCCGTAACTCCTCCTGTCCGGTCATAGCCTCGGCCCTCAGGCGACCGCCCAAACGAGGATCGTTTTTGATGTCGATCTCCGGGTGGAAGGCGCGGATTTGTCGGAGAATAAGGATATCGTCGGGCATGTAAACCTCGCTGATCGCCTTCCACAGGTATCGGGGCAGCATGGCCAGGAGGAAAGTGAGAAGCAGACCGAACCAGAAGTAGGCCGAGGGGAAGAGGAAAACGTCGTTACCATAAACAAAGGTGAAGAAACTGCTTGGGGGAATGACGTTGTAAATGATGGTGTAGAGCCAGCAGAGGATGGGGCCGACCAAGACGGCGAACCAGACCCAACCAGACCAGGCAAAGGTGTTGATGCCGTTGTACAGGTTGACGGCCAAGACGCAGGAAAGGACCATCACCTGCGTACCCAATTAGTCGCGAAACACGTGAAGAACTACGCCTACGTACCGTGGAGAACTCGTACATGTCGATATCCCAGCCGTCTTTCCTGGCTGAAGTGCTGGCATACGCATACTGTATGAAGAAGTAGATCACAATGGACTGATAGACGGCTTCGAACATATAGACCGTGAAGCGCCATGTGCCGAACCAGCGTCCTTCACGCCCGTAGCGGTAGAGTTCGGGTAAGGCGACCAGAATATCATCGTCGATGTTCCTGTCAAAGATACCGATGGCGATGACGGGGCAGAGCGACCAGAAGACGTTCCAGAACAGCAGGTAGGTATACTCGAACACGCTATCCATGATGTCAGATGGGGTCATTATTCAGGAATCGGTGCACGTACTATGTCGTACTCCAAGCGCAGTAGATCTGGAACCAGAAGAGCACTCCAATAGCGACAATGTTCTTGTAGAAGAAGTTCAAGATCCTACACCACAACATCAGACCCATGTCCACGTCGCATAGCAGGGAGACTCACATGTTCGAGTTGCGCACATACGACCAATGCCCATGCACAAACAGCAACCGGGTCAAGAACCTAAATTGTGCAATGGCATAATCCGACGAGTTGACCGCCTGCAGACCCTCTTCACCCGTAATGCCAACCCCAACGTCCGCAGCCTGGATCATGCTGACGTCGTTAGCGCCATCACCAATAGCGAGGCACATGCTGCCCAAGCCGTCCTTCACGAGGCGGACGATCTCGGCTTTCTGCTTGGGAGAAACACGGCAGCAGACGACGGCTTCGCACCGCGTCGACACTTGGAGGAGCATCGCTTTGCTGTAATCTTCCCAGAGCGCTTCGGCCAAGCCGGAACCGTCAATGACCAGGCTGTACCCGCCGGGCTTGTTGCCGTTGTCTGGACCGACTAAGCTAGAGACGCCGGTGTTGAACCTCCGCAAACGGCCACCGTCGTACCCCTGCGCACCGGAGGGAGACAAGGGCGAGCGCGGCTCCTGATGACTGTGCTGACTCCTGCGGGACGAGATCCGCCTCAACAAGTCCGGTCGACGATTCCTAGCCTCCAGTTCTTCGGGCGGAATGACCTCGGGATGATGTTCCTCGATCTTCTCCTCAGCGAAGAACTCGTCCGCCGCCCCCCGAAGCTGGTCATACACCGGCGTCCGATCCGGGTCGCCCTGCGTCCCCTTGACGATAATGAGGTTCGCGTCCTTCGCGAGCAAGTTCGTCGAGTACCCGATGGAGATAGCCGTCTCGAGTTTGTCCCCCGTAGCGACCCAAACCTTGATCCCGGCCCGTTTCAGGTCGGCAATCGCTTCCGGTACGCCGTCCTGCAGTTTATCCTCGATCGCCGTCGCGCCCAACAGCTGCAGGTTCTGCTCGAGCTTGGAAGAGACCTCCTCGATCTTGTCGTCCCTGTCTTCGAGCGCGACTTCGGCCTCGTGGTACTCCCTGCTCCAGGCATCGTATTCCTGCTCATCCAGGACCCTGTACGCAAGGCAGAGCGTCCTCAGCCCCAAGCTGGCAAAATACTGCAAGTGCACGTCCGTCTTCTGCCGCAGCTCGCGCTGGGACTGGTCTTTGGCCAAGCGCTCGAAGATGATGTTGTCTGCGCCTTTGCACAGCAGGAGGAGTCGGTGGTCCTCCCCGTCTATGCGCCGGATGACGACGCTCATCCTTTTCCTCGCAGAAGTGAACTCGAGCACGTTGAGCAGCTCGTACCGCTCGGGCTCGGGCGAGTAGGGCGTCTGCAGGCGGAGGACCTCCTTGTCCCTGCCCTTGAAGATGAACCCTACGTCCGCGGCAGCTTGAACCAAAGCGGCCTCATCAGGACTCTGAGCCTTGTACTCTAGCTTGCCGTTCTCGTCCTCCCCCGCCAGAACCGTATGACACAGCCCCAAAACATCAAAGAACCCAATCAAGGACTGGGCGAGCGGACTGTCCTTCTCCCTCAGGTCGGCGTCCAAGTCCGGGTCAGAGAACCGAGCGAGGACCTCAGCGGGGAGCTTGGTCGCGCTCTGATCGGAGGAAGACTGGGAGGACGTGTCGAGCGACTTGGCCTTCGCTTTTGCGCGTTTCTCTTCGTCGGATTCTTCGGGCTCGCCTTTGTAGATCTTGCCACCGATCGAGCATTGGCGGAAGATCATCTTGTTCTGCGCGCATGCGCGTCAGCAACACTACTACTACACCATATCCAAAAAAAAAGGAGGACATGCGTACCTGCGTGAGCGTGCCCGTCTTGTCGCTCATAACATACTCGATCTGCCCCAGATCATCGGACAAATTCCAGCTCCTCGCAAGTGTAGCCGAGTCCGTCTTCTCATACCAAATTTCCTTATCGAAATAAATGAACGCCGCCTGACACGTCCTCACAAACTCGATCGAGATATAAAGCGAGATCGGGATGACGTTCTGGAACGTGATCAAAGCTTGGAAGAACGTGATGAGCCCGTTGATGTTCGGGTTGTCCCCGGAGCGGTTGTCGTCGTAGAGCCAATAAGCGCCTTCGGGCTGCTGACGCTTCTCGATCGCGCTGTCTGCTATTGCGCACACGACGGAGATGACGGCGAGCAGGACGAGGTTGACGATCACTTGCGGGTTCATTTGCCGCTCGACTTTCGAGCGCTTGGAGGGTGTGCCGCCCGAGTTGAGCATGATCTTCGTGTCTAGTCCGGTGTACAGGACGACGCCGATCACCCATTCCGTGTTGCGCAGGACTGTACCCCGGAGGAGACACATCTGCGCGTCGACGGGGTGCTTGACGTGCCCCGCGCCTTCTTCGCCGTGCATCACCACCGCCGCGTTCAGCTTGTACATATCGACATGCGGCGCCTCGGCCTCGATGCGAAACTGCGCCAAGGCACACTCATGCGCATTCCTGAGATGGGTGAGCTCTTCCACCGCGTGCCGCGACTTCAGGTTCGTCTCCCCGTCAAGGTTCTTCGTCTCGACAAAAGCGACGTTCTCGGGCTCGCTCGTAGCGCAGATAACGATGTCCGCGGGCACGGACTCGTTGTTCCGGATCTTGACGAACGCGCCGACGGGGACGTCTTCCCACACCGCGCGGCCGAAATGCGGTACGCTGGCGGAGGCCGTGCTGGCAGTATCGGGCTCGTCGCCGTTATCGTCCTGCCCTCCTGGCGGGGGTTGGCCGTTCCCGGCTTCTTTACCGTTGACCTTCGGGTTCCGCTGGCCGGGCATGGTACCGGGCGCGTCTTGGCCGGTCTTCTCCTGCTCCTCTCGGACCCGCTGTGCGTGCTCACTGCGCTGTGTTACGACCCGCCGCAGCTCCTTCTCGTCCTCGGCAATCTTCTCCTCGTCAATCACCTTCTTCTTCCTCCACGGCAACGGGATCCTGTACGTCCTAGCCTTGCGGCCCATCACGTTAGGGTTGACATAATTCCCGCCGGTGAGGATATGCGTAGGGGATTGATTGACGTGCCGGTCGGATTGATGGCGCTTGACGTCTTCGTACCCGTCTTTGAGGGCTGTGATCGCGAGCACTACGATGAGCGGGAGGATGACGAGGCCGGGTGAGATGGTCGCGAACTTTGGGAAGAACTGGAGGATATCGATACCCAGGAAGAAGCTGCGCATATATTGTCAACAAGCTGTCTCTCTCTCTCCTGGCACCACCTGGCAGCCCCTTCGCGCGGGTAGTCGGGTCAGAGGTGGTAGAAAATAACACGCACATATTGGCTATCCGCCTAAACTGCTCCAACAAGTTCCTCGGCAAGAACGTAATCAACGAATACTTGCTCGTGACGACCTGGTTCGTATTGTACACACACTCCTTCTTGACCTTCCCCTTGCCCTTATGCTCATAACACTCATCCGGCAGGTTCTCATTGATGTACACCGTCCGCGGACCGGAGGGGCGGGGCTTGGAGCTGAAGAGTCGCTCGATGAGCCGTTCGGCGCTGAGGTCGGAGAGCCGGTGTAGGAAGGAGGAGGATTTGGTTCGGGATTTGGGGGTGGCGGGGGCTTTGGCTTTGGACTTGGATTTGTTGGAGGAGCGGGCCATCGTTGTTGCTGTATCCCGAGATTGACAGGGTGGAGGTTGGGAGAGGCCGTCGAGTAGACACCGGCGGAGGAGTCGCTTGCGCGACTAGTACAGGTCGGAGGGAGGGAAGGGAGGGGACAAGGAGGGAGGGGAGGGAGGAGGTCGTATGCGGCAAAGAGAGTGGAGAAGGCGATGTCGATGCTTGCCTGTCAATTTGGGCACGACGGCTGACGGCGCGACTCGCTGACGGCTGAGGGCTGAGGGCTGAGCTGGCTGAGAGCCGACTGGATAGACGGATGTAGGGGATTGCAGCGTTTGTCAGTCCGGGTGAGTCGTCCGAGGTGATGTAAGCCAGGCGTGCAGGGGTTTGGTGGGGATCGATTAGGCCTGAGTAACTGAGACTGAGGGTGGCGTGCTGTACCTTCAATTACTTGCGATGTCGGTGTACAAGGTCTTACGGAGCAGAGCAGGAATAGTGGAGGGAAAAGGGGAGGAGGATAATACACGCCAGCCAACCGGACGGACAGCTCGGACGAGGGACGAGGGACGAGGTAGGGCGTGCGTGCTGCTGCTGCAGGCTGGAGGCGGTGGGCGGTGGGCTGTGAGCTGTACACACACAGCGGATGATCCCCTGGGCGAGAAGACAGCGCGCTCGCTATGTCATCCATCAGCCCACGCCCTCAGGGAGCGAACCCGAACACCGGGGGTTCCGCGAAAGGACGGCGGGCGATGAGCCGCGCCCCGTGCGTCACTCGTGCTTACTTCATCTGGCTTCTCAAACAGAAGCGACGCGTCTTTCGGCTTCTTTGGATCTTTGGCTGGGCGTGGGCGATACCGCCCGATTTTGAGGGGAATTGCCTCTTTCGTTCTGCCTTATCCACTCTTTAATGCACCACCAACAGAACTCCAACGATGGTCAGATAATGATCATCCATAACATCATTACTCCAACAATCCGCTGTTTTGCACCTTCTAACCTTGAAACTGCACACACAAGGAGTCAGCACCCGGATCAATTACAACTCCGATCCAACACACGCCTTTGCTGACACGCACCCGATCCTCGCGTACACAATTTCTCGCGCCGAACACGCCCGGCCTTTCGGCACCGCCCACACCTACGGTGGGTATGAGGTGCCAGCTCTACATGGCTCCGCGTCTTGCCTCCGTGCTGTTGTCCACCCTCCCACGCTGCACAGGTTGATAAGACCCTTTCGAACTCCGACGCGAACGGGCGCCTAGTTTTCAAATATCGACGACCACTACTACTTCCTATCACTTTGCATTCTGCTTTCCTAATATCCGTCTACTCTGGTCTGTCTCGGTAGGTCGTCGTCATTGAAACTCGTGTCGTTTGGAGCGCGCGGTAGGTTCTGCCCCGACCTGCAGGGGTCAACAGTGCCGTGGATCGCCGTGCACTTTACCGCCACCCTCCTGCTGCTTGTCTCGACACGTCACCGCAGACATGGAATTTCCACCTCGATCTCCTGTCTATCAACAACTCGCCAACTTCGCTTCTGGGCTTGAATACGGCGGATTTGAACTGCGCCCCACACAGCCGCTCCGACCTGCCGCAGCACACCGCAGCACCGATACCGCGCTAACCGTCACCCGCAACTCTGTCCTGTCTGCGCAGAAACTGTCGACTGACGAGGCCAATGACGTGGATACTGCTTATCCTTCTCATCTCGCTGGCGCCGCTGTGGACTCCCAGGACAGTGAAGATTTCCGGTGCCACACCCGCACGCTTCGAGGGCTTTCTCCCTATGGTTCCCGCCCTGCTGAATCCATTAAGACGGACCTGCGGGAGACCATGTGCAAGCTTTTAGCCGAAGGTCATCGCCTTCCCGCTAATCAACGTCGTACGCATCAGCTCGTACCGCTGATGGCTTCTGGCTTGTCTACTAACTCGTCCTGCAGGGGATCTACTCAATACGGCTGTAGACACACTCTTTGATTGGTATCAGTCGCCAGTGCACCAACCCATCATATCTACACATTCTTCCATCTCATCTGAGATGAGCAAAATCCTACACCCCCATCATCCATCCTGGCCAGGGCACAGCGGTGCAAGGTTGGCCCCACCTGAGCTGGATAGTGTTGATCCTGTTCAGAAACTGAACACTCTGGCGAAGGATTTCGTCCAATCAGTATACGGCACATTGTTCGCTCACCTCCAGAAGCCTGAGTCAGTGAACGCCCGCTCCGCGATTTCCCAGCCAATTGCGCCGAAGTCCGCCATCTCGTTGCCAAGTGATCTCGACCCATGCCCTGGCAATAACACTCGCGCGGCCATAGCCAGCTCCTTCACCGCCCTCCGCTCTGGCCAAAGCGAGACAGCCTACTCCGCCATGCCTCAGCAACTGACCCCTCCCTTCCAGCTTGTGACGCCTACGTCACCCTCAATTGGCCACAGGACAGTCCCAACTCTTCTTCCTACAACTACCAACAGCAAATCGCTTGCTTCCGCCCCTCAGAGACCGCTTTCTCCCGCAGCTTCAGATCCTCCGAGTAACGCTCCTGGTTATCAGGAACCGTCTCCATCGTCTCTGCCCGTGTTGTCCACGGGAGGATTTCAGACGACTGCTGACTTTGGCGAGAGTTTCAGTGTACTGGATGGTGTCGCCATTGCGGTATGGGGCACAGGGACATATCCCCAATCGATTGCAGCACAATATCCCGCTAACCCCACCATCCCTGGAAGAATGTCGGATCGCCCGCTGGAATACATGAACAGAGATACTCACGCACTGCTGTTGCGCAGAGATCTCTATGCATGGATGAGTACGTCACATTATTCCTGCTTGAGTATGACCTTATGCCCTCCAGTGGACTCTCCTTTGAAGGGCTATGTTATGTGGAAAGACCTTCCCGCCGTCCTTCTTCTCCATGGTTGCAAGATTGTCGGCTTCAGCCGGCTGCTTCCCCTTCCAGGAACGGCCGTGCACCCATATCAGACACAGAGTGTGCAAGTCTGGATTCTGGCACGCAACATCTGGGAACGCCGGACCCGTATTGTTTCCCTGACCTCAGGTTGGTCATCAATTTCGCGTGTAATCTGAGTTTGACCCTTGAATGGCCAGAGGAACAGACGCACGCAGATCCACCCCTGCTTGAGTACGAGAACAATGGCCCTCTCTTGCGGGCTTCCCACTTTCGGCAGCTGCTCCCTGCGTGCTTGCTGGACGAACCCGCCACCCTAAAGGAATTCGATCTTTCTGCTCCTTCACCAGACTGGCGTGCCGTCTACTCTAAGAAGCCGATTCCTAGAAACCACCGCAAGTGCAAGGACAGGCAAGGGAACACTTCCATGCCTCAGCCAAGCACCGTTCCCACTTTGTCGGCGTTCTCAACCAACCATGCTCCGTTGTCTGCAACGAGCATACCTCTTAGACTTCCACTGCCACAGCGCTCTTCCTTGTCTCCAGTCGATCCTCCTGCAACCCTCAGTCTGCAAGCACGAATCAACGAAGATCCTTCTGCGAACCATGTACCACCTTCTGACGATATCCCAACTAGGCGACCGAGCTCTATCGAGTTCTCCAGTGATTCCCACGCCGCCGCCATACCATGCCACGACCAACCGGGCCTGAGCTCTAGAACCGATTTGGTCGGCAATGCATATGCACTCCAACCCGGTCACTCGCCATCGACACTCACCATACGCCCTCAATGCACGCCGTTGCAGACCCCTTTAGATGACCTTGTCCCCCCTTCCCCTTGCAGTTCTCCTTGTTCACCCATGGCACCCTCTACCGAGCTCTTGGACAGCTCTACATCTCCAGGCAACCGTGCCTCCATCGATATCCGTGCAACTACCAGCGCTCCTGTAACAGCAAAGTCGACGCAAATATCCCAACAAACCGCTGGAAATAGCCGCAAGCGCCCCGCACCTCTTCCCCACGCGGACCGCAGCGCCGCTCCAAAGCCTAACAAAAGATCAAAGTCAAGTGGTTCATCGTTCCATACTTCCCCTCCCACGTTTCTAGTCAAGTGCGAACCAGAGGCGGACAAAGCTCTCGAGTGATCTTCCGGATTGGACTCTCATGCGAAGTAGAATGTACGCCAGCTAGGCCTCATATATCCTTCTCTGTGCTCATCATCTGATTGCTCATTTCAGCACTTTCGTAGCCTCTATCATGTACACCCCCCCTCCCCTCTCCCCTTCAGTTTCTCAGCCTCACTCGTCCCGCCTTCTCTCTATAACTCTTTGTATCTCGAGCACTACAACTTGTCTCACGTAAACAATTTACTCATTCCCTGTGTTCGTGCTTTGTCCCGCTCTCGTGCTCTCGATTGAGCTACTCCAACCTGTACCCTTGCTTCACGTTTTAATCCGCATCGGGGCTGTCTACAGCAAAACCGCCTACCATTTTCTGCTCATCCGCAAAGGCCACGTCCATCTGTGCTCCCTGGGGTCCGTCTGTAATGGCATGGCCACCACGCAAAGACGTACTTAGTCCGTCTACGCCTTCTCGCTGGTCGGTCTCCAGAATGATATAGTCCGTCTACAAACACAACCGGTCGTTCTACAACGAGCTGGTCAGCCTGCATCAGCCATGGTCCGTCTACAATCATATCGTCCGTCTACGCCTTCTCGCTGGTCGGTCTACAGAATGATCAGGTCCATCTACAAACACAACCGGTCGTTTTACAACGAGCTGGTCAGCCTGCATCAGCCATGGTCCGTCTACGAACGCAGCCCGCTGTTCCACAACGAGCTGGTCAGCCTGCATCAGCCAGGGTCGGTCTACAATCATATCGTCCGTCTACGCTTCTCACTGGTCGGTCTACAGAATGATCAGGTCTGTCTACAAACACAACCGGTCGTTTTACAACGAGCTGGTCAGCCTGCATCAGCCATGGTCCGTCTACAAACACAACCGGTCGTTCTACAACGAGCTGGTCAGCCTGCATCAGCCATGGTCCGTCTACAAACGCAGCCCGCTGTTCCACAACGAGCTGGTCAGCCTGCATCAGCCAGGGTCGGTCTACAATCATATCGTCCGTCTACGCTTCTCACTGGTCGGTCTACAGAATGATATGGTCCGTCTACAAACACAACCGGTCGTTCTACAACGAGCTGGTCAGCCTGCATCAGCCATGGTCCGTCTACAAACACAACCGGTCGTTCTACAACGAGCTGGTCAGCCTGCATCAGCCAGGGTCGGTCTACAATCATATCGTCTGTCTACGCTTCTCGCTGGTCGGTCTACAGAATGGCATGGTCCGTCTACAAACACAACCGGTCGTTCTACAACGAGCTGGTCAGCCTGCATCAGCCATGGTCCGTCTACAATCATATCGTCCGTCTACGCCTTCTCGCTGGTCGGTCTACAGAATGATCAGGTCTGTCTACAAACACAACCGGTCGTTTTACAACGAGCTGGTCAGCCTGCATCAGCCATGGTCCGTCTACAAACACAACCGGTCGTTCTACAACGAGCTGGTCAGCCTGCATCAGCCATGGTCCGTCTACAAACGCAGCCCGCTGTTCCACAACGAGCTGGTCAGCCTGCATCAGCCAGGGTCGGTCTACAATCATATCGTCCGTCTACGCTTCTCACTGGTCGGTCTACAAAATAACATGGTCCGTCTACAAACACAACCGGTCGTTCTACAACGAGCTGGTCAGCCTGCATCAGCCATGGTCCGTCTACAATCATATCGTCCATCTACGCTTCTCACAGGTCGTCTACAGAATGATATGGTCCGTCTACAAACGCAGCCCGCTGTTCCACAACGAGCTGGTCAGCCTGCATCAGCCATGGCCCGTCTACAATCATATCGTCCGTCTACGCTTCTCACTGGTCGGTCTACAGAATGATCAGGTCTGTCTACAAACACAACCGGTCGTTTTACAACGAGCTGGTCAGCCTGCATCAGCCATGGTCCGTCTACAAACACAACCGGTCGTTCTACAACGAGCTGGTCAGCCTGCATCAGCCAGGGTCGGTCTACAATCATATCGTCTGTCTACACTTCTCGCTGGTCGGTCTACAGAATGGCATGGTCCGTCTACAAACACAACCGGTCGTTCTACAACGAGCTGGTCAGCCTGCATCAGCCATGGTCCGTCTACAATCATATCGTCCGTCTACGCCTTCTCGCTGGTCGGTCTACAGAATGATCAGGTCTGTCTACAAACACAACCGGTCGTTTTACAACGAGCTGGTCAGCCTGCATCAGCCATGGTCCGTCTACAAACACAACCGGTCGTTCTACAACGAGCTGGTCAGCCTGCATCAGCCAGGGTCGGTCTACAATCATATCGTCTGTCTACACTTCTCGCTGGTCGGTCTACAGAATGGCATGGTCCGTCTACAAACGCAGCCCGTTGTTCCACAACGAGCTGGTCTCGGTTGGCAACGCGTCAGTGTATGATTGGCTGGCCAGTCTAGATTAACAACGGATCCGTCTATTCTCGTAAGCGCTTCCTGCACGATCCACCGGTCTCACAGACTACGCCGCTTCCATGCGTCACTTTGGGTGGCCGATGGCTCCGCGACAGTACGATGATAGCAGGGCGTCCTCGCCGTGTGTCCTATCTCTACGCGCTTCCATCAACTGTTTCGCGGAGACGTTCTGGTCATAACAAGAAGCGTCATGTCTTGATAGAGAAAAGGCCCATCTCAGCGCGGCGTCCAACGCGCTCCCCTATCAGAGAATTCCTCCACAGCTGGACGATGTACCCATGTTTATTTTCGGCCCACTAGGTACAGTCGCGCTTGTGCTAGTACACTGGCCTGATAACGTGCTGCCTCCTGCCGAACTTCGGCCTCTGTAATGTCCGCCCACTTTCTACCCAGGCTCCCACACTCCCAAATCTCCCCAGTCCATGACTTCCCACGAACCCAATACCTCAACTCCTCGTCATCAATATCCACAATCACATCTCGCAGGTCAACGTGCTTGCAACCGTCGGAGCGGGCAACGTTCCGCTTGGCCTGCAAGCAGAGCGTGTCTTCGCTGGGCGCGGAGAGGGCGTCGCGGCTATACACCATGACGAGAGTAACGAGTTTCGGAAAACGATGCAACAGGTCCCACCCCACAAGGTCTTGCCAGGGAGCGAGGCGATTGTCCCATATCAGGACCAGGTGCTCCAGCGAGTCGATTCCAGGCAACTGGTGCGCTCCGAAGTTGTGCACCACCAGCTGTCGAAGTTTTGGCCAACAGGCTGGATCCAGCCGCGAGAGCCATGCCCATACGCCGACGCCTTCCAAGTGCTTCTCCATCGCAAGTAGAATGGCGGTATGTAACCTGGGCATGTTGCCAGCCCAAGATGGCACCTCATATCCCTGGTTAGGGGATTCGGGAATGGGGCTAAGGTGGGCGTGGGGAGAACATTCGAGGTACAGAGTTCGGAGCTGGGGGGCAATCGCTTGCAAGGCAATCGCGGTTGAGGGGTGTATACCATCCTCCAATGCGGCAAAGTGCTCCACACTGCGGAATTGTTCGAGATCCATGAGGCCGAGGCCGGGTGAGCGAAGAACCAGACATCGAGCCAGCTCTATGCGAAAATCTGCATGCCAAGCTCGATTGACCAGACAGACCGCAAGGATCGTGCCCAACCACTCGAAAGGCTTCCTGTGGTACTGGAAGACCACCTCCCGCAGGATGAGGAGCAGAACGTCAGAGTTAAGAGACCTTGGCATGAACGAGGTGGCGATGAACGACAGGAGCGATGCTTATCCCCGCCACGTTTTATGGGGCAGAGGGATCATGGATACGAAGGAGAACCGCTGACTGTCCTCTGTGACTCTGTCCCTGGGAATGAACGGCCAAGTATCGGCGGAGATATGGTGCATTGCTCGTGATAGACTGATTGAGAGTGTGTGACTGGGCTAATGTCATCTGCGGTGCGTCACAGTTCCCACTTTCGTGCAAGGGAGACGGCAACTGCTCCATGAGACGGCTATAATCGGCACATTCTGTATGGAACATCCCTGTCATCTTGGGAACATGCAACCGCCGATGCCAACGCATCAGGCTTCCTCAAACCCCGCGAAGTCCCCGTTGATCAGGCAATGTACCGTAAACCGGGCGTCAACGGAGCCAGCCGTAAATCTCCCCTGGCTTCCGGGCAAGAATCCTTGGAATGAATTGATGCACCACCCCGATCAGGTTCCGCGGATACGGCCACCGTATACAGCGTCCAGGAAGTCCCCACTGCCGTGTACGGGCTACTTCCCACCATGTGGACCAGGGTTACACTAGAAAACGCTTATCATTCCCCGTCTGACATGCACCCCGCTCGCGAGCCTGTCTCTCATCGTCTCCACCTGTCGGCTTGCTGATCATAAGATGCAACTGCACCCCAACCCGACGGTATCTCCAGCATCCCCCCCAGCGGACTTGTCTACTCCCCAGGGAAGCGCAGCTCCAATGGGTACACACAATCGAGATCCGACTCCTCTGCTCGCTCGCGTTGAACCCATGGATCCCATACACATCGACAAAGCTGAGAACGATGCCTTGACGACACTGCACGAGCACGCCCGAGTCCGGGAGGAGAACAAATGCCCCATACCTCTCCCTACACCTTGGATCTATTCCTCAATGATCCCCTCGTTCTCGGGCAGCTATGTGCGTATGATTCTGAAAATCTCAACCGTCCCGGTAAGCACGGATGTATTAGGCTTGGCACAAGTCCGCCTTCTGATCTGGCGACGGGCAGGTTCTCTCGCGGTGTTTTGTCGCAAAGTCGGTCGATGGCGGCCCGGTGCAGATTCATGTGCCTGATGTAGGTAGCCATATCTTTGATTCAGCACATTCACGCTGAGAAGTGATTAGCATTATCCTGGGCCAATCGGCAGAGATGGTCATTACGTCCAGATTGTAGGTCGGGCAGAAGCGCCTGCTGCCATACATTTGATCGAGCATTTGGAGATCGGAACAGAAGTCGGTAAGCGAGCCCGGAGTCTGTCATCACCGATGAGATAGGGAACGTGACGTTCTTGCAGACATGGAAGCGTGGAAGGATCTGACGACGATGATGCACCGCTTCCGGGAGATATTCTTTTGATCAAGGTGACTACAGAGTACGATCGATCGGTTGGAGCCTGGGTTGTCGGCTTGGCATATGAGGGTGTCTAGCTAGAGAAACTGCCTCATCCCCTGTACCAGTTTATTCAAGCTGCGCAATTCTCGATACAAAATCCCTGTTCGCATCCACGAGCATTTTTTCTACCAGCGGGCACAGATGTCGGTCCGAATACAGTCGCGCATGTATCTGTGGAGCGCCCTTCACGCGCTAGCGTGTAAGCGCGATCAAGGGATCCAGGAGATCCGGGGATACCTTTCGTCCGCGTCTTCCTCGTGCGAAGTGCATGACGGGAATCAGAGCGCATGCTCAAGGTAGCATACAAGTTCGTATCATCCCTGGAGAACTTGGCAAAGAAGGGCGACATCGAGTGATAGGCATAATCGTTAAATCGCTACCTAGGGCACAAGTTCAAGCATATTAAGGTAAACTTGCCAGAGGTTCAGTACGGTGAGGATTGGGCTTCCAACCTGTTTATAGAGGGTATGGCAGAGCCGCTCCATCTCTTCAGGCACAAAGCGGAACAGGTCAACAGGGTCGTACTCGGCGATGAGCTCGTCGATGTGATCAGCAGGAACGTGCACCAGGTTGTCCTGCAGATTGAAATTTTGGGGGTGGAACCAAAACTCGTCGGGCGAGTCCCCTGTTGGTAAGTGGACCTTCGGTTGGCGGCGTATGCGGGCCGAGTTCCGTTCGATAACGAATGCGTCGAGCTTGCTTTGGACTAGACGAGCCCAAAGCCAGCGAGATATCGCGCTAAAAGGGAGAAGGTAAATAGACGCGACGACCGAACGCGCGTGCGGAACCCACTGTTCGATTGGTATGGCTTCATGATAGATACCTGACAGGACTCCGACATTCCAAGCCTCCAGTACGGCTTTCAGTTCGTTCTCGTATAGGTAGCGCCAAGACCGCTCTATGGTGATGTTGTATATGGACGGGATCTGCCCGAAAGGGGGGAGAGCCTCCGAGTCCAAATCGGGAGCGTAGGTAGCCCTATGTCGTTATCGGCTCACGCAGCTCATCCAGGCACTGTCCAGACTCACCGTATTTCTGTCTGCAGACGGCCAAGCAGTCCGCCTTCCGAGCCTCGGTCCAAACTAACCTTCAGCGGTACACCTGGAACACATGAGCATTTGCACTGGTTTCCGAAAAACGTGAATGAAACCCACCTCCCGCTTGGCGGACGGCGCGGAGAAATAATGCGGCAGGGACCTCCAGTTTGCGGGAGTTTGGTACGACCCACAGCCCTAACCAGCGCCTGGTTGCCTTATCCCGCAGCCCCCAGATTGGGAGACCCATCCGGGCGAGTTTGTCGTGTCCGTCGCCGCTCCACTCCTCGCTCGGACCGATAGTCCATAGAGAGGTTTGATGTATGCGATGTTTGTGACCGGGGGCACGAGCAAGGGCGTGTCCCGGGTCGAGAGCCCTGAGGAAGTGTCGCACGAAGCCGCTATGCACTTTCAGCAACCACTATGCAGGAGTATGCGAATCGGCTCACCTGTTCGCATCCTGCATGCCCTTATGTAGACGCAATTTATGGTGGATTCTAGCTCGACCCCATTGATTGGTGAGATCTTCCTCCACAAGATCCACTATCGCCTGGCCGACTTCAAGGTCGGTATGGAAAGGTCTACGTGGGGTGGGAATGGAGAGTTTGTCCATCCAGCGGTACAGCGTCCGGCGGCTAGGCGACGGTCAGCTTGACACGAATATTTGCGCATGTGACGGCGGACTACCTTAGATGAATCCCGTGGATTTGCCCCAAGTCTCTCTGGATCTTTCTCCGATCAAGTCCGTGCTGCAGCATGTCTATAATAATGGCCGCGAACTGCTGCTCCAAACCATCCGGCACTGGCACTGTCAGCACTGATACCGAACCGGAGACACAAGCGTATGAGCTCACCTGCCCTCCCCCCGTATTGATTTTTCCCCGACGGATTGCGATTGAAATGCCCGCCAGAGGCGTCCATGGTTGCTGTGGAGCAAGCAGTGCTGTTGAGGCTTCATTCGACGGTCGGTCATCACTAGTCCTTTGGGACTTTGGTATGCCAGGCAATGATGATTAGGGCCGCCACTGACGGTATCACTTGATGGAAACCGGTGAGTATCAAAGTCCATGGAATACCAATGCCACGCGCGCCACGTGCCGCAGACTTCTGATCTGTAGTGATGGCGATGGTGACCGATGTAGAGTGAAACATTGGCAGTTGATGAACGCGGTCTTCTCCTTCCGCAGAAGTGCACGGCAGAAGATCCGTGTTTACCGTTATCAGCAAGCAGGACTATTCCATGTACGGCTTAGGGTCCGGCTACTCAGCCACCCGTATATTCCACCATCAGAACCTGCGCCGTAAACGTCGCCGATATAAAGTGAAACGTTGACAGTTAATAGGGTGGTCTTCTCCTTCCGCAGAAGTGCACGGCAGAAGATCCGTGTTTACCGTTATCAGCACGCAGGACTATTCCATGTACGGCTTAGGGTCCGGCGACTCAGCCACCCGTATATTCCACCATCAGAGCCTGCACCGTAAACGTCGGGTTCTTGTTCGTAAACAAGCACCACCCCGCTTTGAAGATCTGTCTTGCGAGTCCGATTTGTGCTCAGCAGGCGGTCTCTCATGGTTGCTACTCGGACATGGATACAGATTGGACGTGCTGCGGTCCGCTTACGAAAACTGCTCGGCCCAGTCACTCATCTCCACGTCATGCTATCAGGGTATAGGATCCGAGCCGTACCATGCCTATAAGTACCTCATGTTTTCCCTATCGGCCTTACAGCAGGCGGGTTCGAGAGATGCCAGCGCCTTCATACGTCTGTGGTGGCTGCGGCCAGTATTACCCCTTTCTCGAGCGCGACCTGTGCGCACCCTGCGAGCTGCGGTTCAACGAAGATCCGAACGCCGGACGGCAGAGCACAACCTGTACGGGATGCGGAAGGTCCTACTATTTCTTGGACCCAGAAGCACAGTGTGGCGGATGCGCACGTCGTAAGGAACGAGAAGGTGAGACCTTTGTCTCTTTCTTCACCATTTGGACGCTGATTGATATATCTATAGTCACCGTAACGGAGCGAGCTGGTACCCAGTCCGCCGGTCCTGGCTGGGAAAGCAAACTCGGCATTCCGGTCAAAGGTAATGCTGCCACTTCGCAGGTGATAGGCTCAAATACAGTCAAATATTGTGCTGACGTGTGTTCCAGGGCCGCATGGCTTACCTTCGCGCGCGCAGCCAGACGACGTTGGCCAACATGGTGAAAGCTCAGGCGAGTTCCAGCGCACGCGCTATCGCCCAGGGTGGTGCGCCAGCTGCACGCTTGCCCAGTACCGTCCCGAATGCGCTGTCTACTCTCAAGAAGAAGCAGCTCCAGATTAAGGTATGGGCTTGTCCAAAGCGGCGTGGCACCACCCCTCATTCCTTACACTTGCTAGATTGTGAGCGTGCATACCATGCCACATCGCAACAACATCGGCTACATCTTACTGGAGATGTTCGATATGACCCAGACGTGGGAAAATATCTGGGAGGCGTTGTTCGACGCTATTGATGCGAACGTGATGAGAGATCCCCGCTTTCAATGTCATATAGTCCGGTACGTCGCTCACTGGAGAATGCGAAAGACGCGCATTAACATCCTGTTCGGCTAAGGATGAACGGGCGTCTTGTACTGTCAAACAGTGGAGCGGACCTGGTAACCGGCCCTCCAGCGACGACCACGCTGCAGGAGATATGGAACGAATACACGGACCCCCGTTATCTCCAGAACCACGTCCCGGAGAAGGACGTTAAGCGTCGGCTACTGTGCCTAAAAGCCTTTATCTGGCTTCCGGGACCGTATCAAAAGGCTCAAAGAGACAAAGCGCGGCTGGTATGTCACTTACTTTGGATTGTCACTGGCGGTATCATGACCAGATATTTAGCAGGGCCTTAGCGAAGAGGTCTCGATTGACTCCTCCCTCGTCACGATGGGTATGTCCGGGAGCATGCCAGTCACACCACCCTCCAGGATCCGCCGTGCCGTTCGTGCAAGCAGCATCTCCGTCTCTCTGTCGCCATTGGGCAGCAAGCGGTTCGGCCCAGGCACTTCCTCCACATATACAGGACGGACGAGCCTCTCTCCTCAAGGTCCCGTGGCTCGCGGACGTAGTCCTGCGAAACCAGCTCCTTCCAAGCCACGCTCTAAGCTGTCCATTCTTCGCGCCCCACGAGCTTATTCATCGACCATCTGCAGCCTCAAAACCGTGGTCGTTCAAGAGTACGGCATGAGCTTAGAAGCCGATGACGGCCTGCCAGTGCGTACCGCCATTGGAGAAGCGACGGAGGTGATTTTGCGTCTTCCTTTCTTTGCTCAAGGCGCGTTGAAGAGGGCATTTCGGGTGAGGTCTCTTGTGTTGGCACCGGTATTCATGCAACTAATGCTGGGTACGCAGCTCAAGCGGAAGTCAGAGGCAGGCATTGGATTCCCGTTCGCTGCAAAGGAGGTCTACATGGATCACAGCAGTGCGAACGTATCGCAGGACGCAAACTGGTCGCACCTTCAGCAAGAACTCGTCCGCGTCGAACAAGCAAGAGAGATACTATCCGCCTTTCAAGAGGTCTGTGCTACCATGAATCTGGACGTATATCGTAAGCATGACTGGTTAGAAAGAGCGGCATCGAATGCTGACAGAATGCCATCGCGTAGCACTGGAAGTCGCCCAATCAACTCTAATGAGGGCGGTCTTACCACCATATGAAGGAGAAGCTTGGATAGTCGAACCATACCTCAGCGCCTACGCTCCGAGAAAATTTTCTGGGACAGACGTAGCGGGGAAGCATGATGTCACCGACGTGATGGGTAGTACGGTCGACTGCTTCGCCCACTTTTCGTATTGGCAGTCGAAGCAGACTCTCGTGTTCGTTGACCTGCAAGGCAAGCTTACGTGTGATGAACCGCGTTTGGGGCGTGTACGCTAATAGCTCGAAGGCATCGAACGTCCAAATCTGCACCCGGGTCTGCTGAGGAGAATGCCCATGGTTTTGTTCGACTTGCAAACACACACGTGGGTGCACTCCAGTCTTCCATGGACACACTCACCTCATTGACCACATCCAGCTTGGAAGGTGCCAGCGGTCTCGGAGATCAAGGGAAGGACGGGATAGAGCAGTTTCTTGCCCAGCATGAATGTGGCAGCATGTGTCTTCACCTGGGCTTGCAGGACGGTAGCTTCTTGTAAGTTGTCTTCCGCTTATCCGTGCGCCTCGACTGAGGATAGAAAGTGAATCCTCGATGGCTACCCGCGCATTTGGCATCAACGGTACGTCCCCGACACGCTTCCGCGGCCAATCCGGCGAGGTCTACGAGCTGGATCATGATATGGGCGACGAAAGCAATGCGCCCACAGACGCTCAGCCGCCAAGGAGCGATGAGCAGGCTACAGAGAACGAAAATGCCGAGATGTGAGCACCCAAGTAGGTTTCGCCACTCACGCTCATTGAGATCGCAGACCTGTCCTTCATGGTATTGGCTTGTTCCTCCTGCGCGATGGAAGCACCTATGCTCCCGCCGAGATCACCAAAGTGGATCTTGGCGCTCGCATTGCCGATTTGGAGTGGTGTAGCTGCATCAAGTGGCCCGCTCAAGGTGATGAAGATCACCCCACCAAATTCCAAGCATCTTTTCTTCAATGTGAACTAGCCATGGCCGTCAATATCAGCAACAAAGAGAAGGTGCGTACAAATATGCGCAGTAATAGTGACAAGGTCGCTCATGGCCGTGTAGCTCGTGAAGCTGGTATTCCCAGAGACATTTACCTCCGTGGGCCGCAACAATCGAGCCATACGCACGCTAGTCAGCAAATTGGACGCGATAACCGATACGGTGTTGTCTATTTTGGTCGGCACTTCAAGCCATCCGGTCATGGACGAATGGCGAGCGCAAGAAGCCATCGCTGCTCAGAGCCGGACGCGTACTAACAAGAGCTTCCATTACACGTCTTTCGTTGCCGATCGGCAGATAGGCCTGTTTCAACACGAGAAGGACGCAATTGATGAATGGTTGACGGGATCGCTCTACGACAAATACCGCGCGCGTCAAAGTTTGGGTGATATGAGTGGGGCCGATGCCTCCCCTCTTTTAGATCTCGAGACATCTGTTGGTCAGGTCTTGGGCGGCATGGCAATCGCGCTGCTTCAGCTAGCCCGACCGACCGGAATGGACCTATGGACCCTCTATGCGGCACGCGATCGACTGCGCCGAAAGCCGGCCCCTCAGTGCGTCCGTGCTTGGGAGGTGATGATGCGAGCATATTGCCCCGCCGCTGGTTCCAATGCCGAAAGCAGCTTTCTGCAGACACATCGATTGGCCAAGAAAGGAGTGGAGGAAGCTGTGGGCGGATACTATCTGGAGGACGAGGTTCAGCTTGATCCAAGTGCGGAGGACACTCAGAGTCGGTCCACGGCTTGTTGATGCTCAAAAAGCCAGCGCATGGGACACTCGCCTACGATGTCTGATACCCGAAAAGCCAGCGCATATTTAGATATAGTCGCCCTAGTAGAGTTCTGTAGATCAGCGTCTCCTAATGCAGATGTTCGTCTCGAAGGAGGCAGTGAAGGAAGCATTCGGGGCTGAACTACACCCTATGTATGCTCTACCCTGATGCTGCGACCCGACCTGTTGAACCTATCACACACTGCTCACTGTGCGTACATGGAGATCCTCTTCACTTTTTTCCAGTCGAAGCCTCAAGCCGTCACCCTGAGATGGCACGTTATCACTATCCAAGAAACCACATCGAACGGCGCTTTCATCCGCACCACCTCAAAGAGACATCGAGCCTCAGGCCGGCGAACGGCGCGTTCACCCGCGCCAGCAAGGATCCCACCAAGACGATCACGCCATGGCGGACAACGGAGAGCGTACTACCCTGTCTCCTGAGCAAAACCACATCCTCGCCCTCGCAATGGCTGGTCAGAGTATGTTCTTGACAGGGCACGCTGGTATGGCTACCTGTAACTCCAAGTGAGAGCCGTGCTGACTGGCGTTGGCAGGCACAGGCAAGACTTTCCTGGTCAAAACGATGATCGAACAGCTGCGTCACACGCATCCTCACCCGGGCGCAGTGGTTGTCACAGCGTCTACCGCGCTCGCAGCCTTCGAGCTCGGTGGTACAACGCTGCACTCCTACTCGGGCGTGAGGCTTGGCGAGGGCACGGTGGATCAGCTATGCCACGACATTATTGAGACTCAGCCTGTCACATACCTCAACTGGCGACGGGCTGAAGTCCTCTTCGTCGACGAAGGTGAGAGGATGGTGACCCATCTTGAAACCGTGCCTGACCTCCGCTCTCCGCAGTGGGTCTCATTCCCGGACCATTGTGGGACAAGCTGAGTGCCATTGCCAAGCGACTTCGCCGTTCCAAGAGACCTTTCGGGGGAATACAAGCACGTGTTTCAATTTATCGATTGAATTGATATTGACGCCTCCTCTTGCAGCTGATTGTCTCAGGCGACTTCCTCCAACTGCCTCCCATCTCTAGAAAGCAAAAGCAGCCTCAGTTCGCCTTCGACGCATGCGAATGGCGAGCATGTATTCCGAATGTACATGTGCTTGAGCGCACATTTTGTCAATCCGACGAACGTACGCACTATCATGTCCAGGGACGGAGTCGGTTCTCACATGCTACAGTCTTTATCTCCCTCTTGCGAGAGGTCCGCCTGGGCAAGCCCGGTTTGCGGGTCCTGAAGGAGCTACGCCGCCTGGCTCGTCCGTTAAAGAACATCCCCGCCGGAGTGCATCCCACTTGCTTGTATGAGTCACCTACTTCAAATCGACGTGCATTCACGGTCATGACAGATATGCTCTGCGGGAAGACGTTGATGCTGCAAATGCCGAAGCCCTCGCTAGGTTGGAAGGCCCCGCCTATTCGTATACCGCCCACGATGGAGGTAATCTCGGCGAAGTAGAGCAGGCCAAACTGCTTTCCGGACTAGTCGTCCGCCGAACCCTGTCTCTGAAAGTCGGCTCAGAAGTGCGGCTCATCCGCAACGGGTTGGCACCAGGGCTGTACAACGGCAGCCTTGGGATCGTTCGGGCCTTCCTTTCACGATCCCAGTATAGAAACGCCTCTCTTGGGTGCCCCCCAAATACAGCTGGCACGGGTGACGATATGCAGGGCTCACTTAATGAACATCAAGGCGAGCCGTATCCTCTTGTCGAATTCTCGCTACGCGAAGGAGGCTCAAAGGAGCTACTCATCCCGCGCCATCGTTGGACAATGGAAATCGATGGGCAAGTTCAGGCATATCGAGAACAGGCAAGTCATCTCTGCTCCTAGCTGTCACGGTGTCTCTAACGACCGAGAAGATTCCCCTCATCGGTGCAGACGCTATGTCAATACATCAATGTCAGGGACAAACACTGGATTGGCTCGTCGTAGATGGTCGGCATTTGTTTGCGGAAGGTTGGATTTAAAAACCCGGATGCGACTCATATTCATGCTCGGCAGGACAAGCATATGAGGCCTTGTCGCGGGCAAGGAGCCTGGACACACTACAGGTGCTTAGACTGGATCTTGACAGTGTGAGCTTCGCCCCGTATGTGAGCCATTCTCTACTGAATCTGAGTTCACAGATTATGGCAAACCGACGGGCGTTGGAATGGTACGCCCGTCTGGAACGGCCCCACAAATCGCACGTCCTCCGGCAGAGGTAAAGCACTATGCGCATGTAGCAATACTGTAAAATTTGCACTGTAATATCTTGATGGACTACGCCATCCACTTCTGCCTCTCACGTCCAACTGCAGATGGCTTCCCTCCCGCGCAAGCGGCTCTCAAGCCCAGCGGCAGTACGGCGTCAGCTCTTTATTTTGCGGAAATCTGCTTCTGCCTTGCGCGCGGCTTCAGAAGTCGGCATCGGCTCCGGTCAGAGGCGATATGCTGATGCAGCAGTGTGAGCCATAAGCTGAGACCTAAAATCGATTTTGAGCCTTTTGTTCTCTGAGTCACAAAACGAGATGAATACCTGGCGAACCAGAAATACAGCGGGCTCTCACTAGGCCCGGAGGACCGTCGTGCTCAATGATATTCTTCAATATGCGTGCGTGCCCAGTCACATACCCTTCCACAGTGGTCGTTGTGGTGAAGTAGCGCCAACTGCGGCTCCAAGCAAGCCACGGGAGCTTTTGGCGCGGGCGGTGCCATCGGAATTGCACGCCTTGCGCGTATTGGAGCGCCTGGCGTAACACAACCTGCGAGACGGCATCAGCGAGCTGAAGAAGACGAAAAGGAAGGCGAAGAGGAAGAGGAAGGGGAAGACGAGGGAGAAGAGGTGGAAGAAAAAGACGATGAAGATGAGGAAGAGAAGGAGGAGCATGAGGAAGATGAGGATAAGGCGAGAACGACGTCTCGAGTCTCGAGAGAGGTCCTCATCTACCTCATTCCCCGCCGTCTCCGCCCCAGCAAACTACGACGGGGAAAAGACTATTAAGTGGTGTATTCACCATTTGCCACCACTCCCCCAGATTGAACTTCACAGTATCTGTAACTAATGATCCTAGGAAACGTAGTTAGTAATAATAACAACGGTGCACGACTTGAAAACTCACAGAAAAGGCAAAGAGACTTAGGAAACGATTCAAATGCCCAGCTTGCCTCCCTCCCATACTCCCACAGCCTTCTTCCCCACCCCTTCCCCTCCTCCGATCACCCCAAGCTCCTTCAGCTTCTTCTGCGTGTCCTTCAGGACCTCGAGGAGGTCGTTCACGTCCTTGGCGATCTTTAGGAGTTCAGGGAGGAGCGTCTTCACTTTCATCGCGAACTTGGTCACCTCCTCGACCGAAAGCCAGCCCCAAACCGCCTGCGAAAGGTCATTAAAGGGCCTCCCAAGCGAAAGGACTCACGTACCTTGAAGTCCTCCCCAACTTTCTTGCGCCCGTCCCACCAGATCCACGCTCCCATGCTCGCCACGATAGCCACAAAGATGCCGAGTCCGAGCGAGAGGGGGGCGAACTGCTCGAGGGTCATGTTGATGTCGAGGGTGGGGGCCATGTCGTTATTGCGAGTTGTGTGTTGCAGGTGGTGGTAGAGAAGAAGGAGGAGGCGAGGCCGAGCGGAGAGGGTTTAAGTAGGCGAAAGTGCGCGGACTTGGACTACGCACTGGCTACGTAGTGCAACGTAGTCAGTGCGCGTTCAGCTCGGCGGAGGTCAGAGATTGTACTTACCTCTGTCGTATCTGCTGGCACGTCAGCAAGTCGTTCGGGCGGAGTTCGGACGGGAAGGGCTTACGATTGGGGACGGCGGACTCAAGATCAGTATGCTCGGCTCTTACCAGCCAGCGCACCTTGGCCAGTCTGCAAGACATCTGCAGAGACGCCTGCGTGTGCAGGCGGTCGTACAGCGTGAGGTCTTTTGACCCGCTGAAGTTGGATGGTAATACATCTAGGAATGTCGTGAGTCACATGAATGATAAAATCAATTGACAAACTTACCATCGACCCTTCCAGACGTTGGATCGACGACCTGCAAACCCAGCTCTCTCGCTACCTTCTCCTCGTACTTGGTGCGTTCGAGAGGGGCATTGCGAAGCCGGTCTACCACGTTGCGAATGTCATACCTGTGCAGTGAGGTCAGCATGTGTGGCGATTTCTCGCCATGGGGATGAGCGTACGAACCTTAAGGATGCTCTTAAGCCTCTAACTTGCTCCTGGTGGTTGGAATCTTTCTTAGAACGACCCGCTGGTGGGTCATCGTATCGAACGGCAAATAACGATCGGTTTGTGGCAGCTCTTGCTTGGCTGCGGTAATTCGGGTTGAGGACGAGACGCTGACCTCAACTTTTGCAAAGGTTCGGTAACGTCCTCCTCGAGCCCGGGCTCGTTGATGATCGTCGCCCTTCTCTGCTCATAAGCAACCCTCCAAAAAGAGGTCTGCAGAGCAATGAAGGGAGCCTGGCGGGTCGGAACTTGAGGTCGTCGTCGTCGTCGGGCCCGGGTAAGAGGTAAATTTGAAGTTGAGTGGAGGGGGGCACAGTTGGGGAAGGTGGTGAGGAGGAGGAAGGTGGTGGTTGGGACGGTGGTGGTGTGGGCGGTGGTGGTGGTCTTGTCGTCGGTGTAGACGACGAGATGGGGATTAATGGGCCTCACTTGCTGGTGATCAGATCTGCTTCCGCTGTTGATCAAGATCAGCCAGGAACAGTTCGGTGCTTCTTGTCGCATGCTTATCTGCTCCCATTCGGTGGCTGAATTGCTTGGAGCATGGGAAAACGTACAGAAGCTCGACCCGGACATCGGCGAAATGCAACTGCCGTCAACCGTCTCCTGGGCAAACGCAGCGACATTGAAGCTCAAGGGGGCGCATATACGTACTTGTAAATGCCTCTACGAGCGCTGACTGCCTTTCAGCCCACCGCCCGCTCTCTTTGATCACAACCCGTACCCATTGTTCAGCAAGTTCCGGCTTGAAGATACCCGCAGGCTCAGCTCATTAGCCCGCCCTTTGTTGCTTCTCGAGGATGAGGTTGGAGTGGGTGTAGACAAGGAGAGGCGAGCTGAACCTGGTACGCCGTCGCGGTATCACAACAGTATGATGGTTTCTGATTCATGTTTGATGCGTAGTCGGGATTCTCAACCTAGCTGCCGTCTGTCCCAGAGCCCGGGCGTCTACCTCGCGAAGAACGGAGGCCGCTCGCAGTATGTATGCACCCGCGACTTAAGGTCGTTCACCCACTCTGTTGTAGTCTCACACGCTGAGACCCCCGGACCTCCCGACGATGACGTGCCTGCGCCTCAAGAGGACTCGCCGAGGGACAACGAGGGCATAGATAACAGCCCACCACTTCTGCCAGACGATGGTGGATGGGCCCTCAACGATAACGACAATGATGTCTGGCTGAGTGACCATCTTCGACGGGGGAGAGAACCGCATGAACAGGTTATAACGCCATCCAAGGTCAGCGTTCGAGATTTACCTGCTTACTTCGTTGACTGTCCGACAGGGCCGAAGGAACTGCCTTTTAAAACCACCGTCGTTCAGCTTGGCTTATTCAGATGAATCGCGGGCAATGAACGGAAACGGTGCACTGACTCCACCGCAGACGCCTCCATCGTCTCCCCGCCGTAGTCCCGTGAGTTGTCTAGGCCGCAGCCTCGTTCAAGAAGTTAACCGCGCACGTATGTCCAGACTCCGCAAGCAGTCTCGGAGCCACACCTAGATCCTCCTTCGCCTGTGCTGGACGGAGCCACGCAGGCTATGCATGTGGATGTGGAAAGGGGCGCCACTGAGTCGGAACGGTGCGAGATCTCCCTGCTTGTCGACAAGGTTGTAATGGTTCTCCGAAGGGGTGCGGATCACTCTCCGCCTGCGGAAACCCCTCCGCGTGCGATCAGGAAGGCCCGCCGGACAGTGTCGACCCGCATCAGGAATGACAGAAAGAAGGATCCGCCCGTCCAAATGCAAACGGAGGTTCGTGAAACCGCTTCGGATGCCGACCAGAGTGATGACTTGTGTATGAAGGGTCCCGCTCACGGGAGAGGAAGAACTCGAGTCCCGGCTCTGCAGGGAGCCTTGCGGGACCATGTCCTCGTGCGTATCACGTAGGACCTGAGCTGCATCTGCTTACTGTATGACTCAGAGGGTTATGCAAGCCGAAAAATGGAAGGTCATGGGTATCCCGCCCCAGGCTAAGATACCCGCGTATGTTCCGGCGCTCCAGACGGTGGACGAGACCGAAAACGTGCTCCCCGATCTCACCTTGGGTCGTGACGAGGCGGTGAATCTTCACTATCGTGATGCACTGGTCAGGCGAGTGCTGGCCGTCATCCACGTGAGTGTTTCTCCCCAACGCACCAACGCGCACTCATGAGGTATGAATCGTGCTAGGGCGACCTCAACCCTCGTGCCAATTCCAAAGGGGTGCGACCGTCTCGTGACGAGCTCCTCAGCGTCGACGCGCCTATCCTCGAGGATGTTTGGCATGAAATCATGTGGGACAGTCTGCGTAAGAAATGGTGCCAGCAAAACGACAGCCAGGCAGAAGAGCGTCGCATCGCCAAGAATCGGCGTAATAGGGAGAAATTGAAAGAAGCCCGCAAGAGTGTGGTACGTTCATTTACCTGATACTCTTCTCTCTACGCTGATGGCCTGAGACCAGAAGTGAACGTTAGCTTGTCTGTACAGAACGCTCTTTATGAGCACTTGAGAACGTCAGGAACTTACTGCTGGTTGTACCCTTTCGCTTGTCTTGCCGTTGCTACGGTGACTCTTTCTTTGATAATTGTTGGTGCGGTTGTAGGATTATTCATTGATGTACGCATTTTCTGATTGCATCCAATACTGAACCCCGCTGACGAGGCTGTCAAGCCCAGCGCCGAAATGAATTAAGTCCATTATAAAAGCGGGCACGTCCATAACACTGACGAATCCTCTTGTCCCTGCCAAGGCTGAGACCACGTGCGACGAGTGGACGGAGGCATTTGAGTTCTCGGAATGAGCCACTCGGTGTCAGCGTTCCCCACCGGACCCAATACAGCGCCTATCAAGCTCGGCAACCATTCCAGCGGTCCTCTGTCTCGGGATGACGACGTCGATAGCGCAGCATATGCTCACGCTCTTCAAGATGGCGGATGTCGATGTAAGTAGTTTTGCTTCAGCTTGAGCAGTGCCAGACCCAGCGACGTATAGACGATCAAGACGAACTTGAGGACGATGGCAAACGGTGCGCCCAGTTGGCTCAGGACGGCTTGGCAGGAACTCGGGGATGACATAGCTGCGGGGCGGTACGTCGAATCCCAACCTGCAGTGCACATGTCGGCTAACGGTGATGTCAGCGCTCGATATCGCGCTGACATGTATACGTCCAAGTCGTACAGGCGAGATTCCGAGGGCGAGCCTGTGGCCTCCTTCAAAAAGGATGGCGATCTGGTGTCCACTGTCATCAACCCACCGCGATACCTTTAATTTCCTCTTTGCGATGCCATGTCGGTCATATGTGCGTAGTTCCCTCAGCCTGCGTTGCTATACTGATCCAGAGCCGCAGTTCTCATCCTTGCCAACCACTACTTGCCCACAAACGAATCCGAATCGACGATGATACTCACTGTGGCGAATAGATGGATCTCGAGACTGTTTCCGGACAGCGTCGTAGGGCGTGTCTCTGTCTTTCCCATGTTGCACGGCCATCCGAATGCGTTGAGCTTCCGTGCCGCATGTCTTACTGTTCCTCCCTCTCCAGATCCCGCTCAGTCGAGGCCCAATCGCGCCGCACCACCCCCGATTCCGATCCCACTCAGTGACTCCATCACTGCATCAGCTATTCCAACTCCCGGAGAGGTCGAACTTCCGTATCGCGCTCCAATGCCCTCGAACCGCATGTCTCTCAATGTTCAAGCTGTCAGCAAGGCGAAGAGCCTCCACTTGGAGTCACGACGCAAGCGCTTCAAGGAAATCATCGGCGAGGAGAAGTATGCCGAGTTTGTGCGCTGCATACAGCTTGGTTATGGGACGTCGTTTTGCATCGATCAGCGTATTCAGGAAAAAAGCGGTCCTGGCAGCATGCAGTGCGCCGAACCGCTGCTCATCTCTTAGTGCGTGTATGTCCATCGTCCAGGAACACTCGCCTGATGGACATGTAGCCTGATTGCCATGATCATTAGCGATGCGGGGAGGATGTCTCTGGATGGTTGTACCCTGGACTTGGTGGTTGTCGACAACGAGGCAGTGCAGAAGTTCATAAAAGCCAAGCTTTCCGACTGCGACAATCTTACGCCCGCTGCATTTCTCGACCTGTTCGCCCTCCGCAACCTTCGGAGTGAAGCAAGCAATCTGTACATGAACATCTGCTGGCGCTGTCGACTGATGCTTTCCTTCTTGTCGCCTCTCCTTGAGCGTCACGGCATCCGGCTTAGCTTGTATCATTTCCGCCGTGGGAAGGTCAATGGCGTTAACTCGTTCGAAAAGAGACTTTTGCCCTTGTGGACCGAGAAGCAGCGTCGTGACTGGAAAGTCGAAGCTGAGATTCAATTCGCCGAGATACAAGCACGAGAAGAGGCTGAAAGAAGAAAGAAGCGGTAGCCGTTCCGTGTCACGGAGGTGTATAGACTGGTGTCAACTGTATCGCATTGTACCACTGTTATACATAGCTCATATAAACGTCATGTCGGACGATTCCACAACCTACTTCCCACCTTGGGTGTCGACTTCGATTCTGCAGGTACCTAGATGAGCATTGGCGTCGAGGCGCCTGGGTGAATGAGACCCAAACGTGCAAGAGCGCTCAGGGCTTCCGCCCAAGCTCCCTGCAGCACCGCTTGACCCTTGCATGCTCGGGAGCCACTGAGAACGTCGTAGATGCGCTGACGGTCGTACTCGGCGGCGAGCTCGCGAAACATGGCATGGCGGTTATAAGACGGCTGGGATCGACCAAGAGGCGGTTTTCTGAACGGGGAAGGTTGGAAACACGCCTCCAGGCTGAGTTCATCCCAAGCCCCAAGGACGACCGACTCGAACGGCTCCACTGCTGGATCCTGTTCCAATTCGTGATACCGTTCCAGACGCGCATATCGCACCTCTTCGGGGTAGTATACAGCAATGATGAGCTGGGAGGAGAATGGGTCATCTTGGTAAACGGCCAGCAGGCGGGTAGGCCATTCGACTCCAAATCCATATCTGAGAATCCATGCATGCCCAAGGGGCACCGCAACAAATTCATCCTGGTAGTCCACCAAATCTTCACCGACTGCCCAATCTTCAGGAACCTTGGTGTCTTTGGGTATCAGGTCCGAAAAAGATCCAGGCGTTTTGTATCGCTCATGTTTGGTCTGCCATTCTTCGCGCTAGTTGAAGGGTCAGTTAGGAGAAAGTCAAGGTATCAAATGAGCAAAGCAATACTCACCCAAAGGCGCATCCAGTCGGAAGCAGCTACGATATCCCCCTCCAAAGCTTCTGAGGGAATGTCATCACCGGCCATGTTGGCTACGAACCAGAGGAGGGAGCATTGGCGCCCAACAAGGAAGCGGTTCGCGGTCATGAACATGATACTGTCGGCATGTCGCAGCATATCCGAAGCTGTGGGTGGTTCTTGGAGTCGGCTATCAGCATCGGTTGTCGAAACGTTTGAGTGTGTGAACTTCGGCCGGGACACAATCTTCAGCTCCGACGTATGTCCAGAGCCGTTTCCCTGCAGGAGATATACGATCGAACAATCAGGAGCAATTTCATAGGCTGAAATGTACTGCTCCCTCGATGCGTCGGAGAAGAGAACATGAGTCCACCGTGACTCCAGGCTGAGCATACCGTCAGACACGCAGACCTCAAATGTAACGATCTTCGCATTCTGGAGCACGGCAAGCATCCATCGACCGCTGGTGACGAAGTGGAGGCGAGCTTCATGAGGAGGTGTGTCCAAGAACCGACCCGTAACAGCTTTGATGGGCGTAGGAAGGGTGGAGGACGTCTCGTCTTGCCGCATCTGATAGACCGCTATAGAGCGACAGTCAAAATCGACCAGTAAAACTGCATTTCCGATAAACCAGCCTGTCAACTTGCGAGAGGCGCCCTATACAAGGATCAGCACTCGGCGCTCGTCCGCAAGTGAAGCATCGCATACGGTTCCATAAGGTTGCAGCTCCACCACAGTACCGTCCATCTTCTGCCACAGATGAGGGCGATATTCACCATGTAACTGACGAAAGCAGATCCAGTCGGAGTCGGCAGCCACGAGGCCAGTGGATGCCTCAGGTGCGACCAGTGAGGCCGAGAAGTCGTGGCCTTGACCTTGCAGGAGCTGCACAAGGCTGCCGTATTCGGCGGCATCGGAAGTCGTGGTGTTGGCGAACTCGACCGCGACGCCGTAGGGCTCATGTGCCTCTCCTTGCATGGCCACCACCGTCGTCACCTCCGCGGGACTTCCTGAACGACGATGGGCCTGCCGAGGCTCCAAATCCTCTCGCCGCACCCAGCGACCCCTGGAGCGCTCATCTAGCATATAGATTGAGCAATCCGACCCAACGACGAGTACATCCCCGAAATGGTGTCTGACCCTAACCACTCTAGGAAGGTGAACGTTCCCAGGCAGGGTCAGGGCCTCGCGTGCACTTCCGTTCCGCGGCGACTTGGTCCGCCTGATGTACTCGTCATCAGCCTCAAAACTCTCCTTCTGCAGAGAATCGGGACTCTGCCATCCATCTTTGCCCGTTTCTGCCTTTTCAAAGCGCGCGTCGTCCGATCCACCATCCGTGGGGTTGACTTTGGTGGACGATTGTGTGCCCCAGGACATGGATTCATCCCCGCCAGGAGAGGAGTCAGACCCCGGTGGTCCAACATCTGACTTCCTCCATTTCTGGGGAGGCGTAGAGGGCCGTGTCTGGTCGTCGTACCAAGACGGGCGATAGGACGTGGTGGTTTCTTGTCCCATTAATGCGAGATAGCAGCAGTGTTGGAACAGCTTGGGTTAAGCAAAGGATATAGAGAGGAGGCTAGAGGTTGACAGCTTGCGCCCCCCCCCCGGAAGGCCGTCCATGTTGGATCCGCCTTCGGAGGCAACCGCGGGTGGAGGGTTTGGCTGGAGTATCCCGTCGCGCTTATGGTTGGCGGAGTTACTTTCAGCTAGGGACGAAGCCCTTTGCCACTTAGGGACTTAAATTATGGTTGCTAGATGACTTCTGTCACTGAGCACTCAAATGCAAGCAATTTTTAGCTGCCCTTCTTGTTAGAGTTAGGGTTAGGGTTAGTAATGGTAATAGGACTCCTCCTAGAGTCATACATCAGCAGTTTTGCCCGAAAGTGGCCAAGAAAATTGGTTGTTGCATTTTACGGTTCTGGATCAGTATTTCATTAAGTTCATTGTTGTGCAAATTATTGCCATTGCCACTCCATAATTCCAGTTAAAATCAGTACATCCTGAGTTCGCCACTGATATACCGTGTTTAGGGCTCTGCTATGCTTATTTACCACAAGCTTCTATTTCACTATTATGACAGCAACAGAATATTGCTCACTTTTGTAATTGCAGTTCCCATTGCTAATGGCATTTGGATGATAAGTCCAAGTAGAGGTAATAAAACACATAAGCTTGCTGTGAAATAATTTCCCCAATGCCTGTAATGGTGTACTATTGAGCTTCATGATATATTCATAACAAGAACTCACATACACTTTTCGGCTTACTATAGATTATTGGTATTGCAATATTCTGTCTGATACTTGCGAACACTTTATTGGGAAAAAAAACGCCCTAGCACCCCAATATGTAAACTGAATGTGTCTTAAGGGATAAACCGATGACAACAAAAATAGCATCCGGAGGCGACGGAGCAACTATGCCTCCACGTAGGGACCATGGCCCGGGACCTGTGTGCACGTTGTCACATCGTTTGGAATCACACAAAGCTTCTGCATCCTACGGGATAGATTGGAGCTCATCTGCACCATTGATCGGCCAGTAACTTGTGAACCATCGCTAGGAACGCATCTGTCATTTGCATCCTTGTGTCCCAGCCTCCCCCATGAAAGACGTGATGAGGTACTTAACAGGCCACGAAGAACCAGTCAGCCGGAGACACCGACCATAGGGGCACCAACTTACCGTTCGAAAAGCGCCGGTTGGAAAAAACACAAGTATGCTTGGAAGTCGATTTCTGGCAATGGTGGCATTTGCTCTGTACAAATGCCACGCACAGCTTTCGGCCGAATGATAGTTTTTCGACGGGATCTATATCCCGCAGGCTACAGAAAGCGCAAAGAGCCTCATCAATACCCACCTGGGGAAAAGGGTAAGCTTGCGTTATCATGTAGCCACTGGATATCGTACGCATACATCCGCTCTGAGGGCCGTGCCAGCCGCTTTCAGGATCACCCGCTTAGCCTGACGCAGGGTGCGGCAAAGCGCTTCATCCCTTGTACTGCAGTGCTGGGGCGGGATGTCCCATACACCCTCCTCGGGACGATAGCCTTTCCTCCAGGGCTCTTGAGTACCGGATACCGCGTCTACATCGAACACCGCGTCTACAGCGACCACCTCGTCTACGTCCATGTCGGTACTTGGTTGGCGTGCAGGCGAGTATGGGACTAGAAGATTGGCGTCAAGAAGAAGGGCCAGCCCAGAGGACGGATGGGGCATGATCACGTACCAGTCTCACTGGCCAGATCCGGGATACTAGTGGGATCTGCAGGCCCGGAGCGGATGTCTCTGCGCTCGATTGCGGGGCTCTGGCCTTGCAAAGCCGCCGCATTCGTAAGACCTGCATCCCCAGAGGTTTGACCCTGTCGCTCAATGGCCTCCGAAGGCCGCATCGGTTCCAGAAGTCGCTCGAGCAAGGCCAAGGAGGCCTCCCTTGGCAACCTGCTCGGCTGGAGGGTGACCATTGGATCACCTCGTCGTGCTGCGTTGTCCTTGCAAGTGTGCCATATCAAACCGGGCACAAGTGCCGCATCCAGCTCCATGGGAATACCGAGACACAATCCTTTCAAGGTCTGGGCCGCAGTTAGTCGGATATAAGTCTGCAGACCCTCAGGAATGGTCCTGGTCTGACGACGTCGATGTCCACTGAGCATGGTGCCCTGGAGGAGAAATTAGCGTAAGGAACTTAACCGTTCGGTGACACCTTACCACCACATTCCAATAAGCATGCAACCAGCTTTGTGATGCCGCGAACGTGGAGATGGTTGGAACCAGGGGAGCTTGCTGGAATTGTTTCGTCCAGCCGGCCTCAACGGCAGTGTCGACGAGAGGTAACGGATGATAGGGAAGTGAAAACTTGGGGGAAATGCGATCTAAATCAGGGAGCAGGTCCTCCGGAAGTACGTACAGGGGCATGGCGAACGGAAGGTCGCAACGCAATTCCCATTTCCTGAGTGCATCGACAAATCGGGCCAGCTGGCAATGGAAAACCGGGCTGATATCGGTGTGAGCCATGGTACTCGGCAGGAGAAACGCCATCTAATACACGGTCAATACTGCCTGCGCGTGACGCTTGCCGGTGATTGGGCACGCACCCACTCATAGGCTAACAAGGTGATGTACCACTTCGCACTGTGCAGATTGTCGACATCCACAGCGGGTAAACCCTCCATCCTACGTAGAACCGAGGACCCGTGAGCCGCCTCTTGCAACATGCGCGTGAGAATTGTGCGCGTGACCGGATCTTGGTGTACGGTGTGCTTGAATGTGACCAGCAGGGACGCAGGCAGAGTATCTCCCCACTCGCTGGGATAGCGGCCGTGAACAGCATCAAGTATATGCTGCGATACGGCCGAGATATTCAAGCCATGCTCTTTGCCTGAGACAACCGACCGATCTATGAGATAGGCGTAGTCTTGCCACAGTTGCAGATCCAAGGGCGCACTGGTCTTTACCCCACATTCGATAAACCACTTTAATATCCAGTTCTGATTCCAGGAATGAGAGGTGGTAACTGGATGCGGTAAGATTGGCTTACCCAGACCAGAGCCAACCTGCTTGCGTACTCCTCAGCTCCCCGCGCTGCTGCCGATCTGAGCAATGTACGGGACCCCGCACTACCAGCTAGAGTGAGCGCCAATTCAGTCATCGAGATCGTCATCCTCTCTTGATTAGTCAGGGTGACCAAGCGGTTCTCGCCGTCTTCGGTAAGGAAAGCGAGTTCGTTACGCCCGTTGATCCCTTCTCCTGGACGCGAGCAGGCGTACCCCGGGACGCTCTGCGAGTAAGTCCCAACGAGGTATAAGAGATCACCAGGCACGTAGTCGCTCCTGATACACATAGGCAATAATTGCATGGAGTAATGATGGCGAAGTTCAGCGCGGTATGTCAACCAAGTTTCGAGGTGAGAATGGAAGGACGATGGATCCAGAAGGGACAACCGATCGAGGCACTCCAGGGCTCCGCTCTGGTCCTGAACTCAGCACTGCTGGAATATCATCGTAAGTCGATAGATCTCTCACAGTAATGGCACCCCATCGACTCATATAATCCAAGCTAGCTTCTTTCTGCTCCAACCTTGGTTTCTCCCCGATGAAATGGTGCAGTTTATCCAACAGCTCGGACAAGGTCCTCCGGACGGTGGGGGTAGAAGCTGCCCTCATCCTCAGCGTTCCTCCGCTTGATCCCGAAGGAGCAAGCATATTAAGGAAATCGACCGACGGTTCGTGACAGTCTCGTCAAGGACGGCAGTCCGCGATAGGCAAGGTTTGACAGTACTAGTTTAGAGAGTAAGGGTACATCAGGTGTTCGGACGGCCATCTGTCGACATTTGGACCCTTGGGTGCGGTCCGCTGTCACCTTGTTATACCTTGGCGGCATCTTCGCGACGTGAGGCTGAGAGTTGAGCCAGGGATACGTGAACTGCGAACAATAGAACGTTCCGTAATATATTCACTGAACCCTGTCAACTAGTACGGTTAGTCGCGCAGATCTTGGGGGCACCCCTTCTAATGAGCTACACATCATCCCAATCCGGCTCTCCGTCATTGTGCCTGTGCCTAGACCTTTGAGACACCACCGCGTAGCACTGGGAGGAGAGCAATCAGCAGGCTTGTCCACTGGTGAGGCCATTGCTTACGTGAAATTCCAGGTAGTTGAACTTGGCCCCGAAGCGTTTGTTCCACCGGGACCTGAGCTCCGCATCCTCATCCGCTCCTCCGATACGGTCGCCATTTGCGAGGCCCATCTCTCTCAATCCCGCGTAATTATATGTAATCTGCATCTGCATCCGCATCATCCCCTTTTCGTTGATAAGGATGCAGGCATCCGTGGCCAGACGAGTAGCGGCGTGAGCGGCAATGAGACAAGACGCGCGGTATCTTTCAATGGTCAATCAGATGGGCTCGCGTTAGGTATGGTGCGAAGACAATCCAAACCTGAAACGGCGGGGACCGGGGCTAATGTTCAGTACCTTGAGTGCAGAAGTACTCGACGGGTCATGTGGTATATAAATCTGTAATATGATGAGCGTCCAGGGCAGACCAGCCACGTATGGCTTATATACCGATGTACTGAAAAACTCGGCCGCCGCCTCAGTCCATCGGAAACGGAGATATGCTGGCTTTTCTCTGCCTCCGACGACGCGTTGAGGGGTCCAACTCAAAGTAACATAAGCCCCGTCGCCCGCTCTTTTAAGATCTTGTAGGATGTTGCACAGGAAGCGACCAGGCAAGATAACGTGGAGCACCCTACGCATTGGGCAGTATACAGAAGGTGGCAGTCGTCTCTAGAAATGAACTCACTGTGGATGTTCATCGAAGTCGAAGGGAATGGTTTCTTCCCAAGGGTATGTCGATAGCTCGCAGGTCGTAATAGCCGATCCATACGTCTGTCCCCTTGAGAACGTTTCAGTCTGGACGATACCCCGTGGCGACGGACGTACACTTGAATCTTTAGCGGATGGCCATAACCGGCCCATGAGATGCGAGCCCTGGTTTGTTCTCCCCACTTATGCAGACTCATCCCGGCACCGCCGAAGACATCGAGCGTTGCCAGCAATAAGTCCGGCCTGACGGCAAACAGAATGGATCCGTCCTCCTTGATCATATCCTCTCTTACATCGATTTTGGAGAATGTATGCGCATATATCCAGGCATTGGCTGCGCATTCAGTGAGCTAGAGAGATCGGAGCTACGGAAGTACCTCACCGATGCGATATTCCGGGCTTTCAAGCACGAAGCGCGCTCCAGCGGCCTGGAAGGTCATACCGACCAGCTGGGTGTCGTGAATACAGCGCTCCCAGTCGAAACCGTCGTGAGGCCGCGATGCTCACCGGCTGTATCTGTTTCTCACTCGTGTGTTTCAGCACACGTATAGATTTGAGGAGCAGGGAGAAGGGAAGGACGTCGTCGAGTTCCAGGTCCATAGTTCTGCTGGCGTGGTGGTCGTAGTGGTGGTGGAAGAGGTAGTGGAAGAGCAAGACAGGAGCGTGGAAAGCGCGAGATCGACCGCGCGTCTGTGTGCTCCTCGAGACGCGCAATTCAGCACGCGTTCGGCAACCGTGTCACCAGCAACCTCCTTGCCTCAAACCAGGACAAAGTAGAGACATGGCTTTCGAGCAGCCAGCTGCTTTGAAGGTTTTCTGTAACCATGATGTCTTCCGCCTAACAGCAGCTTACTTGAGCCACGAGGACGTGCTTTCCGTTTCGCTACTCACCAAAAGTACCTTCCCACATATCCGATTGGCCTGGACCAGCATCACATCAAGCAAGTATATGCGTCTCCTCAAGATGGTGAGTGCCCCAGAGTACCAAGGAAGGTGTAAGTCGGGTAGCCAGCCCTCAGAAGACAGCGTTTATATGTACAACAGACAGGGATGCGGACGCATATACCTTCCGCTGCGACCTATATCGCTATAGCGTCCGTGAAGTGTTTCTGCGTTCCGATCCCGATCATGCGAGCTCCCTGGAACGAGCCTGCCAGACGATGCAAAGTCACCAGAGGCGAACAGGAATCCCTTTACTTCCTAACCTTCATCAACTCACAGTTACCGGCCCATCGAACGAGCTGCTTGATATCCTACCTGCCTTCTTACACAGGCATCTTTACTCGTTCGTGCTTAAGCTCAAAGGTGCTCCCTCGTCCGACACACTGCGAGCACTCGAAACCCTTCGAAGCATGGTCACGGCTCGCGCTCCCAATCTCCGTCGTGTCGAGTGGTGCACGCGCAAAGCGGACGATTCGTTGGACATGCCCGTATTGCCGTATCCGCAGCTCGAGGAGCTTCCGCAACTATACTCGATCGGCCTTGACCTGAACCAGCTTACACCTACTTTCTGTCAACGGATTTCTCACTCTTCAGCTATTCAAGAGCTGACTCTGCGTGGTGTCGCCTCGACCGAGGATCTCTTTCAAGCTTACCACTGTCTGGCAGCAGGAACACCTTTCCAACGCATCCTTAGCCTCAAACTGAAAACGTCTGCCCTCACCGCTGTTACGATACTGGATACGCTTGATATGCCCCTCCGTCATCTATGTCTGGCATGCGTTGTTACCAGCCCAATGGACGATATCGCCTCCATTGCGAACTCAATCACTCGCTATGTAACGATCACTCGGCTGTCCGTGAACGTTCAGACCACTGCAAGCCTATCCAAGTACTTCGTGTTTGATCTGGCGACGATAGAGCCGCTGCAGCACTGTACCCATATTGAGTCTTTCTCCTTCCACTACGGTATTAAGACTGGCTTCCGTCTGGATCGAGACGTATTATGCAACATAGCTGGTTCATGGACATGCTTGAGAGAGCTTGAGATAGAATGGATCAGCGTGGGTACCGTGGTGTGGAAGCAATGGCCCACAAACCTTCCCGTCAACAACGTCAGCCTGGAATCGATCGCCAAGCTCACCTTCACGTGTCCGTTGCTACGCACGGTTTCACTCTCCTACTTCCGCTTTCCTCGTCGTTTCTCTCAGAAGGCCCTACAGGGAGGAGGAGTTCGGCCTCTAGAACTCTTTACCCGTTGGATGGGAGTCGATGACCATGCGGTCGCGCTCGAAATTCTCGATCGAATGTGGATCGGACTCAGCGTCCAGTGTAACCCCGAAAAGTGTCGAACTTGGCGCGAACTTCGTGCTGCACTGCACGACCGTCGGCGGTACTATGCACGTGTCTCGAGCGAGTAAGTTCTAATCGAGAGTAACCAACCCATCTCAAGACACTATGAGTACTGAGTGGTCGGAACAAAGCGATATAGCTAGAGTGGTTCCGTACATTGTTAGTAGACCGGGAGGAGAACTCGCTTCAGGATCGGATAATGTATGCCATCGCACTGCCTCAGGCGTGATCAGCATATTAGCAAGTGCCCGCGGCGCCCGCGTCCTTCCAAAACAAAACACCCGGTTAAGATCGATTCTGGTCGGTTGACATCCGCAAGTCGTCCGTGAATAAGAAATCTCTTTATAGCCGTAAGAATAATCGAGCCCGGCAACGTGTATGGCTCGCCCTGGTATGAATGCAGAAACGGCATAGTTCCACTCCATCTAGGGACATACAGACTTCCGTATCTCTGTACCGAGTTGACTCCACTATATCCCCTGCCTCCCATACTCTTGCGTCCAACAACACGCTCCCGGTTAGTGGGTAGGTCCATGGGAACAAGAAGCGGAGAGTGCATCGACAAGCAATCAATGAACTGGAACGACTGTTGGCGAGCCAAAAGGTGCAGGTGTGAGAATTGCCAGCGTGCTGCACGGGTACCTGGACAAGCTGACGGCCGAGAAAAAAGAATGAGCGCCGTTTGGATGTATGCCGGCCGACCTGTTTTGACCCATGGGATTGACGGAGGAGGACGACATACTGTATGTTGCACCGTTAGGCACGCCAAAGGATTGCCGGGAGTTCGAAGGGCTCGGTGATTCTCCTCGCCGCACAACACCTCTCATGCAGTGTCTGCACCTGCTTACGACTGTGTTCAGCGTCGAGGAGAAGGGAAAAGGCGAGCGCCAGGGAAGGCATGGAGGCGTAGGCCGACCGTATGTGTAGGTAGTAGGCCGACCAAAGGATTGGCCTCGCTCGACGCGGTCGGACACCACCTTAGCTGCATCCCCTGGTCCCGACCGCAGGTTGTAGGCCGACCAACGGGTGGGCGTCGATGGCTTGCACAACACCTCAGCTACATCCCTTGGGCCTGTGTATGTGCATGTCGAGCACGGGGCACGAGGAAGAGGGCGGGCGGGACGGCATGGAGGAGGTGTGCACGGATACATCGCGAAAGGTATGAATCTGGTGTCACGGTAGTAGTGGACGAATATCGCGCATTTGACTGAGTAGGCGATGTTGATGAGTGGGTGGCTGCGGACCTCGGCCGACCAGAGTTGTAGGCTGACCGAAGCGAAATGAACGGAGGAACATCATAGCTGTAGACTGACCAGAGTGCTGCAGGCCGACCAGAGCTGTAGACTGATTAGAGTGCTGTAGGCCGACCAGAGCTGTAGGCTGACCAAAGCGACATAGGACTCGGACCAGAGTTGTAAGCTGACCAGAGTGATATAGACACATCAGAGTTGTAGACCGACCAGAGTGATGTAGACCGACCAGAGTGATGTAGACCGACCAGAGTGATGTAGACCGACCAGAGTGATGTAGGCTGACCAGGGTTGTAGGCTGACCAGACTTGTAGGCTGACCAGAGTGCTGTAGGCTGACCATAGCGATAAAGACGGATCAGAGTTGCAAGCTGATCAGAGTGATGTAGACCGACCAGAGTTGTAGGCTGACCGAAGCGAAATGAACGGAGGATCATCATAGCTGTAGACTGACCAGAGTGCTGTAGGCCGACCAGAGCTGTAGACTGATTAGAGTGCTGTAGGCCGACCAGAGCTGTAGGCTGACCGAAGCGAAATGAACGGAGGAACATCATAGCTGTAGACTGACCAGAGTGCTGCAGGCCGACCAGAGCTGTAGACTGACCAAAGCGACATAGGACTCGGACCAGAGTTGTAAGCTGACCAGAGTGATATAGACACATCAGAGTTGTAGGCAGGCCAGAGTGATGTAGACCGACCAGAGTGATGTAGGCTGACCGAAGCGATATAGACCCACCAGAGGAGCTTAGGTCGGTGGCCGCGGACGGCACGCTAGGAGGCGAACGGGCAAAGATGAAGAGCAAGGTCTTTGGACGGGAGTAGTCGCTCAGCAGGCCGACAGTTTCACTAAATTCGAGGTCCGCACAACGGTATTGGGGATGCACGTAGACCCTGGCTGCACAAGGCAGCTGACGCGCGGAACCATGTAGACCTGGCACCTCTTGCTTCCCGTACACACCGCCCACAACACAAAATCATAACACCGGCCGGACGATCCCTGAAATCCGAATCCTGCAGAATTTCTACAATTCTTCTCACTGCCTAATCGGCGCAGGCTGATCACGCAGCTCGGGTTATAAGGTTGACTAATGCGGTAAATTGTTTGCTTAATGGAGCATCTGTGAGATTTTTCCGTAAGGGATCGGTTTGCATTGGGCTGTGGATGTGGATGTGGATGATCGGACGGGGAAGGAGCGCCGGGAGGACGCGTCTTGATCGCGATTCCGATCATGACTTGACCGGGCTGGGCGCGTGGGACGGCGTGGATTGAGGTAATTCCTCCGATGCCCCCTCAGCGGAGGCGCGCTTCCTACAATGCCCCCTCCGGGGTCTATTTCCTCGGCTGCCCTCCGGCATCCCTATTTGCGACTTAATCTAAGGGTTTCCCGCCATACAAGTGAGGATTTATTCATTAAGTTTTTTTTGGTTTTTTTTGCTTGTTTGTGTTTTTTTCTAAAAAAAAGACTACTATCAGAAAACTCCAACACGATACTCCTGTCTTAACCCAAAGTGGCTGCTGAGGCAATCTGTACTCTTGCAGTATTGTGTTTCCTTCAGAAGATATAAGTAATAGCTTTCAATTCCTGGGGCATTTTGCTCCTTAAAGTAGGACCGCAATCCCAGTTTAAGAGGACCACCAAGTCATAAACCGTAACTTTAGCTCCTTGCTTTACTTGGCAAGTTCCTTTTTATGGTGAGTTGTTTACTTTGAAAACATCGTTATTTGCCATTAAAGGTGTCTTGTTTACAACTTATTGGTGCTTACACAGAGCCTCACGACCCTTAACTGCGACGCAGGGGGCGTTCTGGGCAGAAAGACCCCGGGAGGGCATTCTAGGAATTGCGCTCCCGAGAGAGGGCATCGGAGGAATTACCTCGCGTGGATTTTGCGAGCACGGGCGGGGTTTGGGCGATCCCTTTTTGGGTGAGAGGCCGAACGGTCGCGTTATAGACGCGTCGTGATTGTACGAACGATGCTACTTCTCAGCACAACAACGATCGCGATAACCGATCCCATTCCAGTCAACCTCAGTCGGAATCTGCTAGGGCTGCCAGGGACTTCCTGTAGGTCCGAATACGAAGTCATGATATAATTTATAGCTCGGGGGCGGCGACCCGCTAGCTGCACCCCAGCCAGAAGGACTCGGAGCTGAGCGAGCTGAGCGGGATGCTGCGTTTGCCTTGCGCGCATTACCCCGGTTCACGGTCTTCTTGGTGCTTGTTGCATGAACTCCTGTCGCCCTCTTGGCTGAGGGAAGGCTGGCTTGATCGGCTTCGTGCGGGCGCTTCTTCCCTTTTTCGACTGTGCTTCCACTGGCCTGGCGCAATGGGGTATGGCACTGCAGTTCCATTGGCTTTGGAATCTGCCATAGTCCATTGGACGTGTGACTTTTGGCTTGCTTGGCAACATTCTGAGACCTTTTCTTGGCGGGCAGCTGGGTGAGAACAGGCTTTGCAGAGCGAGTCTCAAGTGAATCGGGCACACATAGAGGTGACCTCCACTGTACATCTTCTAAGTCTCCAAGGCTTGCTTGTGCGAGATCGCTTGCTGAAGAAGTAGGGCAGCGCATTATGACTTGCTTGCGAAGAGTTCTGGTCTGCAGCGCCAGGTCTGCAAGTCGACGTTCGGATTCGAGATCTTCTTTCGCCCAGCGCTCCCTTCTTTCTCCATCTTCCTTTGCCCAGGTTTCCTCCTTTGCCCAACGTTCTCTCTCCCTTCGCTCTCTGTCCCAGCGAATTTTATCTTCTGTGGTATAGTGATGGCCGTGGGGTCTGTACCATGGATTCAGTTGCCAGCCGCTGGGTTGCTCTGGGCTTGGGATGTTGGGAGGGGACGGAGATCTTGAATGACGGCGCGTTGCATCCGATGAGGGATGGGGATGACAGTCTGGGCGCAAGAGGTCGTTGTGGCTGGTGGTAGAAAGAGCGGTGCGGGGGCTTCTGCGTTGGAGCATCCACCGCGGTGAGCAGGACCGCCCATATCTCTCAAATCGCTCCAGTCCTTCAATCCTCTGCGTTTCCCTTGGGTCCTGTGCCCTCTCGGGCGGGGTGGATGGTATACCGATCATGGCTGCAGGGCTTGTCACGTCTTCTGGCCATGGGTCATCATCGCCAAATCTAGAGATCTCCCCTTGAAGGTCTGAAGAGGTCGTGGCTGTGGGGCCAAGCGGTCGCTCTGAAGTGCTGCAATCCGCTTCGACTCCAACAGCGAATAGACCGTGCATGCCTGGATCTTGAGTGTTCACCAGGTCGCTTGCGGCCCTTTCGACAGCCAAGGACGTCGGAGGTGCAGACTCAGACGCGGGTTTATGGCATTGCGCAGATGGAGGAATGATCCTTGGCTCTCCCCATGCGGCTTGTTCGAGCCTGACTTGATCGTAGATGTCCTCCATTACTTGCTTGGAGAGCACCTTGTAGTCGGGCGACGATATGCTGCATGGCTGGAGATCGGAGGGTGCTGCGTTAGTGGCTCGAGTATAGGAGAACGCTGCGATATGCGGCGACAAAGGCTGTCCTCCGCTATCAGGCATAGCAGGAGTGCTGGTCGTCTTTGTTGAAGCCAAGGGAGCTAGTATCAGGCTCGGCTCTTCTGGTTCTCATGTTGGTAAGTACTCAGTGATGGATCTATGTACAGGCAACTGCGGCTCACCTTGTTCGTCCTTCACCAGCTCAGGTAGGTCATGCTCCAGCAGAGGCTCGATCTTCATTGGTGGAAGTGACTGCAACCGATCGAGCTAGGCACAGCGACCCGAGCTTGGTATGTACAGACGTTTTGTTGAAAGCAGAGTACAGATAACTTACAAGTTAGGTATTTCAGGGGTGAAAAAAAGTAACAGAGTGACGAGATGTCGGAGGTCACGGTGGGATTTACGGAGGGAAGGTTACCCAGTAATTGAAGGCGCATGACATGCCACTTTTCTTAGCCGCGGCAAACGCCTTCTATTTTCACCTTTGATTCCCATACAATGTCGACGAAGACGGTTGCCATCATCGTCTCGCAGAGTCTCAATTTGCATGAAGGAAGAAGCCAAAACTGGCTCCTGTAGAGGCTCGATCTTGATGACAGTGGAAGCCAGGTGCGGTTCCTGAAGAGGTTCGGTTTTCATCGCATGCGGATGGATCTCCAGGTCGCGCAGTGGTTCGATCTTAACAGCAGAAGAGGGGTAGTCGTATTCCCAAAGGTTTCCGATCTTTGCAGCACAAGGAGGGTGTACCATTTCCTGGAGAGGCTCGATCTTCACCCCCTGAGAGTTACCTCCCCGACTTTGATCTGCCTTGCGCACATTCTGCACGAACTGGTCCTGAGTCGAGCACCGCACCGCTGCACGAGTTCTTGTCGCCGGAACGAACTTTACACGAGATCCACCACTATAGCTTTGTTTGGAGACAGGCGCCTGTACCGCAGTATCAGCATCTACGTGCGATGTTCCCCTCTTGACAAGGATGCTCCGCATAGGTTTGTTCTTCTGAGCTGCAGGTGCAGTTTGGATTTGCGCTTCTGGGCGCATATATGAAGTGCTGGTGGTAGGATCATGCCTTTCAAGGTAGTCATGCTGTGGGTTCATTACGGCGGAAGCCCCTGGGTGGGCTCGACGCTCTAGACGCCGACCGGGTGCGCTCTGTGCACCTCGCTCCTCCGAACGTTTGCGTTTTGAGGGACGTGGAGAAGCGAAACGGACACGTTTGACGTTTTGAGACATTGTAATGAAGCAGCCTGTGATGGACGACTGAGGACAGCGATAAGTTGGCGTATTGTAACGATCTGTAGACCAGTCGCGCGGTGGTCGGAAGGAAGAACAGATAGCGGACCGGTGATAGAGTGCGCACGCCTGTCATCGCTCCGCGGCCCAAGTCACGAGACCATGCGGCTATGAGTGGAAAACAAAAGACAAATGCAGTCCTGCGTACATACATCACTTCCTTACGGCGATGCCGTACTTCTCGCATACCCATCGGATGTCCCTAAATGCGCCCTTGCCCTGCTCTTCAACCTTCGTTTTGAATTCCTCGAAGTTGTTCTCTTGTACGTTTGCGATCATCACTCCTCCGCTTCGCAACAGACTCGCATGGATTTCGATGTTCTCAATGTTCTGATGTAACCAGTAGTACTAGGGGGTACTGGTGAGCATTGTGGAGGACGTTCATATAAGTGGACGTACGGTGAGCCAACTGACGTCGAACGACCCGACTGCTAATGTAGGGTCAGATGCTCGAAGACAGCTGATCGTCTCATATCCGCTTCCAGGTCTTGCGCGGTATGAGCGAATAGACTCAAGCGAGACATGGTCACGCACAGTCTCTGAAATAATCCGTCCCAGCAGCACCATAGGGCGCATACATCTGTCTCAGGCCACCATTCCGCGCACGGAGTTGCCCTATAAACAGATCATGAAGTGAGTGTCATACTCGTTGATATATGTGTGCAAGTCTCACCAGAATGGCACAATCATCGGATATATCAACCGTCCTGGGATCTTGCCTAGAATCTCTGACACGATCTCGACGATTCCCCACGGTTTCCAAGCCCATGGCATCCCGAGCTGACTTCGACTAGGGCGTGCATGTCAGCCTTGCAAGTCCGATATATGCGTCGAGACTCACTATTCTCCACGCCAGAAGTCTTCGTCCGTCTTCTTGTTCAATCCTTTGTTCATCTGCCCTTCGTAGTAGCGCTCTTGTAAGGATACCTGCATGCGAATCCTCTTGACGACTGGGAAAGCTCGTGAGCGGTGCTCCAGCTGTGGAGTGGAGAGCTCACGCTCTGATTGTCGCATCCGCTCAACGTCACCCGCCCCATCTTCCTGGATCACGGGAGCTGTAGAGAGCGGAATATATCTGACTGTGAATTTGTGTCAACAACGACTGCGTTCAACTCAGCTGATGACGTTTACCCGGCTGCTTTGGATGTCGTTCAGGAATAACTGGCTTCACGTCCGCCCTAGCCAAGTACGGCAAGAACGCCGTCGTCTCCGCCTCCGTCCGTGGATCCACCGGCTCCTCACCGTACATTGCAGCGAATATATCTGATGCCAATCAGTAATTATAAACTGATCACCGATTGTAGACTTGCCTGTAACCTCGTTCTCATCTCGAACTTCTTCAGCAGCCGGTGGGACGAAGAATTTGACCATTTGTTCCGTCCTCAGTCGAACACCGTCGAACGTGGGCCGATATTCGTCTTCTGGCTCAGAGCAGTCCCACAGAAGCCTCCACATCTCGTCCGATAGACCGCGCTTCAGTACCTTCTCGCTAGTCGGCCTGGTCAGGCGTGTATGTTGCTGGGCGACAAGGACGAAGAAAGTCGCGTCGGGTATGGTGTAGAACGGTACGTCGCCAGTGAAGATCTCGTATGCCATCATCGCAAAGCTGTAGACATCGGTAGCCTTGATGAGCTTTCCCATCATTTGCTCTGGGGACATGAAGCGTAAGGTGCCGACGCTCTGCCCGCCTATCGAGCTTGGTGCTCGTGACAAGGCATGTTGTTTGACCTTGGAAAGACCGAAATCGCATACGACCGCCTTTCCAGAATCATCGATCAGGATGTTCACCTGCAAGTCGTCAGAACACATACGTCGGCCTCGGCATAGCACTCACGCCTTTGAGATCACCGTGGATGATGTTCATGTGATGAAGGTAGGTCATGCCCAACGCAACTTCATGGATGAGTTTGACCCGGTTGAACCCGGGGTTATGCTTCAGGTAAGCTACAGCGTTCCCATTCTCGAGCAGACGCGAAACGATGAAGGGTGGCACAGACGTGACGGATGCTCCATAGAACGGCAAGACATGGTCGTGCCGCAAGTGTTGCCATATTTGGACTTCTCGCAACAGCGCCTCTTGGGAGGTCTCCTTGGTCATCACTTTGACCGCGACGGGTAGACCATTCCAAGTCCCTCGTTTGACGCTACCGAATCCACCTTCGCCCAAAGGAGAGTCGTCATCTATCTCGAGGTCGTACGAGCTGATGACCCAAGGAGGAGGTGCGCCACTGAAGGATCGACCGGAGACGTGTTCCAGCGTCATGAGCGCGTTTCTCAATATTCGACTCTCGATCGTGGTCGAGACATGTTCCGAGATGTTCTGCCGAGGTGGTCAACCCAAATTTGTAGTACGAGTGGACAGAAACGGACCTTCTGCATTGCCAGCATGGCTTCCATCATCTCGCTTTTGTTGATATGAAGCGCTTCGAGCATTGCAGCGTCGTTCCCTTCGAGCTGCTTCATTTTCCGTTGCAGCTCAGACGCGTCGGCTTGTCTCGCGACTTCATACTCGTTTTGGAAAGATCTCAGAGCAAGCTGGGTGGATATCTGGACGCCAGTGAGGGTCTGTGAGCGCATTCCGCCCGCTTACTGACCTGGAAGCACTGCAAGCAGTCGGTGAGTCGGACATGAGCATCAGCCAGCGAGCGCTTGATGTCATCTTGCCGTAGGAGTATCTTGAGAAAGTTCATCTTGCTCATTCGCTGCAGCATATCGCGAATATGGCAGTAATGTCTGCGCCTGGGGTTAACGACACCGAGCGACAATGATTTCGCGACGTACTCATCTAGAGTATAGAAGTTGCGCTTCATACTCTCTTCTTCTCTCACACTGTCGTCCATCTTCGACAGTTCATCGCTGATAGCTCCAAGCACGCGCTCAGCGCGTTCGACAATGCTCCGACATTGCTCGCGATTGTCGCTAATCTGCGCATAGCAGTCATACATCACCTTTACGATCGCCAGATACGGATGCAGAGAGGAGACAATGTTGATTGTCGGCTGCAGGATGTTGATAGTGATGCTCGACATGGCGATTCAAATCAAGACAATCGAGTGGGGAGCAGCATGCAGAGAGTGCTGGGCGAGCAAACCAAATAGTAAGTTACGCAGGGCTTCAGGAGCAGGAAACGCAGCCAAGCAAAAGACAATGAAACACAATCCATTGAAGACGTGGGGCTGACAATCAGGGGCGACCCTGTCGGGTACACAGTCAGTTCGAAGAAAGATGGTTGCCATGACAGCCAGTTGTGACTATTGCAGATGGCCGGATTTGACTCAGCGGGAACGAAATTTAGATATCGCCCGATACGGGACCAAAATTCTCGAGCATGGCGGGTCATCCTTCTGAGGAGCTCCTGCCACAATCCTCTGTTCGCAAGTCGCTGCTACCTCTACAACGGCTGTCTTAGCTTTGTATGACCGAACTGTAACTTGAGGGCTGCATATACGCCACGGTCTTGTGGGCTGTGGTCTATCGCAGCTGTCTGCTCAAATACGGGCGAAGATGGCTGAAGCCCGAATCAGCTATGAGCCTCCAGCGGACGCCTTGGCGGCTGGCGTCATCATCCTTAGGCCGGAATTGCTGCCTTCGACTATATCTCTAGAGCACTGGCAACAGCTCCCGGAGTCACTTCTGGACCTTGTGTCTCTAGAGCTGGAGGAACGGAATGTTCTGGAGACACTATCGGATCTCTGTTTCGCCGGCTTCGCTGCGGCATCCGTCCGCGGGCGCAAATTGGAAACACCCACTGGCGCCGTCTCAAGACTGTATCTTAGGCTCTATCTCTTCGCTATCTCGATTGAGCAGTCGAAGAACCTTATTTCGCAATATCACATGCTTGATATGCGTGAAAAGCCTCGGAAGTTGAGGATTTCGGTTGCTCTACCAGCCGTTCTCAGCTATGCCACGCGAGATCCGTTATCCTGGCAAGGTCAAGGTTCTGGAAGCTACCGTCCGGGTAGCATGTTCTTTGAACAATACTCTGTGCGTGCAGCTTTTTTTTCTTCGTGAACTGACGCGCTTATCGCGCATATATCCACAGGACAACCGCTCGCTGTCTGAGATTTTCCAAGATCTGCCTTCTCCTGCCCTTCCTCCCATACCGACTCGCCTTCCTCTTTCCGATCCCGATCGATTGCTATGCGAAGCGATGACCTGGGCAGCCCCACCCGGGATGAGGACCAAGCTCTTTCCATATCAGCGACGAACCGTCTGGCGCATGCTCAGCCAGGAGTTCCAACCTGGCACCTGGGCAGATCCGCGATACGTCAGGGTCGATTCAATGGACGATGGACGACCATGGTACCTCGATCTATATACCTCCGAGATTCGCACGGAAGAAGACGTCTCATACGATCGCGTCAAAGGTGGCATCCTCTGCGAGGAGATGGGAAGCGGCAAGACGGCCATGTGCATCGCTGTCTGCTTAGCGACGAAAGGTCGGGTTGCTGCGCCGCCAAATACTCCTCAAGCCTCTCAACCGCTTACGAAAGATTCAATGTCATGGCCCGGCATCGCGGAGCAGCTACCCTACAACAATCTCACTGGTCATCAGGCAGCGCCCGAAGAAGCCATACCCCAGAGATCCTTTCCATCCCTGCGTCAGATGGCACAATTCGTCGCTTCAACGTCATCTACCTGTCTGGATCGTACTCTTGCACGTATGCGAGCCCTGGACGACCCAAGTCATGTGCAGTATTTCCAGCGCGTGATGGAGCATTTCGATACAATCACTGAACAAGCCGAAGCGCAAGACCCTGGATCGACCATTCCTTTCTATCTAGAAACGGAGGCGCAGGGATCTCGACGCGCGACGAGGGAGGCTAGCAAGATCCTACGCCCTGCAGCTCGCATCTGGCTTAGTGCCCTCACCCTCATCCTGGTTCCGAACATGATTCACCAGCAATGGAATGCCGAGATCCTCAAGCATACACAGGACGGCGCTCTCAGGGTCTTGTCTGTGCCTACTCGACCTGTTGCGGACTTGCCCAGTCCTGACCAATTGATACGGCAGTACGATATCATCCTCATGACGCATGAGCGTGAGTTCCGCCTTATTCGACTTCCAAGATAAGAACATAACATCCTCTTTAGGCTTTGCACTAGAAAGTATGCCCGTATCAGGACGTCGATCTCCGCTTCTCGATATACGGTTTCAGCGATTGATCATCGACGAAGGCCATGTTGCCAATGCCGAGAATAACAGGTTGAAAGACCTCGGCCTGCGATTGAACGTCGATTCTCGATGGATTGTCACAGGCACACCGACGCGGAATATCAAAGGCCTGCGGATGGGAGCCAAGGCTAAGAAGAGTGAAGTTCCTGCTGGCGTGGATGTGGTCAACAGGCGACTTGAGGTTGGTCTCCGTGATTTAGTTATGCACGATCTCTAATTATGTTCCAGATGCTCCTTGGGGAAGACGCTCCTCCGCAGACAAGCCCATGGAGCCGAAGTCGGGATAGCGAAGACCTGCGCCGGCTCGGCAACATGTTTGAATTCCTGAAAGTGCCTCCGTTCATCGGCCGTGATGCTGAATGGAACTCGGTCGTTGCCCATCCACTTCTAACGTCTGGCGGTCCTCAGTTCGGCGCTGTGCAACGACTTCTACGGTGTCTCGAAGGCGTTCTGATTCGCCATCGAGCGGAAGACATCGAGCAAGACGTGCCGTTACCTGAACTCAAGGAGGAGCTTGTCATTCTGGCAATGACTGAGCATTCGGCCTTGACGCACAACGCTTTGCTTGCGCAAATAGCCATCAACGCTGTTGATTCAGAGAGAAAGGATCAGGTTCGTTCTCCTTAGCCTGGCAACATGCCCCACTCAATCAAGCTCTGTAGGATTATTTGTTCCATCCAAGGAATCGTGCCTCTTTGAGCACCGTTATCCACAATCTTTCACAGTAAGCATGCTGCTGGCACGTACGAGTAATTAGCCAACTGATCCTGATTAGATCTCTCTTTTGGCATACCGACAACGAAACGGACCATGCTGAACGTGTACGAACTGCCATCAAGTCACTTGATACAGCAAAGAAAAGAGGCGCGTCTGAGGAGGATATCCGGCTGGTTGAAGCTGCAATAGAGCATCTGTCTGTTCGCACTCCTGGGTTGAGAGGGATTTTACTGAAATGATGCATAGATCTCGTGCCCGAGACGATGATGAATGGCGTACGGTCATGGACCGGATTTGGCTACCGTTCAAGGTGGAGAACCTGCCTATGCTGATGTACAGCTGGGTCAGATCGGCTTCTCTGGTGCGGAAAGATGGAAGCTGCCTCCTGGAACCGGAGCGCATATCGCACATGAGGGGCTTCGCCGGCTTACACCAAAAGGATATGGAAGACAATAATCTCGATTCCTTGTCTGCACTGGGTCACGTCTATAATCGCTTCGACGCCGAACTATCAGCGTATGTTGAGAACCTCAAGCAGTTCCGACAAAATCGGCTCAAGGCCAAGCCGCGCGCAGCATCTCCATCCACGGATGGCGAGCCTCAGGAGGCTGTCACTGTCATGGAAGTGCAGACGTCAACCACCATTGCCGGAAGCCCCGCCCGCGCCTCGACGAAAGCAGGAAAAGGTAAGCATGGGACAAGGAAGGAGCCTCCAGCACCTGTGCTTGTGGATCCGGAGTACGAAGTGTTCCGCAAATCGTATCCTCGAGATATCCACAACGCCGGGTTTTCGTCTGAAACACCGTTGACGCAAGCCAATATCTGTTCTTCACTGTCGAGCAAAGTGAACTACATCCTGTCTGACGTACGTATTTCCGTTCTGCGTTTTGAAGCTCTGCTGACGATGGGAGAATAGGTTTTACAATATTCGCCATCGGAAAAGATCATCATCTTCTCGGCGTCGTCCTTGTCGCTGTCCCATCTGACAGAAGCTTTCGAGTTGTATCGAATCCGCTTTCTTCACTTTCACAATGCGCTCTCAGTCAAGGACCGTGAAAACACCATCAAGACATTTGAGACCTCTGATGTCTACCGCGTACTCCTCATGGAGCTTAAGCACGGTGCCCGTGGTCTAAACCTCGTTTCTGCCTCGAGGGTATACTTCTGCGAGCCAGTTTGGAGGGCAGACGAAGAAGCGCAAGCCATCAAGCGCTGTCATCGTATCGGTCAGACGCGACCTGTCACGGTGAAGACGCTTGTGATACGCGGCACAGCAGAGGAAGAAGCGGTCCGGATCCGGAATGCACATCCAGACGATCAGACTAAGCAGATGGTGGACGATGTCAATATCAAGCATTTTATCGAGGTACGCATGCGTGTAGATCACTGATACATCCAGCTCACCCCGTTCGCAGCGTCCCCGGTTCCTGGAAGGCAAGTCGGTTGACTGGCCAACGTTACAAGCACCGCTTTTGCGAGTCCGGACGGCCGACGAAGAGATTTCGGAGCCCCTGTCTGCTCTGTCGATGTCGCCCATCAGCTCAAAGAAAGGCAAGAAGCGAGCACGTGTAGAGATAGAGGATGCTTGCTCTGCCGCCGACGCTACATTAAACAGTCCCGCTCCTCGAAGAAAACAGAAGAAGGCGCGCTTCATTGCAGTATCTTTGCCCTCGCCTTCGCCATCTAGCGACGACACTCAGGATACGCCATCCACGCCTATGCCAAGCCGAGGAGCTCGGTTTGCCGACACCGCCCTTCTCAGCCCTCCCCAAACCCCCCTGTCCGCGCTATCGCAGAGGGCAAAAGCCGCCTTCGCTGCCTTCTCCCGCTCTTCCGATTTCGTCGCACCAGCTACACCGCTCGGGAGCCCGCTCGCGTTCGAATTGGCTGTCAACGATTCACACTCTCCATCAACATCCTCAGCGATGGCCAGCACTTCAGCACTTTCGCCCCCGCCGGAAGAGCTCTACACATCGAGCGGGAGCAGGGAGTCCACTCCTTTACCCGTTACGCCTCCCGGACCTGTTTTCGCCTTTGCTGGACCATCTTCCTTCGCTGGGCCGCCTTCCTTCGCTGGCCCGTCCTCTGGTACTCTGACGCCTATCAAGAGCGCCCTCAAACGGCCGCGACACGACGACGATAACGAGCGACCGATTCATAGCGGCAAAAGAGCGAGATTCGGGACGCCGCCTCCTGTCACGTTCGACGGTGGGGTGGAGATTGATCATCGTGCTGATGATGCTGGAACCAGCAAAGGAAAGAAAACAAGAGTTGAGATTCCGACTGTTGGCGAATTATATGCCAAGCTCGGGCTGGACGAAGAAGATCTGATGATCCTTTCTGGCTTGGGGATGGGTCGGAATAAAGGGAAGAAACCAGCTGGAGGGCGAAGAGTGCGAATCTAAACGAGGAGAAGGATGGATGATCCTGAGATGTGTCTAATTCAAAGTGGAGAAGAGGATGGAGGGAGTTCACACATGCAAGTCCGTGTAGTCGAGCAGGAGAGAGAAGGTGGGGCCGGCACAGAACAGACATGGACGTGTAGAGGACCGCAGGACGGTCGCCACATAGCACGAAGAGGATCGGGACAGGGGCTGATAGAGCATCGTCGATACATTGAGCTTTTGGAACCATCTTTCACGGCTCTTTCTTCCACCGTTATCTCATCTGTAGATATACCCCGCAACAGCTGTATCATTCGCGTCTTGTCGCATATTGTCGCATATACTCGCATATATATTCGCATATATATTCATCTGCAATCCGTTCGTACTGTTCCCAATAGCAGGCTTTCCATAATCGCTGGGAGTTGTCGGCAACTGTGCGCATTCACCTGTCCTCGTCACAAGATGGATTCTGGTGCATCTCATTCCATTATCACCGTGTACTACCGCACAAAGCAAACCATCGCGCCCAGCAAAGCGGCCAACAGATTGCCCTCGCAGGCAAGACACCGTCCACTCTACCGCTTAACCCAAGTATACGCCCTCCTAGCCTTCATCAACCCCGGTTTCTTCCTCTCCACCATCCTCGGGTCCCTATGCACAGCGCCGGCCTTACTGAGCGGTCCCTTCATCTGCGGCGCATGGGCCATGATCGCCCGTCCAATAGCGACGGCAACCGCCTCAGCCTGGCCAGTCGTGCCACCGCCATGGACAAGAGCGAAGATGTTGAATGCCCCTAACAGGCCTGTGACGCGCAGGGGACGGATGACGAGCTCGCGCAGGGTGGGGGAGGTGAAGTAGATGGGGAGGGGGACGCGGTTGATGAGGATTTGGGAGGTTAGGATTGTTGGTTTTGCGGGGTTTGAGAGGGAGGGGGAGGGGAGGGGGGAGTCTGAGGATTCTGGGGAGGAGTCGGGGGTGGAGGGTTGGGATTCTTGCACGGAGGCTGTGGAGCTCGGGGCTGTCCCTTCTGCAAGCGCTAGTTAGCGACCACGCACGACAGAGAAAAAAGAGGAGAGAGACAGAGATAAGCAGAAAAGGGAGAAGAAGGGGCAGGGACTTACCAGCAGGGACGAACGGCCTCGCCGTGGGCAACGTCGGATCAGTAGCGATCATCCACACCCTCGCGGTGCTCGTCTTCCTCGCCCCATGCGCATAACTCCGTCCAAACTCGTCCAGCTCCTTATACCTCTTCGTGCGCACCTTCCCGACCCCATCCACGTTATCGCTGAACTGCGAGATCTCAGCCTCGATCCGCCCGTGCAGCTGGGTGAGCCCCGCGTAGCCCGCGACGGAGCGGTACCGGCCGAGCTCGTCAAGCATGGGGATGAGCCTCTTGTAGAACCGGACTCTGAGTCTCTGCTTGAAGACGTCCCAGAGCTCGTCGGGCTTCTTCCATTTCGGCCGGGTGGCCTGGATGACTTTGGCGATGTCCCTCGGAGGAGGGAGGAGACAGGCGTCGGTAAGCCGATACTTTGCCACCCGGGCAAGCTCCTCAAGCTCTTGCAGCTTGGTGTAGTAGTCCACTTTTGCAGAGTAGAAATGGGGCGTGCTGGGCACATAGGGCTTAACGAGCGGCGTCTGCACCTGCGGTCCGTATTCGGCGACGGTCTCTGGGCGGCTGCCGTCCTCCCCCTCCGCCGCCGCCTGTGGGGCGTCGGAGGCGGAGGTGCGAGGGCCGGCGGAAGTGGGAGGTGGATCGATGCCCCGTTCGAGCGCGGCGGGGGGGACGAAAGAGGAGACGTGTCGGGTCAGGAGAGGTCGGCGGGGGAGGAGCGCGCTCGTTGATCCGAGCAGATGGCGGGTGGCCATCGCGCCGAAGTGTAGAGGAGGGGAGAGGAGGTCGAGGCGTTGAGCAGCCTCGAATTGGGCCGCGTTGGAATGAGAGAAGTGAACAGCGACAGCCAAAAAGGGAAATCGTGAAACGGAACCAAATAGCTGCCTGCTACCCAATTAGGAAGGCACGGAGAAGCGCGATGGTTTCGGGCATTTCCGAGCAGAAGAGCTGCTTCTTTGTGGCGACCAGTAACGTATTGCAGATATTTGCGGAAAGTGAGGGTTTGTGGATACCAGCTAGTACACGATAGCGAAATATCATCAGTATTTGTTCACTCGTTCTGGTCTATAAGATAGTCTTCTCTAGTCGTACGGGTGTTACTCCGGTATCAGATCCCCGCCAGAAGACCCAACCCCGAGCGTCCCAGCCGTCAACCTAGCCAGCTCGCTATCCACATCACCCGGTACAGTAGCCTCAGCAGCAGAAAGGGCAGCAGCAGCGCTCGGCCGTGCAGGCTCAGCTGGTGTAGCCGGTGTCGCGCTCCCCGACTTCCCTTTCTTCTTCCCCTTCCCCTTCCCTTCCGCACTCGCTCCCTCACCAGGTCCGTCCAACCCACCTGTAGCAACAGGACCCGCCGATCTGCCCCTCTCGCTCTCAAGAATAACAGTAACCGGTCCCTCATTAACGCTCTCCACCTTCATCATAGCTCCAAAGACACCATCCTTCACCCTCTCCCCTCCTTCGTCCGAGTACTCAGCTCGGAGCCGGGAGAGGAAAGAGCCGTAGAAAGACTGGGCGGCAGAAGGAGGAAGGGCGGCGTGGAAGGAAGGCTTGGACTTGGATGTGGAGGCGAGGAGTGTGAACTGCGATACTAAACTATTCGTCAGCCCCTCCTCACATAGCCAATACCCAGCAGCTAGCTGCCAGGGCCGCGCGGGGAAGTGCGAAGCGAGCAGGGACGCCGACGCAAAAAGGAGGGGAGATGGGACGTACCGCATAGGACTTCCCCCTGAATATCCCTCACGCTCCTCTTCCATTCCCCTCCCCTTCCTTCCTCCCCCTTTCCATTCTCTCTTTCATCCCCCTCCGGGAACAGCTTGAGCGAGAGGATCTTCCTAACGATATAGTCCGTGTCCGAGGGGGTGTCGTCTACCCTGATCGAGCAGTCATTAGCTTGTTGGAAGGGAATGGAAGGGGGGAGAGGGGGGAAAGAGGGGAGGACACACCATTAGCGATCCCGACTAGCACTAATAGGCCCCTGCCGATGCAGGATACGACCTGGGAGTCGACGGTGACTGAGGCGGAGGAGACGCGCTGTATGACCGCTCTCATCCTTCTCTCCCTCTTCCACTATTTCTCTCCACTTCCCCTTAGAGTACAGACGAGAACAATGAAGGAGTAGGGAACGCAGTCGTCGAGAGTCGGTCGTGTTGATTTCGAGATGTATGCTCGCACTGAGAGGGAGGGAGGAGAGCGGCCGAAATCAAAGTGGGTGGCTGTGCCTCCAGAAGTAGCCGGAAAGCCGCGGACCTTGGCTTATGATGGTGGAAGCGCTCGCTGGACGTCAGCTCGGCGCCGAACCTCTGTGGTTTGGTGGTGATTGCTGACGCTCGAACCCGTCCTACGCCCATCCCGCGCCTCATCTGCAAGAACTGGACACTGGTTGCGCGGGTCGGTCTGCTTGAGCTTGGGATACAGTATCTGCTCGCTGCTGGCGGCTTGATTTGAGGCCCTTGGACGTGGAGGGTTGCTCTTTGGGTCGACTGACGCGATACGGATTGCCGTCGGACGCGCTGCTGTGTTAGCTTTGGATTTGGGATTAACATCTCATCAATATCTCCGACTTCGATTTCCGCCCTGCTTTGCGGAGAGCATATACATTGCGGACGAGAGTGATGCCTCTTCGAACAACCCAAAGCAAAAGCCGATAGACCGAGCAGCGTCATCCCCAACCCGGAAGCCTACTCCATCTATTGATACCTATCCACTTTGCTGCACCACGATCTCCGCCGCCGTCACGCCGTCTCGCCGACCTGCCAAGACTATCCAAGCTGGAACTCGACTGGACCGCGCTGCCGTGGATGTCCAATACGACGTTCTTCTCCCACCTCCCATCCCTATCCAACCTCAACCTCAACCTTGATCTCCCCTACCTCTCCCTCCTCCGGCACATCTCGCGCTCCGCTCTGACAGGGCTAGGCCTCTCGTTGTACTCCAACTACACCAACCTCACAACCACCCCTACCGGTCTAAGCCTCGATATGGACGCTTCCGCCTCGACAGGTCAGATGGGACCCGGATCAGTTGGGATCGGGGGTGGTGCAGGAGTAGGAGGAGGCGGGGCAGGAGGAGTAGGTGCAGGGGGAATAGGAGCGGCGAGGGGGATGACGAGCCGAGAGATGTTAAGCGGGAGCGGAGTGGGGTTCTGGACGAGCAAATGGGCGTTATCCAACATCCTCATGGTACGCTCCATTCTCCCATTCCTGCTCTCCCCTTCTTTCCTTCTCTCCCTCTCTCCCTATCTTCCTTCTTTGTTACTCCTCTCCAAGCTCCTCCTCACATACCCCCAACGCCCGACCGTGCTTCGCCCTGCTAGCCTAGCTCCCTCACGCTCACTCATACGGCTCGCTAACGCTCGCAACCAGCCAATCCTCCTCTACAGAATCCAACACCTCCAAATCCCCCGCACCCGCCTCCGCCTGCGAAGGCTCGCGACCCGCTGGCCACCACCATGGTGGACGTTCCTCCTCCCCTTCCCCATAAACCCGCGCCGGACCCGCACTCGCCTCGTACTCCGTGCTCCGACTCTCTACTTCCTGCTTAAGAGCTGGGTGGTGCTCTCCGTTATGTGTTTGCAAGTCGCCGGTTATTGGCCTACTTCCGCCTCCTCAGCGCAAGGAGGTGCCGAAGGAGGAGGAGGGGCGGAAGGAGGAGGAAGATGGTGGACCCTCCCCCTCGCTGGAGCACTGGGCAAGCTAGGGGAATACGTAGCCAAGAAGAAATTTGACGACGTTTGTTGGGGCGCATATAAGGCCGTATGCTGCGCTATGCTCGTCGGCACCTTTTTGGGCAACCTGGAGGGCGGGGCGGGGGGTGGGGAGGTGTCGTTTAACCTCGTACGTGCTCCTTCCCTTTCCCATACCCGCTTCGACCTGCGGCGCAAGGGCTACTAGGGTGAGTTGTGCGAAGTCAGGCTAACAGGAAGACAGTTCCCATTCGCCCTCCTCCTATACACCCACTGCTCGCTCGTCCCCTCTCCCCTCACCGCGCCGCCCACCTCCTCTCCGGCCTCAAACCCCTCCGAGCCGGCAAGACCCAATGCCCATATCATCATCACCATCCTGCTCCCGCTGTCGCTCATGATCGCTCTCCACCTGCAGGGCGTGAGCAGGAAATGGGCAGGGAAGAAATTATGGCCTACTGCTTTCTTTGGGGTGATCGGGCAGGTACGTCACTCCTCTCCTGCCACTCACACCCTCTCGCTCTTCTCTTCTCTTCTCTTCTCTTCTCTTCTCTGCTGCTGCTGCTGCTGCTGTGGCAAGAAACGTTCCGAGCACAGACGCTGACCCATCAAATCCCAGATCCACTTCATCTACGTATTCATGAACCAGATCCGCGCCTACCCCGCGTTCTCCTTCTTCGGGGGGATGCTGGAGCTGCTCACGATCCTCGTCCTCCTCCTCACAGTCCTGTTGCGGGCAACGATCAACCTGCTTCTTACGGGGTATATCTTGCCCCCTACCTCTACCTCTCAGTCCGACCCTTGGGGGTCTGCCTCCGACACAGGCGCAGGAACAGGAACAGCAGTAGGGATAACGTGGGAAAGCCTCTCAACCCTGCTAGGTCACCCCTCCGCCCTCCCAACACAAGAAGACGAATACTCCGTCGCACTGCTCAAGCTCGCCCAAGCCGGTGCAGCTGACCTGGGGCGGAGAGGGGGGATGGGGAGGGAGCTGGTGGGGCTGAACGAGGGGGAATGGGATGCTTTTCTGGCTGATGATCTGACTGCTGAGTCTGCGCATGGGAGGGGAAGTGGGAGGGGGGAGGGGGATGGGGGGGTCGTTTGGCTCGACAGAGGCGGTGCAGATTTACGACTTGCTCCTGGGCCTTCTTCCTTCGGAGCGCCGGGGTCTGCAGGAGGTGGAGGGAGGGGAGGGAAGTTCGGGTATAACAGAGAGCTGAGAGTGAGGGTGAGGAAGGATACGCCTCCGGGAGGGAGCGTGTACGCTCTTGTTGAGTGGAGCAGGGCGGGCTGGAGGTTCTTGAGGACTTTGGGGAGGGTAGCGAGGGGTGCGCATCGGCTGTGGGTGTTGAAGCCTCCCGCGCATGCAGGTGAGGAGGGGGTGGGGAGCGGGGATGACCTGCCTCGGGGAAGTTTAGCGGGAAGAGAGGGGATGGAGCTTGTTCAACATGCCCGAGAGGGAGGGGAAGAGCAGGGTGAAGGGGAGGGTGAGGGAGGGATGAGCAGGGAAGAGTTGGTGTATGCGCGGTTTTTGGCTGGGCAGGTGGATGGGGATGAGGATGATGAGGATGGGGATGGGGAGTGGAAGCCTGATGGGAGCTCGACTGACGAGGGTGATTCGTCTGACGAACTGGATGGGGTACCTGAGGGAGTGCCGGAGGAGGAAGCCGAGCGAGAAGACTCTGGCTTGTACTCCGACCTGCTGCAACCTGTGGCTCCCGACGCCGACCCAACAACAGCCGGCAGTCTCGCGCCTGTGCTCGTAGCCCACCTAACAACACCCTACGCCCTCACCCGCCGGCGGTACCTCTCCCTCCTCCCCTCCTCCTCCTCCGCCCACCATCAAACAACGCAAGACACCCCCGAATGGCACTCCTTCCTAGCCTCGCGCCGCCGAGCTCCCGGTCAAGGGCACGTAGACTGGGAAAGAAGCAGCGAGACCGCCCTTCTCTGTGCGGTCTGTATGACCGAGCCGCGCCAGGTGGTTTGCTGGCCGTGTAGGTGTTTGGCGATGTGTGATGAGTGTCGGGCGGGGATTGCCGCTAGGTTTGTGTTGAGGGGACAGCATACGTGTCCTTGTTGTCGGCAGGTGTGAGTGACTCTTTTCCTTTCTACCGTGGTGAGAGTCGTACTGATTTGCGGGTTGACAGGGTGGAGGGATATAGTAGGGTGTATATCCCCTAGAAGGAGGGCAGCATGTATCAAAATCGGGAATCTGTACCATCATCCAGCGGAGTATGTGTCATGCACTAGGTCATCGTAGATATTAGTATTGCCTAGGTCATCTTCTATACGAGTCATCACAGCATACTCCCCATAAAACCCAACAGCGCCCTAGTCCCCCATCGAACTCCCCTCTCCGGCCTCGCCCAGTCCCGCTCATCCACTCTCCTCCCACAAGTCCAAAGGCCCTCAACCTCCCTTGCGAGTTTCTGCCTCAGCTCTGGTGAAGAAGTAGAGAGGAGGAAAGAGAGTTCTGTGTCAAGCGAGGCTGAACGGGAATTGAGGTTTGTCGAGCCGAAGAGCGTAACGCTCGGGCCTGGCGGGGGTCGCTCATCCAGCCTTGCGCCCCCATGCGCATTCTTCATATCACTCCCCGGCCAGAACCAGAGTCCTACCCCATCCATCAGCGCCAGCCCAAAGCCCATGAAGAGAGAAGGCGCACCTTTAGCGTGATACGTCCACCCCTCTCTCTCCCATTCCTCGAGCCTCACTACCTCACCCTCACCCGTCTCTACGTCCCCGGCTAGGCCGGCTGCGCGCACTTTTTTCCAGAACCGTTTTTCGTAGAGTGTATACGCTTCGGGGATCCGCCCTGACAGGCCTTTGGAGCCGTAGAATCCATTTGCCTACCCCGGGATCAGCTTCTGCGCCCAACTCAAACCTCCCTAACCAGCCGAAGAGGTACAAAAGAAGGAAGGAAGAAGTGGGCAGAGGACGCACCCTCGGCCCAGCAGCAAGGATCCTCGTCCTCAACCTAGCATCTATCAAAGCGCGCTGATACGGCTCATGTAGGGCGAAATATCCACTTGTGAGGTCTAGTGAGCCTCCTTGCTGGGAGAGGGACCGGATGAGTAAGGGGAGGAGGGATTCTTCTTCCCTGGTGTTGAAGGGCCCGGATTGGACTATGGGGCGGAGGAGGGTGTCGTGTGGTTCTTGGTCTTGTGGTGCTCCAGGCGGGGAGCTGGAGCTGGAGGGATGAGAGGAGGGGGATGAATGGAGAGTGCGGATATCGCGTTCTGCCGCTCCTGTTATCCGTGGAAAAGAGCACTCTGTGTTCGTCCATTCGAGGGTATACTCCTCCGGGCTGTACGCCGTCGATGCGATGTTGGAGGTCGGTAGTAAGCGATACGAATACCGCGCAAACAGTCCCAAAAACCGGAGACAATACTCCGCCAACTCGGGCTGGTTCGAGAAATGTAAATACCGATCCTGCCGGTCTGTAAAGTAGCTCGTATTCAGGTTCGCTCTGCTCTCCGTTCAGCTCCTGCTGATCTTAGGAGTCAGGAAGAGGAGGGGAGGGGCATACCCGGAGAACATGACCTCCTCGTCCACCCCGTACACTTTGGCATGCCACGTGCCCCAGCCTTCGTCGAATCGTCTTGGGACTATCTTCTCCATAAGGCCGGTGAGTTTGGGGCTTTTGAACATCCGGACTTCTGTCCTGTCTGGAAATGCCCGGAGTAGGGGGAGGAGGAGATGGGCGGTCGAGGGGCCAGGGCGGGTGGAGCGCCGGAGGTCGAGGAGGAGGGAGAGACGGAGATGGGGATTGATGGATAGGGAACGGTGGAGGGTTTCTATCTGCCCAGTTGGGTCAGCCGGTGATGAACGGAGGGAGGAGGAGGGGGGCGTACGAGCTCGAGCTCCTCGGTGCCTATGTAGAGCGAGGAGAGGAAGATACGTCGTTTAGCTCTTTTGACCATATCCTCCAGCAGCCTATCAGCTATGTCCAGGCCATATGAAGAAGTCTACTTACGAGTAAGGTCTTGTAGAAGTCTTTGGGCTGGGAGAGGATCCTGACATCCTTCGCGTTGAGCGTGAATGTCGGGTGGGATTTTGGGAAGACATCTGCGAGTTGGTGGAGCCGTCTTTGAGGTCTGCAGGTGCAGTTTCTGAGAGGATTGGTTGGCTTTGTAGCTCGTCCAGCAGAACGAGCGAGACGAAGCATTCAAAGCAAGCTGAAAGGCGACGATAAGGTAGCCGGTCGTCGGTATCGACAGCTTCACGTTATTTCTCGAGGTTCGTGATTTTCACGTGCTGGGCGCTTCACCATCATAGGGGTGCCATATCATAATCCTCGCCCTTTTGCACGTCCTCTGCTAGCATTCCAAAACGAAACAATACAGAACGACCATTGAATATGTGCAGGCTAACTAGGAGCTACTAGGACAGGGCAGAATTTAGGAATACAAACACTAAGGACGAGATAAGCTTTGTTGGCCGAAACCCCAGATCTCCCGAGAAGAACGAACTATCCTGACACCTGCATCACCGAGGCGCAACACACGCGCGAGAAATTACGCAGTCGGCACTTCCTGCGGCGGGGGCTGCATCTGTACCTGGGCCTGCTGCGACCCATCGCCCTCCGCGGCAGCAGCAGCAGCCTTACTCTTCCTCGGCCTGCCCCGCGCTTTCTTCGCGGGACTCTCGCCGTTCACGCCCTCCAGCCTCGGCACTCCCCTCGGAGTCCCGTCGAACCCTGCTGCGCCAGAACCAGACGCGTCGTGCACGTCGCTCGCTCGCTTGGACGGCCGACCGCGTTTCCTTGATTGGCCAGACGGAGGTTGGGGCATCGCCGCGCGGCGTTTCTCTTCGAGCATTATAGCGGCTTTCTCGTTGAGCGTTTCCTGCAGACTGGGCAGAGGAGGGAGGTCGAGTTCTTGCCTAAGAGCGTCGACAGTCGCTCGTGAGCGCGCATAATCACCCTCCGTAACAGTAGTGATAGTCGTCTGGAACTCCTGTATGCTACACCACCCCAATCATCAGACCCCTATTTTCCTCAGGGAGCACTTGAGACGGGCGTACCTCCGCGTAAGGTTCGCCTCGGCCAGATCGACCCGCTCTCGGTCTAGGTTGACCTCCTTCAGAGCTTCGAGTAGCCGTTCACGCTCGCTTTCGAGCCAGTTCTTCTCGGATCGGACATCTTGCAGTGCCTTTTGCTTTTCTTCGAGCGAGGCTTGGGCGTTAACGATATCGGCCGTATGGATCTGCAGTGCAAGTGTATGCTTCCTATCATACCGAGTTTAGTATCACATTACGTGGGAGAGGCGGACGAAGAAGTGAGGGAAGGAGGAGAGGGCACCTACTTGAGTTCGGCCGTCTTTGCGAGCTTTATGAGCTGCTGACTCCAGTCTGTCCCCGGAGCGGCGACGATCGGCCCCTGCGATTCGGGGTCCGGCACCGTCGCCAGGTAACTCGGCGCGGTCGTCTTCGATGTTGACGCTTTAGGCGCCATCTTCTCTCACTTGCTTTCCCTTTCCCCTTCCTTACGGGCTGTACAGTGGAATATATGTAGGAAGCAGTGGTCCTTGTGGACGTTGAGGGCGGCGACGAGGGCGGTCGGAGGGACGGTGAGGCTGGACGTGGGACAAACAACAAGGGATTGAGGGAAATCAGACCCTTTGTACGGGGTCCCATACTGCGGGGTCCGGGAGGGAACGCCACACCCGCAAGCGCCCAACCCTTGCCCTCCGAGCTCTTCGACCAACAAACAAGCTGTAACCGACAACCGACCTCGCCCTTCGTACCTGTATCGCTAGCTTCTCTCTTTTTGACGAAATGTCACGAGTCGTATTAGAGACGAACATGGGCGAGATAGAGCTCGAGCTCTACACGCAGCACGCGCCCAAGACCTGCAGAAACTTCTCCGAGCTGGCAAAACGGGGTTACTACAACAACACGATCTTCCACCGGATAATAGCGGACTTTATGGTCCAAGGCGGTGACCCAACCGGGACAGGTCGAGGAGGGACGAGTATCTTCGGGGAGAAATTGTGAGTCCTTGATAAAGTGAAGGAAGGGAGGAGGTTGATTGAGCACGGTAGGGATTAGTGAGGATGAGATACACCCAGAGCTGAGGTTTGTGGGAGCGGGGATTCTGGCTATGGCTAATTCGGGGCCTAATACGAATGGTACGTCTTTTCTTTCTCTCTATCCTTGCGAATGTAGCGGAAGAGCAGTGATAACGACTCGACCAGGGTCGCAATTCTTCATGACCCTAGCGCCCACGCCGTACCTAGACGGCAAACACACTATCTTTGGTCCGTCGCCTAGCGCCTCCTATCATCCCTGCCAGACCGCTAACGAAGCTATACAGGCCGAGTGAGCAGAGGGATCCGCGTCCTCCAGCGGTTAGGCGCAGTAGCGACGGATCGGAATGATCGGTACGTCCTTGCTGTGCCGTTCCTCCCCGCCCGAGAAACACGCAACTGACGAGCTGGGCGCCTTGTTTTGGGGTGATGTAGACCGAGGGAGGAGGTGAAGATTTATAGGGCGTATGTGCCGCAAGACGAGGAGATCTAGGGTGCGATGCGGACGGGCGTGGACGGGCTGCGTTGGAGGGGAGGGCTGCACGTGCTGTATGACCTTGGGAAGGGTGTGCTTCTGATGAGCCGTCACTTTCCGAATCGAGCCGTGGAGAAGTAAGGCCCCAGTCCTCCTTTGTTTGCAGAAGCTGTGGGGTGATGACTCCCGCGCTTGGCAGCTAGCTCAGGGCTACAAAGTCTGGACCAAACCACAAGTCACGCGTTTTTCATCGCTTAAGCCACGCCTCAGCAATACATATTTCCCATTCCTGCCCGCAACCCTCGGTCGAGAATGACAGCCCGTCGGAACGGAACGAATGGCACGCTGCACTGTCAGTTCATGAAAGGGATGACGCCCGTTTATGCACTGCCGCCTTGCCGTATTGCCGCACGCTTTGCCTTTCTAGGCAATTTCCGCGGAAGCTTCCTCCTGCTGCTCCGTGCCTGGCGGGCGCTTGGCGTGCTCTGGAATGCACCCCATCGTCACCTGCCTCACCTTTCTCTCCCCGCTCCCAACATACCTTCACACGGCCCGACTGAAGAGAGCGTACGCTGTTGGAGGGTTGTAACTGACAGTATTATGTCCGATTCGATCGGTCTTTCTTTGCTTGCTTGCTTGCCGCTATTGGCGGAACTCGGACCTCATCAATGATGACTGACTGCCGACTCGACTGCACCGGCTGCCATGCCTCACGGCGAGAATGATGCTCCAGTCCGACCGAATCGGTGTCTCACTTCTCTCCGTCGGCTCGCACTCGTCGGCCCGTTATAAGATGGAAAGAGGGTATTAACCTGGTCTGCCGTCCTGTCGAGCTGAAAGCCAATTCGCCCCACCTGTCTCCTGTCTGTTTTTTCAAGCAAGGTTAACAGGAAAGATGTTCTCGCTCCGATCGGTCTTGTTGCTGCTCGCTGTGGTGCTGCTGTCGAGCACGGCTGTGTCTGGTCTTGAGCTCGAGAGAGCGAGGAGGTTGACCAATGCTGCTCGGTTCCAAGCTGGCCTGCCGCCTCTCCCGCCAACAAAGCGAGAAGCAGGGATGAAGCCACGCGGTTCCTCAGTCAGGTACGCCCGCCCCCTCCTTGCTTTATTCCAGCTCTTACAACGAATAACAGCAACCAATGCCCCGGAAAGACATACATCAAGATCAAGAAAGACGGCCAGCCGTTCGGCCATTTGGGCAAGCACGTCTCCACTACCACGGGGCAGTTCGACGTGATTACCTCCGCGGTCAAGTCGGCCGACTACCTCGAGGTCTCCACGACGTTCGACTCGGCGGCACATGACGTCCAGCTCGTCAATACGGACTCGAAGTACAAGTATCTCGGTGTGGCCGATCCGATCAACGGGGCAATCTCTGAGTTGGGCTATGCTTATCTTGTCGCTAGTAACCAGAGTGCGTCTTTCTCCCTCTTACATGTCCATGTCGAACACGTGTGCTGACGAGGCTATACGCGCAGCTCCCGCCGGCTCCAAACCCGCAAACGTCGGCAACTCCCGCACCTCGACCTCGAACCCCAACTCCCTCTCCGAATCCGCAATCTGGACCGTTACATCCACCAAATCGATCTACCCGATCTTCGTCGACGCCGACGGCGCTCCCGTTAGCGCACAGGGCGTGATCAAGCAGACCGACCCGAGCCAGGGGCAGAGCGGATGGACGATCGAGTTTGTTGGCGATTGGGAGGAGTTTTCGCAGAGCGCCGGTGGGCAGGGGTGGAAGAAGGCGGACTTTTATTTGGAATGTGCGTGGTAGGCGCGCATATTCTTACGGACTATTATCTGTTTCTTATTTGGTGGAGTGGAGGTGGGGGATGGATGGCCTGATGCTGCCGCTCGTTTTGGTTGTTGTTAGGACGTTCGTTAAATTATCAACATAAAATGGACTATTGTTGCCGAATCGCTCGTGGATGTTGAAATGCGATTGCAGCGCAAAGCATTGACAGTTGAGAACGACGACAGGGACCGTCCGAGAAGGCAGACGCTTACGCCTCAACAGCGGCTGAAAGACATCCGCATGTCTCAGGAGCAGAGGCAAGAGACTGACTCTGCTGATGCGCTGGCGAAAAGTTGGCAGTAGCTCGATAAATGGAGCTGCCCCAGAGACTGATGGCAGCCTCGAACCCACACGCGGAGCCGCTGACAACCTTAGTCAGCCTTCTGCAAGACGCCATCAGCCGTCTACAAGGACTTAGGCAAGTCGAGGAAGCCGCCGAACTTCCAGGGGGCCTCGGTCAACGAGCGAAAGGACACCCGAGTGAAGAAGATTCGGATGTAAGCGAGAGATGACACGGCAAGATCCTCGCCTGTTCCTGAATGCCTTACGACAAGGCCAGAGCAGCACGCTTGCCGTATCAAACATCCCACGTGGGCTGTAAACTGCAGTTCGGCAAGTGCAGAGCTGAAGAGAGAACCGGAGCCCTGTGTCGTGGTCGGAAAGAGCACCCCAACAAAAGCAAACAATCTCGCCCTAGGTCGAGCATGAAACAGTCGCCAGTCTTACAGGTCGCGCGGGAGAGATGGAAAATGGACCAATCCATAGCGCCCGCATGCCTAGTAACATAAGTGCGTATACGGTAGCTCCATGCCGAACACTTCCCGCTCAAGATCTGAATGCCGACTGTCGCGCAAATTTCAATCCAACGCCAGCACGGACGACGACACCCGTGCGCGAGAGGATAAAGCTGGCGGAAAGACGACTCCAGTTGGACTTGATGCAACCGAGGACGGTGAGCAGCTCACTCTACGCGCTACGGTGAGGATGATCGAGACACCCAGATCGGCGGGTGAATGTGCTGCTGACCGTTCACCTTCCGTCCAGGCTAGCGGTGGAATTTCAGCCGCTAGTGCAGAACCCGCGACATAGCAAGCGATGGGAGAAACAGGCCATGATGTCTGCTCTATGCGCCCATCCGAAGCGTCCCTGCTCCTTGCTGAGTCACACGTCCCGTTCATGCTCAAGATACCGACTTCCGCGCCACCTTGTACCGGGTCATCAAGTGATGCGCGAGACAGAGGGACATAGGTGGCGGAAAGACGATACGAGCTGGCCGGCGGAAATCGAGAGCGGCGAGCAGCTCCCACACCTGTTGATCTGTCAGGATGAGCTCCGGGGTGGGAGACTATTCCGGATCTAGGCTCTTGAGCTGCTGACCGCGGACGGTCCGGTCGGCGGGATGAGGTAGGACCACGGAGATCAGGAAGAGGGCGAGGTCGGCGCACGCTCAAGAGAGGCAGGCAGTAGGAGAGCTGTCGTGTATCGCAGTGGGAGAGCTGTCCGGTATCATCAGAGGAGCAGCATATCCCACACAGTACGCAAGTGGACGCAAGAGCCAGAGAGCAGCACCGGTCAGAAAGGGATTCCATGCCATAGACAATAAGACATAATCCCTTTCAGAAGCGGGCTGCTCACTAGCACCGATCCAGTTGCCGACAAGCGCAATCGATGGCTTCACCTCGAGCAGGAAGGGTTGAAGGTCGACGCTTCTCAAGGAGACGTCCCTCTGGCCACAAACACCAGACACGAGGTTGAGGAGAGTGTCTGCCATTGTGACCTAGGCAGGAATGTGGCGAGAGAGATGACTCATGGCGAGCGATTCGACCTGGCTCCTGGGATGGAGATGAGTCGAGATGTAGAGAGCTGGCAATGGGCTCAAGGTCGGCAGTGGGAGGCGGTTAACAGAGAGAGATCCAGGGGGCGGTCGCCGTGAGGGTCGTTGCAGCCGATGGCTTACCTATGTCCTGGGGAGACTCGGAGAGCAGAGGCCATAAACGGTTGATGACTCGGCCGGGCACCTGAACCGCATAGGGAAGAGCCAAGCAGTAGGCATTGTAAGCCGTTCGGGAGAGAACGAGATGCGACCGCGTCGGTGCGACGAGCATACCCAGTCAGCAAGGTTGGTGGAACCAGCTACTTGCGCCGGTGTGCAGGGATGGTCCATAGAACCCTGCTGGAGTAGGAACGGACGTCAAACAATTGCCAATAGGTGCCACAGGATACAGGAGGACCCAGTGTGTCGACTCGTTATCAAACGAGCAGGTCCAGAGGTTGCGAAAGGGCACAGTGTGCCATATCAACCCAGGCGTCGACGTTTGAGAGCAAGCAGGCACGCGAGGGGTGTAATGCCGGTCTAGCGAACGAGTAGGCGGCCGACCGGGATGCCAGTCTCGGAGAGATGAGCCCAAAGGATAGACAAGCTCCGTAGCAGCCGTCAACCTGAGCCGTCGTAATCCATGTGACTTGGGAGCAATCAACGAGATGAGAAGAGAAGAGAGTGCAGGAAGTCGAACACGGACAGCAGGTCTGGCGTGCCCCAGCATGGTAAGGGAAGACCGACGCCCGCCTGCTGACGAGGTTCGGCTCGGCGATTGCGGCCAGAACAAATGCGGCGCCACAGCGAGACACATATTGAGTGAGTGGTCGAGCCACGACAACGCCCGTAAGTTCCGCCAGAAGAGAGGAGACGCCCGTAAGGAAGGAGGAGGACAAGATGCCGAAGACGACGAGCCAGAGACAAGAGGAAAAGCAAGGCGTCGTTGGTGAGCACGAGCTGCGCGCGTGAGAAGGCAACCCGTCTATGATCTGCCAGAGATCCGGAGGAATCGCGGACCGAAGGCGTGCTTGCCGACTCGCACGGCAGGCGTGTGCTGCTAAGACACAGCGATAGCATAAGCAGCCGTCGATACCAGGGGAGCCACCTCACGGCGTGCGAGGGCCCGGGTGAAAGTAGAAGACTGCTGATCCTACGCCGGACCTGGGAATGGGGGGAGGGCGCACGAGGTGAGCCTGCAGCAGGCGCGGGTTCGGAGGTGGTCGTTCGAGATCAGTGTTGTTCGAAGATTGAGTGAGGGAGCACGCGGGTTTATATACCTGTTGATTGTGGTTCTGCTCGGTGAGCCGCCGGGAGCAGGACGGGCTTCGATGGGTGATGGTCTGAGTAAGTAGAAGTGATGATGGCTGATCACGACGCGATGATCATCAAAAGCCGCCTTGATGCCCAGGACGTGGCCAGTCTATTGGAGAAGTCCATAGTACACCGCAGCCTCATCGTCCTAAGAACAGTGCACTCTCCCTCCATCTCCAGCAATGTCAACACCAAACTCGCCCATCGGCCTTAACGTTCCCCCTTCCTCGGCGGTAAGGCTCTCTCGGCATCAATCACCGCCGATCCTTCCGCGTCCGATGCCTCCGTTCTCGTACGATTTCCACGGTTCCCTCAGTACGCTGAGGATCGATCGGATTGGCCCAGCCGTGCGCGCCAGAAGAGCGCCGAAATTGGGCGAGCAAGCCTCGAGCCTTTGAGCCTTGTGAGGCGTCTTGGTCTTTGCCTGAACGGTTAGCTTGTGGGTTGGGGGCGCTGTAGATGTTCTGCTTGCTCGGTTGAACTTGGCTTGTCTCGCTTACCGTGTGGGGAGAGCGCGTCATCTATTACTTCCTCCGAGCTCGCGTACACCAAACAACAGGCAAACGCAGGGAAGCACGAGCCCAAGGTGCCCAAGCGCCGGAACGAACAAAAGCGCTCGGGCTCGATCGATCCCGCCTCTCATCCATCCTATCGCTCTCTTCCCCGCATCGTCCCATCGACCACCTTTCCCGTCGTATCGCATCGTATCTCTCCCAACTTCTGCCTAGCAACAAGAGAAGAGAAGGCGATCTTGTCGACCCTCCAGCGCAAGTTAAACACCTCCGACACACATACCCATAACCCCCGCCCAACGAAGGGGGCCGATGAGCACCTACCCGCTCGTACCGTTCGGGATGGCAGACCTTCCCCCTATCCAGCCAGTACAGGCACAACTCCAACCTCAGCCTTATCCTCATCCTCCAGCGCCGCCGTCGACATTCGCCCCTCCGCCTCAGAATGATGGACTGCAGACGGGAGCGGAGACGATTAACCCTTCTGCCCTTAGTGGGGGACAGGACGGGACGCCGCCCAGCTCGATGGACGTTTCCCCTACCGGGTCAGGGACGAGGGAGGGGTCGACGGGCGTGAAAGATCCAGCCAACACCGGTGCCGGGCCGGCCAAAGTCAACGGTAGCAGCACCACAACCACCACGAGCTCCAGCAACGCCTCTATCCCCGCTCCTCCCCCTTCCGCCGGCGGCGCTACTGCCAACCCATCAGCAACAACAACCACGACGACCGCAACAACAAACGGTAAAGAAAAAGACCCCCAGCCACACATCTACGACTTCACGAAACGAAAAGGCTGGAGCGGACTCCTGCTTTCCCAGCTGAGCGGGACGATCCAGTTCGTCTTCTCCCCGCGGGGAAACGTAGTGTTCGTCAGTGGGTGTCTGAGGGAGTATCTGGGCTGGGAGCCGGAGGAGGTCGTGGAGCGTAATTTGGTGCATTTGCTGCATGGTACGTCTGGCTCTTTTTCCACTTAAAGGAGAGCGACGAGGGCTGATTGGTTGGTTTGGGGTGCAGCGGATGATATACAGCCGTTCTTCGCGCATATAGATCATGCCGTTACCACCCGTACCGACCTGGCCGCATACACCCGCTTCAGGGCAAAAGACGAGCGCACACCGCTCTTCGAAGTTCGTGGACATCCATATTTCCTGCCTCAGCCCAAGCCGAGCTCTACCGCAGCGGGAAAGGAGCAGACGGACGGCGCAGGCTCCGCGAACGGGGTTGGCACCTCCCAGGCAGGCGCGAACGGCGTGGATGGAATTGGCCCGGCGGGGCAGGGCGAGTATGCCGGATATCAGTGTTTCTTCGCTATGGCTCGGCCGTACCCCTCGAGGCCGGCAGCGTTGTACGTCCCCTTCCTCCTCTCTCCTCTATCGCGGTAGCTAATAGTGCATATATAGACTCGACTCCTTCCTCGATCTCAAAATCGAGAATGAGCACCTTCGCCAACGTCTCGCGATGCTCACAAACTCACCTCCCAACGCGAACGGGCACGGACCCAACTCTGGCTCCTCAGCCGCGGCAGCAAGAGCAGCGTACCACAACGCCTTCTACCTTCCCGATCCGGACGGCGCCGACTCCTCTGGCAGCTCACTAAAACGGGACGGCTACGCCTCGCACCCGGACGGTACCGGCACCAGCGAATCCGCGCGCAAACGCACAAAACGCGCCCCCTCAACCTCCATACCCAGCACGTCCTCCCACTCACATTCCGCCTCCGGGTCCACCTCCGGCGCTGCAGGAGGAGGAAACAGGGACAACGCACAAGAAAAACAAAAGACCTACGTATGTGTCATGTGTGGTCGGACGGACAGTCCAGAGTGGAGGAAGGGTCCGTTGGGGGCGAAGACGCTGTGTAATGCTTGTGGATTGAGGTGGGCGAAGAGGAATTCGAAGAGGAAGGTTACGGGTGCTGAGGGGGCTGGGGCTGGTGCGGGGATAGGGGCGGGTGCTGGAGGTGCAGGTGGGGGTGGGGGTGTGGATGGGATTGGCGGAGGAGCGGGCGATGAGATGGATGGTGGTGAGTAGCGTCCCTCCGATTACCATATCCGTCGATATCGCCCTTCTTTCCTGTCGCGGTACCTGTCATTCGCTTCGCTTTGCTCCCCATTCGGACGACCTGTGTCCTTCCAGATGAAGCCGCGTCTTCCTACCTTGCAAGCTCCCTGCATGCTACATATATGCGCGCTACATGCGCGACTGCACTGCGATCTTCGGGCATAAGCTGACAACACGCTCAGTGCTACCCAGTGTCGTCAACCCTCCTCCACCAGCGACGCCTACGGGAAACGCATTCCCGGCCACCGCAGCGGACGGAGTAGGGCAAAACGGGTTGAACGGCTCATAGGCTCACTGTGTTCCTTCGAACCATTCCCTACTCGCCGCCGACCGGTGTTTAGGGGCAACAGGAGCGTTCATCTGCGTTGGAAGAAGGGGGATGCTAGCCGGTTAGGGATACTGGAGGTGAGATGGTATGTCATTGTGGGAGGATGCGGTGTTTGTAGGGAAGGTGGTGCGGACATTGTCAGCTCTTCGATTCTTTTGTTCCTGTATCGCCGCACGCCGTGCTGTACGGCTCCGGCATGCTTATTGTACGTAGTTTATAGTGTTCGAGTGATATGTTAATATTAGCGTCGTCGCCCAGTCCGTACTGAGGGAGGGATTCCTTCGGGCGAAGTGGGCCTGTGCTGCTGGTCTTCGTTCATCCCCAACCCGCATATACCTTCTTCTGATCGATTCCTAGCTAAGGGATGCGTTCCTTTTCCTATATATGTAACGGTCCAAGCCATGCCTGTCCTGTTAAGCTCGGCCTGCGGACGGTGAGAGAGATCCACGGCGCAAGAGGTTCCCAGGCTGGAGCGGCGTTCGAAACGCTACAGTACGTATTCTTTCCCTTAGCTCAAACAGGGAGTACGTCAAGGAACCGAATGGCCCTTCTTTCACCATACGTGTGTAGATGCGGAGACGGGCCAATAATATCCGACAATACGATGGTTTGAGCCAGGAATCAGTCGATGGCAAATGGTGATGTTCTTGGCTCTCAGTGACTATTCATCACGTGATATACTGTACGAGAGGTTTTTTTTGCTGGACTGTTGCTGTCATTACCTCCACTTTTCGTGCTGCTGCACAGCGGAGCCTTAAGATATGGGTAACATGAGCTCGAGGGGATAAGATGGTATATTGTCAATCAAGACGAGGTTCGTGCTGAAGGCGTTTGCCTCTCTAATGAACATTGCCGCTAGCCAGGCTTGGGCCATTCTGCATAGCGCCGATCACTTCATCTTCGTACAGTATAACATATTGGGAAATCTTGATTGTTATTATTAGCTCGACGCCCGAGAGGCCCGTGTGTGATGAGTAAGATAAGGGCATAGAATGGTACTTCGACAACAACAAAACGCACTCCACTTCTCCGCTCGACTCCTTCACGCTTCAATCTTCTCCCCTACCTCCACCACAAGCAAAACGCCTCTGTGCTCCTCCCCACCAATCCTCCGTACGTCGGGCATACTACGCAACTTCCCAAAGAGGAAGCAAAGAGAAATAAGAGACGACAAGACACCCCTTGTCTGACAATACTACCGAGGAGGAGATAGACTTCGCGAGACATCGGACATGACAAGACCCTGAGACAGGAGCCACACGAAAACCCCTACTTTTGAGGCGGCCTTTCACATGGGGTGGATGTTCATCCCGGGGAACCCGCACCGGGTTGATGGCGGGGAGTCGTGCAGTGAATGGGTCTATAGTGTCGGAGGCCGATGGAGGAGGTCAGGATGGTTGCTAGGCAGGTAATCGGGCAACTGTAGATGGCTGACACGCGAGAGCACGACGACGTCCACCTAATGCGTACGCATGGTGGCACGCAGCCAGAGGATGGGCGCCGTGGGTACGATGTGCGCTCACCGGCGGGATCGGGGTGACCGGAGGCCGTGCATGGGTGTGTCATCCTCCTCCCTCTTCGGAATCTTCTCCTCCACATGAACCCGCTGTAGCTGCGGTGGCTCCTTGGTTACGTCCATTTCGGAAGATCTTGCTCTGGCGGGAGGTTGTTCAGCTTGTCCTCTCGCGGGACTCGGGGAGGGAGAACCAATAGGCTTGTTCCCGAGGTCTTTCTCCATTCTTCCTTCTTCCATGCTCTTCTTCCAGTGTCGGCCAAGCCAGTTCTTCAGTTCCACGCTGATCCCCAACCATTCCGCGTTCCGTACGAGCCCGCCCCAAGTAACTTGGCCACTCCTCATAGCCTCTTCCAGGTGCGGATAGGCCGAGGCACCAAAGTACAGCCATTCGAGTATCTGGCCGAACGAGTCCGGGTCGGGCAAATTGAGATGTATGCGTGGGTTTCCGAGAGTTGATTGCGGAAGATGATATGGCTGAGGCGGCGCGGGCTGGAAGCTGTAGGACTCGATGGGATTGGCAATGTCCTGCGTAGGCGCATGTTTGTCCAGCTGACTGTAGAGGAAGCGGATTAAGGAGCATTGCGTAAGGAAGTACTCCTTGTGAACGTGATAGGTGATGGTTTCCTCGGGGTTGGAATCATCATCGCCAGGCGGGCGAGGGCCGCGGTCGGACGCTCCACTTGAGCGTCTTCGACCGTCCTCCCTGTCACCGTCACCGTACCAGGAATCGTATCCTTGATAAGGGCCAGATGGGTATCCAGGGTATTCTGGTCTGAGGGCATACGGCGATTCCCGCGATCTGGACGGTGGAGGACCAGAGCCAACGGTGGGGAATGCCGGAGGTACACTGTCACGCCTAGGTGACGGTGACTTTTGGCGAGACCTAGAAGAGGTCTCTGAGGCGTCCTTCGTTTTGTGATGATGGTGAGAGCGCGTCTCCCTATGTCTGGCGGATCCGTCAGCCATTGAAGGGCGCGATGCCCCGTCAGGAGACGCAGATCGTCGATTGTCGCGCCGCGAATGAGACGCAGTGCGACCATGAGAAGGGTAGTCATACTCTCTCATTGGCGGTGGGGGAGGAGGGTATGCATAGATAGGCGGCGGTGGGGGCGGAGGCCAGTAAGGGTACGCATAGCCCGGCGGCGCCGGTCCCCAATACGGTGGGACAGGACGGCCATCAGGAGGAAAAGGAGGATAGAATGGTTCTCCCGGTGGTGCACCAGGCGGTGGGGGAGGGCGATTGGGTGCGCTAGACTGAGGCGGGGGTGGACGTGGAGGGTGTCGTCGCAGGACTCCCGGGGAGGGTATCACTACGGAGATCTTGTCAAGAAACTGTATCCGACATGAGAGCTATATGCGCACCTAGTATCATATTCGCATTCTTCTCGTTACGCCAGAACAGATGGGCGTTCTTCTGCAGCCGCACAATGACCGACTCTATCGGTTGGCCCCGCAACCGGTCTGGTAGGTACCAGGTGAGTGCATCCGGCAGATCGCCTCGACCTTTCCCCTTATCCACAGAGATAGCCCTCTCTACCTCTGTTTCCTCTGCTCTCCGACGATGTCCCACGTCGACATCCATTGCCGATGACGACTCGGCACGAGACTGATGGACTGTCCCGGAGAGTCCTCGCCGCGTATTGGCGTCGCGTGTCCGTCCGGGAGAGCGCTGGGGTCTGCTTGCATCTCGATCGTCCATGTCAACATCGTCGTTTCCACCTGGGGACATTGGCTGGAGACGGGCAGCGGCGCGGAGTGCGCTTTGCTGGCGCCGTGAAGAGGGAGAGGAGAACAAAGGTTGGTTTGTATCGTGCTCTGTTCCCCCGGACATATTTCGGGCAGGGGTGGCGATGCCGGAGACAGACCCTTCTTCCCCTTCATCACCCTCCCTTTCTCGGTCATCCTCCTCACTCCCACGCGGTTCGGGTGTCCACGGTCGATGAGGCATCCAGCAGCCGTCCTTTGGCTTCCGCACGCGGGGGTGTCGTTCTTGTTCGAAACGATAGAGCGGCTGGGGCGACCTTGATATATGTTCTTGTCGACAAAAGCCGCTAACGTACCAGGGTTTTGAACTGGCCTAAGAGTTAGGCGGCTGATGAGTTGAGTATGTCTTCGTAATGGCGGGCCTTTGGATAGGAGTCGAGCTGTTTAGACAAGCTTTTGAGGGGTATCGCTTGCGAGTCTCCTCGGGGTAGCGTTGGCGACGCGCGAGCTACGGGATGACAGGGGCACGAGCTACTTTATGCTCATGCGTTCGGATCCCAACTTTCGGTGTCGCTGCCTTCTTCGGTACGGCCACGCGGATACCAAGGCGAGACCAACCTTTGGTAGATCAAAGAGACCGCGTGGGAGTTGACCGCACGAAGTAAAGGGGCCACACGACACGGGGGGAATGCGAAAGGACAAAGCGGTATCAACGTCTGGATTCCCATCCGATATAGTACTGATGGCCTTGCCAGAGGGCACAGGCTGGACCGTACCGGAATGTATCTTCTAGCTCTCAGCTAGCAACACTGCGCCTCCTCCGTCAGAAGAGCCGACAAACCGTGTCGTTCCGGAGCTATTCTCCACATCGGCGCGTATTAGCTCATCTGCATACTGTTATTCTATACCTCGGTTGAACGAGTTTTGCTAGGCCCTTCTTCATCGGGGATGGGCCGCCAAGTAGCAAGCCTTTCACACGCTGTGCCGGGATCTACTTACTCTCGACCGCGCGAGGGCGAGTGAGGTGGACGGAACAGGGGCCCACCGACACCATTCGGGTTCGGGCATGGCAGGGACGAGCGTGCCGAATTGTCTCTTGAAACCCCGGACACCCTGCAGCCAGGCAGACAACCTTCGGAGACAAACCCAAGAACTCGAGCTATCATTACGACATGGCATTCCTTCCACGTGTACAAGCCGGCTACGCGGTCCGCGGACGGCTTGAGCTTTGACCTTCTGCGATGCCCATCTTCTCGGTCAACAAAGGGCCCTGCCTTTCAGAGTCGAAGCCATAAAGAAGGGAAAGGGTGCAGGCCCTGTTGAGACTTTCTCCCTGATGCACACTTCCTGACAAATTGTGGTTCCTTGCGGTACTTTGATTGTTGCGATGATCGAGCCTCGGAACGCATGAGCTGGCTCCAAACGAGGGTCTTCAATCATTTCCCGGCGGCATACAGACTTGCTTCCGGCTGAACGCTTCCATCTTCTCATGCCGATAAGTCATAACTTTCCTGCAGTTCTCGGCAGCACTATTTGCCACAAGAGCGCAAGTATGTTGGTTGCCATTCCACCGTCGTGGACGCCCCCGAGACAGCCGTTGGTAAACGACGAGGACGGCATGAGGAGACGACATCTGGCAGGCTTAATGAAAATTTCACGTGCATCTGACCTGTCAAGATCCAGGCACGCACGGTCTAGGGGTCTTTTAGTTTAATCATGACAGCTGTGTAAGCCCATTTCGGTATATTGTTAGCGCACAACTTCATCATAGGCCCGGGAAGATTCCGATCCCAAGAGTGCCGTGGACCAGCCCTATACTACCGTTTGTTTCGCTTGCGATCGAGAAAGTGATGAAGCTAAATTGAAGGGTGCAAATGAAGCACAAAAGCCCAACGGAGTCAGATATTAGAGATTTCTACAGAGGGTTAATTCAGTCCAGTCAGCTAAAACCTCCGTCTCGGCAAAGGATTCCGTTCCCGTAACCCATTTTTGGTAATTTGCCGAGAGTCTTGTCTCACCTTTCCTTCTCAAATATTCTCCTTGCTTCGGAGAAGTAGATGTTGAGCACAGCTGACTTGCCACAAAGTTCGACTATATTGCGGCTTCACCAGAGATATATATGTCTGCTCAACTGAAGATACCAAGGGAGGAACGAGAGGGCTGACCTGCCCGGCGGAAGACGTCTATACTTACCGCGGCGGAGCCTCGTGTTTTGCGTGCTGTGTGATGATCGCCGGCCCGTTGGGAGCAAATATTCCCGAACGAGAAACTATCACCCGTTGCCGTGGGGATATCGTGGCTTGTCTTGGACCTACGCTCCTGCTGCTGCTTGCTTACTTGATGCCATTCATTCTTGAAACGTGGAAGCAATGTCTAATACCGTGGTGGCGGCACTCTACAGCTCTTCACAACTTCCACAGCTGCAGCGCAGTTGCACGGTACCAGAATTCGCGTGGATGTTACTCGGAGTAGAGGCGGGCCCGACTTAATCCGAAGCCGTGTTTTAGCCAAGTTTCTTTTGGGAAGCGGTTTACCCAAGTCCTGGTTCCCTTTTCACTGCAAAAGCCCCGCTCCATGAATCTAGGCTGTCAGTGACACCAGCCCGTCTCAAGTGCAATCTACGCTACCAGCATCACCACCTATGTTGGACCGCAACATGGGGACTTGGTCCATTTCGGACACGATTTTCAGAGCGTCGTGGTGATGATCCACAGCTGGCTTGAGCACACGACGCGAGTACTCATTTTCTACTCAACATGTTATTCCTGTGGTACCAGAAGTGCCGTTTCGCAGACAGTCGCTGCCCTCGCTGTCAGTGAGTTGGACTGGGACAGCTTGTCACCTTTGTCCCGGAACGGCACGCAAGGCCGGCGTGAACTCGCACAGAGGGAGGAGGGCGACATGGCACACGGGGCAGCACCTTTCAGCTTACCAATCAACGCTATTCTCTGCACCTGAGGAGGCTCAACGAAGACCGCGTTATGTGAACGGCCCGTTATCTTACTCGGTCAACCTGTCTCAAATCGCATCTCTCCCAACGCTCACGGGTGGGTGAGTCGACCTGAAGTGGTTTGTCTACTCACGCTTTCTTGCAGCTCGAGGCGGTCCGTTGAATCGACACCAGTCCTGATCAGGACGAGCGTCCAAAAGCAGCAACGGCTTTGCCACGGAGCCTTCTGACCGTATATGGGATGATGCTCCCGCTCCGCCCCCGCCTCAAGCTGCCAGCGGACGAGCACTTCCCTCCTAGCGGCTCCGGCAAGCACGCTGCAGTGGAGCCATCGATCACCGCACAACATGAAGGACTCTCGGGCCTGTCGATGTTGAACAATTTGATCTGGGCACCATGTCGTGCGAGGAACGGTCCATGTGGGTCCGGCTACGACGTTGAACCTTGCTCGGCGACAATCTTTTCCTCCGCCGCTAGTCTATCCCTTCTTCTAGGGGCTTCTGCCAGCCGCACACCAATCGTGGTCTTCCGCGCCATTCCTTTGAACTGCCGGGCGCTTGCCACCGCCGTGTCAAATGGCATCAAGGCGATCTTCTCCTTTGCGGACTTTCAAGGACACGGCCGTGTGTATACAAAGCCCGTCAACACGTCCGGTCATGCTCTCCTCCGCCGACGACGGAAGGCGATGCATTGTGGTACTGATGAAGGCCCCAACTACGCGACCGTGGGGCAACCACCCTCCACTCGCTGTGACGCGCTTCCGGAATCAGACGATATGATCACATTCACTCGTAGAAGCGGAGAAGCGCCCGACTGCGCTTTTGCAATTGCCACGCAGAAGCGCTTCTGGCGCTGAGCCCTCGACGAAGCGGCCCTGATGTTGGACGGCGCACCGCTGTTCACACGAGTGGCTGATCCGTCTCGTACGAGCAGACAATGTAGATCTACGATCGTAATTAACAATGTCTCACTTGCTTCAGACGACGCCTTCGGTGGCCAGCCCATTGTCTCGGGGCAAGCCGATTGTCTCGCCCTCCCGGACTTCCTGGCTTCGTGAGACCTATTAGGCCCCTGTGGAAGGAGGGGTGCAACTGTTGTCGCACGACCGCACATCATCGGTGTGAGAGACAATACAATAAATAACAAGCGTAATCCGGCAACATTGTAGAAGTTGGTGCTACAAGGGGGCGCTCCGTTATCCTGAGACAGGTATACATAAGATCCTTGAGGTGTGAGATGTTCACTGGACGATACAGTGCCTTCCTTCACTCCGCTCCATCGCGTTCAGGCACAATAGGGGCTGAAGGTTTGACGCAGCTTCTCATTACCTTCTATGCAGCTCCACGCTGCCCATCCATGCCAAAGTCCAGCCCAGAGCCCTGGAAGGTCGGGGATCCGACCCTTGGTGTGATCAACCCACTGCCGCCCGAACCATAGACGAACCCTCCGCTCAAATCGAGCGTATTTGAGTAGCCTATCGAGCCCATCAGCTGAACGCCGACGAGGGAGGGGTCAAGAACGAAACATACCAGGGATAAGTACGCTATCCCAGAACGCATCAGTCAAGATCCCGCCAAACGGCCCGTTCAAGTTCCCAAGCTCGTCAACTTCCATCCCGTTCCCGCCCAAGCTCGCACCAAAAGTATAGTCGTCGAAGCCTGCTGGCATTTGTGCCGTCTGAGCTGGGTCAGTTGCCCCCGTTGCGGCTGGGGCGCCGGGCTGGGCTTGGAAGGCGTTCTGGAAGGCTGCTTGGCCTTCGCCGTATATCATCGGTTGCTGGATCATGTTGTACTCTGGCAGGGGAGGGACGGGGTCGTGTTGCTGCTGCTGGTGCTGGTCAAGCCCAGGGGCGATAGGTACATGTCCATCCGAGCCAGCCTCAACGAAAGGCGAGAGCTGCTCAGACACTTCCGCGGCGGACGACAGGCCGGTCTGGGACGGAGGTGGCTGTTGGTGCGGAGGTGCAGGCGTAGGTGCCACGGAGGTATGCCGCGTCGCTGGGCCAGAGGTGCCGTCTCGCACGTTGATGAGTGCACGAAGGAAGGCGGCATAGAGAGCAGGCGTGTGGTACTTGTTCACTGCTACTTTGGTGAGCACATCTGCCGCGTCTCGGACGTATCGGATCGGATCAACGCCGGTCGGTAGGTAGTTCTCGAATTCCAGCCGAACGAGCTACAGCGATGTCAGCTAAGAGCAAGGCGAGATTGGCGACGGGGCGCACCTTGAGCAACGTGATGACCGCATACGAGCACAGGACAAAATGGCTATCTGGGCTATACCGCAGATACCCACTCGGCCCCAGCTCCTCAATGATGATCCTGGCGCACTCGACAGCGCTCGAATAACACCTCGAGAAGAAATGCGGCACGTCGACGGTCGAGTGCTCTCGCGCGTAGTGCAGGCCGAACGTGTTGATGACGAGCATGCTGTAGTTATGGTGCAGGCCGGAAACCATGTTGCGGTATTTCACGTTGGGGTCTAGAGCCGCGGGTGCGGCTGCGTCAGCTGGGACAGCTCCGAGCCGCTGCGGGGTGGACCTACCGTCCCAGTTTTCTTGACTACGCGCGTGAACAGAACAAAGGAGAACATGTCAGCAAGATGCCAGACCGAGTGAAAGGAGGGGAGACGCCAGAAGGGAAGAAGGGAGGACGCACTCTCTAGCCTTATGGAACCCCTCCCTCCAAGCCGCAAGCTGAGCCTCATAAGCCTTGATAATAGTGCTCCAATCACATTCCTTCAACAACCCAGACGGGTCCGATGTGCCAGCATAAAAGAACTCGACGCAGCGGGACAGGATGCGTTGGTAGTCCTGCCAGCGCGTTAGCCGATGAGGAGGGAAAGGGAAGCAGGACGTACGAGGAATCCGCAGAGTGCTTTGTCTGCTGGGAGAGCGGCGGGATGTTGCGCCCAGAGCGTGGCGTGGCGGATGATATAGCTGCATCAGAGTCAGCATACAGCCTACAGGTGTGAAACCGACGGAGGATAGGATAGCAGGGAGGAGAGGGCTTGTGCGGATAGGAAGGAGAGAGGTTGAGGGTTATGGCAAGGAGAAAGACGGTGAGATAGTGGGTGGGACTCACTCCTCCTGAATCGAATACGGCTTCCCCATCTGCGCACTCAGACTCCTATCCAAATTATAACACATAATCCACGTCCTCTCCCGATTCCTGACCTCCCTCACATCCTGCAAACTCCTTTTCCGGCGCTTCTTGCCGTTCTCCTCCTCGAGCTCGTTGTCGTACCCCGCGTACGTGCCGGAGAGGGGGATGGAGGTGGGCGAGGCGCGGTGTAGGTTGAGGTCGGTGGCCATCCGGATCGCCATCCCGAGGAGGAGCCAGGTGCGGTCTTGCTCGAAGCGCTGGACGGGGCCGGTGCCCCAGAGGGCGAGGAGGAGGTAGGCTTGGACGATCTACGGATGAGGGCGCGGAGCGGCCGAGTCAGCGGGGGCATGAGGAAGGAGCGAGGACGCGAAGCGTCCGAGTCAACTTCTGCGATAGCCGGGACGAGGCAGAAAGGGGACAGGGTAGGGGGGAAAAGGCAAGCAGAGGGAAAGGGGGGGGGGGGGGGGGAGGCTGGGAAGGCAAGGCGAAAGGAAAGCACCAAGACGCACCTCAACACTCTTATACCCCTGCGCAGGCGTGCTCCACGCCAGTTTCTTGACGACGTTGTTCAGCCTTATATGTAAGGCGCCGTTGTCGTCTCGGCCTTTGTAGAATTTGCTCGCTATTGCGCATACTGGGGGTGTGGGTTAGCGTGTGTCTGTGTCAGATGGTGCCACGCTGGGGGAAGGTAGGGAAGGTAAGGAGGGAGATGGGGACGTACTGGCCGTGAGGAGGAACGGTGATCGGGAGCAGACGAGCGGGGCGGTGTGGAATTCCCGGTCTAGGAGACAACAGTGATGGTTCAGGTTGTCGAAGAATCTGTCGGGCGGGGTCAGCATCGGCATTCGTCTCATCATCATCATCATCATCAGCAGCAGCAGCAGCATCGGTTGGTTGGCTGGCCGTTGTTAGTCCTGCGCTGCTGCGCTGCCTCTCCTACTGCTGCTTGGGACGCTGTGGGCCGCCGAGAGCGAGTTCAGGAGCAGGTATATGCTGGCCATAGCCAGCTAGCAGCAGCGGCTACCCAGCATACACTGACCGCTGCGCGCAGCAGAACGCGCCCGCAGCATAAACCATCCAAGACGAGCCAAACACAACAAAAGACAAAAACAGCAAAAGCAGCAAAGCAGCAAAACAGCGAAAGCAGCCCCAAGGAAAAAAACGCACATCTCAAACAACCCCAACACCTCCTCCATCTCCACAAACTCCAATATCTCCGGCTGGACCTGCCTCTCAATAACCAACCGTCTAATCGGGAGTAAGGTCATCGGCCCAGGCTTGAAATAACTTTCGCCTGCTATGCCCTTTCCGAGCCCTTGGGCGTGCAGGGCTAGGTCGGCTTCGTATTCCCTTAATACTTCTTCTGGCTGACCGGGGGCGGGGTTGCCCTGGGAGGCAGAGGGGGGGTAGGAGGATGAGGGGTGGGGGTGGGAAGAGGTGGGGTGGTAGGAGGAGGAGGGGTGAGAGGAGTGAGGGGGGCGGGAGTGGGAGGGGGAACGACGGTGCGAGGACCGATGTTTTTGCAGAGAGGCTTCTGCGAGAAGGCCTAAGGGGTTTAGGGTGTTATTAGGCAGGTTAGGGAGGGGAGACTCGGGTGCCGAGCTAGGTTGACTCGGCTTGCTGCCGTCTCCTGCTTGGCCATTACCCTGCTCTTGCCCAGTTTGGCCGGGGTCGAGCTGCGAGGTATGGTGCGGAGGAGTTGATGCCCGGTAGGCACCGAGGTGGGGGAGAGCGGGGGATTGGCTTGCGAGGGCTGCTGTGGAGGCTGGGGTGGAGTGGACGAGCGAGGAGGGCGTTTCGGGGTGTTGGGAGCTTGAGTGGGTGAGGCTTGGTTCGCGCGCTCCTGCTCCTCCTCCTCCCTGTTGCTGAGAACCCGAGGCAGAGGTAGAACCGGGCAGAGAAGCTTGCAAAGTGTTCAACTTCTGCTCCAGGGAATGCAGTTTCCCGTTTAAGGCTTGGGCATCTTGTTTCCTACTCCGCGCGTCAGCGTCTCCCAACTACTTTGACGTTGATGCGAGGTGAAAGAAAGGTAGGAGCGCACCGATGATTCCGTTTTCCGCGCATGGACTCTTCGAATATACATTCATGCACGCCCTGAAGGCACCTTTTGCAGGGCGGACCGTTCTCCGCGCCTTCGCATTTCATCTTTAGCCGGCGGCAGACGGTGCACGCTCTGACCGTGAACAATTAGCACGTCATCCGGGCACGACCATCTCACAAACGTCCGTTCACACGGAGCGAAGACGGCGAGCTAATAGGAGAAATGAAGGGGAGAGGACGTACCGTGATCCACGAGTAAGCTTGACCTTCTCCTTCCCCCCCGCCGGACTCCCACCCCCTTCCCCAGCCTCGCTCCCCGGTCCGAGCGAATCCTCGACTTTCCTCTTCTTGCCCGTTCCCTTCCCGCTCCCGCTCCTAGGCTGACCAGGACTGTCCTCCGGCGACCTACTCCTTTTTCCAGTGCCAGTGCTGGAGCCGGACGCACCGGAATGAGATGAGAACTGGGCGGGGGAGATGGACATCCCACTCCCTCCTCCTGCTCCTCCTACTGCGATGCCGGGCAGAGAGCCGGGCAGCGAGCCGGGTGTGGATTGGAGTGGTAACGGCCCCGGAGGCGGAACAGGCTGACCGGGAAAGGCGAGTCCAGGAGGAGGGGCAGGAGGAGGGGGGTAGCCGGTCGGTATGGTTGGGTAGTACGACCCCTGCCCTGGCTGGGGCTGTTGTTGCTGACTTTGAGGTTGTGACTGTTGATGTTGATGTTGTTGCTGATGTTGGTGTTGTTGCTGATGTTGGTGTTGTTGGTGAGGAGGTGGAGGTTGTTGACCCGGGTAAGGCGGTCCAAACCCGCTTGGGTTTGGGGGATAGTACGACCGGTTGTCCGCCATCGGAATGCGTTTTCACCTTCCCTCACTTTTGTTGAGTGTAGCGTGTGGGTTTCGTAAACCCGGCGAATGAGTGTTTGTCCGGAGTATCGGAGCTGCGGTATACGCTGGATGCCGGTGGGTGAATATGAAGCTAGAGTGACGGGGAGTTGCCGGTCCTGTATCCTCGGTCTCGCCCGTCGAGGAGAACCGGTATCGGCGCGCACCGTATACGACCGGAGATGCCGACCTATTCAGCCGTCTACTGGAATGCACTGACAGGTCAAGCCGTCAACCCCCGTAAGCCGACGTAGGGAACTGACAAGCCAAGAATATCAGATTGTCAACGAGGGGGGAGCGAAAAGACCGGCGAACCGGTTATGCACAGTGAGCGAATAGGCGGAAGGCGGACAGCAAGCAGCAGAGGGAAGCGTGAGAGGGACCGGAGGGAGGGGCTTATGAAACCCCCTGAGCCGGAGAAGGAAGGGAAGCCGGGTGCACGTGCCCGGGTGCTTTTGTGAGCTTAGCGGAAGAAGATCGAGCCTGAGTGATCGGCCGTAAGAAGAGGTTGGAGGGGATCGGCGGTATCGCTCAACAGCGATCGGCGGTACCGACCTTTGGGCGTCAAACGGCGCACGGACCACCACCCGCACTCCTCAAACGTTTATATCCCCCTCCCTGTCGTTATCTCGTACAATCCTGTCCTTTTCATCTTCCCCTCATCCCTCAGGTCCTGGTCGCATGCACGCGCTCAGAGGCCGGTAGTGCAGCTTGAGCGGGATGACGCGCCTCGCCTCGCCTCGCCTCGCTTCGCTGAGCGTCTGTACATGCTCTTTTCGAGCGCACTACCGTCTTCTTTGCACTTGCACCTCGCAAACCCGCGTGCCCCGGCACACCTCTCCTATGTCTCTGACCTGCTCGTCCTGCGATGTCCTCGCCGCTTTATTATCTGTTGAGCATGCGCCTCCCGCTGGTTCTGGACGGAGAGGGAGAGGGAGAGTACGGGAGGCCGGTGGATCTTGCCCTCAAGAACTGGCGTGAGCCCTCTCATCCTCATAGGCTCACACGTCCGGTCCGGGGGGTGTCCATCCGCTTCCCGCTGCTCTTTCGTCTCGTCTTTTGCCCCCGCCGTCGCGCTGTTCAGGAACTTGGCGTGCGGTACTCTGAACCTGGCTGGTCGGGCGCGCCGCTGAGCGGCTAGCTGGTGACTTGTTTTCGGTGTTTGGAGACTTCCTGCTCGCTCGCTGCTGTAAGGCGTGCGTCACTATATGCACCATTCCTCCCGCTTTCACCCTCAACCCTCGTTCGCCTACGAAACCAAGCAGCTGACTGCAACTGTAGGCCTTCCAGGCGAGCAAGACTCCGTCATGCTTCCGTCCCTCAAAGGGGGAAAGACGCGCGAAGCATCCCCCCGCGCTCCACCTGCCTCGCGAGAGTCAGGTGTAAAACCGGATTGGTCGATTGTCTTCGCGCTTCTTTCTTCCCCTTTCACTTTCTGCATCCTGCACCCGACTTACTCCTGCTGCTGTTGCTGTTTCGCGACTTGCTCCTGCTGCTGTTTCGCGAAACGACACGCACTCGTGATCGGCCGCCTGACACGTACGCCCCCCGTCTCCCTACACCGAACTCCGGTGTCAAAGACGGGAGCTCCGTTGCGTGTCACACGACCGACCCCAACCTCCATACCCTTCTAGACCATCGACGCACACCATCTACTCAGACTCGTTGCAAATAGCTGCTTCACTCTAAATGCGCTCCAACTCTCTCTGCTCTTTCTCGTCCCTCGTTCGCTCGTTCGCTCGAGAGGGGGATGGTTGTACGCCCTCGCTCCGAAGGGTGACTCGTGCTGTACGTACTGTATGCTACGGTGCGGTAGCAGCACGCCCGGCCATCCTTTAATCGGGCGAGGGCGTACTTCCTTGACACTTGTCCCTATCCCGGCCGCCCGACTCAGCGCCTCCAACTCCAACTACCTCACACGCCGTCACTCTCCCGCCTCTGCTGCCCTTCGAGCCGGGTCGCCAACGCAACTTCGTTCAGAATACGTTCTATTGGAGCCAAAACCATTGCCCTGCTAAGCAAAGTGAGGCGCGAATCCTTTATCTTCCGGCGCCTCTCGCCCTCCTAGGGCGGCGTCCGCAGAAGCCGGGAGAAGAAAAGGCTTTGCGCGTCCCTCTGCCTCCCCTTTTTCTCTCGGCTCCTGCTCCTGCTTCCCGCTGGCTCTTCCCTGGTCTCTGCCAGTCCTTCGGGCTTGGGATCGAGGCTGTCCGTCTGACACGTTCTCGCGTTGCCCCGAACCCGACCTCCACTCGGGTTGCTCGGATGTGTACATAGCGGGGCGTGTCAAACGACCAATGCGTCTCTCCTCCCCAGGCAGAGTCTCCCATCCCTCGTCATGTCGCTCTCAGTCTCTGCTGTTCTTCCTGAGACGCTCCTACCCGTCGCTGGCTGCTCTTCTCCGACGTCCCCTTCCGGCGCCTCTCGCCCTCCTAGGGTGTCCGGAGAAGCCGGCTGAAGAAAAGGCTTTGCGCGTCCCCCTGCCTCCCCTTTCTCTGGCTCCTGCCCCTGCGTCCAGCTGGGTCTTCCTTGATCTGTGCTCGTCCTTCGGGCTTGGGATCGAGGTTGTCCGTCTGACACGTTCTTGCGTTACCCCGAACCCGACCTCCAGTCCGGGTGCCTCCCGGGAAAGTAGGCGAACGTGTCAAACGGCAAGCTCTCTCTCCTCGCCCCACTCGGCAGAGTCTCGACTCACATTCCTCCTCTATCATGTCGCTCTCAGTCTCTGCTTTTCTCCCTGAGACGCTCCTACCCGTCGCTGGCCGCTCTTCTCCGACGTCCCCGTTCTTCCCCAATTGGGAAGATAATTACCGGGTAGCTTGCAGGAAGCGGCCTGGGGCTGGGCTGGGCTCGTCGTTTCCTTCCGGGGATCATACTGTTATCTTTCTGGCTTGTAGAACTCGCTGTCGTGGCAAAGCCAGCGGGATACGACGTGTTTCGGAGGGGGTCTTCCCGCCGAGAGATCATTGACACAAATCACGGTGCGTCGTATTGCGCGGAAGCTGGCCATCTCTCTTATCTACTCCGGCCGTTGTCTTTCTACTCGCGACCAGCCCGGTCCTCTGACTTTATGGGACATTGTCAATCGCGGCAACTCGAAGAGGATCAGCTGGCATGCTCCGGTGTGCCCCTGCGTGCTCCCTACTATCAGGGGTATATAATGTTCGCTCAGTCACATCGTACCACGCGAAGGCTGATCACTCCTTCGCTTTCCCGCCCGCTCGGCGGCTTTTAGACGGCTGCTTCGACGATCTGCGCGATTCGACGGTGCTGTGAATCAGCGGTCTCCCTGAGGGTGAGACCTGCGAGGCGATTCATTTGTCCGTCGAACAGCGTGGATATGTCAAGTTATTATCCTTCGCTGGCGACTTCCTTGGGCTCTGTAGCTCTGACAAAGCTCCGGGACGAGAGAGGGCTGCACGTAGGGCGCGATACGGCGGTTGTCGAGGGGAGTTCTTCCCGAGTGTGGGATGTAACTTTCCTCACACCCGTCGTATCGCGCGTGATCGGTCTCCTCTACTCTTCGCCTCCCTCCCGCAGTTCATCATCTCCTCGTCCTAGTAGCTCCCTCCTTGCCACCAATACTCCGCTCGAACTGGTCCGAACGAACACGCATGAAGTGAATCGTCTCGCGTGCTACGATGTGCCGCTGCGTGTTCCCCAGTAACAGGGGTATTTCGTACCCAAAGGTGAAGCACATCGTACCATGCGAAGGCTGATCAGCTCCTTCGCTTTCTCGGCCGCTTTACGTGGTCTGGTCCTGCCAGTCTGGGCGATCCGACGCACTTGGAAATAGGCGCTACGGCTATACTTCCCTGGTGACTTCATTCGGCTCGGTGCATCATCTAGTGTAGGTCCGGGCGGTCCAATGTGAATGGGGGTCACTCAGGCGCAATACGGCGATTGTCGAGGGCTTGCCCCGCTCCCAAGGAGGGATGGGACAGACGTCCGAAGACGTCGTCGTATAGCGCTTGAACGACCCATCTTCTACTCCGCGAGCCCCGAGTTTATCATCTCGCCATCCTAGCTCCCCGCTTGCGACCAGTCCTCGACTCGGACGAATCCGAGTAGTCCGAGTAGAGTACCTCAGGCTTTCTCGCATAGAAGTATTTAACTACGCTTTACTTTACCTAGAGGGGCTAACACGGTGATAGGAACTTAGGAAGTCTTTCCTTGTAAGTACTCCCGCCTCGTCAAGTGATGAATGGACTCGATTCCTTGCCCAATACAATGCTAGCCGATCAGTGGAAAGATCAGTATCGTGCTCGATACCGAAAATTGCCTCGTTGGTACCTCGGTACCGAAGGAACCCTTGGCTTATACAAAAGCTAAAATGGCAGGATGAGGATGTCAACTGAATAGAACCTCTCCATCCCCTATTGTCTCGATAACTCATCCGAGCTTATGAGGCTCGACAGGAACCATGACAACCTGGCCGTCTAGGCTCTTGTCTAGAAGCCATCAGCAGGTCGGGCACCCAGGCAGGGTAGCCGAAGAGGCGGGAAAAGAAGCCTTCCGGTACAGGCCTTCGAGGCTTCCTCCCGTTGCAATATTTTCCCCTGATTGCAACGTGTACAACCTTCTATTTGACTCCGTACCCGCCCGTGTCGGCCCGAACAATGTTATAACATCACGTGTGCGATTAATGCATGTTGTAATAACCTTGCGATACTATGCACAACATTGTAATGCATAGTACATTCATGCTACGTACTGTCGACACTTTCCTTCTCTTGATGTCGGTTGGCTTCAGCACTTCTCAAGCGTGTTTGCTCATGGACATGATCCTGAACACGTTTCTGTTCACATTCCCCCACTTATGCAGCGCACCACTACTGTCTACCTCATCGTCACATCCTTCAACATGGCCTGCCAGGCACATCTTGGCTGTATGCCTTGGATGCCTGTTTTCTCGCCGAAATCGCTGCATATGTTCATGGTTATGATCATGATCATGATCATAATCGGACTGACTAATATGAGACACCCGGGAAAACCTCCGTTTGTTGTGGTTGTGCTGAGGGTATGAGTAGTACGCGCTCTACTACTACCACTACTACTTGCCTCACCTTCACCTTCAGCGCATGTCACGGCCACGTATCCATCTGACGTCTCGTCGGCGTGCTTTCCCCTCCTCACCAGCCACAGAACCACCACCCGCTTCCTCTTCCAAGCGACGGCGACGCGCCTCCCCCCATCGGGCAGCTCCGTCATGGCTGCCAGGATCTCTTTACAGCGGACAGCCGCCTGTAACCGGGTCAACACCAGCCGATGAAAGCACCTGGGTACCGGACGAGCCCGAGCAACTGCCATCTTCCGTCCCAGACGAGTGGGACTGGGTGAATGAAGACGACGAAGGCATCCCACCGCCCCCTGATCCCAGCCCGCCCCGGTCATACCGGTCTCGCCAGCATTCCACTTACCTGCGATGGCGACAGGTGCTTCCAGCAATGCTCTCAGCCCTTCAATCACGCGCCATCATACCAGAGAAGGCTACACCTCATACCGTGGATTCCATCTGCGATGCTAGGTGCCCCGGAGTGCGAGAGACACGAATTCGATGCATAGGTTGGGAAGGTGCGTCCCCAACCTGTCCATGATCATGAGCATGATCATAATCATGTTTATGCCCATGATCGTGTTCATCACTCGTTGTGCTGACACACCTTGTAGGCTATGTCGATATCACCTGCAAGTATTGTCCCATCCATCCTCTGGCACCCCGTCTCGTCCTAGCGGGCATCTGGCCCAGCAGCCCCTCTCGCCCTGTATTCGCGTTCTCCTGCAATCTGCTCGATTTCTATGTGCAGCTCTTTGCCGACTGTGCTGCCCCCAACGAGGCGTTCTGTGAGACGCTGCGCTGTTTCCATGCTAACCGTGGTTATTATTATCTAACCGAGGGGGTTTGCGTTCATCCTTCCCGCCCCTTGCTCAGTTGCTCACTTCAGAGTACCAGGGCCATCCGCAGCAGGATCCTTTCCGCAGAGCATGGGCGAATGCTGTCCAGTGGTTCCAATGCGCTCTGAGCCGTCGCGAAGATGTTATCAAGGAGCTGTGTCACCAGGCGCGATTGAAGGTTGTACTGTCCCTGCCCAACCCGATCACCCCCAACTACGACCGCCTGCCTTCCACCGAGGTTCCCCGGCCAGACGCTCCTCACACCGACCCACGCTTGTTTGCAGGCCGAGCCAGCCCCCGACTGAGGACTGCGTGCCCCGCTTGCTTTGGAGGTGGGGAATGGGGACGGGATGTCCAATCGTGCGTTGCGATCAAGATCATGTTTATGATTATGATCATGCTCACGCGTATGATTATGATGAACGTGTAGATATCCGGATGTGCTGGTTCAGCTCGACGGCAACTTTCATCACAAGCGCAACGTCTCCGGTGGGAAGAGCGCGCCCTTCTACGATCCGAAACTCTTCATAGATGACGACCTTGTGACGGCCATCGGGCGAGAAATGGAGGGCTTGAAGAATGCGAACCGAAGAGGATCCATCCCACAGAACATGGAGCTGCCTGAGGAAGTCGTAGCTGCGTGTAAGGAGTCATTTCGTGCCGCCCACGAAAAGGAGACCCAATCGGTCGCTGGCTTCCATGACGAGAAAGGATTGGTTGTGTGCTCATGCATGCATGAGATTCCACTCTTTGTGTGCAATATCACAACACCCGGGGAGCGACAGATGTATGCGGTCGCAATTCTGCGAGCATTGATGGCCGAGCTGCCTCCTCAAGCAACGGTAGGTCTTTTGTACGACGTCGGCTGTGTCCTGGACCACTCATGCAATCTGGCGAGTACCCTTTTCTGTTCTTGATCATGATTATGACCATGATCCAGTACGGTTACCTCGGTGCCCTCCGACCTCGCATCACCATGGCTGTGAGCATACTGCACGCATATGGGCATCAATGGGCTTGTCAACTCGCTTACAGCCCACGGCGTCGGGCAGGATTCGGCTTGGCCAATGGCGAAGGCAGCGAGCGGCTTTGGAGTAGGCTCAGACGCTACATTCCCGTCTTGCGGAGCTCTGGAGTACGTTTTCGTGTTGTCGATGGCTGTTTCATCTCTGATCCCCTAGCATAGAAATTCAAACGCGTTTTTGCTCTGGACCGTCAGCTCCTGTACACCGCACAAGTAGGGCAGCAGTGGCTTGGGGGCTGGTTGCGCCGCCATGCGACCTTCGTCAGCGAGAAGGCTGCGCAGATGAAAATGGTGCTTCGCGCGTCTGGTGCATCCCCTGCATTCCTGGAGGACCAACTGCGCAAGCAGGTGGCTGCCGCGGTATCCATCCAATCGTGTAAGCCCATACTTAGTTATCCCTCCGAGATCCTGTTCCTAATCATGATCTTGATCCTGTTCCTAACCATGATCTTAATCCTGTTCACAGTGGCAGCAAAGCAAGTACGCAGCAAGGTTCAGGCATTCGTCAAGCTTCAGAACGACATAGAGGACATTCAGAGCAGCATACATTCGGTCCAGAGCGCCTTGGAGAAGTCCTTGGGCGGCCGAAAAACCCGCGACCTGTTTGCTCAATTGCATCAGACGTCAGCCGACTTACAAACGAAAGGCAAGAGGTTGTATGGGCAGCTCGGTATACAAGATGTGTACCCCCAGCTTTCGTCTATACCTGCGACCATGGTTGAACTCCTGCTTCTCGCGCAAAATTTGAAGATGCGGATCCGAAAACGCGTCGTCGAGCGGATATGGGAGAGATCCCGCCTCAACCGTGCGGCTGGGGGGGTTCACCAACCCATCGGTACGTCCGAGATCATGTGTATGAACATGATCATGCGCATGAACATGTTCTTGCCTCGTAGGCCTCAGCTAATACTTGGGTTTGCAGGACAGAAACTCTACCAGGAGATCAAGGCGGGCCTGGCTCGCCGGTCTGGTGCTTTGCAACGGAGCATCAAGCAATACAACAGTTACTTATCGACTCTCAGAGAACATCACCGTCCTCACTGGCGGGTGCCACTCCCGTCTCCATTGATCGATTCCGAACTCATTGACCCGGGAGAGGAGCACGATATCTGGCAGGACGTTCTAATCACGCAGTCTGTTGAGCCTGAACCGTGGATGACTGATCCCACAGTCCGGGAGGCGATTACTGCTTACATCACCCTCAAACGGTGCGACGAAGAGCGCTCTCGGTTGCATATATATGGGGCAAACATGGCAAGCTGGTGGAGCGAGGAGCTGCAGACTCTTGGACTGGCACTACGCATGGCCCTAGGTACCCCGCTTACGCTGAGTATGATCATAATCATGATCATAATCACTATCATGTTCACGTTCATGGCTGACACCACTGTAGATGATGGTGTTATCGAGCAAATTCGCATACGACTAGAACAGCACTTATTACTTCGTTATCGGTGGCGCCATCGCTTCTTTGGTCCATCTCACTGGCGGGGCATCATTCGTCGAGCAGAGCAACTGTGGGCGGCGGTGCCCACCGAAAATAGTTCCTCTACGATGCCATCCAGGCATGAGGAACTCTACAGCGGGGAGAGTGACGATGGAGGCGATGTCGGGCATGAAGATGGGATGGAGGATCCGTTCGAGTCCATTGTAGGAGGTTTGGATGTGGGAGACGCTGTGGATTTGGGATTGACACCTGTTGGGCAACCATTGGTTTACGAATCCGCAAGCACTGGTGAGGAGAGTGAATGAGGCGCAGTCGGACCAGCTGTAAATTAGGCCTGAGTCAAAGGCAGATGCTCAATAGTCAGTTATGATCATGATCGGGTCCATGATCGGGTTCATTAATAATATCTTCACGTGTCCATTGACAATGGGTCCACGAGGGTATGACTCAGGGCGTCAAACAGCATTTTCCTCCACAACAGACTAATTAATACCCTCTCGAACTTGAATATGATCATGATCATGATCATACTGATCATGTTCAACTGCTAAAATATGCTCAAATATAATCATTATTATTTGCCGCCTGCGCCGAGGTATCGCCGTGGACCAAAATGCCTCCACCCGCGTACTCGACCCGCCCTGAACAAGCCCATGGGGGAGGGGATGGGCAGACGCGCACTTATCAAACCCTTTGCCCACTCCCCCTTTCCTCCTCTCTCCTTGCCTCCATACTTCTCTTTCTTACACATACGACTGGCTTTTTCCCTAATGTCTCGACATAATACGCCTGGTGGCAGCGAAGGTGGCCCAAGTCAGGCGTCCCAAGGTGGTAGGAGCCTGGGGCGCAAGTTCCTGGGGATGGGTCGGAACATGCTGGGTGCGAGAAGGACGGAGTCGTCTGCTCCTCGGTCAGATGACTGGCGCTTCAATCTGGCCGGTGCGTATCTTTTGAGATCATGATCATGATCACGGTCGTGGTTATGATCACGATCATACTCGTAAGCACCAGCTGACAAGTTGGCAGATGATGTCACTCGATCCAGCGTCACTCCCTCCAATACCGCCCCGTCTGTCCAGTCGGCGTCGCAGAACACCCAGGTCACCCAAAGCACACGCTATCCAGTGTCGATCAACCCTCCGTCAACGGTCAGAGGTTCTCAACCTAGTACGCTGCCCTGGACTCCGCGCTGGTCCACCTTGCTCATTGTTATTCAGCTTTGCGCCATCAGCGGTCTGCTACGGCAATGGATGTTGATGACGATGGTGCGCATAACCCTTCCCCTTGCAAGAGTATGGTTCTGACCGTTGCCTTACAGCGGAGACGCGTACCAACTACAGCCGTCTGCACCAGACGCATGTTGCTCGCCCTCACGTCCCTGCTCCGAGTACGTTCATGATCATGATCATGATCACAATCGGGTGCTGACCTCGAACTCATTAGCACCGACCGTAGTGTCCAGCCGGGCTGCCACAGGTAAGCATGATCAGGATTATGATCATGATCAGGATCGTGTACTGATACAAACTGCAGTGCACGTCGACCAACTTCGCCCGGGAGTTCCTCAGCCGGTGCCCGCTCGAGGACCACGCGGGGGCACCATTGCTGGAGATGCTCCCCGCCAGACTGGGCCTGCTGGTCCCGCTGGCGCTCAAAGCCAATCTCGTGCCGATCCTCCTCAAGGCAATATGCTTGCCCGGTACCTCAATGAAGCTGCGATCGAATGGGAGGATCCTCCTAGTGATGAAGAAGACGTTGAAGAGGTGTTGTCGGAAAGTGAGTTGAAGGGCGAACCCACCATCGCATACAAATGGGCGATTGAGGGGAAATTCGTCGATTTCCCCACTCTCACGAATCCCCCTCGCCTACTCGAAGTTTTTCCTTCTCTGCCCACAATCCCCGACCACGTCTACCGCGGTTCCTCGACCTGGCTCAAAGACCGTGAGGTGGCCGGGTCCAAGCCACGCAAGATTGCCAACTGTCATCGCGATCGCTACCATTGTCACGGTCAAGCCATCCACCCATGGCGCGCGCCCGATGCTCGCGTCCGCAGACATTCGTTTGTGAAAGATTACGTGCCCACTCTCTATGATCTGGTGAGTCCTTTGTGATTATGATCGTAATCATGATCATAATCATAATCATGATTATGATCAAAGCTGACGATAATACTTCAGATCGAATTCGCCGATCGTGCGCTGGGCCCTTTTGTCCAGCTGACACTCATCGCAAGGGTCGATGATGGCCCCGACAAGAAGCCCGATGTGCTGGTACACATGTCCCGGCTTATTATGAATAACCCCGCTATGCAAGCAGTGGGCATGAAGATGGCGGACGCCTTCAAGAACGGGTTGGCCGATCCTGCCCACGACAACTTATCCAACTATCGCAAGCTCCTAGATGCGAACAAGGAGAGGAAGAAGCGCGGCGAGACTGGTTTGGACACCTCGACGGGTGTACCGCAGATACATGTCAGAGACATGTATCGCAGGTCTGAAGATGGTCCCGCCATTCGTGACAACAGCCGCCTCCCTCCCGAAGTCGCTCGTCAAGTGGGTTTGCGCCCTGGTCTCCCCCTCTACGATCAGCGCCTGTACGAGGACCCGCCTTCTGAAGAGGTTCTGCGCGGCTCCGGGTTGTCGGAGAAAGCCCAAGGCAAGCTACCGATGCCGCCTTCTCCCCGCCGTAACGATCATGATCAGGATGATGATCATGATCATGATCATGCTCAAGCACCTCCCGTCAAGCAAGAAGAGGGCGAGATGTCGCTCGACGTCAACCCCAGTTCCACGCCTGAGGTGATAGCCTACGAGCCAGGTCCCATCGTTCGCCGCCGGCACTTCCGAACCGAGATGCCTGAAGTCTCACCTTTTGGACTTGGGGACGGCCTTGTCGAGCGCATCGAGAGCTACCTGAACGCGGTCCCGGTCGACAGTGATGAAGTGCGCGAGAACTTCCTGCAGCAAATCGCGATTATGTACTGGTGCGCTCGTCCCTCGACGTGGATGGAGCGCCTGGAGCGAATGTGCCCCTCGCATGCGCACATCAAGCATGGTCCTGAGTGGATCTTCAACTGTCTCTGCGAGCAGCACGTCTACGACTGGGCAGAGGGCCTCCGCTAAACGCTCCCTCAACTCGAATCAACTGGCGACAATCCCGTATCGGCCACGGCAACCTGATTTTCGGCACTCATATCGACTTATGGCAACACGAATACAAATACGATCAGGATCGTGATCATGTTTATGATCATGATCGCGAGGAGAACATCGTCCTCCTCAAGCTACCTCTCTTTACTTCCTATTTTCTCGTACGACCTGGCTGCTTTCTCGTCTCTTCCACATCACGACCATGAGAGAGAGGGTGTCGTAATCGCCCGTCTCAATCATACCCACCTGCTTGTGCTGCTTGTGCACATTTCTGTCCGGTATCCCGATCGATTTCACTTTCTCTACGTTTCTCCAAGTGTGGCAAGAAGATCAACGACTCGCTTCAAGAAAAGATAAAAGACCAAAAAAAGGGCGGAATGGGCTGGAGTTTCGGGCGCATATGGGAGGGAAGGGTGGGAATGTCCGACACATCCTAGTGCCATGGTTAGTCAGTTATACGGTGTAGAAAACCCCCCGGGAATGGGCGGCCGCTTTGTCCTTATTAGTAGGTGACCAAATGTCAATTGAGTTCACGGGGAATGGCCCATGGCCTTGAACAAGAACATGATCATAATCATGATCATGTTCATTTGCCTGATCCACACACCCACTTAGACAGCTGCGCCGACAGGGAGTCACCGCAAGCCCGGCCATAACAATAAGTCACATTACTGTACGCTGGCGTTGGCCAGTATACTATAATACCGTACAACGGTGCGATACAAGAAGGTCCACAACATGGGAGTCGACCAACAGTGACGCCAGGGGATACAGTCCATGCCAACCCACCCAGGCGTCAACCGGTGGTCGACTTCGGGCTGTCTGCCCCGGTGGTCAGCATGATCATGATCAAAACCATGAGCACGATCATGCGCACCAGATGAACAGCACGTCGCAGGTCAACCATGCGGCCAACGCCTCATTTGACAACCGTAAACGGAGACGGCGAGGGGTTGTTGTTGACCGGTGCTTCCCCTGCATGCAAGCCTTCTGCACTGAGGGCTGCCACTGCCAGTAAGAGCAGCGAGTGTTCTGGACCATCGATGGCAAACGAATTATGGATATCCCTCTCGATGTTCTTTGCCTTCTTCCATTGCCGCAGGCGCGCGAGGGAGCACTTCTTCGCTTCGTTGTCCTTGCTTCTCTTCCTCTCTTGGTAGACGCGTTGACGCTCCAGGCGGGATATGCGCGTTCTGCATATTTAAGTGGATCCGTCAATCTCGCAAAGTGCTCAGAAGCAAGTGCACTACCTTGCGAGCCAGTTCGCCCGGCTGTTCAGCTGGTTAGCCATGAAGACAGCGTCAGCGAAGGTGGTTGCAACTGAGAGATGGGTGCCACGTTGAAGCCCAGGCCGGAATCAGACCTCGGCTTGGGTGTATGGCAGGGTATCTCACCGAAGTCCTGTAATCACCGCAGAGAAGTAATGAATTAATGTTACAACTAGTATACAACATGATCATAATCCTGATCATGATCAGGATCATGGTGGTAAGAAGGGTAACGCAGCGTAGGTGGCCTTTCAGACACTCGAACTGCAGAGTATGGCCCGGCAAATGGTGGCTCATATCCTCCAACAAAGTCAACCTCCTCAGCGGGGAATGGTCCTGCGAGGCGAGGATGATATGGCGCCGCGCCCGTCCAGCCATCTCCAGCCGGCCATATGGGCGTGGCACGACTTCTGCCCTGTGCAAAAACGGGACGATGTTCGAGCGCATGATTGGGATCATGTGCTTGAAAGGCTCGTCTCCCGCTCCCATACCGATACACAGGGGGATGGCCTCTGCTTGGTGCCGGTGCAAACACTGGATTTGAGCTGGATGGTCGGGCCGACTCTTGTGGTATGTTGGCTCTCGCTGGTAGAACATTCATCAGCCCTTGACTATGGTGTCGCTGGGCATGCCGTGCAGTGAACTCGGCAGACATCGGTCGAGGCAGGGCTGCAGGGGGGGAACGAACACCCAAGGGCCCATCTTGGCCTGCACCGTGCGCTGGTGAGTGCTCGCGAGGTGGTAGCGGACTGGGAGAACGATCGGCAGTGGGGAGGATGCCGTCTGAACCAGCCGAGGTCCGTGCCTTCTTGCGGGGGGCTGAAGCATGATCCTGAACAGGATCAGGATCAGGATCAGGATCAGCTGCGTCCTCGCCATCGCACTCGGAAGACGAGGTGGTGTTGGCTTGGTTGGCGCGCTTGCGTCCCAACTGGGGCCGGCGACTAGCCAGGGAGCGCGCAGCCTTGTTCAGCATCTTCTTCCCTTGTCCCACAGCTTGGTCATATTCGCTCAGCCGAAACGTCGTGCCGTTTGCTCGCTGGATGATGATGGGATCCTCATCATCATCTTGACCAGGATCAGAAACGTGGAGCAGATCAGGTAGTATGGGCACGCACCATCAGTCCACTGCACCACCTGCAGGCGGGGTGTGTCTCCAAAACCTGTTGCGGCCAAGTATAAAGGAGCGAGAGTCTTCTGCGTAGCGCTGCCCCGATTCTCCGTAAGATCCCAGGGCCAAGGGAGACCATTGGGCCAATTCTTGAGCGTACATTGCGCCTCGACAAGGAACGTGTGCCAGTCCCTCCATCGCGCCCTGGAGGCGGCCATTGACCGCAGCGTAGGATTGAGCCGCATACATTCGCCTGAACAGGATCACAATCAGGATCAGGATCGTGATAGGGCAGGCTACATACGTTCAAGTTCCATTGCCATATCACCATAGACCTTACGCATCTCTGCCACGGTTGGCAAAGGTGGTGGCCGCTTGCGTGCTGCAAGATGATGGGCAGACGGAGGCGGGTTGGGCCGGGCTGTCATTTTCTGTGCCTGTCGGTCGCTGCTTCATTTCAGTTTCATAGACGACTTTGTGGAGGCACTGCTGACCTTAAGAAGCCATACAGCAGCAAGCGCGCATTGAAGTCCCCCTGTTGTAGGCGCTGCTGGGTAAACTGCCTGCCTCGTTAACAGGTGACAGATGGAGCGGAGATGCGTACGCACGCCCTTGACCGCTGAGGTCTCATAGAAATAAGTGAAGTTGTCGAAACCATCGCTGGGCACCAGCGTTGAAGCGATAGTGATAGAGCCAAACCCAAGAGTCTCTTCCCATGTGTCTGCCTGTATAAGGTCGACGTCAGCAAAATTTTCAATGATCCTGAGCATGATCGTGATTTTGATCAGGATCAAGATCAGGATCAAGTACATACCCGTTTGCACAACTCCTTGGTGAATTGCTGGAACTTAGTCTGCCTCTGAGATGCAGACAACTGCTGACCGTCTGCTCGAGGGTGATCCTTATCCCAATCTTCCAACTGTTGTCGATAGTCGGGATGATGGTCGATGAAGCGATGATAAGCCTCGGAGCACTCCTCCAGTTGATCGATCCCTAGGGCAAGAAGATCAGGCATCAGATGCGAAGGAAGACAGGGATACGCACGGTCCTTGTGCTCTACCGACCACTTGCGCTGCCAGATGTTCCAAGGGCTTTCGGTCGAGTAATACGGCGACCAACGTCCGAGCTTCTTCGCACCAATGCTGTGGGGAACATCAAGCATGTCGAGAAACAGCGTAGTAAGCTCGTGGAACATCCGCTTTCCCTTGTCCAGCGCCCGGGCTTGACGCGTTGTGACCTTGCTGCGTTTTCGAAGGTGTCGCCGATCGGCTTTGATTGCTTCCAGTTCAAGGAGCGACGGCAAGGCAGAGCAGACGACATTGAGCATCTTCCCTTTCCAATCATCCACGGAGGTAGTCAGCCATTCGTTCAGCTCGAGTACGTCTTGCCCATCTTCTGCATCGCTCGCTTCAGCATCACAACCGTCAGGAACATCGTGTACAGCATGTGGAGAGGCGACCGCGGGGACGGGATCATGATCAGAATCATGATCATGCACCTGATCGGGTGCTTGATGCACAGACATCTGTGGGTGGCGAGCGGGCTCGGGGATAGAATCGGACGCGGAGGCGGGAGAACGTGATCGAGCGATATCGACTTGTTCGGCTGAATCCAGAAGCGTGGCGGCAGATAACGATGTAGAGAAGGAGGTGAGCTCTTCGTGGGGAGAGTGGGGAGGGGGTAGAATGGGGGTCGAGCTTCGTAGCGGTTCCTGGAACCGATCGATGGAGGACTGCACCATCCGCGAAACCGGGCTGGGAGCTTCACTGCGGGAAGCTTGCACCAGCAGCCTTGAAGGCGAAAAGTCTTGCAATTCGGGAGAAGAAGGCAGAGGCTCGTCCAGCTGGGCCTCCGCAAGTGAGTCAACGGCCGTTGCATAGGAGGTGTCGTCATATAGTCGCGTTATGTCGGAAGTATGGGTGATATGGCGCGCCTCCTCCATGTCGGAATCTTCGCCAGTCCTTGGTGAAGATATGGGGAATGGCATCAGGGCCGAATAAGCTGCGTCCTGGGTCGGGGCCTGCAAAGCAGAAGTCACGGCACAGGAGTTGGTGAGCCCCATGTCCCCGTGAAGTATGCGGTCGATGCGAGCGTTGAAGGAAGCGCCGAATGGGTCAGTATATTCTGCACAGGTATCAGTGCTAGGGTAAGGACGCGGAGTGACAGCACTTACCAAAGGTAGGATTGGGCAGTAAACCAAGATGTGGAGGCGAACCGGTGGTTGATATAGGCGGCTCGGGACGACCTGCTAGATAGTATGAGCTTACATTGATCCATGCGCATGAGCGCGATCATGATCACGCTCATGATCATGATCATGATAGGGATCGGTGAACCACTCACCTGAAAAGATAGAGGAGGTGGACGAGGAGTGGAAATGGGGCTCGGTTCTGTCCTGACTGGTCGAGGGGTAAACATGCTGGCTCACGTGCGGCGGCAGGACGGCAGCGATCAGTGAGGAGGGGGCGCTCAGCTGGAGATCGTTCGTTGTTGCAGGCGAGTTGCAACTTTCTTGAGGTGCGGGGCTGGTGATTTCAACATGACCAGCCGTACCATCAAGGTTCGCAGCTACGCCAGTGAGCAACGAGGGGCAAGGTTGAGTTGATGAGGATATAGGTGGTCGCGTCGGTACCACATTGTGTGGAGGTGTGGGATATTGCTGCTGGGAGCGCAAAGTACGAGGCATAGTGATATGGTGGGGGACGAAGGTGTGAGAATGTGCAAGAACATGGGCGAACATGGGTACAACGTAGGTGAAGCCGTGTTGTGACGGGGGAACGCGTCCTGACGCGTCTGCATCACGTGCCGAAAATTTCTCCGACAATTGCTCGAGGTAACTTAGAGCATGATTAGAAGCGAAATATTTACTATGGGGCGGCAGCAGAGCATGGTGAACATGATCATGAACATGATCATAATAATGTTCATAATCTCTAAGGAACATGTTGGAGTTTTATTCTAAATGTGCAGGACACGCGGCCGGGCGAGGTATCTGATTGGTCCGGAACGGGGCTTCCGTGTACCCCTGAAAAACAATGTGCATGCACATCGCAATCTGACCGAAATATATCCTGTGGAAAGACCCTCAAAGGGCACAACCAATTGCCGATCGAAGCGGCCTCTTCGCTTAAGGGGCATGGGTGCCTCAGGTGGCCATCAGCGGGTGATCCGTTTCGAGCTTATCGGAGGATCGGTCCGCATGCCGGCGGCTATTCGCGGTGCGAACCCTTGAGCCTATCTGCGCGAGGTTACCGCCGGCACATGAGACACAGCATTCCAATCCCAACCGTCTTGAGCGCGTCCCGCGTTCTGCTTGACGAAGAGAGATTGACGAGCTAGAACCAGACAAGGGGAAGGGGATGTGAGGTGCGCCAATGTATCCTTTGGACGGCAAATGCCAGAGGCTGACCCTTCCTGTCAGGGCTCTTGACGGCTAAGGAAACTCGACGGAAGGTGGAGTTGCTGGTTCTAGGTCCTCCTCTGTACTCGGCTCGGCAGGCGGCAGTCGCGCGTTATTCGCGTTCTGTTCGCACGACGTCTGCCGGGACCCGTCATCCCCGTCGTATCTCAAGCCACACCTCGAACCTTGGCCGCATATATGAGCGAGGTGGATATGGGGCCCCGCAGCCCCTCTCTGTTGCCCACTAACGAAGGAGACGGGGACGAGCCGATGTCGCCGTGCTCGTGCGCTTCGTGCCTCTCGGCATGGGCATTTGACCCTACCCACCTCCGGCCAGAGATCTGGTCACTCATCCTCTCCTATCTCCCTCTTCCGGCTCTCGCATCCCTCCGCCTCACCTGCTATGCTCTCAGCACTCTAACGACCCCCCCCCTGTTCCGCACCTTCCGCTGGTCCTCGCCTCTCTCCCCCTCTGGACAAAACTCGGGCTACAAGGATGCCGAAGCGCGTTCTGCCGTCTCTGCGCTCTGGGGAAACTGCAGGAGAGCTATAGTTTGGCAGACGCGCGGTCAGAAATGGAACGACGCGACGGCGCCTCTTCCCTCCTACCTCTGCACATTCCTACCCCTCCTTAGCAACATACGCGAACTTCAGCTCAGGCGCGTTAACCTCGATGCACGACTTGTACTCATACTCGAGGGGATCAAGGCCCTCACTTCGCTCGATTTGCAGATGTGCTCATTCGGCCTTCACACCTCTGAGCTTTCCACCCACGAGGGGACGCTCCGCCTAGAAAGCCTAACGATCCACGAACCCCGCGGCATCCTCTGGGACCACTGGGCATCCTGCCTCTCCCTCATCTCCTCCTCCACGCTCCGCGCCCTCAGCCTACAAGGCGACGAATACCACTTCGCCAGCTTCATCTCGCGCGCCCTCCCCCAACTAACCGCGCTCAACCTGCACACCCTCGACCTCCGACTCATCTCCTCCCACCTGGCCAAATTCAGCACCTTCCTCGCCTCCCAGCCCCACTTACGCCGCCTGAAGCTGAAAGTCGACTTCCTCTGGCAAGCCGGGACAAACGACCTCCACCTTCCCGCCGACAGCCTAAAAGAGCTCGAAGAGCTCTACACGCCCTGCGACCCCAGCTTATGGTCCGCCTTTCTCCCCAATAGGCCTATTCGGGTATTTGGAAGGTCAGATCCGGTGATAGCGGAGAAGGCGGCGAACGAGATGCTCAGAGAAGCGTTGCTTGCTGTTAGCCGGGCGGAGGCCAGGCCGTTGACGCTCGATCTGCCCTGGGTGGACGGGGTGGACGAGGGGTTCGTTAGGGACGTTCTGCCGCTCCTGCCCGCTTACACCGAACGGATCACCCTGCGTGTAATCGACGAGCTGAGCCCGGAGGTGTTAATAAGGCTGAGAGGGCTGGTGGGAGCGCTGCCAAGGCTGAGGGAAGTGAGGATCTTGGCTTATCGCGTGGCTGCAAGCGGAGGAGGGTCGGTTGGAAGCGATGTGTTGAGGGCGCAGGGGGAGCTGGTGCTTGCTTGGGCGGAGGGGTGTGAGGAGCTGAGGGGGGTTGAGTTGGGTGGGGTGAACTGGGTTAGGGTTGGGAGGGGGGAGTGGGTGGCGTATGAGGCTGAGGAGGGAGGGTCGGACGTTCCTAGAGCGCGGGTGCGCGTGCTTGGCGCCCTGGCAGAGGGGCCGAACGAGAAGCCGACCGGCGAGATAAGAACCAGCTGCGGACTGCAGTTCTGGGCGAAGGGAGTCGAGTACGGCGCGTTTGATAAAGGCGGCGTGAGCTATGTGCAGGAGGTGGAAGATCTCAACGTTGCTGTCGCATGATCGCCCGTCCAGCACAGGTGCAAGGACACTCCCGCCATGAGGTTATTTGGTTTATTAGCACTACATTAAGTACAACTTGTAATGGGATAAGACTCGGGATATCTGTGATGCGGGGAAAACGTAGGGAAAATCATGAGCGGAGCCGCTGGCTTCTACAGACACAAGGGGATTCGACAGGAAATGAGACGTTTAGTAGCAGGAGCGGGGAAAGAGGGTTCGGTGCGTGTGCCTAGTATTGGTAAAGCGGGTTCCGGGAACGGGAATGAATGGATGGGGAGTGCTCTGCTCCGTGTTTGGGTTTCGAATGAGCGTGCGGCAGGACTAGGCGTCCTGGTCTACAATTCGGGTTTGCCTGTTCTCGTGGTTAGCTACGCATGGATGTAGTGCGACGCAGCCACGTACTCTAGATGTCCGAGCATGATGATATCTTTGTTCTCTCCGTCTGGCTTCTCGCGGCCAGCACCTTGCGGTAACCTCCCCCTCCTTCCGATCTCAGTACCATCACGCTCCTCACGGCGTCCATATCTTCGCGCTCTGATCCACACTCCCCGTAGCAACGACGTTCACCTGCCTCTCTTCAGCCCCATTTCCGCCAAGCTTCGCCCTTCCCCATGCGAGACACTGCACAAAATGGCTGTGCGCTTCGACCGTCCGCGCACAGCGACCCGTCTTGAGGTCCCACACCCGCATCGTCTTGTCGTCGCTTGCCGACAGCAGGAACTTGCCATTCGGGTGGAAGACGAGCGCGCGCACCCAGTTGTCATGTCCTACGAAACTGCGCAGGAGCTGGCCGGAAGAGACTTCCCAGAGCTTGATGCTCTTGTCGCGTGAGGCGGTGGCTATGTATGCGCCTGGACCTTTGGGTGCGGGACCGGTGAGAGAACAGAGCTCGCGAATGGCGGCGTACGAGGCGGGCGGTGCGAAGGTGAGGGATTCTAGGACGTGTTCGTGCCCTCGTAGTTCTGCCTTGACTTCTCCAGATGTCGGATCCCATATCCGCGCAGTCTGCGATAGGATATCAGCCATGCACAGCGTGGGACAGTATGAAGGACGCACCTGATCATTCGAACAACTCGCCAGCAGCTTCCCATCGTCACTCGGCACGACCAACCTAACCCATTCTGCATGCCCATGGAAGGTCTTCGCGCAGAACCCACGCGCCACGTCCCACATCTTGATCGTCTTGTCCCGGCTGGCACTGATGATAAAGTCGTCTCCTGGCATGAACCGCGCGGACGAGACGGCGTGGTCGTGATCCACTAGGTTCTTGGTGTTCTTGTAGTCATTCTCGCAGTCCCAGATCTTGATGCTGAGATCGGAGGAGCATGTCACTGTGGCGGGTAATCAGCATACGGTTCCTGGCTGATGTAGGGATGGAATGATGCTCACCAAGCTTCGTCCCTTTGCTGTCAAAGTCCACGTCCTGGACAGCTTTCGTGTGCCCCTTCAGCGTCCGCTCAAACTCGCCCGTCTCCCAATCCCACAGCTTGATCGTCGCGTCCTCGCTTGCAGTAGCGACAACGGTATGTATTGGGTGGAATGTGACACGGTTTATCGGTCCGCGATGCCCGGTTAACGTGTGTCGAGCTGGCGCACGCGGAATCCAATCCGTCTGCGATGCGCTTCGTCTTGCCGAGGGGGCAGCAGCGAGTTCCTCGGTCAAGGCCGCGTTTTTGCTTTCAAGGTCCATGATCTGAATATGGTCAGCACGTACGGGATAGATCCTGACACTGTACGCACCTTCTTCTGCAATCGTATGACGCTTCCCCACTTCTTCTCCAGTAATCCTGCAGTTCGCGCTTTCGGATCAGGGACATAGTCGATGAGACCAAGCTCATTTTGGAGTGCTTCGTAGGCCTGATTGAAGCCAGCTGAGTGGAGATAGTCGAGCAGTGAAAGATGTCTGTGTGCGCAAAGAATGATGAGCATATATGACCCTCCCAACATAGGGGAAGACGCACAATTCCTCTTTCTGCCTTTCAGTCAGGAGAGACATGTCGCCTCTTCCCGCGACGCTTGTGACAAGTTCCTTCTTGATCGCAGTGGTGGTCGTAACGATGGTCGTGAGTTCGGAATCAGGTATAATCGTGCTATTCGCCAAGTCGTGCTTTGCCTTCTCCTTCTCTTTCAGGCGGTCAATCAGGGCCCTCCTCGACTCCCGGGCCAGGTTGCTGTCCAGAGGCTTCAGCACGGCTGCTATGTCGGGCCGCTTGCGTATCGCTGGATGGGCGAGTGTGGTGGGCGAGGTCGGGGGCTGGTGTGAAAGGGTTGCAGCGAGCTTGTCGACGGCGAAAGGGGTGAGGGTGCTGGTGCGGAGCGCGGTGGCGTGGACGCGTTTTCCAGGCACGCGACGGTATGGGGTGCCTGCGGTCGTGAGGGTCGTCGTCGTCGCGGTGAGATCTGCAACAGAGTCGTCAACGGGGTCGACGAAGATGTTCATCTCCTCGTCGTCGTCGTTCTCTGCTTCGAGTTGGAAACGACGACCAGCTCGACCTCCGTGCTCGCTGACCGATGCGCTGCTTGTGGCTGAGCACGGACGTGGTGTTTATGCCATGCGAACATTCTGATGGCTTCCTCGGCTTCGGGTACGCGTCTCCGCACACCGTGTAAAAACCACGTGCCCAGAAAAGAACTCTTTCTCCTTCACTCGCTCGGGACGACGCTGCATGTCTTCTGCTCAATCCTCGTCAGTGCGCCTACGTCTCACTATGAGGCTAGTAACGCAACCTTCTGCTGCCGTTTCTTCGGGGTCTCTGGTACTCGTTTCAGACTGGAGTCACTAAGGGTACGGCAATACATTGACAAAGCTACGCTACTAGAGCTCTTCTGAGCACGACACCACATCTAGTCAAGGTCCTCCAGGCTCCTTGCGTCCTTAACTATGTATGGTGCAACATTACCAGCGACCTCCGCTGCACCGGAGATGAAGCTACCGGCGGCCTGAACGGCCGGCTTGACCTTGTTCCAGTCGTTCTGCACGCCTTGCTTGAAGCCTTTCCAGGACCGCTCATCAAGCTCAAAGTCGTCGAAGTCCAGAAAGTCGCGGTCTTCCAGTCCGTTGTCCTCATAGTCGTCGTCGAGGCTGCGCGCTTTCCCTCCCTTAGCGAGGTAAGGTGCCACGTTTCCGGCGACTTGGGCTGCGCCAGAGATGAAGTTTCCGGCAGCTTGCGCATACGGCTTGGCCTTGTTCCAGTCGTTCTGTACTCCCTGCTTGAAGCCTATCCAGGAACGTTCATCGAGCTCGTACTCTTGACCGCCTACGTCGCGCAACACCAATGGAGCAACGGCGCCGGCAACCTTGAGCCCATCTTTCACATAAGGGGCGGCTTTGCTGACATCGCTCTTGACGGTGTTCAAGAAGCTGGAGAAGTCGCGGTCGTCGACATCCGATAGATCGTCCTCCTCGACGTCCCGGAGTATCAATGGTGCAACAGCACCAGCGACCTTCACAGCGTCTTTGACGTATGGAGCGGCCTTGCTGACGTCGTTCTTGACGGTATTCAAGAAGCTGGAGAAGTCGCGTTCGTCCATATCTTCCAGATCGTCTTCTTTAACCTCACGCAGCACGAATGACGCGACTTTCGAAGCCACGCTGGCGACATCCGCAACAACCGGAGCGGCCTTTTCCACATCCTTCTTGGCGGTATTGAAGAAGCTTCCGAACGAGCGCTCGTCGATGTCGAACTCCTCTCCGTCTACGTCGCGCATGACGAGAGGTGCAACCGTAGCCGCAACGCGAGCACCACCTTCCACATACGGCGCGGCTTTCTTCCAGTCCTTCTTCACGGTATTTTCGAATCCTTTCCAGCTTCGAGCGGAAACGGCGGGAGAGGGAGGAGCGGATGCGCCCGAAGGTTCCCCGTCTGCGCCCTGTGCGGAGGCAGGCTGGGCACTTTGCTTCGCATCCCCACCCTTCGGGTGTGCATGTTTCTTGCCCTTCCTGCTGTGGCGTCCACGGTGGCGCCAATCAGCATAACCCGGGCGTTTGGACGAGCCGCTCTGCGTGGCCGACGTGGAGGCGCTGGCCGGTACGGGTGCGACATTCTCGGAAGGTTGTACGCTGGTCGAATTGCCACCAGCCACTGCTGTCGTGTTTTGGGCAGTGATACTGACTGGGGCTGCGATGGCGCTGGCCGCGGCGAGGGTCAGGAGGAGGAGCTGCTTCGTAGAAGGCATATTGGTCGATATTAGTTGTGGTGGGTGATGAGCTTGGGTTCAAAGAGTGTAAGTGGATATAGATCGAGTGGCTGGAATACTTTCAGCGTCGTTCAGCGTGTCTGTGGGATATCGGCTTACTGTCCGGCACCAGAGCAGATGTTTATGGATCAAAGAATGGATGAAGGCTGCGGGACAGAGTTAGTTCTGCAGGAAGTCTAGCTGGCCGCGAGGCACTCACTGTCCAGCACCGTTCCAGAGAGGAACTTTCGGATGTGGGATGCGCAACTTGGCCTGTCTCAATCTGCACTTTTATACGTGCAAGACTTCACTGCATTTTCGTCCCAGACAGATGGGGGCGTTGACTTCATTTCCATGAACCGCGAACGACTGGAGGGGGTTACGGTTTCAAGCTAAGACATCGAGCGATAATAGAACATCCCGTATTTCACATGAGAAATCGCTTCCAGGAGTCTACAGCAAAGCTATGGTACGGAGAGTCCGGTCATCGTTTGATGCTTCTTGAAGAAGCAAGTGAACCGGGAGTGCACTGGGGAAGATACGGGTAGGCGTGGGAGCCGAACCCTGAGCGTGACTTTCCTCCGGATATGCCCATCAATGTTTCGCTTTTGTTAGCACAGCATCCTTGATCGCCGCGAGTCTGATTCCTTGCCAGAAGAGGCGACCCCATCAGTCATCAGCTGGACATTCACGAACGTTGCTATCATGTCACCGGAAAGTGGAGGTGACGCTGCATCGCAGAAGGCTGAGGTTTCCGGGGGATACATTGAATTCAGGGACAAGAGGGACAAACTCTTGTTGGTTTCAATACTAATCACCTACCCCCTCTTTCGGCTTGCTCTCCGAGGCGCGGAAATCTCAGGGACTGTCTCCGGATATGTCGAATATCCATTTCCAGCTCGGCGAGAGGTTGAAGCGGGTCTGCACTGTTTGCCATAGCCAATCAAGGAAAACCAATAGCCAAACGATCCAGGAGAGCTTGGTACCGTCGATGCATGTTGTAATGATCGTTTCTCGCGATACTTCGGTGACCATCGACCAAACTCTGACAGCGAATCAGGGTCCGAAAGTCATCCGGGCTGCGGATGCTTTTCAACTTTCAGCGGATAAGGTCAGGGCGCTGACGAGATATGGATCCGCCCCCCTCCAGGATCAGCCTCGGAGCGGAGGGCCCGAACCCAGGCCGATAGGTAAGTCTCCCAGCGAAATGGGAACCATTCCTCAAATTTTCTCCGCGAAGCTCTGTCTTACCTGTAGGTCGGTTCTAGTAACACAAAGCTGGTGGATTGTAACTTAGCGTAGTAATACAATGTTTTGAAAACATATAGAAACGAAATGGGCGCCAAATTCATTCTATTAAGTGAGCCTGAGCGCGTATATATTGGACTTGGGCGAGATTTTCCGGGAAACTTGGCTTCAGCGAAATGGGTGCCACTGCAGGAGGACATTTTAGTGTGAATTTAATGAGAGATAAATAGAATAGAATAGCTTACCGGGCGATATTGGCGTTGTACGATGGTTTGTGGCCTTTGTGGCGAGACCAACGTGCCATAGCCTCGTGTAGACCACGCGCGAGGCCAGTCGCCATCGACCTCGTCCTTTGTCTCCTACCACCACTCGACCTCTCGCCACCAGCTCATTTCTCTACTTAAACCCCATCAGCAACCGTTCTTTGTCGCCAAACAGCTCGACTTACCATGCCCCCAACGACTCGCTCGACTGCCAAGAAGGATCCCGCGCCGAAACGGGCGCCCAAACCGCCAGACAAGCCCGCCCCTTCTACCCCCAATAACCCTCGCGCATACAGGAAGACATCAACTCGAGCTCCAATGCCTCTACCTTCCCCTCGTCCTCTAACGCCAACCCCGCCTAGCAGTCCGCCCTCACCTACCAATCCATCTCCCCAAGCTCCTGCCTATCGAACTCGCTCGTCCGTACGACCTCCCATTGCCGCCATCTCAACTTCGCAGCAAGGTGAGGACATCGACGAGAATGAGAGTGCCGGGGAGAACAGGGAGGGGGGCGAAGAGGTGGGGCATAGCGAGGAGGCCGATGAGGTGGATCAGCTGCTCGACGATAACGACGACTTCTATGACGAACTGCTCAAGAACCCCACCTTCCTGCAGCAGTGGGACGAGCTCAGCCGATCGCCACGCAATGACCCATCCGCCGACTTGGGCTATCTTCCCCAGACTGGCAACGGTATCGTCATCCCCTCCTCCCGGCCCATCTCCAATGTCAGTGCTCCGTCGCCCCCTCGTCCGCAGCGCCTCCTGGACGTTCTTCGCAATCAGCCGCCCGAGACTGCTCCAGAGTGGCCGGCAATGTTGTCAAGGGCGTGGGACCAGTACTCGGCCAACCTCCCCAGCACTCCCTCTCGCAACGACAACTCGTCCTTATCGGTCTCGCACATCTCTGAGACGCCACCGAGCCGATTGGTCAGCCCGACAAGACTGGCGCCCGAGGGCTCATACAAGCCAGTGGTGCACCGTAATCTCGAGAAGCTGGTTCACCATCTGGGGCAGCTCCCGAGGAATGTGAAGAAGCTCGAGGCGAAGCGGATTGAGGAGTGGATGGCGACGGCAGATGACATTACGGTGTGCCCAATTCGCAGGCTGCTCGTTTCTTTGTTCTGACTCTTACCAGGGCGAGCTTCTAAGCTTTTCGGACGAGGAGCTCCGCATACATCGCAATTCGTTCGACCTTCTCCTCATTGCCGTACATAAGATTGCCGGCATGTGGAACCGGAAATCGACACGGGAGTACAAGCCTCAAGGTCCTCGTCAGCTCCAGGAGGAAGTGGTGGACGAATTCGACGTGCTTGAGCAGGTTGCTGAAGGTCGTCATGCTGTCAAGCAAGTTTTCGAGCTCTTTGAAGACGATCCCGACGCATATACCGAGCCGCAACAGTTCATCGACGAGATCATGCGCAATCGAGTTTGGCCACTAACGGATGCGCCGTTCGAGGTCATCAAGGAGAATTTCCAACATCGGGCTATGTGGCTGGTCCGTCCAACGAATTGGGTGCCGATTTCGTTTGCTGACCTCCGAGCAGGATTCTTTCGTCGACTACATCATCCGCAAGAACCTGCCGGCCAAAGAGTGGGATGAGCTCCGCGGACCGCTTCTCGCAGAAGGATGTCTTCTTCTCTGGCACAAAGCGGCGGTTCAACGGGAGCAGGAAACGGACGAGTACATCTTGCCCTTCCTCAATGACCTCGATGGCTCCCATTTCGGTGGCTTGGTCAAGCAAGATTTCCTCGATTGGATGAGCCCGGAGAAGAATCCATTCGTCCTGCGGCACCGACGTTGGCGAGCACAGCGTGTGGAGCTGCACAAGAAGAAGCTCGAGCTGGCGAATGAGGAGGGCAAGGTGGACTGGCATGCAGTTCGAGAGAAGTTGCGTGCTGATACCGCGCCTCTCCGTGCAATGGCAAGACTTGTGCCCATGCCTGGTGAAGAAGATCCCGATCGAGAGCCCTCGCCGACACCTCCTGACCTCGAGATTCCCGCTGAACCCGACCTTGTACCTGAGGACCAAGATCACAGACTCCAGGTCGACTGCGAGAACCTCGACTTCTACAGTTCCAGGTGGATCCACGATGTATTCCCCGGTATTGAGTTGAAGAAGCCGGCCATTCGGTCTTCCAACATCGCGCGGATCTTGTCCTGGTTCGAAACGGTTGACGATGTCTTGGTACGTCCATAAGTCTTCATGTGAGTATAGGCGCTGATTCGCTTGTAGTCTGACAGCCTGGTGCACCGATACTGGGCGAAATCGAAGCCGACTGTCGAGTTCGTCAAGCGTTTTGTGCCAGTCGCTCAGCACGCCCTCAACTGGCACCTCAAAGCGAGCCTGCGCGATTGGCCCTTTCCCCTTCGACTCATCCCTCTTCCTGTGCTCGAGCGCTTATCGGTGCAGGTCGATGACGAGCTTCAACAACGTCCCCTGCCTCTCCCTCGAACTTGTGGTGATCTTGTGAACGCCGGCACCCGATTCGCGAGTGTGGAAGAGATTGAGGATCGCTTCCTCAAGCATACGGCGTCTCGAAAGGGCACGGAAACGTACACCGTCAAGGCCCGTCCTCCCAAAGCCCGGCGTGTGCGGAAGAGTAAGCGCTTGCTCGTGCCTGGCGTCGATCTGGAAGAGTTACGCTGCCCTACTCCTGCCAATGGTGTGCTGCGCTTCAACATGGACTCGGACGCGCCGCCTTCTCGCAGGCGAAGCCCAGGCAACGAGGAGAATGTCGACGTTCTTGGGCCTCCGGGCTGGCCCAGGCTCAACGACCTTGTGAAAGAAGGCATGCTCTTCGTCGTTTCCGATTCGGCGAGGGCAGCAGTGCGCAACAAGAATACCGACAAGGAGGTCGGTACTGGTGCCATGGTAAGCCAAACGTGCTACGAATCAGGTGCACCATACTGACCAGAGGTTCTAGTTCTGCGTCCTCGATTGCCGTTGCAGTACCTGTAAGGAGAAGGGTGTGGTTCTGTGCGCCCGTTACATTGGGGTGCGCTGTATGAACTGCGCAGATCCCAAAGTCAACGGCGCCTGCCTCTGGGAGAATCGGCTCTGGAAGAACAGTGAGTCCCATTTCGTCGCAGGCATCCGATTACTTACCCTGCTCCCAGTTCCTGTTGCTGAGTTCGACGGCACTACGACTCTCCTCACTGCCGACCAGAACAAGCTCGCCTCGATGACTGAGCTGCTTTTCTATACGGGTACCGGAGAAGACGAGGACTGGCAATTCCCGGAGATCGACGAGGACACCATTCCTCGCTGGGCAGTGGAGCTGAATCTTGGCGGGCCAGGGAAGCGCGACTACCTTCAGCTGAAGAAGGAGGCGAAGGCTGCTCGTGCTCGGAGCAGGGCCAAGGGGAAAGGTAAGGCGCCTGCCGAGCCAGTCGAGAGCGAACAGGGAAGCCCTGCTAGCGAATCGGGCCCCGAAGAGCCTTCTGCAGAGTACCGCCCACCTCAAGGTTCGAGCAGCACGTCGAGGGGAAGGCAGGCAGTTGCTCTGTCCGTTCAGGAGGAAGGAGAACCCACCCGGCGTCTTACTCGCTCCCAGTCCAGACAGCAAGCGGCACCCGTTTCGCCACCACCTCAGGCTTCAACCTCCACTCGACGACCTCGTAAGCTCCCTCCCCTTCGTCGAGTGGATCGTGATGGGGACACGGTGATGGACTGAATATCGGTATGCATAGTTCAGGCGGGCGAAACGGGTGCCATGGCAGGGTTTTTATGTGCGGGGTTCTTCCATAGTTTTCCCTGTTGTAGTACTCCGTAATGAATGTTCGTCCGCGTAAAGCAGAGTGCAAATGGCCGGGTTGAGAGAGAGCAGGCGCCTGATTCGTTGTGCATACAAAGCTGATGAATTGTTGATTATTTCATTCACTAATCCCTATATCACTACATCAATGCGTACTAGACTTGGGAAGGAAAGCCTCAGCTTGACGCCCGTTTCATTCTTCGGGATCGTACTCGTACATCCCCTCACTCCTCTCTATGACCACCCATCTACCCCTGCTGTCCTGCAATCGACCCACGACGCACTGCACCTTGCAGAGATCTACGATATCCTTCTGACCAAGCTGCTGGTAGGCGATTTGAGCAAGAGGGTGACAGGGCAATCGTATGCAGCGCTGGATTATCGCAACGAGCATGACTTCTTCATTGTTGGAAGTCGGCAGAGGGACGACAAGGACATGCTGGAGCTGGCCGTACTCCACAGTATCAGTAGCATTACCGCCGTTTGGCCGCATATACTAGACAAGAGATTAATCGAGTGGCTCCCAATTCGTTGAGGCAGACTAACCTTCACAAAGCTCATATCACGAATATCGGCCGTCTTCATTGCCCCAACAGCATGAACCGATCCTCCACCCCGTGGTAGCTGCACTCTGCCCCATTGCTGTAGTTGAGCAGGCAGTGCGCGTGGGCCCGGCACCTCAGGGAGGAAGCTTTGGCGAGCCACAAGCTGGACAATCCGATTTCGGAGCGGTCCACTCAAGGTGATCAGGGTATGAGGGGGGAGAAGCTTGTGCTCTGGGTAGTTCGGATATTGGGGGATCGTTCTGGAAGGAGAACGAATCGGGAACCCAATTCGTTCCCAGTTGAGAAGAAGACCGAGTTGCTCAATTTGGGCAAGCTCAAGAATACGGCGCTCCATCGATGGATGAGGGTTGTTATGTCCTGTGGCTGCTCTCTGGAGAAGACCACAGTACCGCTCCATAGGGAACGTCCAGTAGACCCACACAGGACCATGCTTCTCGATACAGTCGGCGATGTGAAGCAGGCTGTGAATGGTCGATGGACAGAGACCGATGCGATCTGGTTGGCCTCGGTAATACAAGCGCTCATAGTCGACCACCCATTTCGCCATATCATTCCGAAGCTGTTGAGGGAATTCTCGCCCATACTGGTAGGCGAGGCAGCCATTGACCATGACCACAAAGCGAACGAAGTGCTTGTAGAACTCGATGTTCTCGAAGCGGTTTTGCAAGATGGTTGGCCCAAGGTATTGGATCCATATCATCCAAGCCTCTGCCGTGAATTCATGTCGTTTGTCGAAGAGATGGGGGACGCGCCGGCCAAAGACAGAAGGAATCGTACTGCCGCTGGCAGCAACGCTATTCGCTATAGCGGACAGTACCGTCTTCGATAAGTGGTAGGGCTCCCCGTCTTCTTCATCATGCCGATTTGCGCCCGTCCATAAGTCGAGCAGGTGAGGCACGACGTTTTCAAACACGAGGTGCATGAAATCGAGAGGAAAGGCCCAAGGCCATTGCACACTGTCGAGCTGATGCCAGATACTCGTGCCCTTGACGCCGGTGGTTCTTGCTAGTCGTTCTGCATCTGCATCGCTCTTGGCTCGACCAATCGCTTGGGCCGCATCCAGCATAGATTGGTGCGTACGAATTGGGAGCCGGAGAGGATCATAGATGGCTGGAGCTTCGGGAGTGCTGGCTTGAGACGGGATACGGCTTCGATTGAGTGGGACATAGAGTATGTGATTGTCGGTCCCACGTACTCCGGTGATTTCGCAGATCCGGCACGGCTTCAGAGCGTTATGCCCTTTGAGATTCATAAGCTTGGCAACGGCAGGCATGTCCCCAAACAGAACAAGAAGGTAGGCGCGGAGGGTAAACATTTGCTTGGTTCCCGAATCGTACGCTCGAACTCCTTTTGCCAGCTGCACCAGTTCTTGAACCAAGGGGAAATGGAAGCTGTCAGAGTCCTTCATCTGCTTGGGACCTGGAATAGTCCCGATGCAGAGAAGATTCTCCTTACGATTTCGGATTTCGGGGGGAAGGCTGAGGTTGAATAAGACGGTTGGCCAGGTTGTATGACGACGACGCTTGAAAGGCGCAAACCCATCAAATGAGAGGCCAAGTGCAAGGTCACGAGGATCATCGAAGTAGCGGTGTGAGAGCTGCTTGCCATTGATGCATACATGCCGATTCTTGAGGTCCTTGTAGATCTGACCATCAAAGATATCTTGAATCAAGTTGCCTGGCACCCGTTTCGCTCGATAGGTGGAGAGCAGCTTTGCGCAATCTTCGTTGGCATACTGGGCCAAAAGCCGAGGTATCAGGGGCACATATGCCCATTGTCGTCGTGGTTTGCCGTTGGATTTCAGTCGAGGTTCCTGACAGTAGGGGCACTGTTGTTGGTCCCGCAAGTCACCAGTGTAGCTGATACACGAATTCGGACAGCAGTCGTAGATGATGGGTCGAATGCCTGAGAGAAACGCAATGCGCTTTGCCAGTTCGTGCCAATCAGGAAGCTGGAGATCCGGGAAGCACTCGCGCAAGAGGCTGAACTGGGCAACGGACAGGTTGGCATGCACCTTGAAACGGAAAGCGTGGAGGCGTAGCTTGTCAAATTGAGATATGTTTTCTGCAGAGCATCAGTGTGAGCTACAGCTGGATAATATCGTAGGACGCACTCGCATCTGATGCCTCTTCTGCATCCCTCTCAAAGCCTTCCAGCAAGCTGTCCGCAGTGCATTCACCATCTTCGACAGCATCGTCTCGACTCACACCCCGCATCATCTCTCTAAACCATTCCTCATCTGAATCCCCATCCATATCCTCATCCTCTTCGCTGCTAACGGAGGCGGCATCTGAATCGGGCGCCTGCTGTGATAGCGTTCGTAGAATGAGAGTCTCAGCCGGGTCGAGCGAAATGGGATCCACAGTGTCATGCGGTTGGTTGTGAACTTGTGGCCAATCTGCCTCAAAAGCTGGAGGAGGACTTGGAGATGGTGCGCCCAATTCGTAAGGCTGTGTGTGGCCTTGCTGATGACGAGGGGAAGATCGGTTGTGAGTTTGAGTAGCCTCGGCATCATAGAGTGCAGATCGAAGAGCTCGTTGACGATGTCGAAAAATGGATGGTCGACTGAGGAGTTTCCCGCACCCACATGTGCAGAGGCTCTTTTTGGAGGTTGGAGGCATGGTCGTAACAGGTGGTGTGAGCTGGCGGATAGAGATGACAAGAGGCTGAATGGGATGTACCGGGACCGAATGGGAGCCAAACGCGTAAGTTATAAGATCACGTGCTAATCACCTTCTGTCATGTGCTCCCGCAGGCGAAGGCACGTGCTGATGGTCACCACGCGCTTTGGCACGGATCAGGACCTCAAACACGGTATAGCCCAGGATGACCGCATAGCTAGTGGAGCCGCTCCCCAACCCGTACGACCACGACCTACTAGCAAGTACGACGACCCCAAGCGAAAAAAAAACGGGTATCAAACCGCAATCAACATGGAGTGGGCAATTTGCCATTTAGCTGGCGGTGGGTGGACGGCTTTCCCCCTCTTTCTCTCTCAAACACCAACCTCAACTCGAACGACTCCTGCTCATCTTGGCGCTTTCACTATGCCTGCTGACCGCCAAAGCCGACGTCGCACTCCTGAACTCGCCGAACGTCAAACTAACCGTCGCGAAAGGCGTCCTCCTGCGGCCAACAAGGAGAATAATGCTGAAGACGTCGAGCGTCTCACCAAGAAGGGACCTTCCACACGCGAGCAACTCGAAGCTCTGAAGAAGGAGATTGCGGAGCTCAACGGGAGAAGGGCCGCTGCTGAGAAAGAGATTGAGAAGTACAAAGGTGCGCTCTGTGACGTTGGCTTGTCGCTCACCCCGGGTCTCACATTCTACTTAGGTCTGATTGAGGCCATGAGAAAGGAACAGAGCGCACGCGAGCGTGCTCGCCTTGCGACTGGTGCGATTCCAAGGCCACCCGGGAGCGTGGGCAAGAAGGTCGGGGGCTACAGTCTGAGGGAGGCGATGAAGATGACCGAACATAAAGAGGAGTATACACGGTTACAGGTAAGCGTGTATGAACGAGTGGGACCTGTTTCGCTGACCGGACGTTAGGGGATTGTTAGAGACTTGTGTCGTCAGGCAAAGCTGGACCCGAATGTCGAATTTCGTCTGCAACCTGCGAGCAAGCTCGGCAAGATCTGCGATTTGGTGAGTCCCTGTTTGCTTGTCCATCGCTCGCTCACACCCTGGTCAGGCTCGAGAGAAATGCGAGATCTTTTCTATCTACAAGGATGATTGGGCGACACTCGACTTCATCAAGATGTACATGAAGAATTATCGTGCCCATCAGAGGAAGCGTGCGGCGCAGCTTGCAGCTGCCGGAGGCGTGGATCCCATTTCGCTGATTGGTGATGGAGCATCGGACGGACAGAATGGAGATGGGTGGGGGAGTGGCTCCGGATCGGGCTGGGATGAGAGCGATGAACAGGGGGATCATGCGATGTGCGAGTACTGATATTGGTTTGTAAAGCGCAGTCTTGCGCAGCTCTAGAATCGTCAAAATCAATTATCTTGTTTACCCAAAAATTATCCACTGAGCGGGCTTCCCTTCCTCCTCTAACAATATGATAGACACCACTCCCGCACATAGCCAAAAAGAGGCTTAAAACATAGGCTTTTCCGGTTCTGAAAACAAGACAAATCTCTTAATTAAGGTATGCTACAATGCTAAGCCAAGCGGACTAGATATTCCACTGAAAGCGATGTTATTTTGCCGCTTTAAGAGCATGAGCAACCCTAGCCAAACTCCAGGAATAACCCCTAACTCTAGAGCGGGTTTGGCGGCGGCGAGAGACAGGGTAATCCCCACCCTGAGCAGATGGATCCCATTTCGCTCACGGGGGGAATCCAGGGTATGAATTGATTCATAATCTGCTCGATTTCATCCTCCCGGAGAGGATGAAATATCATACCCTCGGAGTGGAATCATCCACTCCGGCGCCCATTTTGCTACCCTGGGCGGATGATTCTCGCGATGAAAACCCCACCCTAGGACCCTATCGGAGAAAGCGACATCGCCCGCCGGCCACATGCAAACACAGGAAGAGAGACACGGGAAGAGCGTGGTGATCCTAGACAGAGGTGGCTCACCGAGGCCGTGCAGGGACCCGATGGGCGAAGCCTAACGATTGCGGTCCCACCCACCAGCAAAGACCTGCCGCTCACAGGCTGGGCCTTGTGCCTGATTATCCGGCGAGGGTATCTATATGGTGGTCCACTACGGTCTTCTGGCGGCTCGACGGCAATGGTTGTCTGGTTTCTCCGCGGGGAGGTTGCATGGTAGGCGGGCTGGGGCAACGATTCCCCAAGGTCCACTTAGTAGATGGTGTGCATCTCGTTGAAACTTCAGGATACAGTTCCTTCGGCTATTCTTGCTGGATGTGTTCCACTGACGACTAGGTAGAGGAATGCCATGCTAGCTGATCATCCCCATCGTCAGCAAATCACGTCGTCCAGGCTGTCAGCAAATCGCATCGCCGACAAAAGATAAGGCTGCTCATTCGGCTGTTTGCATTGCCTGCACCACTGAAACCGCATCGTGAGATATTTCCTGTTTCTCGCCCCTGGACGCGGCTCGGCCGGTCGTGTAGCGTGCCCATGAGGGCGGCGCTTAACGGTGAACGGAACAGCCTGTAGAAGCCTGGTGTAACATGTACCAACCCCAACCTTCCCGCGGGGCGGTTGCACGACTTATGCCCTTCCGTGAGGCAGAGACGACGGAGCTATTCAAGCGGTCTAACTTGCGTGGGCGGATAGGCAAGGAGCCAAGGGGACAATTATCAATAGCACGCTCCGCATAGCAACGCTCGAAGTGGAACGCTTAGTGCTATTCCCTGGCTCGATACGAAATTAGTGTCTAGTGTGATCCTCGCGTGTCCGAGCGTACCTGTCCGCTCGAGATACAGAAAAAGACATGCGTTTCCAAAGCCGATGGAAGAGCCCATCATGCTGAAACGCTCAGCAGAAACAACAAGAAACCACAGCACGGCAGGAGATGAGCTGGTACGACTTCTTGCAGTCACTCCGGCTCGAGCTATGTCATGACGCCGGAGTCTCCGATCAAGGCACCTACTATAAACAGTCGTGATCCTGTTCAAGAGCTGTGCCTAGCTGGTAGCTGGCACGTAGACCCTGATCATTATCAGGGACTAAGAACAGTGCGGAGGGACCTTTGTGATAACCGTCTCCAAGGGAATACGTCGAAGTAGAGATCCATGGTTGCTGCGAGCGAAGAATAGCATGACATGTGCGGCAATCGTACCGCATATCACTAGGCGGCGCAATTCCTAGACCGTCGTAGCCACGTACGTCCCTGCGCCACGGTGCCAGCATGCAACAACACGGCCTGATGGGGCACGAATGGAAAATCAAGCGTTCCACTATGCTGCGTAGCAGGAACCATCGAATAGTACTGCAGAAGCGGCCAGCACGACTGTTTGAGATGTCAGCGCGTCCACGACCGGCAGATGACATCCATCAGACAGCGTAGTGGGATCAAACGAAAGCAGAGTGCGGCAAAGTCAAGCGTGAGGGATACCTCGTGCCAGTTTTTCATTGAATCGGCTTGCAAAGAGGAGCGAAAATCTAATATTACGCCTCAAGTTGAGGAGCACTAGTAAGACTATCCAGAGCGGAGGTAGCTTTGGTCGTCGTTCATGATCAACGAGAACACCGCGTTTGGCGGAGGCATATGGAAGAGGGACCCTACGGAGCCTTCTTTTTCCAAGCTCGTTTCTTTGCCTCGCGTCTCTCTGACCATCCGTCGCCGTCCTCTAGCTGTCCACCACCTCTTCCTCTCCTCCAAATAAACCAACCAAGATGGCCACCGTAGACGTCATGGAGCAACCTGAGGAGATTCGCGCCGCATCATACGTTGGCTTCGACAGCATCACACGTCAGATCGAGCACAAGCTGCTGAAGCGCGGCTTCCAGTTCAACGTGATGGTTGTCGGTACGTGGTTTCAGCCAATGGTCCTGTATCACCAGCTATATGCGCGTTCTTCGTAGGTCAAACCGGTCTGGGAAAGTCTACGATGATCAACACCATCTTCGCGAGCCATTTGATTGACTCCAAGGGCCGTTTTGAGGCCGATGAACCGGTCAGACAGACTACCGAGATTGTGGCCAACTCGCATGGTGCGCTACTGGTTCCGTCTGTTCCGCTCGGCCAGAAGTCTGATTGCTTTCTCAGTGATCACCGAGAATGGCGTGAAGCTACGTTTGAACATCGTGGACACGCCCGGGTATGCGGACCAGGTGAACAATGAGGGCTGGTGCGTGGTTACGTCCGCTTTACGTTTCTGCCCTTCTGACACGCGTTGTTTCAGCTGGGATCCTATTGTCAAGTACATCAAGGACCAGCACTCCCTCTATTTGCGGAAGGAGCTCACTGCGATGCGCGACAAGTATATTTTGGATACGCGCATCCACTGCTGCTTGTACTTCATCAATCCAAGCGGCCATGGACTGAGGCCCATCGACGTCATTGTTATGAAGAAGCTCAGCGAGGTTGTCAACGTGGTACCCGTCATCGCAAAGGCGGATTCCCTGACGCTGGAGGAGAGGCAGAAGTTCAAGAACCGTGTATGTTCGTTTGCAAGCTGTGGAGTACGTACACTCACAAGCACGATCTAGATTCGCGAGGAACTGGCCTATCACAGCATCAAACTCTTCCCCTTCCAGAGCGACGAGTACGACGAGGAGGAAGAGAAGCAAAATCAGGCCATTCGCGTATGTCTTCAGTGGCCATCTCTAGACTTTCGCTAACCTGGTCCTAGGACATGATCCCTTTTGCTGTGGTCGGCTCGGAGCGCAATGTCATTGTCGACGGCAAGTCAGTGCGCGGCCGTAAGAACCGCTGGGGTGTGATAAACATCGAGGATGAGCGGCATTGCGAGTTCGTCCACCTCCGCAACTTCCTCACTCGTACGCACCTGCAAGACCTCATTGAGACCACCGCTCAGCTACACTACGAGGCGTTCCGGAGCAAGCAGCTGCTCGCGCTCAAGGATGCATCCAACAGGAATGCCCCTTCGTCTGCTGCGCAATCGTAGGTGTTGCGTCCAGTCGCTATACCCGCTTGTATGCACGCCCTCCCGCGTCGCTGGACTTATTCCCCTATCCAAAACGAGTTCTAGATACCTTGTTATCGTCTCTCCTTTATACTTCGTGGTTACACTGGCTGCCCCTGTCAATACGATACCATTCTTTTTCTGCCGGTCATATCCGTAACGGCGCGGTCATTCGTGATTTTGTCAGGTTCAACGTATTCAGGGTGTTGTCGTTGTCGAAGATTCCAGAACGGGAACGGATTACAACTCTGTCCGACGCAGTGCCCTGGCGCGCGACGTGCTTTCTGGACAAGTCTAGGCTATAAACAACAACCTGCTTTCGCTTTCACCACATCCTGTTGTTCTCTGTATAATCTGAGTTCCTATCGCACACTTTAGCAAGATGTCTGGAATGAGCAGCACTACAGCCGTAAGTGTACTGAGTGCGCAAGCACTGGTCACTCTATTGACGCGCCTGTGACAGAACTGGCATTGGAAGAACAAGCAGCTCAATCAATGGGGTGCGGCCTGGTTTGAGCGGGAGTTGCCCACCGTCCAAGTTACCGAGGGGAACGCAAAGGTGGGCGTGGCGAAGGTCACCGATGTGGACGGAGACGTCGAGCTGGGGCGGAGGAAGTCGAAGTGCGTGCATCTTGAGCATTCCCAGCCGGATTAACCCCTCCTGACACTGCTTTGTGCAGGCTGATCACCATCTATGATGTACGCATCAAGCTTGATTGGGAAGGCAAGTGCATATCCGCGCTGTTCGGACGGAAGCGGCTGACAAGGCTTCCGCAGGGACGGCGGATGATGGGACCGAAGTGAAAGGCTCGTTGACCATCCCGGAAGTCTCGCATGAAATCACAGTGGATCAAATATCCGAGTACACCGTGCGTGTGGCAATCCTTTGTTCTGGCCCAATGTACTGAGTTGGCGATGCAGTATCACTGGTCTCTCGAAACGGCCTCCTCCTCTTCCGTCGATGCATTGTACAAACTTGCGCAGACGAAGCTGCGCACCGCCCTCGAAGCGAAGTTCGCCGAGTTTCCCGTTGCGATCATCGAGACCCATGGGAAGGACCTCATTGTGTCTGGCGCCAATAGCGGGACGTCCACACCTGCGAATGCGGAGGGTAGCGGCGCGAGCACTTCCAGTGCACCAAACCTCGGTGCGGCGGCGGCATTCAACCCTCCCGTCGCACCACCAAAATCAACTAAGAAGACCAAGGAGGTGGTCAATACCTCCACAGTGTCGCGTGAGGCAAGGTTCATGGCCTCCGCGGATGACCTTTTCGACCTCTTGACGTACGTATTGACTGGTCATACTTGGCCCTCCTGCATACTAACCGAAAACAGCGACGAACGCCGTATCCCCACATGGTCCCGCGCTGCAGCACACTATAAGCCCGAGCCGGGCTTTGAGTTCTCACTCTTTGGAGGAGGAGTCACCGGGAAGATTACTGAGGTAGACCGACCGAAGAAGATCGTCTCCACCTGGAAGTTGTCGAGCCCCACCTGGCCTGCGAATCACGCCGCAACACTCACGATTACATTTGACCAAGGATCGGACTCGACCGAGGTGAAGTTCACGTTGTCGGGTGTGCCAAAAGGAATGGAATCAGAGTTGGAGAGCAATCTGGAAGGTTATTAGTAAGTCCCCCCGCACCCCCTTCAATACGAGCCCTTCTGACACCTTACAGCGTGAGAGGTTTGAAGTCTATAGGGTTAGTACCTCTTGATCCTTCCTCCGCATACCCACCCCAGCTTGGTCGAGCGCTTGGCCGCAGGCCGGCAACGAGCTCGCCGAGACCGTCTTCACTACAATTAAGGAGACCGGCGCTCGTAACCGCGGCGTTCATGGCTATCCTCGCGGCTTTGCTGTCTTTCCTCATTCTGCAGCGACGGTAGGACATGCATGCTAATCACCATCTTTTGCGCACGCACAGGCTTGGAGCAATTCTGTAATATACCGAGACAACGACATCGCATTTGCCGAGCAACAGAATGGAATAGAACACACATTAGTCCTCGTAGTCACTGTCCCTCCGGGCTCAGCGGTTTTTCGCTTGGCGTTCATCGCAGAGCGCTGTACCACTTCGATCATAAGCGCCGGAGCAGCGCCCTTCGGGCAGAAGCGCCGAATTTGCTGGTCCCCTACCCCGTAGTTGAGGTCAGCTGACACAATAATGACAAATTGCGGAGGCTGGCTTTAAGGCATGGATCGTCTTCTCCCACAGCTCCATCTTAGCGTGTCTCTGTTATGCTTTTGTCGGCGTTCCCCGCGTGGTGCTGTACTGGCTACGTGGTCACCCATTTACTCGGTTTACACCATCTGATTGCTTCTTGCCTTCCACGATCGCAGGCCAATCGGGGCCCGCATGTGCATCTCATCCAGTCCACCGCACGCTAAACTCGATCGGTTTCAGGGGACCAAATAGCCCTCTCCTACCAAGCTGTTGGGCTCTACTTCCCCTGCAAGGCGCCCTAAGGAAAATGGGATTTACGACCTTCTGTTGGCTTCCTCTTCTGTATCATAGAAGAAAATGCAGTTCCTTGATGTCGGCGAGATCGAGACCATGGTTTCATGTTCGTCTTCTTTGATCCACTCGGCTAGGTTGGGCGGCGTCGTGATGCATCTCCAGCCGTCGCCCGCGACCGTCGTTGGATGGATCCATTCAGCCTATGCACTCAACTTCCATGCTTCGGCTATACCTGGCGCAGTCTTGCGGACCGTTGCCTGGAGCGCAAATGGGGTGCGAAGTCCATCCTCGGATATCTTCTCCAATGTATCGCAAGCTGTGCGGTGAGCTCTCATCTGTCGGCCGGCGATGCTGAAAGGCCCACTTCCTTCATGCTTCTATTTCCTGTGCACACTAAACGAGGCCGGCATAGGAAGACAAGAAGCAAATGCCCCCCATACCCCATCGGGCACTGGGTAACTCTAGCATACGATGTCGCCGCCATCGTGTGGGCGTCTCCGACTGATGCCCGTACGGCTTGGAACCGATGCGATGGTTCTGCCCTCGTATTGTTCAGCGGGATTATGGGGACCATTCATGGCTTGCTCAAAGGCTCGCCGAGTTGATTCATCGACATTGAGTAGGTCCAACTTGTATCACGCTCTTACCAGTCGATACTCGTTGATCTTCGGTCAACGGCCGGGCAGCCATCGCAGCCTTGGTCAATGGTACAGCTTGCCAGGCAGTCGCAAAAGGTATAAAGCCAGGCTCCAAGACCGTCCAAACTCTTCAGCGAGCTCAGTCCTAACAGCAAGCATCCACAGCCGTCTTCCAGCCCTCGATCCTCTCTGACAAGATGATGTTCACCGCCGTCCTCGCTGCCTTCGCTGCTCTGCCATTCATGGTCCAGGGTGCTGCCCTCGAAAAGCGCTCCATCCTGGGTTTCGACACTTTCGGCGAGACCAGTAAGTCTTCCCCTGCAACGGTGACCTTTCCCATTTAACCTCTCTTCAGGCTGCAACGGCTTCGAAGAGTTCATCCATATCACGCAGCAGGGTGCCAACTCGAACACTTTCCCAGGCCCCAGGTGATTACCTTTTCGCACACAAAATATCGGGTTTAATGTATCTTCCGTAGGGCCTCTTTCAAGGTCATTGAGAGCGATGGGGACTGTAAGCAGGTGCTTATTTCGAATGGTGATCATACTAACTCCGCCTTAGGTGAGGCTATTCTCTGGACTGGAGACTTCACTGGCACCAAGGTCACCCTCCCCAAAGAAGCCTTGACCGTCGGCACTTGCTTCGGTGGCGCTGGTGGCGAATCTTTCAACTCATTCGACATCCGTAAGCAAATCACTTCATCAGGGAGCTCACCTAGCTTACAAACTCCGGACAGACTGCTTCTGAGAGATGTGATTCACTACACTGCCGTCTGGCGACGCGAGATGAAGTCGTCATGGCAAGCCTGTCATGTGTAGCATCGATGCTGTTGTACTGGCATGTCTTGTTGTGTTGAAATGAATGTGGTGTTACGCGATTGCTACGATGGTATAAGAGCGGCTGCACATCGTCCGAAATCCTGCGCGTTTCAGTGCCATGGTGCCCGCCAAAAGTCCAGCCCGCCACTAGTATCCCATACCCAGCTTATACCGGTCCGATGGCGGAGTTAGGGGAGAGCACGCAGCATCTTGTTGGTCGACTGCAGCCGTCGCCGCCGAATGCATGAACAGGGAGGTTCATCTAAAACCACGAGGTTATCAATAGAATGATAAGGGTTTGGACCGGAAGCACTGCAACTGACCCCGTCTCTTATTAGTCCAAAATTCATTATCGCGTGGCACCTAGACTCGGACTTTCACGGCACTCTGCTCAGCGACCGGCTTATCATGACCCGTGAACTGTGCGCCTACGCGATGTGGGTCAGTCCAGCGTATCAGGCTAGGAGCACGTCTCTCTCTACTACCATCGTCCTGCTTGTGTGCGCCAAACAATGACGACAACACAAGGGGCCAAACCAATACCATTCGTGGAGAAGCCGACTACCTTTGGTCCAGACGATACAAACGCACAGTGGCACGAGTATCCTAGTGGGCTGGTTGACCTTTCGCGACCTGTCGAGGGGTTGGCGGCTTTGAACGAGGGACCTGAGCTTGGGCCAGGAGCGTTTGAGGTAGATTGCGATGGCGGTAGAAGAATCAGGATCGCTGGCAAGAAAGCTGCACTGGTGGTGATAGACATGCAGAAGTACGCTTGGACCGTCTAACAGGCGTACCCTTCGACTAACCAAACCCGCCAGCTTCTTTTTGTCCCCGAAACTAAGGGATCATCCACTCGGTCTCAAGGCTGTTGATCCATTACTTGCTATCGTGCCAAAGCTTCGCGAGCTAGGAGTTACTATTCTGTGGGTGTAAGTGGCCGTGCTTCCACCAGCACGCTTCGCCCTGACTTTCATGCAGGAACTGGGGCTTGACGACAGAGACAGTACCGACGTTGCCGGCAGCCGTCCAGAGGACGTTCGCACGCACCAAAGCAGTACCCGGTGCTGACGGCCCGGAGGCTGGATTCGGTGCCTATTTGGGGCCTGAACATGGCAGACTCCTCTTCCGCGGTGAGCCGAACTCGGATCTCTATGGACCTTTGCAAGTGGAGTACGAAAAGGGCAAGGCGGCTGGTACCGATGTGTGGATCCACAAAGACAGGTGTGTCCTGATCCAAGCCGGATACCATGAGTTTCATGCTAATGTGTTGTAGAATGAGTGGCATATGGGGCAAAGGAACGCCGCTAGAGGAGTATCTGGTGGAACACGATATCAAAACGTTGTTCTGGAGCGGCGTGAATGCGGATCAGTGTGTCCTGGGCAGCGTCGTCGACGCGTACTCTTTAGGCTACGATATCGTAGCCGTCGAGGACACCATCGCCACTTCCTCACCTGTCGGAGCTAAGGAGAACCTTATATACAATAGCATGCGTGTAAGTCGTTCGACCAGCCTTTAGGAGCCGGCTGACGCGATCCTCAGAGCTACGGTTTTGTTACAGATTCACAAAGAATCCTTCAGGCAGTCTCTGGCTAACACCATTCCACCTTACTTCGACTAATCCGCCTCAAGCGGATGTCCCAGCCCGGACGTCTTTATGTAATAACTGCAATAGAGGCATTATCATATGAAACGGAAACCTGTCCCAATTCTCGCATGAAGCCGGAGCTCTGCTCGCGTATGATCACGTGATTAATTTTGGCGCGTTACATTTCTCCTTGACCGTCGTCGCCTTCGCTCCTTCTGTTTCGGCTTCTCACACAGCGCTGGTTCAAAACTTCTCGTCCTTCGCAACTCAAAAATGTCTTACGCATACGAAACTGATGAGTTGTACTACGGAGAACATGGGCCTGGGTCTGGTTCTGACGATCTCATCAACGAGATTAACTACCTTCAATCCTCGGACGAGCAGCAGGGTAAGTATATGCGCTCCAACTTGCCATGAATGCGCAATTTACGTGTTTTCAGGTCAATCGTCTCCCTCGCCTTCATTCGGTAGTTTTCAGCCTGCATACTCTGCTCCTCAGCAATACGCCTACTACCAAGGCCAGGCCCAGCAAGGGTATTATCCTGCGTCAAATCTTCCAGCTGCCTTCCACGGCCCGCCTTCCAGCTCGTCCTCTGACAGCGGATATGACCAAACGGGTCTAGCTCCAGTCTCGTACCATGCGTCAGAGGCTCATTTTGGGCCGATTCCAAACGATTCAGGCGCATATATGCGCCAACAGGGCATCTCAGCACCGGTCACAGCAACGCGTCAGCCAGAAGCTATGCATGTCGCAACCCAACGTCCGCGCAATCAACACGGCATTACTCTCCGGCCTGTATCTGCACTTCGTACGTACTACCAATCGCGATGAGGACGCTCCCATTCATGTTTGGGCAGCGGATATTTACCGGGGCTTGTTCAAGTTTGGTGTTTTCAATGCGATGCAGTCTCAGTGCTTCGAGACAGTACGTGTCATTCAATTTTGCGTTTAACGAGGTATCTGAGGGTATTTCAGGCGTTCAATCAAGATGACAACATGGTCGGTACTGGTAACCCCCCAAATCCGTGATACTTACCTGCTGCGATACCCCAGGTGATATCAGGTAGGACACTCATTTCGGCCTGTTTTCCGCTCCTGATGCTCTTGCAGCACCCACTGGTAGTGGAAAGACTGTCATCTTTGAACTCGCCATCATACGCCTCCTCATGGAGGGCGATTCCGCCGCAAAATGCGTATACATGGCGCCAACTAAGGTGCGTCTTACCGCTGCTGCTCCGAAGCATGCTTAACAGTCCTTATCAGGCTCTTTGTTCTGAACGGTTCCAGGATTGGACGAATAAGTTCCAAGGGCTCGGCATAAGCTGTATGAACCAGGCTGAATGGGACTTCACGTTTGCTGATCTTCTCGCAGGCTGCGAACTCACCGGCGACACCATGGAGACAGGCAGAAACGCGTGGGGACGAGCCAAAAATAGTACCATCATGTAGGGCTTGGCCAGCTTCCGCATCGTGGATGAGGTTGACGCTTTCTTAGTATTACTACGCCGGAGAAATGGGACTCTCTCACTCGAAACTGGTACGCACAGCATCTGACAAGAGCCAATGTGTCAACTCATAGCGTCCAGGTCCGATAATAGTACCATCCTTGCCCAAATGAACCTCTTCCTGGTAGATGAGGTAAGTGACAACTCAGTCAATACGGGAGTGGCTCATGCGTGCGTCAGGTTCATATACTTAACGAGCTTCGCGGGAGTACTCTGGAGGTTTGTCTCGCCCGTATGCGCTCTAAAGGATCAAGCGTGCGCTTCATACTCGTGTCGGCCACCGTGCCGAACGTCGACGATGTGGCTGCTTGGATTGGCGATGCCAGTGGCGGAGACGACGAGCAGCCAGCAAAGGTCATGAAGGTATGATGAACCAATACCATGTTGCCGTGGCACTGACATCATAAAAGTTTGGCGAAGAGTTCCGGCCTTGCCCTATCAAACGATACGTTTACGGCTTTCAACGGAAAAGCGGGGCTAGTGACTACCAATTCAACGCCTCATTGGATTACAAGGTTTTCTCCCTTCTCCGTGATCATGTTCAACGGAAGCCGGCACTCGTATTCTGTGCCACCAGAAAAGGTCTTGTCACTCGCTTTACCTTCCCTATATGCACTGATGCGTTCAAGGCGTCTTGTCAACTGCGGAACAGATCGTGAAAGAATACAAGGTGCTGTTGGATTCGAAAGAAGAATTGCCTTGGCCCGTTCCGCAGCGGTGGGTGGCCGGTTCTGCGAAGTTGATTGCGTTAAAGGGGAAGCAGTGTTGACCGCACGTTCCATGACAAGACCCTCCACGGTAAGCTAGCTCAGCTCCGCAGGCACATATGTACTGATGCGCTTCAGAATTGGCATGCTACGGCGTCGGTGTTCATCACGCCGGTTGTAGCCTTCAGGATCGTAAGGCCATCGAACAGTTATTCACCCAGAAACAGCTATATGTGGTTGTCTGCACATCTGTAAGAACAATCCGAATAAGACCCCTCAGAGCGCTGATTCTCGCTTCCAGACCCTGGCTGTTGGTGTAAACTTCCGTAAGAAGTTTGCGCTTCTATTACATGTCGTATGATTGATGTCAAAACAGCTGCCCACACGGTCGTCATTAAAGGCACCAAGCAATGGACGGACAAGGGCTGGGTAGAATATTCCGACCTCGACATTATGCAGATGGTTGGCAGGGCTGTAAGTATCCCTACTCCCACGACGTGTACCACGCATAATCCTGACCACGGTCAACAGGGTCGCCCTCAATTCGATAATGAAGGGGTCGCCGTCATTATAACGGAAAGCTCACAAGAGGCGCGATACAATGCGCTTACGTCGGGAAGGACGTTCCTCGAGAGCTCTCTCCACCTCGCTCTGACTGAGCACATCAACTCAGAGATCAAGCTCGGCACAATTTCCAGCACCGCAACCGCTCGAAGATGGATCAGGAGCTCATTCTTATTCCAGCGAATTCAGAAGAACCCAAGACACTACTGCGTCGGAAAAGATGAGACGCAAAGCTGGGAAGCGCGCTTAGAGGAGCTAGTTGACGAGTCGTTAAAGAAACTCGAAGCAGCCGAGCTCATCTTTGTCGACAATGATGGACAGGACATATCGACGACGGAGTACGGTAACGTCATGTGTCGTTATTACATAAGATTCAACACGGTATGTCCAGCACGTTAGAGCCTTTTCTGTCTCTAAACAACATGTCAGATGTGTCTTATCCTTCAGCTGCCGGAAAAGATAGGCCTACGTGAAATGGTGAGCGGAGAATCGTCAGCAATCATCCCTTCGACTGACACTTCTTCCAGCTAGAAACGATCTCAAACGCCGCAGAGTACGCATGCCGCGTATGAATCCGACCTGGGTCTAATCTCTCAAACTAGGTTTCAGGATGTGCGCCTGCGAAGCGGAGAAAAAACCGTCAGCTAGGTTTATTTTCACGTGAGCGAGACTGACCACCCGCACAGATGCTGGAGACTTTGAGTATGGAGAGCAGCATACGCTTCAAGCCTCAAAAGGTATTGCGATTGTGATGATCTCACGTATAGAAATATGACTTCTGGCCAGATCCTCAAACCTGCCGATAAAGTCTTCTTGCTTATCCAAGCCGTCTTGGGAGGAGTCAGTCTTAACAGTCCCGAGTGGAAGACGCAAGACTCGCAGGCACCTCACCTGGAAGCTCTTGCGATCTTCAAGCATGCACCTAAACTGGCAAGAGGTACACGGAACTCCCTCTCTCGGTCCAGTCCACTATTAATGAGGTATTTCAGCTATAGCCGACGTAGGTATCCTGAAGAGCAACGGCTATCACATCAAATATGGACTGGAACTGTGGGTCCTCAATCTATCACACCGTACACTCGGGTTTCAATACCCCACAGGATGAGAAGCTTGAATGCGCGAACGTGGGAAGATCGACCCGGCGTATTAAAACAGGTCGATCAGATAGGAGAGAAGTAGTAAGTAATGTATAACATGATCGCGTCCATCAAGTTGACAACGCCACCAGTCTTAATGTACGATCTTCGCGCTTGGGATTCGGTCGATTAACGTCCTGGTGCAGACCCTGTACCTCGGCGACATTAAAGACATCGCATCATTGCGTCGTACGCCGGCGCAGAGGATTGAATCGGTAAGCGATGCTTGAACTCATGCGCTGTCCTTGGCTCACCGGCAGACAGTTGTTGAACCGTAATCCGCCATTCGGGCGAAACGTCCTGAACGCGGTCAAAGCAATTCCAGAGTATACCCTGTCGGTAGAGGAAGTCTCTGTCAAGCCTTCATCGAACAACCGGCCCGTCCGCGCCAAACTGCAGATCACGGTCTCCGCAGTATGCGAAACAGGAAAACAGAAAAAGGGCAAGAGTGCCATCGCAGGGATGACCTCCATATTGGCGCTAACGTCCGACATGGAGGTTATCGACTATCGTCGAATACCGTACCGCCCGTCTCCGCTCCCATTACATCGAGAGAGACTCACATTCGCTGTAGGACTAAGGCCCTCTTGGAAGAAGACCGCTCTTACGAGATTGACGCCTTCTTAGCTAAACCGAGTCAAGTTGTGACGGTCTCGATAAGCTCGGTGCGTGGCATATACCAACCTGGTACCTGTCTCTTAATCTGAAGCAGGAAAACTTCGCCGGTCTTACTGTAGTCTCTGAATACAAGCCCGGGCTGTTGCCTTCCCAGTATCCCACCATGGACACACGGCCAGGTAGGGGCGATAACGGCACCATACAAGATCAACCCCCCGAAGGAGAAGCTGTTGATGATGCAGACTATCTGGACCTGACGATCGACGATGACGATCTCTCTCGTATGAGCTCTGTTCGGGGGCGGCGTATGTCATTAACTAATGTCCTGCTAGACCTCGATAGCGGAACGGCGAAGGCTAGCAATCGCAGCCTCCCTGCAAAAAATAAAAGGCCTTCTTCGGTTGCGGGGAAGGGCCGAGGACGCCTCCAATCGGAACCGTACGTCTTCACGTTGCTTGGGGGGCATGCCGAAATGAATACCTAACGTGTAACAGCTCCACCAACAGAAAACCTCCGACGATTGGCAAGACTCGACGAGTAACCGGACGAGCCGGTCGAGCACCCCCTTCTTCTGGTCCGGAAACAGGTCTCCGTGGAGGCAACCGCCCCGTAGCGAGTCTACCCTTGAAGGCAGAAGGTACCGAGTCGGACTCCGCCTTCGTTCAGCCGCCTCACACTGCGTCCAAGCGAGGGCGAGCGCCTACCACGAAAGCGGTTCCCTTAGCTACGAAAGGTGTGGCTCGGTTTGATCCGATTTCTGGGAAGTCTGCATTCAGGAACAAAAGGCCATCCTCTGACGACGAGGATGAGCTGCCTGATGTCGACTCTGCGATTCGAGATGCTATGGCTTCACGCGAACCTAATGACTCAACGGATGATGGCTCGCAGGAGGCGCTTCCTCAAACTACGAAAGTGGAAGCTCTCTCCCCATCCGCTGTCCTCCAAACACCTCCGCAAAGGGGCACTCGTAAGCTCAATAAGACTGATGAAGGCTCACATAAGCGATCCCCAGATTCTTGGACTTGGAGCCCCTCTCCACCGTCGAAGCGGCAACGAGTGGATGGGCCGAAGCCCACAGCAGCAGATCCCCCTCCGCTGGTCTCCGAGCCGGGTAGTGCTAGGTCGGGTAAACTAGCTGCTTTCAGAAATCCTCTTGTCCGTCCGTCAGCCTTCCAAGAGTTCTCTGCCACTAGGGATTTATCGTCGAAGACCGAGCAACTTTCTCCTAAGAGAGACTCGCCGCGAGAGACCGTCACACCTCTGTTCCTGCCAGATTCTGACGAGGCGACGATGTGCTTTCAGCCTGTCAAGGAATACACCAGCTCAGATCCTAATCTGCCTTTCGATACCGGCTCGGACCTTATTTTGCCTACGTCCACTGACAACAAGTGCGAAATACTGCCTCTCGAAGGAGTCGATGAGACCTTTTCCGACTCGGGAGCGTTCGATGATGTGATGAACGAGGACATCCTGGATGAGACACACATCGACGAAGACATCTCTGCTGTGCCTGATGTTCTTGACGATGGCGTAGGTGAATCTATACCCGAGGCAGACTTTAACTCTACTGCTGGGACCAACTGGAAAGGGTCAAGCGACTCATATACCGAAGAGACTAGACTTGTCGCCCATCCTGCTGAACTGGATACAACAGACGCTGCGACGAACGATCTGATGGAGCCCGTCAACTTCGGCAGCGGCTCAACCAGCAGCAGACTCCCTTCCTCGAATCCCGAGGTCGGCAAGACTCAGACTCGGGAAGATGAGTTCATGTTCGACGACGAGACCACCGAGATAGACGACGCTGCCTTTGCCGAGTTTGACGAATGGCTGACGGATGGGCACAACCTCCCAAACTAAGCATAGCTAGAGTATTCCGTTCCGAGCCACGTATTGCTCGCTTTATATGCCTTTTCTTGTTCCCGCTATGCCCGCTGTTTGTACGATAGATCGATGCACAAGTAATGCACACGTACAGACGTAAGCCTGCCCTGAATGTCCTGGTCGCGGCAAGCTCTTCTCCCGCAGACAGAGCAACCAAACCCAGGCAAGCCCGAAACTGAGAAGAGGCATAAAAGTACACATTACTGCGAAAATGTGATACTATACAATGCATACCGTACTGAACCACAATCTAACAAACGCCACCAAGACCGGCTGAGAAAGAGAGAATGCAACTCAGAGCTGCCTCCGCTTCTTCGCCGTCCTCGTATAATTCGTCAACACCCACTCCTTCTCTGCTTCGTTCTGCTCAATAGTGCCCAGGCGGATCTCGTACGCTACACAAGCATGAGATTAGATCTGTATAGCTCCATATAGTGAGAACACGCACGTTTCATCTCGAATCTTGGGCCGACTTCGGCGAGTTCTACGGTTTTGTGCGATGTGCGGACGAAGACGTGGTGCCTTATCCACTTGTCAGCCTTGTCGCTCACGGAAAAGAGGGGAGAGAATGGAGAGCGGATGAGTGGACGGACAGACTCACCGGAACGAGATAAAATCGCTCTCATTAACAAAGCTCATCACCCGCCTACTATCCTCCTTCGGCACGGGGAACAGATACCTAAGCGCATCCGCCACCCTCTTCCCCAGCTTGCTCGAGAAACCCTCAAAGACCAAATGCGGATACTGCTCGCTTACCGTGCTCTCCGAGTAAGCGGCAATATCGTGTCGCAGCGCCACGTTGTGCAGCGTAAAGTAGAGAGTGGGGCCGTGTGGGAAGTGGGAGAGGATGAGCGCGTCGGGCGTGCCGCGGTGCTCGTGGATGATGAGGAGGTCGGTTATGTCGTTGGACCGGCAGGCGGCGGCGAGCTCGGAGACGACGTAGTTGCCTCGGTTGATGCGGTGCGAGTTGGGGAAGACGAGTCGCATTTCCTGGCAGTTGGGTCAGTACTGGTGGTTCGAGAGCGGGGGAGGAAGGACGGACCTTGGCGAATTGTTGTAGGCGAGAGCTCGGATCGCGCGAGGTGGTGATGACGATCTTGGGATCCTGGATCCCAGCCCTCGAATACTCGCTGTCCACATGCGTCTCCGGTTCTACCCAAACAAACAAACCATCAGCCATTTCTCCCCTCACCGGGCCCGACACGGCCAGTGCGGTAGGGCAAACACGCACCAGTCTGCGCCTGATCGAATATCAAATCCCTCCCCAGCCGCTCCGCCTCCTTCCTCATCTCCCCCGGTACGACCTTGCCCGCAGCGAGCGCATCCTTCAGTTTTTGCTTGCGCTCGAAGGTCTGGCGTTCTTGTGATTCTTGGGCTTTGCGGTACAGGTATTCGCGGCGTTCGCGCACTTGGCGTCGGATCTGGAACATTGCTAAGTACAGTCAGTTTGATGGGAAGTGAATTGGTGGACTGACCATGATGATGGTATTTTTGAAGTGTGACAATGACTTGCAAATTCCTCCCTTGCAGCGACCAAAAGTTGTCAGGGTCCAACGGAAGCGCGGAGTACGGGAATACTAGTGACCGGGGAATAGCGGGAGCAATGCCTCTTCTTCCCAACCAAGGTGCCATATGACGTCGGGTCACAACGGACTGAGAGAGGCTGAGAGAGAGGGAAGGCTGCCCATCCAAACGCGGGATCAGACGACCGAATGAGGCAGGTGAACCGCCCACTTCCGTTGTCCGTCCCACACCCTCCCTTCCCCTCCTCCTCCTCCTCCTCTTGACCTTACTAGAGAGCTCATCATCATCTCATCTGGTTCATCTTGCTTTCCTTAGTATACCTCGCTCGTTTGTTGCTGACTCGTACTTTCATAGCCAGCGACGGCTTTCGACTAGCCCAACATGCTCCCTATCGCTAGACTAGGCCTGCTTCGGGCGGGTCCAGCAATGCGCGGGGCTCATCCAGTGCGTCGCATTTCCCAGCCACCTGCCCACACAACCACAGCAGCTGACACCCATCTGAGCAGTCTCTAGGCTTGCGAGGTCCGTCCTACACCATTCTGCTAGGAAAGAGCGATCATGTGCTGATGGAAGTGGGGATGTAGTCGCTCGCCTTACTCCTCCAGCCGTCTTGTCCTATCAGCTTAAGATCGCCCGTGGGTATGCGGATGACAAGCACCCGGCCAGGACGACCACTACTAAGGTGCCTCCGACCGACTCGCCTCTCGAGGAGCTTCTGCCTGCTGTGCGTCCCTTGTCCCACTTTCCCACACTCCCTCTTGTTGACAATGGGGATATAGGTGACCAGTGCGAGGAAAGAGGCCCGTGCTAGTTCGTCTAGTCCTACATCAGAAGGAACGAGCATATACTGATGTTATCTTCACATAGTTGCGGGTGATATTGCTCGCACGATTGCTGGTCGTGACCCCACGGCTGTGTCGCGTGAGCCGCAGGCTTCGAGCACGGCAGGTGGAGATGAGATGATCGAGGACTTTGTACGTCCTCCGAACATGCTGGTTGGAATGATGTTGAGCGGGAAGATCTAGGCCTCGATCACCGCTTCTATTGCCGCTGAGGTGCCTAAGCCTGTTCTCTACTCCGGTCTCATCGGTGCGTACGATTTTGACGGCCCCTACTGGCATAATCTGATGGGCTACGTATTCGCCAGGCGCTGCGCCCTACCTGGGAACCGCCGCCGCGACCATCTGGTACGCGCGCCAAGCCGGCCTCGCCTTCTCCGGCGGCCTGGCGGGCGCAACCGTCTCCCCCGAAACGGCCATGGCGATCCTGAACGGCTGCGTTCACCTGCAAGTAACGTACGGCGCCGTCCTGCTCTCTTTCCTCGGTGCGCTCCACTGGGGGATGGAGATTGCGCAGTATGGCGGCGAGCAGGGTTATCGTCGGTTGTTGCTCGGTATGGCGCCCGTCGCTTTTGGCTGGAGCACGCTCGCGTTCGAACCGACTTTTGCCCTTGCCTTGCAGTGGTTTGGGTTTACGGCTATGGTAGGCCTCGTCTTCCGCGTCTCTCGAGAGGGGCACGGCTGATGAGGGGTGATAGTGGTACGCGGATCTCCAGGCGACGAACGCGGGGTGGACACCCAGGTGGTTCAGCCAATACCGGTTCTACCTCTCCGTCCTCATCGGTGTCTGGTATGTTCCTCCTCTCCCCTCTCTTCCCCTTCCCTCTCTTCCCCTCCCCTCTCTTCCCCACCTCACCCCTCCTTGCTCCTCCGCCTCCCCTCCTTGCTCCTCCACCTCCCTTTTCTCCCCATCCTTTTTATTTCCCTCAGACCGGAACAGAATTAACTCGTCCTGCTCCGCAGCATGATCTCCACCCTAGCCGGTATGAACTTCTTCGGCGCCTGGACGGGCCAGTCCGAGCGCACGCACAAAGTCGACGAGATCGCCGAGCGTCAACGGTCTTCCCCTGGCCGTGTAGAGGGGGAATACGACGGCGAAGTCGAGGCTCTTGACGGTGACGAGCTGGGGTCGGACCATTATGTCGTCCTGAAGTCGCTTGCCGATGAGGAAGAGGGCGAGGGCGAGGGCGAAGAAGAAGAGTCGGCCGAGGGCGAGGAAGGCGCTGCTGAGGGCGAAGGCGAGGAAGGCGAGGAGGGAGAAGAAGTGAGCGAGGAGAAGAAGAAGATGGACGCTGCGGCGGCGGGGACGGACGAGGGCGAGGGTCCTGAGGCTGGTGCGACTAGCAAGGGCGGGACGGCGGCGCCCCCGCAGGAAAAGCATGATAAGCAGGTAGAGAAGGACGTTAAGCAGGTGCGTCCCTACTCCTCTGTGCTTCTCCCTGCTCTTCTGCTCTCCCCTTCTCTCCTCTTCTGGGCTCGGCTCGGCTCTGTTATGCGATGCTAGGCGGTGGATATGAGCTGTTGCTAATGTTTCTGTGTTCTAGGGAGATACCTCTCCAGAAGGGATGAAGCAGGACGTCAAGAAGGAATAAACCTCCCTAGCGCAGAACCCCTCCAGAGCACGAAAAGTGGCAGCCGCCCTCCACCCTCCTTCACTTCACCTCACATCCCATTCCCATTCCCCATCCTCAAGAGCGAAAAACCCGGCCCCTGTGTTGGTAGTGGACCTGGGTGCTTGCTTGCGGACTGTTCGTGCTCTGCTCTAAAAATTGAGAGATTGGTGTGCTGCGATGTACATAAAAAGAAGAATCGGCCCCCCCTTGGTTTTGTGGGGGGAGAGGGGGTCGGTTGTAATTCCATTCTTTTTCGAAGCGAATTTGGTGGGAGGCGTGGGCGGGTTGCTCGATCCGGTAGGGCGGATTGGGACGGCGGTCTTCCTTACAGTGCTTCCTTCCAGGGTAGGACGATCCCGCCGTTTTTGCTGGTGGCCACGGTCTAGGGAAAGCCGCCTCCAATATGTGTCTCCAGGCAGCGCCTAGAGATGATCAATGCTTAGAGGGAAGTGCGGTTCCCGTCAACAACAATCACGTGTTCCCCACTGCACATGAAGGAAGACCTCATGCAAGGGTCCCGACCAAAAAGTATGTAGCAGTAACCAACTAGTTAGTTACTGAGATAACTTCCTCTAATAGCTCCTCGTCCGGTCGATGAAGATACCCTCTCTACCGTCATGCTTAACTCATAGTCACACCGCCTCTTATGGCCGCAGTACTACGCTGCGTATGGCCCGAGCCTTGAGCTCCACCGCGACTGGAGGAACCAGCAAACCATTCACCGTCCTCGCCCTCGAAAGCTCAGCAGACGACACCTGCGCCGCCATCGTCCGCTCCGACCGTCGAATCCTGTCCAACGTCGTCCTCAAACAAGGTCACATGTGCGTCCCTCATCCCCTTTCTCCCCTTGCCCATCCTTCGCTCCACCTAACCTGAAAACTAACGAAACGAAACCATGGGCAGACACAAGAAATACTCGGGCATCCAACCCCGGCTCGCGATCCTTTCCCATACGGAGCAGATGCCCTTTGCCGTCCGATCCGCGCTGGACCAGGCTGGGCTGGGTATGGGTGAGGTTGATGGGGTGGCGTTTACGCAGGGGCCGGGGATGGGAGGATGCTTGGCGGTGGGGTGTAATGCTGCTAAGACTTTGGCTGCGGCGCTGGGGAAACCGCTGGTGGGGGTGAACCATATGGTGCGTCTTCTCTTTCTCTCTCCCCGTCTCGCTGGTTGGGGAAGATGTAGCTGATAGAGAGTAGAGAGCGCACGCGCTGACGGTGATGCTCACTGAGCCCCGCCCACCGGCATTCCCGTACCTGGCGTTATTGGTCAGCGGAGGACATACGATGCTCGTCCTGGTGCGGAGCGAGGAGTCGTACGAGCTCATCTCACAAACAGTGGACGAAGCGATCGGGTACGTTCTCCCCATCCCCCGGCTATCCATCCTTCTTTCTGACGGGGAGGAGCAGGAGGACATTCGACCATGTAGCCGATATGCTCGGCCTTGAATGGGGCACCCGAGGGCTCGGGGCTGCACTCGAGCAGTGTGCGAGCACCCATTCGGACTCCAGCAAGGATGCAGTGCAGGTCAGCTTGCCCAGGAGCATGCGCGGGAGTCTGGAAATGTCGTTCTGCGGCCTCCGGTCGGCCGTACAACGTCTCATAGAAGACATCAAGCAGCGCGAGGGCGGGAAGCTCCCTCCGGAGGCGCAGGCGGCCATAGCTGCTAAGTACGTTGTTCCTGCTGTCAAGGAGGGATGGAGCTAATGGAGGGCAGGTTTCAGGAAGTCGCTGTTGACCAGCTTGCTGAGAAGCTTCAACGTGCTCTGAAGGAATGTCGGAGACGGGGCGTGCTTCCTACGGCTATTGTCGCTTCTGGCGGAGTGGCGAGTAACCTCTACCTACGCGAACAGTGCGTCCCTCCCCCCCCTGCTCTCTCATCCTTGCATGGCTGACTCGGAGCCAGGCTGTGTAAAGCCGCCGAAGACGGCGCGGTCCATCAGCCCTTGCCGGTCTATTACCCGCCTCTGGAGCTGTGTACCGATAATGCGGTCATGATCGCTTGGGCCTCTATGGGCCGGTTTATGAAGGGCGATACGGACTCGTATGACCTTAGACCGCTGCCGGAGTGGAAGATCGATATGGAGCGGCCTGTCAAGGCGCTTGACGAGTAGCAGCGAACGGGCTGAGCAATCTGAAGACATTTCTCGTGTTTGATCGCGAGCCTGGTCGACCTACTTGGAGGAAGGCACAAACCTCAAGGACACCTTGCCTCCTTGACTCAGCAAACTCCCGCTATCTGCCAGCAGGTCGTGCGCCCCAACCGGTGTCCAGCCACCGATGGTAATCCTCCCGTTCGTCCCGGGCGGCGTATCCAACTCCACCACCAAACTTCCATTCCCCATCGTCCAGCTCGCCCCGAACCACCCGAGAGCAGTCTCGAACCCTCCCTCAACATGTTCCAACCCCGAGAAATGCGGCCCAAAAGACCAGTCTCTCCCCGAGGGCGAAGTGACTTGCAGGCCGAGGACGTAGTACGTCAGCGCGGAAGTGGGTCCGCTGGACCAACCATGGGAGTGGGAGGTGTAGGCAGGGTCGTAGTTGTATCCTCTGTAGGAACGGTAGCTGTACGGAATAATGTATATCAGTAATTCGTCTCTCTTCCTTGTTTGGAGGGGAGACGTACTAGAGCGAACCGTTTGCGGTGAAGCCTTCGAGTAAGGTGGACTGGACTGAGAGATTGGTGTTGACCATGTAACCCCATGTGCGGCGCAGGAGGTCCATGGCGATACTGTCGTCGCCAGCTTCGAAGTGCGCCATCAACTGCAGCGCTTATTAGCAGCCATGCAGCCAGCCTTCAGATATTCAGTTCTCACCTCGAAGCCGGATATGAACGGCGAAATCGTATCAGGCAGCTCAGGCAGGATCGGCCCCAGGTCGTTCCAGTTTTCCGTCAGCTTCCGGCTGATCGATGCTGTCTGTGAGCTGTTCAGGGTGATATTGTACAGAACAGCGAGGGAGTTGGCGTCCTGCGGATGGAGCGTGGTGGTCTCGTTGTCCCGGTACAGACCAGCATCTACGTCCCATAGCAGGTCGTTGTACGTGTACTTCAGGGCTGTGGCGTTCTTCGACCAGGAGGAGGCGAGCGAGGTGTCGTTCAAGTATCCGGCTAGATCGACGCTGTTCGTCAGCACCTGGACCAGCTGTCAGGCGGGTTTGCGGGAAGAAACGGAAATGCTGACCTTGTACAAAAGAACGTTGGCTTCGGAGTTATGTCCTCCCGGTCCGAGTCTCGCCCAGTCTCGCAATCCCGTCTGGTTCATCAATCCACTAGAATCGACCTTCCCCTCCAAATACGCAACCGCCTTGGTATAGTTCGTCCATACCGTCTGCAACCAGTCGAGATCTCCCGAGTACAGGTAGTAGTTATGGGCGCCTATGAGCGTCCATGCGTGATATGTGTCGGATCCGGTTTGCGAAAGGGGCGGGCCGGATTCGGGCGAGGCGCCGGTGTTCGGGTCCTGCGCTGCGAACATGGTTGACAATGCGTTTTTGGTAGGGAGGAGGTCGTTCGTTGATACAAACTGCGTTGGTACTGCGATTCCCATGTCGCCTGCATAGCGATCAGCGGCAGTCATACGAGAATCCATCTGGTCGTACCTGGCCAAACAGCTCGATCTCTCTTCGCTCCATCGACGATGATTGGTCCAGCAACTCCGAGTGTAGCGTTGTTCGCCCATCCTAGCAACCCTTAAGCACAAAATGGTTTCTCTCACACATCTAGCTCACCTGGCGAAGCTACGAAGGGCACTTGACGACCGGTGTCCAGAGGAACGGTATTCGTCTGAACCGTATATGCTCCAGCATACCAGATCCGGTTTAACAGCTCATCATTGCTGTAGAAGTAGCCGGAGTAATTCCTCATGTGGGTCCAATGTGGCATGAACGAGATAGAGACAGAGACGTTTGAGAACGACACTGGCACATCGCCGTTGTTGACGAGTGTAAGATAGCGGAAACCACCACGCAGCCATTCGGACGGTTGCGTCCACAGACCGACGGGCAGCGGTTGAGGGAGGTCATACGCGCCGTCATACGACATGTTTGCGGACGGGTAGGAAGAATCATCAGAGATCGGGCCAATGAAGATTGGCGATTCTGTGAACGTCATAGAGAGCGCAGCGCCAGCTCTGGATTGCCCAATGTCAAGGGTGACCAGGCCACCAACCTATGTTCATGAGCCTAGCTCTTCCCAAATGAGGTCATCCATACCTCTTTGCCAAAGTCCAGAGCGACCCAGTCACCCTTGTTTTGCAATGTCGCGGTCGCCGACTCTGCCGCGAGGTTCCCAGTGCCGAGAACATCGCCATTTGTTCGTGCTACGCTCACTGGACGAAGGACGCGAGAGGCAGGCGCAAGGTTAAACGCATCCCATGGACCAGCAGGTGCCGTCGCTCTTAGTAGAATCAGCCAGGCAGCAAAGAAAGATAGTGCCTTGCCCAGCATCCTGAAGGTGGCTTCTCCAGGTTGACGACCGATCCAAGCCACAGCAAATGCGAGGCGCTATCGACATGATATATGCCGCTCATCTAACCAGCCAGTTCGCAACACTCTCCAGAAGCAGTCAAGAATTCGGCAAAGGAGGTCATGTGCGCTTTGTGAGTAACTTCTTCAATACAAGGAGTACGCGAACACGAAATCATTGGAGCGGAAAGAGGTAGACGAAGACCGAAATGTGACGAAGCATGTGCAACGCGTTAGGCAATGGCGCGTTGTTGCACCGAAGCGGACAAATGCTTCCCCGAAGGGAAGGACCACCAGCTACAAAAAGCCTTGTCTTTTGAGTAGCTCCATTGTAGACAAATCATATACTTATGCATTACGAAGCGTAAGGACAGTGTCATAACATGAACAGAAACGTATCAGCTCCAAATTACCATATACATCCAGAGTATCACAAGCCATGACGAAGAGCAAAAGGAAACAAAGCAAGAAATCGTGAAACACAATAAACGACACTAACAATACCCCACGAAGCCCACCAAACGAAGACTGAGCAAAGCTTTGCGTCTGACCTTCTACATGCAGACGAACTTGGACTTCCGCTTCTGCATGTCTTCCATCCGCTGATCGAGTAGAGCCCGTGCCCGCTCGCGGGCCTTGCGCTCCTCGTCCAGCTTGCGCTCAGCAGCCTGTTTCTCCTCCTGCATGGAACGGCGGAGCCTGGCGGAATCTTCCTGAGCATCACGAAGCTGGGTCTGCAGAGACTGGATCTGGGCATTCAGCGCGTCACGCTCTTTAGCCAGGTCAGTGGATTGCATGCGGGACTTGCGCACTGGGAAGGGTTTCTCAATGGTGCGAACAACAATTGGGGCAAGAGTTGACTTACGATGACGCTCGGCATCATGCAGCTCATTCTCCAGACCCTGGACCAATTGCACGTTGGCCTGCAGATCAGCCTCACAGTGTTCGAGCTGCTTCTCCAGAGTCTTGATCATCATCTGGGATTCCTGATACAGATTCGTGAGATCTTCATATTGTTGCTGAAGGGCGCTCCCATCCGTGGCATTGGTTGCTAAAGTATCCTTCAAAGACGCCGCGCCGGATTGTAACTGCTCAGAAGGCGCTTCTGAGCGGAAGTCGTCCGACTCGTACGACATGCGAGGCACAATCGACTTTCCAGAATCCAGATCAACAGGAACGGGGGGAGGAGGGATAGTGGGAGGAGGCGACGGCGGAGGAAGCTTCTTCGTCAGGCTGTTGAGCCTGTTAAGGGGGAGTGAAAGCGTATGCAGAGGGTGAATAGCAGATCCGTTGGGCGTGAGTTCCATTTGGGCAATCTTGGGCGTGGTCACCTGAGCTAGCTGCTCATGCAGCTCCTTCACAACGCTTTCACGCTTGCTCATCTCGGCCGCAAGCAAGTCCTTCTCGTCCTTGGCGCGATGGAGCTGCTCCTGCGTCTCCGCCAAAGCAGCGCGATGCCGTTCAAGCTCTTGGACGAGTGAATCTCGCTTGCTTGCCTCCTTGACCAGGCGACTCTGTTCCTCCGTTGTACGCTTCAGTTCGGCTTCGAGCTTCTCAGCACGTGCCTTCGCCGCCTCCGACTCAGCACGAAGCCCAGACAATTCGGAGTACAGCTTCGTGATGACGGACTGCTTGGTCTGAATGTCCTCCTCGTGGGTAGCCAAGATTTGCTCTTTTTCCGCTTCGGCCTGAGAGACTTGAGCAGCCAGCTCACGGACCTGGTCAGCGAGCAGGTCGTGCGCCCTACGGACCGTCTCAAGTTCCGAAGCTTGCAGTGTCTGCAGCTCTGCCAGAGCCTGAGAATGCTGATCGCGCAGTTCAGCAATAGCTGCTTCGTGCTCCAGACGGCTATGTTCGAGAGCCTCCTGGCCAGCTTGTTGAGCGGCAATGGCATCTTGGCGAGCCTCTTGCACAGCAGCCTGGTGATCGGCGCTCATGGAAAGAATAGTTCGTCCGTGATCTTGGATCTGCTTCTGGAGCGCTGCGGCATGCTCTTCCCGAATCTCCTCGAGATGATCGTCGTGCTCCTGCTGCTTACGCTCCAGGATTTGATCGTATTTCTGGTTGAGGATCTGCTCAACCTCACGTGCCTTCTTGTCAGCGGCGCGAGCAACGGCCTCCTCACGAGACTTCTGAAGATCCGCAAGCGTCGCGGCGTGTTGTTCCTTCAAACGAGCGATGTTCGCCTCTACTTCCTCCCGGAGTTTGGCCATTGACGCTTCATGCTCTTCTCGGCTGCGAGCCAGCGAAGCTTTGAGCCTCTCCACCTCAGCGTCCTTCTCTTCCTGGAGACGTGCCGCGATGTTTGCATGCTCTGCCTTTAAGCGAGCCAAGGCGGAGGCGTGCTCCTCTTCCTTGCTTGAAATAGCACGAGCGTGCTCGGCTTTGAGCCTTTCAGAATCTTCCTTCCAAGCAGCCTCACGACGCTCAAGCGCGGCCGCTTGCTCCTGGCGGAGTTGCTGTATAGTTTCCAGGTGGGACGCTTGTTCCTCCGTCATCTCGGTCAGGGTGCCTTCACGAACCATATCGGCTTCCTTCAGCTGTTCTGCATGATCCTCCTTCATCCTGGCAATCTGTGCGGAGATCTCTTCATCTTTGCGGCGGAGGACATCCTGGTGCTCAGCGCGCAGCTTGTCCAACGACTGAGCGTGCTCATCTTCCATTGCCTCCCGGGCGGTTGTGAGATCTGCTTCACGGCGACGAAGGTCCGCGATCGTTGCGTTGAGATCCTCGTGCTGATCCTCGGCGCTGCGCAGCTTGCTCCTGAGGCTTTCGAGTTCCGTAGAGAGCTGCAAGTTCTGCTGACGAGCCTCTTCGACCATGTTCTCGTACTTCTCCTCAGTGCTCCTTAGCTTATCATGAAGGGCCTCCATCTCGGTGGCCATGTTCAGAGCTTGATCGCGTGAGACAGTGGTGAGATCTTCGCACTGCTTCGTCATCCTCGCCAGCTTGGTAGAAACGGATTCGAGCTCAGCGTTGAGGGCCTCGACTTCCTCGCGATGACTCGACTCCTTCTGAGCCATAGAACGAAGCAGTTCGGCATGGCGGAAAGCAGCGGATTCCGAGTCGGTGGGTGAAGAGCTCATGGAGGACTGCTGACGCTGATGCATGGGTGATGGAGTGGCTTCTTCAGCCGCGGGAGTAGGCGGAACCTCAATCTGGACTTCTTTGATCTCGTCTTTGTCTTCATCCTCCTGGACCACAGTAAGGCCGGAGGAAGTGGGAGTCATGCTGGCACCACCGGAGGCGTTCTTGAGAGCGATCTCAAGGGCGGTGATCTCCGCTTCCCTGGACATGAGGGCCTATAAATCTCATTAGAATGGTATTAAATGATAGGTGCGACCATGCACTGACCTCCTGGAGACGCATAACCTCGCTTTCGAGAGCACGAACCGAGCGTTCTTCCGAATGGCTAGGCGGCAAGCTGCCCATCGAATACCTCGGGCTCGGCGGACCCGCCAAGAGCCTCGCACTCCCATTCGCCGGCAGGCTCATCCGCGGACTAGGCGGCGACAACGCCGACAGCGAATACCTCGGCGACGGCGGCGATCTCATCTCCCTAGAAGTCGATATGCTCAGGCTGCCGTGCTGCCCGTGCCCGTTCGGCGAGACGGGCGAAAAGAGTCCTCCACTCTGCAGGGACATGGACCCATTCGGCGTATGCGTGTGGGTGTGCGTGTGCGTATAGGGCACTGCACTGCTGCTGATAGGGGGAGTCGAGGGCCACGCAGGCCGCAAGGAGAGCTCCTGCGCAAGCGACTGCTGTGATTGCGATTGCGACCTTGCCCGGAGCTGATCTGACGAGGCCGCGGACCGAAAAGACCGTGGGCCTGCGCTGCTGGTGCTGTCCTTCCTGGGCGTATGCTGCGGCCGCCTGCCGAGGAGAAGGCTGTTGCGCTCGCCTTCGGAGCCGTCGCTTGGTTCGGGGGTGGGGAGGTCCATGGACGGGTCGGGTGAACCGGTCTTGCGTGGTTGGAGGGGAGACTGAGACTGCAGCAGCGAGAGCTGGGAAGTGAGGGAGGAGATCTCCGAGAGCGCGGACTCGTACTTGGCGCGCATGGCAGCCAGGTCGGAGAGAGCAGTCGTATGCTCCATCCTGAGCGCTGCCAACTGCACCTGAGCCGCAGCCTGAGCAGAATCAGCAGCAGGGGAAGCAGCGTCGATGCCCCTATCGACTTTCTCCTCCTGCTCCTCCGCACGCTGTTTCTCCAGCTCGTCCTTCTCCTTCTCAGCCTCCGCAACCCGACTCTCCAACGCCCGTACGCGCTCTTCCCGCTCCTCAAGCTCCTCCATAAGCCTACGCATCTCACTATCTTTCTCCCCGTCCCCAGCCCCGAGGACTTCGACCCTCCGCTCAAGACGGGCAACTTCCTCGTCCCGCTCTTTGAGCGAGTCTTCGAGTTCTTCGACGGCATGGCGGAGATCGGCGATACTCTCGTCAGAGCGCTGCAGGCGGACTTCGAGATCGGTTATGTAGGCTGCGGTGGCGGCTTCTTCCTCCCTATGCCTGGAGATCTGCGCACGCAGGTCGGAGACTACACCGCCGTGGTCGGTGCTGCTCTCCTCGAGCAAGCGGAGTTTCTGCTCCAAGTCCTGGACGTATCGCTGCCACGGCTGTCAGTCCACAAGTAGGAGAAGAAAGGAAGGAGAGAAGTGCGGACCTCGGTCGACCCCTCCCGCTCGGAGAGCTTTGTCACCCTCGCCCGGAGCTCCTCGACCATTTGCTCCGCTCTCGCGCGCTTCCGCTGTTCCTCCTCGAGCTCGGCCTCTTTCTCGTCGAACATGGCGTTCGTGTGGTCCTGCGAGCGCGAACGCGAAAGGGTGAGCATCAATCCCCTCTCAGAGTGTAGCTTGCGGGGGCAAAAGGGCAGGTGGCCCCAAGCAGGGATAAGTAGGGGTAAAGTGAACAATGCAGAGTGGACAGATGGCAGGAAATGCGAAGTTGACAGGGAGAGAAGTGCGGGGTAAGCGTAAAGGGAGCAAGGGCAGAAGAGTTGCTTCCGACCAAACAGCCGAGACAACCCAACTCCCTCCCCTCTCATCTGACTGCCCTACACCGACCCTGCCGCGCTCTCAAGCCCGCTCCTTCCCCACCCTAGCCCAAGCTCAGCCGAGCATACACCGGCCTCACCCCAGCCCCGGCCCAGCAAAAACCGGAGCCAGACCTGCAAACCCAGCCCGACGCAGAAAAGCAGAACCAACAACAAGAAGAAAGGAAAGGAAAGGCAGAGAAACATGGACGCACCAGCGCAACCCTGGCCAACTTCAACTCCACCTCCAGCGCGCCCATCCGTCTCTCATACTCCTCCACGACAGGCGCGACAATCTCCGCATATTTCCTCTTCTCCCTCTCTTCCGCCCCTCCCTGCCCTCCCTGCGCAGCGCCCTGCTCAGCAGCAAGCGCGAGCTCCTGCTTCAGCCTGTCGATCTCCGCCATCCTGGCGCTGTACATGGAGGCGAGCTCCTCGTGTGCCCTCTGCAGGTTTGCCAGCTGGGCCGCTTCCGCTCCTCCTCCTCCTGGACCAGAGGCAGAAGGAGCAGCGACCGCTCCCCCAGCTTTGAGCGCCTCGATCTCCTTCCTCAGCTTTGTGACTTGCGCTTGGAGCCAGTCGATATCCCCCCAGCCTTCTTCCCTCAGTTCTTGCTTGACGACATTCTTGATCCCCCTTGCCCGCGCTGCGTACTTGAGCGTATTCAGCGTCTCCGAAAGGTTATACTCCGCAGGGGCGACGCAAGCGAGCATAAGCGTATGGGCGTTCCCGCCCAGCGAGTCTTGTAGGAGTCGAGTGAGCTTGGAGTCGCGGTATGGCACGTGGGTCTGGGAGGAGTTGGAGGAGGCGTGGATGGGGAGGGAGGCTAGCGCGGAAATTACGTTCCCTAGCGCTAGGAGACCAGAGTTGATCGAGATGCCTTCTTTGATTCGCTCGCCTTGCGCGGCGGTGCGTTTCAACTAGCAAGGGCGTCAGCGTCATCCACATCCTAGTTCCCACCCCACACTCCACCAGCTTGCGCGAAGCAAGGCAGAGCGAGGCAGAGGCAGGAAGAGGAACGAAGGAAAAGAAGAAGAACGCACCCTCTCACTCCCCGCCAAATCCACAAAATGGAATTTACTAGTAACAACCACCCATCCCCCCTCGTCCTCACCCTCATCTCCTCTCCCCTCCCTCCCGTCTCTCCCGTCTCTCCCGTCTCTTCCGAAGTCGCGAGATGGGGGGAGAGGACTAACCCGGCCAGGCGTCATGATTCCGCTCGTCCGTGGCTTGAGGGTGTTGGAGCCTACTACGCTGCTCGGCCGGCCGAATGCGGGCGACGTAGCTCGTAAAGCTGCGCTGCTCGGCCTTGCCAGCCGGCTTGGTGGTGCCGGGGAAGTCCGGCCCGACCCTGGTGAGCGCAAGCTGCCGAACGAGCTCGGCGGAGGAGGCGATATGGCCCGCGCCGCTGAGGAGAGGTTGGGGGAGGGAGGTGCATGGGTTGAGCTGGGGGCGTGCAGCGGGCGACGTTGGGTGAGTGTGAGGGAGAAGATTGCGTGTGAGCGGGAGGACTGGGCGTTCATGTCTGTTTCGTTTGTCCGCCTTAGGGCGGAGCCGTGGCGGAGCAGACTGTTCGCAAGGGCGTCAGCATGTGTTCCACGAGCGGCCAGAAGCTGAGACAGAAGGAGAGCAAGAGGGAGAGAGGGAGGGAAAGACAGAATAGAGAGAGAGAGAGAGAGAGAGAGAGAAGGACGCACTTCAACACATCCCCCACACTCCGCACAGAAACCTCCTTCAACCCCTCCCACCTAATCCTCCCCTCCCTATCCTCCCTAATCAGCACCTCCCGCCTCCCCTCCCCCTCCTCAACAAGCAAATCAATAAGGTCCTCATTATACAGCTCCACATAGGCGACTTTCGCCTCGAAGCCCGCTCCTCCCCCTCCATTCCCTGCCCCTCCTCCTCCCTTAGCCGGGTCAGGCAAGCGGCTGAAAATCGCATGCAGAGCGCGGGGGATTATACCCGAGCTGGGTGGGGGTTGGGAGCCGATAGACGGGGGAGGCAGGTCAGGTCCCGTCATGGAATACGTCTTCCCCGAACTGGTCTGGCCATAAGCGAGTATAGTGCAGTTGAACCCCTCCAAAAACCTCTGCACAAGCGGGTCTGCCGCTAAGCTGTAGACTTCGGCTTGGGAGGAGGAAGGGCCGAGAACGCGGTCGAACGTGAAAGATTGTTTTTGACCGCCTGGCACTGCTGGGCCTGCTGGGGTTAGGCCGGAGGGAGCGGGGCCGGAGAGGGAGGAGATTGTTGATGTTGATGCGCTGGATTGGTGCGATGAGCTGGTGGAGGAGGGGTCGACGAGGACTGTTGTGCTCGAGGAAGGGAGGACGGCGGTGCGCTGGAAACGGGTGGGGATGGTGGCGTCTTGCGAGGTTGGGGGGCGGATGCGGACGGCTGCGAGTAGGCGTTAGTATTGGAGTAGGGTGGTGAGCAGGCAGGAGGAGAGAGCGGAGAATGGGGATGGGGACGGGAGGGAGGGGGACGTACCGACTTGCACGCTCGTCGCTGTAGATTTGTCTTTCTTGTCCGCCATCTCGTCCGTCGTCGTCTTCGTCGAGTTCGAGTAGAGTAGGAGGTAAAGAGCGAGTGAAGGGGGTTATGATACTGATATCAAAGGTGTTCGAGGTGAGACGCTACGAGGTGATGGTGGGGTGGTGGTGGGGTGGTGGTGAGAGGGCGGTGAAGGACGGTGTATGCGTGAAAAGTGGAATCGCGGATGGAGGTATCACTCTTGGGTATCAGCACTCCCAGTCCTCTCTCTCTCGCAGTCCTCTGCTTGACGTCTATGTACGACGAGGGAGGGTCGTCGTTGTCGAGCACAAAGGACGCGAACCCGAAGTCGAACCCGAGCGAGCGTCGACGAGGAAGAGCGGGGAGGTGAGGAGGTGAGGAAGAAGAGGAAGGGGCGTGAGTAAAGGGCGCGTCGTTGTGCTGCGCTCTGTTGTGTTGTGAGCCCGTACCCGCGCGGATAAGGAAGCGTAGAAGGAAGGAAGGGAAAGAAGCTGAACCTCCTCAGAAGCAGAGAAGGAGCGCTGGTCGTCGGGGAAGCGTCCACGCTGTCGGCGTGCGAACGGGACCCTTTCGCTTTCGCTCTTTCCCTGCTCTTCTCTTTTGCTCAAGCTCGTTGGTTGCTTTGCTTTGAGCAACGTAAAAAGCGCGAGCTGACGGCAGCACACGCAAAATCCCTCGCCGATGTGATATCCAAACAACGCCCCTCCTCCCCCGTGGCGTCAGCCCCAGACGCCGGACGCGCCGACGGGTGTGATATGCGCGAAATGATAGATGCTCCCGCTCTGATCCGAAGAAGGGACCGTCGTCATGCACCTGCGCGCGCTTGAAAGCGGGGTTGCTAGGGGACAAAAAATTATTGTCATTCAGGGGATTTTGGGGTGCGATGATTATCATTCTACCTGTTGGTAATTGATTATTGTCTATGCTCCAGCTGGAGGAGTTCTCAACGCTGCACGATCTGTGTATGCACAGACGCGTCGACGCGTACAACCGAGCGGAGGAATGTGATCTCGCAAGAGTAAGACAATCACTGGAATGTTTAGACAGTTTTAGGGTCTCCTTTGCCCATCGAGAGTGAGATCGGTCTTCTGCTGAATTCGTGGGCGTATATTTTCTTTTTGCTCTTATACGCGCTCGTCTGCCTCTTTTTTCTTGTGGCTGCTTGGTTTTGGTCGTCCATCATCCCCCGCTCGCCCTCCTCCTCCCGCTCCCAATCCTTCGCCCGCGAGCTACGAAAACTACAAGACCCTCCCTATTGTCCTGTACACCCGGCTGGTCATGCCCAGCAGCTCCAGTCTCACCTTATGAGCAAACGCTCATATCAACAAAGTGTGATAGCTGAAGCTGCTGCGTACGTCACCCCCCCCCCCCCCCCCCCCCCACCCCACGCCTCCGCACTCGTACCCGTTCTTCCACTAGTGGGCTCACCAGCCTCTCGTCAGCTCAGCGTCGGGTGTTGCTCTCATACGCAGGAGTCATTCCCCTGCCTGATATGAGCAGCGCTCATATCTGATGAAGCTGAGAACTGGCTCCTGCGTAGCTGGGTCGTTACCCCTACCCCCGATCATCTTCTCCCTCTCTGACGCCTGGACCCTGGTCAACGGCTTACCTCTAGCGCCGACTGTCATACCCAGCAAGCCCCGCCACTGGCATATGCGAGCAAAGCTCGTATGCATCCTGGGGATAATACAGGTCTTGCTGGGTATTTCCGTCCTTCGCGCTCTCTTGTATGCAAGCCGCGCACTAGCCTGTCAGGTGCTGCTCTCCTACGCAGGAGGTACGCCATAATCGCTATGAGCACCGCTCATATGGCGATCGTTGTTGCAGCTCCTACGTAGGTGGGTCGCTACCTTAAATCTTCTGTCGATCTGTCATCTGATAGAAGGCTTGACTCTAGTGGCGACTGTCATACCCAGCAAGCCCTGCCCCTGGCATATGCGAGCAAAGCTCGTATGCATCCTCGGGATAATACAGGTCTTGCTGGGTATTTCCGTCGTTGGCTCGCTCCTCCCATCCTTCGCGCTGCTTGGAAACAGGCGGCACTCTAGCTTGTGAGGTGCTGCTCTCCTACGTCGGAATCCTTCCCTGTGGTCGATATGAGCGGTGCTCGTATACCATCAAGGGTTGTGGGCGCTCCTACGTAGTTGGGTCGCTACCCCGGATCACCTTGTTCTTTACTGGTCGTCCGGTCGACGGCTTACCTCCAGCGCCGACTGTCATACCCAGCAAGCCCTGGCCCTGGCATATGCGAGCAAAGCTCGTATGCATCTTCGGGATAATACAGGTCTTGCTGGGTATTTCCGTCGTTGGCTCGCTTCTCCCATCCTTCGCGCTACTTGGAAACAGGCGGCTCTCTAGCTTGTGAGGTGCTGCTCTCCTACGTCGGAGTCCTACCCTGTGGTCGATATGAGCGCTGCTCGTATACCATCAAGGGTCGTGAGCGCTCCTGCGTAGGTGGGTCGCTACCCGTGAACTGCTTCTCCCGGTGCCGTCTGGTCAAGAGTCTGACTCTGACGCTGCTCTCCTTTCCAGCAACGACCATCCCGACGCTCCACGGACGCTCTCGCCCCTTGAACGGAAACGGAAACGACTGTCGTTCCCAGCGGCTGCTCGTGGATGGCCGTGAGTGATGCTCACGTTGGCTTCCATTTGAACGCTGTGCTGCTGGGCACCTCGGTCACCATGCCATATCCGCATCTTCTCCCTGTACGCTCGCTGACCCATCCATGATTGTATGCACCGGCAGGACTGTCAAACTCAGCGGGTCTGATCCCCTACTTGTGCAGCCTCCCGTCTCATCCATAGGTTGAGGAGACACCTGCTGGGTTTCACGGCGTGCTCGCACTTCGAGTATCGAACACCCCCGAGCTCCCAGCACGTCCCATAGCGGCCCTCATGACACCCAGCACCTGCCATCTGTGCATATGCGAGCACCCGATTCGGCATATTGCGCCATACGCATAACGTGCTGGGTCTCCGACGCAGCGCTCCTTTTCTCCTACATAGGCTTGTCTTTTCCCTCAAACATCTTAACTTGGATCTTCTTCCGGGCGGACGTGTCACTCAGCGCCTTTTCCCTCCTGCACATGAGACTACCTCTCTCATAATACTTGTGCGTTATCGGAAGAAGCGAAGGCGCTCGGTTTCACGCTGTCGTCCCGGCTTGCTCTCGCTCGCTTGATCGGGACTCCTCGCCTTCAAAGACAGGGGTTCATCCCAAGTCCCCGCAGTGCCCTCTCCATCTTCTGAACGCGCCGCAATCATTGATGGAGTCTCGTACACTCCGCGGACGCTTGAGATCATCCTCCGTCGTTTTCTGGCATCTCGATCGGCCGTCTTCCCTTGACAAGGACCCTCGTTCCTTGGGGAGGAGGACTGTGAAACGCAGTAGCTGTGAGTTGGCCGCTATGAACTCGCTTCACATACATCGGTGATTATCTCGCTGCTGCCTTTCACTTTGACCGCCATACCCCGCTGCGTGCTTCTTAGCCATTCAGCGTCGTACGACTGCTTGACCGCCTCCCTCCCGGCGCGCTCGCATACACGGGGGACGGCAGCTGCCGACACCCCTTATAAGCCCTGTTCATGGAATGATGGACCGTCCAGTCGCGGATCTCGCCCGCTGCGGTGTGTCTTGTCCCCACTAACGGGCGGACTGCCCCCTCGCGACTTGGGGTGATACCAAGCGCCTGTCAACTCGGCCCATGAGCTTTCGCATCCTCATCTCTGCTGGATTAAAGGCGCCGCTTGGCATTACCCTGACGCCGCCCAACCTTCCGTATCCTTCCCAGCTTGAATCTTCTTCAGACAAGATTGCGCCCGTTTATGCTCTGCATCGGACCCCTGGTGTTACTTTCAGGCTCAGATCCGATACCCAGCGGATCTTTTCGGCCGAGATTGAGAAACCTTCCTCATTGGATCGGTATGAGAAACGCTGGGTGTTCGACCTGACGCTTGCTCGTCTGCTTTTCTCTCCAACGGGCACTTCCACTCGAGGAGATCTTGTCATACCAGGCGTCTGCAATTTGAGGCCTGATAATCGTTTTCTCATCCTGGCCAGGGAATTGACAGCCGCTTTATATGATCTGAGTCTGCCCTATATCGTTGTCGTGCAGGTAGCCTTCAACGCTTTGCCTGACAATTTCTTGTTAGGCTTAGTCTTCCTTCTAGCGTTCGTCTCATCACCAAAATCTGAACGCGAGATGGTGGAACCCCAGCTGCACCGGGGTTGGCAAGACGTCCATATACTGTTGACGTAGCTTTGTCAATATCTCACAGCTGGGCGTCCATCATGTGCACCTCCAAATAATATTCGCCTCCATAAAAGTGCAAACGTGTCCTGGATCTCAACGAACTGTGTGGGGAGCAATTAGCGTACTTCGCAGGTCTGTACCACTCTCGCCGGCCCTTCTGGTAATAATGGCTGCACGTGACTTTTGCATTCCAAGAGCGCCCCGATCACCTGACCTGCTCGTCCCCGACCCTCACGCATTCACCTGCATGTCCATCCCCTCACCATCATCATCATCATCGTCCACTGCAGCGACCCCCTTCCCTCCCCTGACTGCCACCTCTCCCAAGGACTGGGCATACGTAGCAGAAGGCGCCTCCTCTCTCGTGTGCACATCCCGAGGTCCGCAGTCCCCCTTCTTAGGATATGTACTGCGACTACACAAGGACACCCTCATTTCCTCAAACCAACCGACTTCGGCAAACAGAGGACAAGATGAAGAACAAATAGACACCCTCGCCTGGCAAGCGCACGTAATCCGGCCCCTCCTCCCGCCAAATAGCATCCCACAGCTCTCGCGCGTCCTGCTGGATCCCGCATGGCTAGCGCAACTCAGCCAGCTCGTCGAATCCTCCCGTCCTCCATTCCGCCGAGCAGTAGACCGAGTGGACCTAGCAGCGACGGCTGCCCTGATGGCACCAGACCTGATAGGAAGTGAAGGGTTAGCGGTGGAGATCAAGGTGCGCTCCTTCTTCTCTCGCTGCTTCTTGAGAGAGGAACTGACGACGCCTAGCCGAAATGGGGCTTTATGCCTGATCCTCGCTGGCTCTCGGATACCACGAGGGAGCTGAAGACCAGATATTGTCGGAACTGCATGTTGCGCGCTGTTCGAGCGCTTTCTACACCATCGACTTCGGCTGGCCCGGCTAGGCAGGAGCAGACATGGGAGAGGAGATATTGCCCGCTGGACTTGTTCTCTGGCGATGAGGGGAGGGTCAGAAAGGCGCTTGAGGGGATGTGGGACGAGTGGATCGTCACGAGAGGGCAGGGGAACGTGTTTCGGGTGTTCAACGAGGGGAAGAGAGTAGATCCAACATCCGTGCGTCGCGCTCGCTGACCCGCTTGCATGCCTTGACTGACAATCTGGGTTGTAGGTCGGCGCACTGGAAGAGCTCACACGAACGCTCGGCGCGGACGACGCGAAACAGCCCTTGATTGACCGACTACTACCTGCACTGTTGAACAGCCCCATCCTCTCAAGACTCAAGCACCTTCAGCGCACACTCGATCCCTACAATATCGAAGGGCTCTCCGCCATGCTCCGCTCCCTCCCTCCCCCAGCCGAGGCCAGCGTAATGCAAACCGAGCCAACTCTCGAGGAGTGGCACGCTTTTGTTCTTGCGTACCAATCAGGTCAGGAACCGGCGGATGAGATGGCCAGGGCGAGATACTGGTTGTTGGCTTATGCGCTTAGTGCGGTGTTCAAGGATTGCTCTATTATCGTTGGACTTCCTGCTGCTCATCCTCGTCCCACCGAGCCTGCCCCAATATCATGGGTGATCGATACCGATGCCAAGCCAGTACGGAGGTTCGAGAAGTGGTTGAAGCAGGATCAGGAGATATGTGAGGCGTTCAAAGGGTTGGAGGTGGGCTGGACGTGCCAAGAGTGAATGGACTGGTTTTACTACAGGGAGTCGTCCCCAGGATAGCGATGTACTGAGGTTCTTTGCTAGTGCCTGACTGCTGTATCTCTAGGTCTCATAACGCGGTGTCATCCTGTGGCTCGATTGCATAGTGCATCGGACAGAGGCTGTCGTCCGACCTGTCATTCTCATCTCGCCATCGAGTTGGCCTCGAGCCAGGCAGGAATCGCACCGGCGAATCCCGCTTCCCACGATCTCTTTCCCCTTCTGGCGTGAACAGGCACCAAGATGAGTCGCCTTGACACCCCGGATCCAGATAAATCCCAACCCTGTCAAACCAGTCAAGATCCAGATAACCCTTCCCCAATTCATCCTCAATCGGGCGCTAGGGTCCTCGTTCTCTCATTGGTCCATCGAGCGCTAACGTTAGGCGACAATGTTCTCCCGCGATTACCTTATCGGGCGGTTTGGATCGATTGGGCTATGAACTCCTTCCTTCTCGATTGTATGCAGAAGCACTTTGAGGGCGGGGAGAGACCGATAAGAAGCAGGAGGGGACGCCAGCGGCGATGGCGTCCTTCCACGGCTACTCGTCCTTCTTGTCAGGCCCGTTCTTTCTTCTACCTGTTACTCGGGCTCTTGCGCTTCTCGACGTTACCTGTGAATAGAGTTGAAGATGGCCGACTACGAGAAGAAAGGAGCACACCATCATGTTACTGTTGGCCATGCACTCAAGAGCGTCACTTCACTCCGGAGTGCAAGGGAGGACGGTGCGGACCGGTCGTCGTACGTCGCTCACGATGTGTTCGGTGATGAGGAGGGCGCGCAGGTACGCTCTTCAGCACGTCTGTCGGTATTGTCGCTGACGCTGTGGACAGATCAAATACCGCACCCTCGGCTGGCACTTCGTCTCATTCTTCATGATCGCCGAGATCGTCTCGAACGGAATGCTCTCCCTCCCCTCATCCCTGGCAGTAGTCGGCATCGTCCCCGGCGTAATCCTCATCATCTTCCTCGGCATATTTGCGACATACACCGCTGTCCTCCTGATCGACTTCAAGCTCAATCATCCTGAGGTGCATAATATGGGCGACGCGGGGATGCTCATCTTCGGTCCTATCGGGAGGGAGATCTTGAGTTTCGGGACGATCGTGTTCGCCATCTGTGCCGCGGGCAGCGAGCTCCTATCGGGCCAACAGGCGTTGAGCACGCTCTCGAATCAAGGGCTTTGCGCTGTCGATTTGGTGATAATCTTCACCGCCGCGAGCTTCCTCCTCGCCCTGCCGAGGACGCTGGACAGGCTATCTTGGCTGGGATTGGCGAGCTTTGTGACGATCTTCATTGCTGGCGTTGTCGCTATGATTGGTGCCGGGCAGAGCGCGGTGCCGGGGAGGGAGATCAACGCGACCATCAGCGGGGACTTCTATACCAGCTTCCTGTCTATCACCAACCCGGTGTTCGCATATGTGAGCATCGGAGCCTCTCGTGCTTGTCGCTAGCTGACTGTTTGGGTAGGCTGGTCATTTCATGTTGTGAGTATTCGCACTCATGTTCCGTGAACCTAGCTGACCGCAATGCAGCTTTCCGCTTGTATCAGAGATGCACACTCCTCGTGACGCCTACAAGTCAGCGTACTTCCTGCAAGGCTTCGCCACAACCTGTATGCCAACTCTGCCTCATCCCCATAGACTGAGCTGACGAGAGCTTGCACAGTCTACGTGGTTTTCGCCGTCGTCTGCTACTGCTACATCGGCAACACCGTCGCCTCCCCCGTCCTCTTCTCCCTAAACGAAGTCTGGTCCAAAGCGTCCTTCGGCATCGGCCTCGCCAACTTCCTCGTCGCAGCCGGCCTCTACTCGCACACCGCCGCAAAGCTCCTCTTCATCCGGTTCTTCCGGGGCAGCAAGCATCTGCACGAGCATACCGTGTTCGGCTGGGCATGCTGGGTCGGCCTCGTCCTCCTCGCCAATGTCATCGCGTGCATCTTCAGCATTGCCGTGCCTGTGTTCTCGTATATTATCGGGATCACGGCCGCGCTGTTCGCAAGTTGGTACACGTACGGCATCGCCGGTTTCTTCTGGCTGTTCGACGCCTACCACTTGGGCGGAGGAAGGCAAGCGTGGTATCGCCAGCCCATCCGGTTCGCCATCGCGCTGTTTACGATATTGGCGGGCGCCTTTATCTGCGTCGCGGGTATATACGTCTCGATTAAGGTATGTGTTCTGCTTCTGCAGTCAAGAGTTGGAAGCTGACTCGAGGGCAGCTTATCGTGGTATCATATCAACAGGGCGTAATTGGCGCCCCCTTCACCTGCTAGACAAATGGACTGCATTGTGGCTGTATTACTGGGTTTCAAGAATTTAGAGCGAGCTAATAGATGGACGGAATTAACATACTGACAGATGCCTTTCAAGATGCTTGGCGCGAAAACCGATCAGACGCGAGTGTGGGCTGAAACGCTCTGCTCTCTGATATCGAGCAGAAGACAGTACCAGCTGCATCAAGAGAATTTGACCGTGCATGGAGCACCTTCACCCAATGTGAATATGTGTGAAAGTGCTCCATGCATGTCTTTTTTTTGCAGCTAGACTTGATCCCTCTTGTAATGCATGAAATGATGTGCTACACAAAAAGACCTCATCCAGCAGTACCTTGTGATTTGGCAACCACCTCCAGCCTTTGGTTTGCCATCCGAAAGAGATCAGGATGGTACAACTAGAGTAATACCATTGCCTGGCACCCTCTTCTGGCGCAGTCCCATACAATCCCTCAACCTCATATCGCAGTTTGCCAAAAAAGATCGATGTGGGAATAATGTGGTATTGCAATAAAAAATAACTAACAGAAACACCTGTGAACAAAAAAGGAGGACAAGCGAACATGCAGGGGTACTAGAAAGCATTAGTTATGCATTACAGTGCAATGTCATTGAAAGGTTTGTAACAAGAACGTCTGCTCACCGCCCTCAGGGAGTACGGAAGAATGAGTCCAATGAACAGCTTGAAAGGAAGAAGGCGGGTAGGATGTACGAGGCTACATCTCCATCGTATCCCCCCATCCCCGATTCCCGCGACTACCGCTCCCTCTGCTCGAAGTCGCTCGCAAATCGGGGGATGAAGCCCTCGGCAACAGGCTCGGGCCAGTGAACCCAAGGAAGGACCGCACCCTCGGTGCAGGAGTAGGCGTCGTATGCTCCCACGGCTCCACCTCCTGTATCTCATCCGACTCTTCACCGTCCACTTCCACAGGACGGCTGGTGGTAAGACCAAGACCTTTGGCTTGTGTGCGAGCGAGTGAGCGAGAGCGCTGCGGTGCTGGCTCGGACTCGGGACGCATGTCGATGTCTTCTTCTACGTCGAGCTCGTCTTCCGCGTCTGTGATGTAGGACTGGGCAAGGGACATGGCTTCGTCCTCGTCCTGCTCCCGCACTCTGCGGCGAAGATAAGGATCAGAAGCGGCCTTCTCCTTCCCTCTCCCTTGGCGAGAACCCGGTTCGTCGTCATACGACGCTTCCTGCTCGTGTGACTGCTCGCGATCCAGGTCCTCCTCCTCTTCCAGATCAGGGCCGACATCGCTCTCCTCGCTAATATCGCTCGCATCATCATCCAGGACATCATCCTCGATCATAGCGCCATCCTCGTCCCGCTCCGCACCCCACTCAAACACGTCCAAGAACGTCTCTTGGCCCCGATTGCAAGCGCTGACGACCCTCCGACCCCAGCCGGCCACTTGCCATACCCCGCCGACGTCGGTAAGCAGGTCGCGCCGCCATTCGCCTTTATCCGCGTCCCACATCTTGAGACTGCCTTCGCTCCCACTCAGGACGCGGAACTCGTCGTGTAGGAAACAGGTGATGGCGGCTGGATGACCGGTGAGGGTATGCAGCAGCTGGCCGGTGGTAGGGGACCAGACGCGCAGAGTAGAGTCTGCAGCGGCGGAGATGAGCTGAGTAGGCCGAACGGAGAGGAGTCCAACGAGCGACGTATGCCCAGCGAGGGAATGCAAACACTGCCCTGTTTGAAGAGACCAGATACGGACGGTGCCGTCCATCGAGCCGGAGGCGCACTGTTCCCGGACGGGGTCGAGCGCGACGCTGTAGACTGCCGACACGTATTATTTCTCCATCCGCATGGAGAGGATCCGGAGAGGACTCACCTTTCTGCGCATGTCCTGACAGGACGAAGCGACACTCGCCAGTGGCCATATCCCATACCCGGACGGTGCAGTCATAGCTGCCGGAGACCAGCGTCCTTCCCTTCGCCACAAGCGCACGCACTGCGCTCGTGTGGCCGGCGAACATGCGGACATGGAATGGATTGCGGTTCGGTTCATCCTACGTCGTTGTCAGCCAGTATTCAAAGAGCCACAGTAAAGGAAAGGTAGGGAGAGAAGAAGATTAAAGGATTCACGACATACCCTGTCAGTGTGATCCGGCTCCGTCGTCCCCGGACTCTTGTACTCCTGCTCTCCCTCTCTCGGGAGATACCACAACCTCAGCGTGTTATCTCTACTGCCAGTGATAATCATCCTCCTCCTCGGCCACGCGCCCTTCTCGCCCTTCTCCACGATCTGCAAGCACCTCACAGTGCTCGTATGACCCGCGAATACATGGGTGTTCGTCCCTGTTCTTAGGTCCCATACTCGGACTGTACGATCGGTGGAACCGGATACAAGCGTGTTGTGTACGAATTGGAGCGCCCACACACCGCCCGAGTGGCCGTTCAGGGTTTGGGTGAGCATGCCTGTTACTGGGGAGTGGACGTGGATCGTGTGCTCGTCCGAGGCGGAGACGATACGCGTTGAGGAGATCTGGAGGCATGTGACGACTGTCTGGGTCGGGAGGGGGATGGTGAGCTGTGATGGAGGTTGAGTGAGTGCTTGCTGCAGACGCAGGCGGTAGCGGAGAAGCGTCTTCAGTGGGTGTGGTGGGCGAATTGTGGGCGGGTAGTCTGTTGGTGCTCGTTGGTGGAAGCTGAGCCTCATCGACGGCGGGAGCGAGGTCCGGGAGGGCTCTTCGAACCAGAGCTTATACTGCTTTAGCAGGCTGCGCCAGAGCGGACCTTCGTTCTCGATCAGGTCGCGCCAGTTGCGGCATACGCGGCAGCATCGGAGGAGGGAGCGGAGGTCGAGGTACTGGAGGATCTGGAGGGAGAGCTCCGTGGGCAGGAGGGTGAGGAAGTCGCGCGACAGGGCGGGGGTGATGAACCCGTCAGCGGCACGGAGGACCGTGAGCGGGGAGAGCTTGATGAGGGAGAGGAGGACGTGTGTTTGGAGTTGGGCGGGGAGTTGCGAGTACTGCGTGAGCAGCGTAGGGAGGGACATGAGCGTCTGAAGCGGGAGGATCGGCAGCTCTGGCGGGCTGTTCGAGTACGTCGTCGTCACCGTCGAGCTCTCCGCCTGAGCAGGCTCGCTCACGCTAGGCGGGGGCGAGTTGCTCGGCGAAGGCAGTGGGTGTAACCCAGGTCCATTCGTTACTCCATGCGTCTGGAGATGCAGCGCACGCGCCTTCTTCCTCGGCGGGGAAGGTGGAGGAGGCGAAGGCGGCCCCTCGCTCATCCTCACATCCCCCTGCGTGCTCGTACTCACGTTCAACGAGCTCGCAGCCTGCGTGCTCAGTTGCGAACACGCGCCCACACTCTGCCCCCGCTGCTGCTGCTGCTCAGCGTTGTTGTTATTGCTCAGCATCCGTTTCCTCCCCTTGCCACCACTGCTGCCCGAGCTACCGGGCGTAGGCGCGCCCTGCGACTCACGCAGGGAGCGCTCGACCGCTTCCTCGCTCTCTGCATCACGCCGGACGCGCACCCAGCTCTCCCCTCGCTCGTGGGACGATCGAAGCTCGGCCTCTGCTACGCCCGGGTCGCCAGAATGATACTTCGCCCTAACACCAGGGAGGAAGTACGCCTGTGCTTGGGCCGGTAATGGCGCGTGCAGCAGGGGGTAGTTGGGCGGTGAGATGAGAGTAGGGATGACGCGTTGCGTCGGCGACAATGGCGTGAGATGCGGGTACAACGTCCCAGGCGAAGGAGGCAGCGGCAGAGGGATAGGAGGATAAACAGTCGTCTGCGTCGTCGTTGTCGTCACACTACCCCATCCAAGTTCAATCAGTACGACAAACGACGCGTAACACGCATGTATGCGCGCTAAAATGGACGTACACGGTCGTCGTTGTCGAGGGGAGCAGCGTAAGCGTGGGTACTGGCTGCTGCCCCTCTCTCTGGTGATGCACCTGGCCCTGCTGCTGCTGGTGCAGGGCTGCGTCTGCGTCCATCGTTCGATGACCCAGTTTTAGCAAGTATAAATTAGAGTTGTGCAAGGGTTCGGTCGGTGCTGGATGGCGTTCTGGTGAAAGGTGATGGGAAGTCAGGCCGTGCTGATGGTCGTAGTTGGTATAAATGCAGTCAAAGGCCAAATGAGCAGTCAGAGAGGCGTCACACCCAGCCAAAGTGAAGGGGTGGTAGGTGACAAGCAGGCTGGGTGAGCAGGGTGAGGATGGTGACGAGTGGACAGAAGGGGAGTGAGGAGGGAGGAGGGAGCGGGAGACGCGCGCGGTGTGAGCGATGAGGGCGCAATCGCCCGCCTTCGTCCGCCTCTCTGCTGCCACTACTGCCGAGAGCACAGCGAATAATCCAGTCATACACGTGATCCGTACACATGCCTCAATCCCTGCATCCTTACGTGCGACATTACACCACCACCAAAAGCCAGCAAGACAAAGGCCACCACCCTGTCAAGTGAGGCAGTGCCCTCCTTTGTTCTTGCATTCCGACGCATGGGCCTCCTTCTGCAGCAGGGGATGATGGTTACTATGCGATATCCTTACCATACCCGCATTACTCTCTATCAGAGCGCTTGATGAACTCGGTTAGCAAAACCCCTTGCAACTAGTACTGGGGACGTTTGGCTGCTAGGGGACGCGAGACGACAAGCGCCCTGTCTCTGATACACCTCAGTCAACCCTCTTTCACAACGCGTGGTTCAGCCCAGCCATCCCAGCCACGCATCTGCTTCATATGTTCCAAACATCGCTATTTTTGCCAATTTTTCTTCTTGTGTGCGCTGTTGGAGCTCTCACGCTAGGGGGGAGGAGCTCCAAAATTGAGACCTGAAGGACTGGCTGGTTGCTGGAGTGGCGTATCCAGTCTGAACGTGCGTGAAGCAGCCGTTTGGGGCCAGAGAGGTACGCGGCGCGCCTTGACGGCTTTCTTTTTTGCCAAACCATGATATATCATTAGTACACACTCGTACAATAAGACGGCCTTTTGACTGGAGTCACGTCTTGACGGGTTCATCTGAGCTGTGCAAAATAAAAATGAAGGCGAAAAAGCCAACCACAACCAACAAAGCAGAATGAAAGAGATAACGAAGTCAAACCACCTCAACACGCATCATACCACGCCTCACCCACATGCTAAGTCCGGCCTCGCGGAAGGTTGACATGCCCCGCAGCCTCTAATGATCCCTATGCCTTGTCTCCTCATCCTCCAGCGCCTTCCTCTTCCTCACCAGCTGGCTCATAACGCGTTTCTCATGCATCTGTACATCCGACAAATGATTCGGAAGCGGAAAGCACTCCAATCAGCCACGTTCACACACCCTCCTAAGGGGGCCCAGGGCAAGCAAGAGAGACGCACCTCCTGCATCTTGAGCTTCTGCAGCCTGTACCAGTTCATGCTCTTCCCGAGCGTCTTGACGAGTATATGCACAGGCGTGTCGATCCCCGGATCACCTTGTTTCCACCCGGCGGGCTTGACGACCCGCGTGTACTTGGGCTCGATGAAGTCTTCCCGCTTTACGTCCGGGAACCGCTGGACGTATTCGTCCAGTGGGAAAAAGCCTTTCTTTTTGATCAGGGCGTCTTCCATCCGCTGCTCGATGACGGGCGAGAGCTCGTTGTAGGTCACCCAGACGTGCGCGGGCGGGAGGATCGCAGCGGCGTCGTTTGAGCCGGTGGTGATGATCCGGTTCAGCGTCTCGGCGATGGCGACCACGGAGCGGTCTTCAAGATCGCCAGGGTCGAAGGGCGAAGTGGTGGAAATATGAATAGTGCGGCCTATATGCATGTTCAGCAGACTTTCAGACGCATATATGCTGGACATACGGTTCATATCCCAATGACTGAGCCAGATACCAACGAGCATGGACCCAGCGGGCGCAAAGATCCTCGTCCTGCGGATATTTGCGAAAAGCCAGTCTTCATCCTTGACCACCTTGCCCGTCCGTTCGCCGATCGTCGTCGTCTTACCTCGTCTCGGGCTGCCATCAGGTCAGCTATATCCACAGAAGGGCAGGGAGAAAGGAGAAGGAATAAGAGAAAGAAGTGGACGCACCGATTCTTAGCCCAAGTCAACGCCAAATACTTCCTCTGCCCCGAATACGTCTCATCCCGCATGACGAAATCCCTCGCCGGCCAGCCATGCTGCAGAATCTTCTCCTGAATATCCTTGAACGTCTTCAACCCCAACGGTGACTCGGCATCGCTGTCCAGGATCTCGGGCACGGCCATGCGGAGCACGTTCTCTTTCCAGAGGTTTTCGCAGGCGTTGAGGACGGTCTCGATTTGGAGTTCTTGGTCGACGTCGTCCGGGACTTCCCAGACGGCTAGTTCGAGTTCGCCGGTTCCCAACCTATTCGAACACGCAGTCAGCACCACTCTACCATCTCTTTTGCACTTCCCAACTCGACAGAGCGAGCGCACAGAAGGATGAATGGCAGAAAGGAAGGAATGGAAGGACGCACCTCGCATGACTCAAATTACACGTCTTCCTCCCCTCATCAAACAACTCCTTACACCTCCATTTCCCGACCCCAAGCCTCCCACTCCCACCACCACAATCCGAGCACCGCTTATACTTCTCCGTACACGGCAAGCACACAACCTCCACGGCAAACATGAGCGCTGCGCCTTCCCGCCTGGGCACTATCCCGCCCCGCCCACGAGTGCGGAGGCAGACATCGCATACTGTCGGAAGTGTGCAGTCTTCAGTCTGCTTGACGCGTTTGCGCACACCCTGTTGGGCGGGTACGGCAGGTGCGCAGGCAGAACAGAGATAATGCATGTCGAACGGCTCGTCAAGCTCTTGTTTCGTCCCCCTCAAGAGGAGCTTCGCGATGCCCGCTCCGCACTGAGCGCAGGAAGCGAGCTGCTCAAGTAAGAGCTTCTTGCTCCTCTTCGTAGTGGGAATAATAGTGGGCTGTGCTTGCTGACCCGCACCGACACTGCTCCCCCCCGTGTTCCCCGACCCAGAGCCAGAGCCAGACCCGGTAGAGGAAGGGACCAGCGCCATCTCCGGACTCTGGCCGACACTTGCCGACCCGGACCTACTGCCACTCGCGCTCGCCCCTGCCCCCGCTGAGGGAGGTGAGAGTTGCGCGAGCGAAGGTGCACTAGGCGTAGGCTCGAAACCCCCTGCACTGGCGATACTCGAGATGAGCGCTTTGGTCTGGTCGAATATGCTCGCCGGGGCGCCGTTGTGTATCTGCCCCAGGCCCGGTATGCCACCTGACTGAGTAGCCCCGCTTCCGGCAGTGGCGGCTCTGTGGTCCTCGGCCACTCCTCCGGTAGGAGCAGAAGGCGAGCCCTTGCCGCTCCCGCCCGAGTCGTCCACCAACAGCTCTTCGGGACTGGGCAGTTCCTCGCCGACGGGTGTATCGCCCGGTGGAGCGGGGGGAGGGACGTAACTAGGCTCGTTCTGCAGGAGCTCGGCGAGGATATCGTCGAATGCTGCGTCGTCCACTCCGAGCGGGAACGAGGGGTCCGCAAGGCCAAGGTTGAGCGAAGAGAGGTTCATCGCGCTCCCCCCTACCGACTGGCCCAACTGCGCTTGCTGCTGCTGTTGCTGTTGCTGATTTTGTTGTTGATCTTGCTGCTGATTGTTCGAGGAGCCTGAAGGCGGAGGAGGAGTCGAGCCGGAGAGCCAACCAGCCTGCATATTCGCCTGCAGGAAATTGAGCGGGAAATTCGAGAAGTCGAAGTTCGGTCCTCCGTTCCCTGCCGACTGGCCAGGTTGGTCCGTCGCGGGGTACGCGAGCGAGGCTGCTCCTCCGCGGGCGTAGTAGGCGTTCCCGGAGTGCTGGGGTGCGAGCGGCCCCTGCGAGCCGGGCGAGCCATTTGCGCCTGGTGGGGTGGGACCGTTGTTCCCTGCTTGGGCAGGACCGCCGGCGCTGTTCGGTACTGCTCCTCCGACGGCTGCGAGCGAAGCTTGGGTTTGTAGATGTGCGAGTGCGAGCTCGGCCTCCCTCTCCTTCCGTTTCTCAGCTGCGATCTGTAACTCCAATTCCCTAAGCTTGATCGTCTCCCTCGCCAGCTCCAGCCTGACCCTTTGTTCTTCGATCGACGACGCCGACGCTTGGGGTTGTTGTGGTTGTTGCTGAGGTTGTTGTTGCTGCTGAGGTTGGGGAGGGAGAGTGGAGTAGGAGAGGGAGGGGTCGAACGGGGTAGTGTATTGCGGCATCCAGGGGATACCGCTGGCGTTGTTTTGGGTTGGGTCCATCGTTGTTTGGTCGGGGGAGGGAGCCCGAGGAGGACGGCGGAGGGGAGAGAGAGGAGGACGAGGACGAGTTGCTAGCGAGCTAGCTGTTGTTGCTGACTCGGACGACAATGATTTCGAGAATGACAGTATCGAGGTGGACGTTCAGAGCCAATGTAGATCCGACCAGAGGAAGACCACGTCACCCAGCCAAGTACAGAGCAAGAGGAGAGGTTGTCGTCACCCGGCCGCCTTGGACAGGACTGAGACTGAGAACGGTGAACGGGACGACCGGCGCAGCAGCACAGGACAGGTTCCAATTCTAGCGCGGGGTCCCTATCGAACGGATATTGCAGTGCCCCGTTCTTCTCTTCTTCGCACGGTGAAATGGTTGGCGTAAGCAGGTAAGCAACAAGCAATAATCAATCGAGTCGATAACTGTTACAAGTATGTAGGAGGTCTGCAAGGAGTGAATAGTCCTTCGAGCAGACTGCTAAGAAGGCCACTACGACTGACACCCGCGATACCCGCCATCCCCGCCCACACCCACCTCTCTCTGTGAGAGTGCCCGGTCCCTTCGTCCGCCGAAACAGCCCGGCGGCCATTCTGCCAATCTGCGGCACACACAACGCGCGTCTCACGCCGGGAAGCAGTGGCAGTGCTCTCATTACTTCACCCTCACCGGGAAGGATGACTAACCGGCCATTCGGCCCTCCCTTCCTGCTTCCTTCCTCCTGCTCCTGCGAAGGGGAAGATTGATGACTCATCATGAATGAGCCAACTATACCACTCCCTGTCCGTCCCTTCGAACTCCTTCTGGTCTGCGCAGCACTGCTTTCAGAGAGAGGGGAAAACTGTACCGTTTGAAATGCGGGGAATGGCCGAGGGTCGGCGATGGTTGCCTTTTAGGGGAAGATGAGTCGGAGGAAGCGCTCGCCCGTTGCCACAAACTTGCAATGATCAGAGGAAGATGATTGTCCATAGCAACAAGTCGTGGAGAGTTGTAGAGCGCGGTCAATGCCTCCCTCAGCAGCAGTACATAACTCAAGAGGCGTTTGAAGCGCTCCTACCGTTAACATTCTGCTTACCAAAATAAGCGCCCGCGAAGCCCTAAGCCGGTGGAGACATCGGCCAAGCATTATGATCGCGCATGCAACGGGTCATTGTCCTCATATTATCATTTCATAAGCCCTGCACATCCAGCCCCATACGGGCAACCCAAATGAAAAGAAAAATCAAAACCCGCCCGTAACGATACTAGGCGGCAAATCCCCCTCCCCCGTCCCCCAGCTCCCCGGCTCGCTCCCCAACACAAGCTCCAACTTCCCTCCCTGGGAGAAAATAGAATGATCGATCCAGTTCTTCGTGTAGGTCTTCCCGTTCAGCGTGGCGGAAGTTATGTATTTGTTAGTGGTGGCGCCGTCCCAGTTTTGGGCGGTGATTTGGGCGGTGGTGCCGGTGGAGGGGTTGGTTATTGTTATGCTTGGGAAGAGGGGGGTGGAGAGGAGGTAGGTGTTTTGCCCTATTAGGAGGAGATCAGTGTGTGTGTGTGGGGGGAGAAGAGTAGGGAAAGCGCTTGCCTGCGACGGGGAACAACCCCAGGCTCGCCCAAACGACATACGACCCCATAGCGCCACTATCATCGTTCCCCGGCAACCCATTCGTGCTCGTATTAAAGTAATTATTCAACGTCGTAAGCACCCGATCGACAGTCTTGTCCGGCCGGCCGGCGTAGTTATACAGGAACGTAGGAAGAAACCCGGGCTCGTCACCGATGTCGCTGTAGGAGTGCTCGAAGAGCGTGTCGAGCCGGGAGATGAAGGTCGATGTGCCGCCCATGAGGTTGTCGATTAGGTATTGCATGTTGTGCGGGAAGTAGAAGGAGTATTGCCCTGTATCGCGGTCAGAAGGGGTAGACGACGGTAAAATGCGATGACGACTTACAGGAAGACGCTTCGTAGAACTCGCCCTATGCAGATTGGTGAGAAGTTTCAATGGAGCGATCAGGCTTACTCACCCCTTCAGGATTGAGGTAACAGCTCGTATGCCCCAAGACGGGCGAGCAGAACCTCGGATCTACATACATGAACGAGCCATTCTACTCACATTCAGAACGTTACTAGCATACGACCCGAGAGACTCACCGAGTACCGCGGTTGAATGAATCCAGTGAAACCATCGCTCTCGACAGCCGAATCCCAGATGTTTACGGCGTCCATCGACTTGTTTAGGTAGTACTCGTACGTCTTGGTATCACCCAACCCCTTGGCGATCAGGGCGATTCCGAAATCGTTGTATGCGTACTCGAGCAGACGGGAAGCGCTCCTATGAACCCATTTAGCGCCAAGTCCCTAAATCATCAGCGAAGTACGGACCTTCCCACTGTACTACCAGGACTCATCGGATCGGACGTGTCATTGACGGGAATGTAACCCAATTTCGCTCGACTCGAGATACCGCCTCGTCCTTCCAAGCCCCAAAGGTACGGCTCGACAGTCGCGTCCTTCAGCACGGCGGCATAGCCGTCGTCCCAGTTGATACCGGCTGAGATGCCCTTGACGTAAGAATCAGACAGTAGACTGTCGGCATTACTTCCCTATCGGTTGTCACTCAGTGACTCGTGGACTTATGGGTACGATTGCTTACTCCTTGAGTGTATCCCATATCCGTCGACATCCGGCAGTCTGGCAACCACCCGGTATGCCTGTACACATCGATCACTGCCCGAACCACCTCTGCCTGTGCGCCAGGCTGTAAGATCGTCCATAACGGATGAACAACACGGAACGAGTCCCAAATGCAGTAGTAAGAATCGTAGTACGGCTCAGTCGAGTCCGGCCAAAGCGGGTTGTCGCCCGTCAGGTTCATAGGTGAGATGAACGATCGATACAGCGATGACCAGAAGAGCGTCTGCAGCTCGGACGAGACGCCGGTCGAATCGACCTGGATGTTGGTGAGCAGGTCGTTCCATGTTGCGCGAGCGGTTGAGCGGGTGATGTCGAACGAGGCGGATGTGACCGATGGGATTTCGGACTCGGCGTAGGAACAGGCTTTGCCTGTGGACATCCAGGAGATGCCGATGCGAGCGAGGATGGAGGTCGTGTCGTTTCCGAACTGGAACAGCGCACCCAATTGATCGCCTGATTACGTGTTAGATACGTATTATCCGCTGTAGACATATTTACCCGCAGAACCACCGCTGCTAAGGGAAGTAGCGCCAATCTCGATATCGCCGTTCTCGTAGATCGCATAGTTTTGGACATTCGGCACGTCCATACAGAAATAGACGTTGTAAGATCCAACGCCGAAACTGGGAAGATATTCTCCACTTCCGGTAATACGTGTGATCGTCTGACCCTGCTGGGGCTGGGACATCCGCACGATGTTCAGGCTACCGTTGCCTTGGAACGAATGGGAGAGATCGTTCGTAAGGTCGAACAGCAATACAGGCGAGCTGATCGACGTATTGGTCGTGACCCGGTGCAGTGCAGCGTGGTTCGTCGTTGTGACCTCAGCGGTGTACCCATTTTGCAGACCAATCGAAAAATATCCCGGACTTCCAGCTGGACAAAGCGGTTAGGATGATTCCATGTGAACTGTGATATACCACCTACTGGCAGAGTTCTCAACCCGTGGAACAACGCGACTGGACTCGTCCGTTACGCAACTAGTGAGGTCACCGGAGCAGACGATGGGTAGGACTTTGAACTGCCCCATGCTTGGTCCGCCTCCGGTGCCATCATCGTGCAAGGGCGAGATACCGCTGTTGAGAGGGAAGCTTCAGTATATAGACCCGGGTATGACACAAGACATACCGTATTGGAGACCCATCTGAAACGAAGCCGCCTTGATTGTCGCTAGAGTCGCAGTCCGCGACAGCTTTTACCGGTGCATAAGGGCTGTTCGTTGGTAAGACGGTGTCATACCAAAACGCGATATCGGGCACATACAGGGTTGATCCAGCAAAGACATGTCCACCGTTGCTGGTCCCAATAAAGGGGTCAACTACGAAGGGTCAGAGCAGTCGAAGGGTATAGACGTTCGATAACTCACCGAATCTTGCCGGGTCTGGATCAGCTCTAATCACAAGCCCACTCGCGGCCTGCGAATGCAGCAATAGAGCAAGCAAGGCCGCTCCAGTCTTTCGTCCCCGAGACAGTAGCATCATCTTTGCTAGGAGCAGACACAAGCCGGCATTTCGAAACTGGCCAGCAGAGGGAGTGGTTCATATAGGCCGCGGCTGCCCGTGCCTGTGTGCTCGAGGCGGCTGGCCGGTTCATTGTGCGATGGGCCATGTCACATGGGGATGTTGGATGTTGGAATGTTGGAATGTTCCTCAGTCTCGGCGAGTTCGAACATGGACTCTATTCGGGATGTGGGTACAGAGATGCTCACGAGAACACGTTCCTCATTGTCCTGCGGTTTGTTGAGGTCATAGCGAAGCAGAGACATGCGGGGAAGAAGTCGCGTTCCAACGCTTTCGAAGGTAAGGGACGCGAGGTTCGGCTTGCCGAAAACGCTTCTTTCGCGCTCGAGCACACGACAACAGCGTCAGCCGTACGTTGAGATCAAGTATCAACTTCCTTCTAAATACAACATGTTTATATTTCGACAATATTAGGTCGACCTGCCGACCACATAGGAGAACCAGATATATCTGTGGACATATGGGGAACCCCAGAAAAAACAGAAGAGAAATACGGAAGAGTCCACGAAGAAGGCGCTAGCAAAGGAGGAACATCCTGCCGACTGCCCGAATGCTCAGCGCTGGGAAGGTGACAGGCCGAGGCATTCGGCTGGCACGACGCCCTTCTCCAGCATGCCACCTGTCGGGCCAGGTCCGACACGCTCCACCATGGCCCAACCGTCTTCGAAGACTTCAATCACCCTAACGCGCTCACCGATCGTGATTGGAAGCTCGTCGGGAAGCTGGGGACTGTAGGTCGTCAAGACGGTTTTGAATGTCGCTTGAGCAGGTGACAAAGACGGAGGAGGAGGAGCAAGACCATAGGGTGCGACGGAAGGTGGGGCATTGTCGGCGCTCAGCCGAGTCGGCTGGGGTGGAGACGTGCTCGGTGCAAACACCGGATACGGTCCGACCATGGTAGTCGCCATCGGAGGAGGCTGAGGTGCACGAATCTGAACAGGTCGAACCATATCTGCCGTAGGCCGCTTAGTCACATTGCTCGTCGGCGAGCGCGGAGAAGGCGGTTGAGGCGGAAGAGCAGCGGGAAGAGGGGCCATGGGCGCAACAACGTTCGCGTTGAGCCTTCTAGCGACTTCTGCCTCGACCTTCTCATTCGAGCCAGCCCGTTTCGGTGCATTATACGAAGCGAGTCCTTCCTCCCATTGCGCACGCTCACGGCGGCGACGAGCAAGGCAGAGCTTGCGAAGAACGAAAAGAATGATGAAGATGCCCACAGCCGCCGAACCGACGATGATGCCTGGCAGGTTTAGTTAGACAAACATAGGACGCGAGGTAGTGGCGCAACGCACCAATTAATGCAGGCTGGCTCAAGCCCGATGAAGTTGCCGAGCCATGAGCGGTCGCATTGTCCAAGGCATTCCCGCTTGCAGATGGAGAGGCTGCAGCGGATGTGATCGGTAGTGTGGGCGGAAGTGACGAAGTGGTAGGAGTGTTGAGGCCGCGCGCAGTGGCAGACGAAGTGGGTGTAGTGGAAGTGGTAGAAGTAGTCGAGGTAGAGGAAGTGGTTGATGACGTCGTGGTGGTACTGCGGGTAGTCGAGCTCAACCCCGTGGACGAGCTGGTTGTTGTCCCAGCAGGCCTCGTGCTGGCTGCCCGGGCAGTAGTTGACGTTGCCGTCGTCGTAGTGGCTCTAGCAGGTGTGGATGTTGCCCCTCCAACACCAAGGATGCTACCCAGCTCCGACGTCAAGAACCCTCCGATTCCTCCATCGCCGCCATTGCTTCCTGCCTGTCCAGGCAACGCATTTCCCACATTCGCAACTGCTCCAGGCAGACCAGCTGTCGTTTTCGGCTCATCGAGAGCGGAGGGAGACGAAAGCGCTGCGTTTGGGTCCAGCCCGGCCGCAGCTGCTGGCGCAGGAGCCATTGTTGATTTCGATTTCTTGGATTTTCTTCTTCTTCCCTTGGCCGTTACAGTTGGTTTACAGAGTTTGGTACAGGCTGACAAAAGAGAGGGTAGATGCGAGACGCAGTCTCGGCGTTGGGAGGACAGCCGTTGAGGGTGGTGAGGTACAGGTTAGAGGGGAAAGGGGTATAGAGGACATCCAGCAAAGGCGGGAAAAGGACGAGCGTACTACCGAATTGATATGTTGCAGACGATGGCAACGCGGTCACCGTCGACCGACGCGTCGCGCTGACGACCATGGAACCACTACTCCGCACGGCTCTTCAACACTTCCATATGCACCTTAGCGCCAACTCATACTACAACTCTAATCGCTCATTGGCTGTCTATGCGCAGTTTTAGTGCATTCGCTGATGCAAACTCGACATTGCTGATGGGCCACATCAGTTGAAGCGACCCCAACCTCGTGCACAATGAAAGCGCTATATCGACCGACCCACTTTTTGCAGCCGCAGCAGAGCGCGTCGCGTCGCCTCCCCTTTTGTCGCTTCACCGCCTCACAGAAGCAAGGCGACCAAGAATAACCCGCCACTTCCTCACTCACATCGCCACGGCAAAGTGGTTGTCATTCATACCATTCTCCAGCTAAACAAAATCAGGGCTACTTATTTTGATTCGGATGGTCTTGTTTGCATTCTCCGGCAAGGCGACCCTGTCGACGGCTTCACACCGTTTCTCCTCAGGACAAGCAGTGCTCCGGCTTGAAGAACGCTTTGGTATAGCAGCCGTACTACGCTCGCTGGCCAAGACCGATCCCCAGCTACCCTGATGGTGCGGCAAGGCAGGCATCGCTCCTGTTGACATTCCCGATAGCAACCGCGACTGAGGCTCAACCCTGAAGCCGGGCAAACGCAACACAAGCATGGCAAGCCGGCGGACTATTGCCCGATACCCTGCATCTTCTACAGCAAATACTGTAACTGCCACATGACCGCATAGGAAAGGGTAGTACTGGGCGGTGCATGACGAGGTTCGGTGTTGCCGCGTACATCGATCAGTGGCCGACCTTCTAGTGGCGCCAATTTCGGCAGCATTCATTATTACCGCGCTAGTGCGAAGCACTGATTAGCCCAGGCGATGCTTCCTACCTGGTGCGTTTCTCCGAACTGCGCTCCTATTCGCTTCTCATCGACATTCAGAAACAATCGAGGGTGCATTCGCCTATCGTTATTCGGACAGCAGCCTTTGGCAATGATTAGAGGAAGAAGGTGTTCTTGCGCATCAATTATGCGAAAAGGCGCCACAGCAATCGCGCTAGGCGAAATTTTGTCCCACTCACCCGAGCGGTGATGGATGTTGATCATGGTCTTGTTGCACACATGAGCACGCCAGAATCGGATGTGGCTCCCGCCGAAGTGCCACTGAGAAGTTGGCACTGATAGCAGGCGCTCGCTTCTTGCTGGATCGTGCTCTATCGTGATCGATGCTTCTATCGCGTGGAGGTGGCCGCTTCCCGACGTAAGGGCAATCTACTGCGACCAAAGAGTAGCTGATTTGTCTCTCGATAGACAAACCCAATAATGACTCTAAACTATCAAGTCGTCCACTCTGCCATCATTTGACACCGCTGCCGTTAGTCCAAGGAGGGGGGTGGGGTTGTTATCGCGTGAAAAGAAGGCATACTCAAGCAATACTCACAGGGTTCAACGTATTCAACGGTTCTCACTAACAAGACGCCACGACCGGCTTCGCACGCGCGAGGTGGCTGGCCAACCTTGCCTGAGGCGCTTGGGACCCGCTCGGCAAGGGACACGGCACCCCGCATTATGAAGTGGACCGGGTCCGGGCCAGCATTCCGGGAAAACCACCGAGCCAATGGCGATTGGGCCCCTGAAATCGTGGACGTCGCTTGAGCTCGATAAGGGCGCGGCCGTTACGAAATTCCCCATATTCCAGCCACGGGTGTTTTCCTAAACGGATTACCGGTGGTGGCTGCAGTACGCCGCAGGACGAATCGCTTGGAGCATCCTCGTACCACAACTCGTCCGTATCGGCTTGTCCTGGATGCATCGTGTTGCTGAAACGGGATTCAGGGAAACAGAGTGGATTGTTATGATACATGCTGTTACCCCTCGGTGTTGATTGCGGTATGTGGACTATAGCAAGGAATGGAAGCCCGATATCAGCACCAACTGCGATCAATAAGGGAAAGAGCCGCCACGAAGAGGAGACGCCGCGGGCGCTGTGGCCCAACGGAAGCGAATAAGATTCCCTGTGGTCGAGACGCCGCTGGGCATGAACAGACTTCGATCAGCCGTAATGATTGAACATGCCTCCGCTCGGGATCAAACCCACTCAGGGCGCAGGTTGAGGAGGAGGTGGATGTATGACCGCGACAGACTCCGCTTCTTCGGTATGTTGGCTCCTTAACAATGGGACTGCTAAGACGAGGAAGCTATTGGCTTATTGTCGTGCCGAAGCATACCGTGGCAACGCCGGTGGACGCTGCTTAATGACTGGAATGTCATCGGACTGAACCCTACATCGGTCTACTCATGGGACACCTGACGTCAATCGACAATCAGCCATACCTCACCCCTTGGGTTTCTCCTCTGCTTCTTCTTCATACTCTACGGTGGACTCACATACATTCCCGAGCCTCGGCGCTCAGTCCATCAGTTGAACCTCAGGTCCACATTCGCAATGTGTACTCGGAATGCGAAGATGAGCGATGGAGGAACACATTGCGTGTTATCGCATGACCTCGATGCTCCTGCCCACCTGTTTGTGTCTTCTGTGTCTTCTCACGTTATGGTCCAAGAGATATATAACTCCCTGCCCTATCTGGTATGCAACCTCATCCATTCCCCCTCCCCTTCTCCCATTCCTCACCCCGTCCCCTACATTACCCTTCCCCCTACTTCCCCTTCTCTCTTTCCCTTTCGGTCTTCGCAATACAACTCGCCCTCCTCCACGATTACCTTCTGCTCAACAATGGCTCGCTCGACCCCCTACCACGCTTCTCTCGTCGACCGCTCTGAGCACTCGCCGGAGCTCCTCAAGCTCCTCTACCATACGGAGGTCAGCCGCCAGATGATTGGTACGCAACTACTTTATAAGGGGAGGGTCATATCCTGATGTCTTCCTCAGTCTGGCTCGCTGAGAAGACCAAGGCGCTGATCCCTTGCGCCGCTGAGGCAACACTCCTGCCTTCGCCTCCCCATACCCCGCCTAAGGCCACCGCTCCCCTCTTCACCCGCCAACTTCCATCTCTTGAGCGCTTCATCCGCTCCCTGGTTGAGCGCTCCAGGGTACACACAGCTACTCTGCTGAGCACCGCGGTCTACCTCGATCGCATTGCTGCACGCATTCCAAAGGGCGGCGAGGGTGAGTACACGGTCTACACGGGTCAAGCTGGTGTACTGACAGGGTAATCCAGGTCTTCCCGACACTTGCCACCGTATATTCCTCGCTACGCTCATCGTTGCTTCCAAAGCGCTGAATGATTCTTCGCCCAAGAACAGCCACTGGGTCGAGTATGCGAGGTTCTTCACGGCGGCGGACGTGATCATGATGGAGAAGCAACTGCTTGCGCTTCTGGACTACAATCTGCTCTTCACTGAAGCCGAGCTTACGGATCAGCTCAAGCCGTTCCTACCTTCCCCTTCGGTACAGACGGCCCCTGCGAAACCGGCCACCCCCGCTCGCTCGACGGCGTCTCGCAACCTCTACCTCGACGCCACGCCTCCCGCCCTCGAACGCAGCAACTCGGCTTCTTCCCTCTCCAGTGTCGGCACACCATCATCGACTGGCCCGCGCACTCCTCTGGACGGCTACGCTCCGTCGTCATACGTATCGTCTCCATCGCCCATGCGGAGCCTGTCGGAGGACAAGCTGGCACGATTCTGCCTTTCGCCCTCACCTGTCAAGGTGGAGGGTCGGCGACCAGCCTCTGCCCTGAAGGCACCACCACCCGCGCTCCGCAAGCTGTCTTCAGTGACAAACCTCGCATACTCACCCTACCCGAAGCCTTACGAGACACCATCAAGATGCTCTCCCCGTTCCCGCTCTGCTCTTTCCTCAGCCAGCGTACCCACACTTGCTCGCGCCGAGACATTCCTCGACCGCCTGATCTGCAAGAGGACGAAGAAGTACGTCAACAACGAGAATGCTTCCCTTCTGATGGACGTCGAACACGACGATGTATTCCTGCAAAACCCGGCTGTCGTTGTCCTCTAAGCGGCGTATCGCCCTTGCCGACAAATCCCTCACTGTATCAACAAGCCACCGTGTCTCCATATGCACCCCCTACCCTACTTGAGTCTCTAAAAGCTTACTCTATGGCGTCCTAAAATCCCGGTTTTTGAATTTCGACCGTTTTCTTTCGTTTCTCTCTTCTGCATTCTTCCTATTTGCGCGCTTGCGCGCTGCCGCTCCTTTGACTTGAGTCGCTCGTTTGCATATTATTCGGAGGACCTAGCGTTCTCCTTGTCTCGTCTATATGGTCGTTTCAAATTGTTTTGGTTGAGCTGGCCTAGTGCCGCTCGCTTGTATTCCCTCTGCTGCTTACATTACCATTTGCATCGCATTGCGGTTATCCAAGTTTGGTGTAGTTAAAAGTCCTGTCGAACCTACTGTGTCCTTAGTAACGTATCTGTCTCATTAGTCGGGCTTCAATGCAAATTGCGATTGATCCACAAAGGAATGACTCGTGGTGCTTGCACGCCAATCTCGCCATGCCTGATGATCGTCTAATCATACCAGTGCGGGGGAGTGTTGGTGATCGATTACCGCCGCGACATTGGCGTCGATAGGGTTTGCGCGCCGTGTACAAGCTCGCCAATTGGTACCACCGCTTGGCTCGAAACAACCATCGATACAGACACCGAGTCGCACCTGTTCTGTCTCTCGGATCATGTCTATCTTACGGCCATTCCGAGCAACGGATTTGTTCAGGTTTAATAACATGTGAGCACCACAGTTCCTCGGCTGGTTACCGATCCCTACCAGTCGCTCATTCCAATCGCTCCAGCAACCTCGATCCCTGGACAGAGACGGTGTGTGCAACCCCACCCCATGGATCCCTTGCCGAGATATTGATAACACTCCCAGTACAGCATATCCTTCTATCTCTCCTATCTGTCAAGATGGCCCGACATGTGCTATGTCCAGGAGGCTCCAAACGGCCGATTGATGGGCTATGGTATGCGCCTTGTTGCGAGACGTGGGGCTGCTCACCGATCTGGTGTCGGACAGTGCTGGGTAAAGCAGAGGGAGCCGGACAGGAGTTCCACGGGCATGTTACCGCGATTACCGTCTCGCCACAATACCGTCGACTCGGCTTGGCTCGAGGAATGATGCGCTTGATCGAGCAGATCTCTGACGAAGTCTACCACGCCTACTTCGTCGATCTGTTCGTGCGATGCAAGAATAGAGTTGCGAAGGAGATGTATGAGGGGATGGGATACAGTGTCTGGAGACGAATAATTGGGTATTATGGGACGGGCATGGGAGCAGGAAAGGACGATGAGGATGCTTTCGGTGCGCCCACTGTATTCGGCATATCGACCGTCGCGCTGACCCCAGTTCAGACATGCGAAAACCGCTGAGCAGAGATGTCGCCCGACGCTCAGTACGTGCGAACGGAGAATCCGTACATGTCAGTGCACACAGCGTCTCTTAATGTGCAAGAATGGATGTCCGACTGAAACAATGTTGTTGTACCATAATGAATGCAATTCGAGCGGTTTTGATGCTCCCGCATACATGGGTCCCATGTGGCATGCTTAAGGCTACAAAGGCGGTTCGGTGCAAGATGATTATCCTAGTCAAGCCATTTCGCGAACCACTCGAAGATCTCGAAATGCCACTTCACACTGCAAACGTTGGTCAGAAGGCAGTCACAAACGCAGCTGGCAGTCTCATACCTGTTACCTGGGTCCAAGACCCAATGGTTCTCCTCAGGGAAGACCACAAGGCGTGTCGGCACTCCCATACGCTGGTTCGAGTGGAAGGCGCCAATACCTTCTGTGACCGGAAGACGGTAGTCCTGCACAGACATGATCAGCAGTGGCGGGGGCAACGAACTGCAGCGTACCTTCTCGCCGTGGAAGATCAGCATAGGGATGTGCCATTTCTCGACGAACTTGGCAGGGTTGTACTTCTCTACGAGGTCCGCGCTCTTCCAAGGAGGACCACCGAATTCATGGTCGAACTGCATGGTGGTCAGCATGAGATACGGCGTCTGCTAAGAGCGGCTTACGAAGAACAGCTCATCCGTGACGAAGCCATTGGCGCGGGTGTCGAACACCTGAAACCTGGGCTCAGCTCGTGTCTCTGGAACATCTCCAAACCACCTACGCCGTCGTGGCAAACAAGCGCCTTGAACTTGAAGTCGAACTCAGGGTGTCCAGCGATCCAGCTAAGACAAACCTGTCAGTGACCGTACATATATGCACAGTACGATGAAGCCTTACTTGATAGCATAACCACCCCATGATGCACCAGCCGCGACTGTCCGCTCCGGATCGATCTGTCGCGCAATCGTCAATTATGCGCCCGTCTTTACGAGCTCGTACAACTCACCTCAGGGTACAATCGCAGCACTTCCTTATAACCAGCTTGAAGGTCGACGAAAGGTTTTCCACCCCAGTCTTGAGCGATCTACGATGACTTGAGCCCAACAGTTGAAGAAGGATGAGAGGTTGGCTTACAGCGTCGGTCAGATCTGGCGAAGAGAAGCGGTCAGCACACCGGAATTGTTACGACTGATGACTGGCGCACCTTGGCCAAAGGTGGTCGACCCAGTTGGGTTGACGGTAACAGTCACGTAGCCCTGTTGCGCGAAGACTGGAAAACATAAGAAAAGATTATAATCCACAACATTCGTCTGCGAACGAACCATTTGGGTTCCACCGCGTAGACCAAGAATCCTCCCAAGCACCTATTGTATTCCCCCCGATGTCAGCACATCCCACACTTAAAAAAGCTAATGATATCGTACCCTGCGGTCCACCATGGATCAAGAACGCCATCGGCCATTCAGCCTTAGCACCCTTCTTGAACCCCGGCGGGAGGTTGACCCATCCCTGGATCTTCTTCCCCTCTGCGCCTTTGAACCAGAACTCATGCCCAGGGCTAAGAGTCTTTCCTGTACTGGAGTTAGCTACCGTGCGAAGTGGGAAGGAAGAGAGGGATGTACCGGCCAGCTTCTTAGCGCTGAAATGCGTGACTTGGTGGATCTTGCTGCCTGCTTTGTTCCGGACGTAGACTTCGGGTGGGTGGGTGAGGCTGCTCTGGGAGAAGAGGACACGGCCGTCGACCAGGGGTTGGACGCCAGTGACGGTGTGTTCTTCGATCAGCGGAACAGGGACGACCTCGACGGAGGTGTTGGAGGACGGAGTCTCCGGCAGGGGGATGGAGAAGAGCTTGACACGAGCATTTTCTCCAGCCAGGGCGAAGACGGAGGCGTCGTCCGGCGAGAACTGCGGGATAATCAGCGGTGGGCAGCGTTGAGCGCTTCAGCATGATTGCTTACAAGCAGAGCGGATGGCGAGATGTCCCACTGCTCCGTCACACCAAACCGGATGTCCTTCTCCAAGTCATATACCATCACGCGAGCCCTGCAACCAGTCAGCGCCAAAGTGCTACTGAGAGAATGACACTTACCGATCAGACTCATACCCATCCTCCCTCAGCTCAGCCCAAACGACCTTCTTCCCGTCGTTGCTAAAAACAGGCGTATGCGTCGCGCCCTGCTTGCCGGTCGTCAGCTGTCGAGGCGGCTCCCCGCCACCAACAGGGACGATATACACCTGCGCGCGATAATGTCAGACTCTCACGCGAGCGGGAAAGAGAGACGTGGACGCGACCAACATTCTGACGCGTGTGCCAGGCGTACGGCAGGTCGGGATCTTTCGCCGTGTAGACGAGATGCGTTCCAGAGAGGTCGTAGTCGTCTGTCCCTCCAAAGGGCTCGACAGGCGTATACTGTTGGATACGGCCTGGTCAGCCAACAAACCGGACGAAGGGCAACATAATCTGACAACGCACATGTTTCGTCCCCTTGAGAGGGGCGAAATAAGTCGGCCCAAGCGCCCATTTTTGCCCTCCGAGCGGGCCGGAGCTCTTCAGGCTCACCGTGTACAGCTGACTTTCTTTCCCGGGTGTAGTCCAGGTATCCCAGTGCCTGGGATATCCGGACTCGTATACCCGAGCGCTCGTCCCGCTCCCGGCTTTGGACCGCTCCTTATCCAGATCAGGAGTGTTGTACAGGTCTCCGTCTTCCCACGTATATGCGGAGAAAGCGAGCACGCCAGACTTGTACTTGAAGTTTGAAGCCGTGCTGGGTGGGAGGTGCCCAACGAACACCGGTGAGGTGGGGGCGATGGACAAGGGCTCGGCGGTGTAGTTCAGCGAGACGGCGTAGATCGCTTGCCCGTTCGACTCGGAGACGACGTGTGCGAGGGTACGGTCGTCTAGCCAGAAAGCCTCGCCGCCATTGAGCACTGGGAAGGTGGCGGGTATGGCAGCCTCGTCCAGGGAGGTGATGAAGATGGTCGAGTTCATCCTTCACGAGGTCAGACTAGGTCAACAGCCGTCGGAGCAATATACGCACTTCCTTGCCTCGAACGAGTACTCCGAGACTGGTACAAATGCCAAATCCCCCGCTGGGTTGGCCACGGGTGCCCCAGGCCTGGGCAGGGCCAGCATGTCCGCCGGACTGAGAATATCATGACCCTCCTTGAGTGCGAACGTCTTATTCGAGGGCGCATACACCCTCGAAGGTGTTACGCTGCTCATTGGCAGTTGAGGGAGTAAGAACGAGAGCTGAGTTGGCCAACGCATCGTTGTAATGCTGTTGTTGGCGTTCAGGGCGTTGGTTGAATGAACGCCGTGGGGGGAACGTATGGACGACCGAAACGGTCCCTTATGAGGCACGCTCACCCCGCATGGCGGCCAATCAACCAACGTCATTTCGGTTTTGTAACGGTGGCCACCACAAATCCAAGACTAGAGTGATAATCGACGCAGCATCGTTCGTATCCAAGCACAACCAGTTCACTACAATGGTACATCTAGCTGTACAATGACTCCATGGCGCACCCATCCATCCTTCGGCTCATGCTGACTCCCCCTTCTTGTGCCGTGGCGGCCTCTTCCCATGCGTATCCGGATCGTCAGGCTTGAGGTTCAGCTCCTTCCTCCTCTTCTCGAAAGTCAACAGCCCCTCACAAAACGCATCCTCCGTCACACCCTCCTCATCGTCCACCAATATAAACGTCACTCCGAGCTGCTCGACCTCTTTATTCCGGCTCTCGTCGTCGAAGAATAGCATGTCGTGGCAGGCCACTCCTGTAAGCTTGGCGAGTTGTCGCATATGCTTCAGCTTTGATCCGGGATACATTTGCGCGTTCACGATGTTGTCCATCAACGTCGTCCCGTCTTCTAGTTGCAGGAGTCGGAGGACTGCAGCCGCTCGGTCGGGTGTGCTCGTCCTGCTGGCAATAGCGATCTGGCACTTCAACACATCCCGTATATACGTGAAGACCTTCGGAACGTCGGGGAATAGGCGGATCTCGTAGCCTCGTCGGTCTATGGCGGAGTTGTGTGGCTTTGAGTACTTGTATGGACCGCCGTAGGAGTGAGTGTCGATCCATAGCGGCCAGAGGGTGTAGTCGAGGTCGAAGACGACAAGCTTGGGTATATGCTTGAGTTTGGGTAATGTGGCGAACGTGAGGGTCATGTTGGAGGTATAGCTCTATGTAGGTGGAAGAAAGAGAGCAGACAGGAGAGATTGCAAACCGGCCTAAGTGATAAATGTAAGCGCTGAGCACTGATGCGTGTCGACTCACTTCGCTGGTCGTGAAGATAATCCGGCTGCAACTCCGTGAGCCGAGCGGGTGAACCCTGAAGTCGCGTGGGCTCAGCCACAGCCACACTCCGCCCGTCCTGCTCGGCCGTCCCCAATCGCCCAGCCCCGTCGTCCGCCCGCAAAGAGACTGTCAAACTACCCGCTCGACATCACTCCCTTCTCATCATCCTCTATCCTGTGCTCATCTTCCCTCCTCTCGTCTTCTTCCCGTCTCCTCATCTCACTGCTGGGTTATCGGGCAGACGCTGGAGGGTCGACACTAGGATATGCCACCTCCTACCCAGTCAGACCCATGGCTACAATCAAGACGGTTCGGAATCGTCATCGACGCAGGCTCATCCGGGTCAAGGCTCCAGATCTATTCCTGGAAAGATGCGAGAGTAGAGAGGACAGAACGAAAAGGCGCCGAGTTGGCCACTCTACCACGGGTGGAGAAGGGGACGAAAAACTCGGATGATTGGGTTGCGAAGATTGAGCCTGGTGCGTGCGACTCTTGCTTGCTGTTACGGCAATACGCGCACACGAGGGGGCTGACAATATGCCAGGCATCTCGTCTTATGCACTGGAACCGTCCTTGGTTGGGCCGTATCTCTCGCCGCTCCTCAAACATGCTCAAAATCAAATCCCGCCGTCGTTGCATGATTCCACGCCGATATACCTGCTCGCGACAGCAGGCATGCGGCTACTCGGCCCGGAACAGCAGTCGCAGATCATCGACGCGGCTTGCACGTTCATCAAGTTCCATTCCAACTTCAAGGTCGAACCTGCGTCCCCCGAAGGGCCCTGCGGAGGGAGTATACGCGTGATCTCGGGTGAGGACGAGGGGTTGTACGGCTGGATCGCGGTCAATTATCTTTTGGATGGGTTCTCGACGCGCGATGGGCAGCGAGCGACATATGGGTTCTTGGATATGGGCGGCGCGTCGACCCAGATTGCGTTCGAACCCGGAGCAGAGTACAGGAAGAACCCATCGGTACCGCTCATGGACGTCCGGCTCCGACTGCTCGATGGCGAAGAACTGCACCACCAGGTCTTCGTCACCACCTGGCTGGGATACGGGACGAACCAGGCGAGGGAACGATATGTCGGCAGTATCGTCTCTCACTGGGACGAGATGAACCATCTAGAAGAGGATTCCCCGGCCGATGTGGTGCCGGACCCTTGTCTACCAAAAGACCTCACTCTGTACGAAGCGCCCGTCTACCTCGGACCAGCTTCCGAACATTCGAAAAAGCCGCATACGCTAAAAGGAACCGGATCCTTCCCCAAATGCGTCGAGCTGGTCGAGCCGCTGCTGAACAAAGATGCGCCTTGTCCGGACACGCACTGTCTGTTCAACGGCGTGTCTGTCCCTCCTATCGACTTCTCGGTATCAAGGTTCATTGGCGTCTCCGAATACTGGTACTCGTCAGAACACGTGTTCGGCCTTGGCGGTGCGTATGACTTTGTACAATATGAACGGGCCGCCACCGAGTTCTGTTCGAAAGACTGGGACACTATCCTGGCCGACCACTTTGCATCGAAGTCGGCCCTGACACCGACTTCAACCGATGTCCGCGTTCACAGCCGTGATGTCGACCTGGCTCGTCTGGAGCTGCAATGCTTCAAGGCCGCGTGGTTAGTGAACGTCCTGCATGAAGGCATCGGTCTTCCTCGCATTGTCGATCCAGGCGGCAACTCCACCTACGGTAGCCAGAGTTCGAGTGATCGGGTTAGCAACAAGGCGGACCAAAAGGGATTAGGCGCACCAGCTTTCCAAAGCTTGGATAGCGTAGGCGATACGGCGATTACATGGACACTCGGCATGATGGTACTGGAGGCCGTCAACGAGATCCCGTCCACCTACATCGGTACCCCCTCCGTTGGCGATCTGAACACATATCCGGACTTCGATGACGATGACGACGGCTTTCTCGGTGATATCGAAGATACGCTCAAGGAGCACTTACACCCTTCCCTTACACGGCCCATATACGGCTTCTCGCCAATATCGGTCATCTTCTTCAGCCTCCTCATGCTCGTCGTGCTGTACGTGTTCCGTGGGAAGCTCAAAGCTGTGTACCGCAAGATTTTCCGGTCTCGCGGTGGCTACGATTACGCTCAAGCATACGCGATGGAGGCGGGAGGCATGAACGGCATCAGCGATCTGGACTCGCCACCGTTGACCCCGTATCCCAACGGTTCGGCACAATCCAAGTCCCTTCCCGCCTTCATGCGGCGTGCTCTGCGACGACTGCGACGCACCGTCTTAGGGACCTCGTCGCCTCGCTTACCACCGGAGCCAACACTGAGACCGACGCGCCCCGGCCCTTCGATATTACAACCGAACAATACGTCTGGATACCAGCAAGGACGGCTCACACCGTTTGGCGCCGCCTCCAATGCGGGCATGGTCCAACGTACCGCCTCCCCTGCAACAGTAGCTGAAACTGCTACTCCACCTTCGCCTACTCGCTCAAGCGCCCTTAATCCCAGCTTGCCCGCCCTGTCACTGTCACGAAATGCCTCTCAGGTGAACCTCACCACAATAATTCCTCGTGCATCATCTTTTGTCCGTGGGGGCGCCCCGCGATGAGTTTCTTGTCCCAACTATCTGGACTTTATTGGACTCGCAAGTCTGTACTTGATTAGCATCGTGGCTTTACAATACTGTAACAACAACCATCAATAGAATGATATCCCTGATGATTTTCATGTCCGGATCTAATGAACAGCCCGACAAAACCTGACCGACATCAAAGCTTCTTCCCCGCATTAGGTCGGGTCAACGTGCCCGTAGCACGTCTCTCTGGTGCAGTCTTTACCTCCTGAGGAAGCGGTCTCTTCGCCTCCATTGCCGCTTGACGAGAACTCCGTACAGCCATGATCTTGTTGACCCACTCGCTGGGCGGGGGAATCGATAAGAGTTGTGCTGCTTTCTGGTGTATGTCTTCCTCTTGCGCTGCAAGCTCTGCAGAGAGCTCATCGTCAGGCCCGGAGCAAGCAGGAATAGTCGACCTTTCGAAACGGTATCCTGCCCTCCAAGCCAGTGCTTGTAGTGCCGCCTCCGGGACGAGGACGTCGATACAGAACTGGACCTCATAAGTGAGCCTGGAGATCAGACCATGAATGTGTTACCTACCTGCAGTCGTTCCGCATCACTAAGCGCTTCATAGGCCTGGCAGCCTGTAGGACGAGGCGACTTGGACGCCCCCGTTTTAGCAACGCAGACCAGGGGCAACGACGACGGGTCGCTCTTCTTCCCCTCCTCCCTTTCAGACTGACTGTCGACTAAGGTGTCCTGCTCTGTCGATTCGGCGCTCATTGTGTCCGGTAGGTCCTTGCCATGTTCAACCACCGGGCTCTCAGGTTCGCCCATCGCCCAGCGCAGAACCTCCCTCCGGATGGTTGCCCGTTCGTCGCGCTCAAATGCTCCCATCTCCGTTCCGAATGTAGCCAGGTTTTTTCGGTCACGCCCCCCTTTGAAGAACGCTTCGCAGCGCGAAAGGGTAGGCAGGTATTTGCAATGTATCGTCCACTGAAGAACGACGCGGATATATCGAAGCAGTTCCGGTATGGAAAGATCGAGCACACCGCGAATATCGGCCGGTGCTTCTGGGATTGGGTCTGGCGTTATCGCTCTAAATGTGTTGTCATCATCGTCCAACTCGTCGTCTGCCTGATTAGTGAACTCGCCCAACTGCCACAAGTTCAGCTTGAATGGGACATACATGGACATTAGCTTACCTTGCAACTGACGAAGCCGTCCTCCTCCTGCGCAAAGAACTCGTCCCGTTTTAGATGCCCGAATGTTCGGTCCATGTACTCCACTCGATAGCGAGCAAACTTTCCCCGTCCCTTCGACGCTGTGGCGGGCTCGAACGCATGGATTACAGCCGGCCAGTAAAAGGTCGTTCTGTCGCGCGCGAGCACCAGCTCTCCCGGAATGTCTAGCCTGAATTGATCGTCAGTCCAGATCATGTCGTGTACCCCGATAGACGCACATAGCATCCGGCGTAGTCTCATTCCGAATTTCCTCTCGACTGACCAGCTCCTTACGTCCATCCTCGACTCTTCTACGTCGCGTTGTCTTGGAACTCTGTGGACTCGACCCACCGGCCGCGCGCAGCTCCTCGACCGAAGGGAAGGTCGGCGGTGGTTCGAATATCGCGTCCTCCATTTCGGGCAGATCGTCCCGCGCATGTATCATACGAGATCGAATGAGAGCCGCCTCGAAGCGTGACGCGAGTGCTTTCGTCCGCTTTGGAGAAAGGCCGGTTCTGTTGCGTGTCATGAAGGTGTTGCTGTCGAAACGTGGCTGCGAGGTAGTTGGATTGGCGAACGTTCGGATGTTGTCTTGAGATGGTTGCACGAGACTTATTGACCGCGAGGCCCCTTTACCATCGTCACCGACCACCTGCAGAAGGAGCGGGTTTTTCCAGCTCTCGGACTTCACCTACAGAGGTGTAAGACGAGTTTAACACGCATATATGTAGCATGCGTACCTCCGCCGGCCACCAATAACAACCATTCCCTCCTTCCCCACTCACAATCGGAAGTCCCGCACCGTCAAGCAGGACCCATACAACCCCCTCTAGATCTTCTCGTCTCCACACATCTTCCCGCACCGTGCCTTTCACCTTCGTAGGACTCGATGCACCTGGCATAGGAGGGCTCGTCAACGAAGTCTTGGAGCTTCGTTCTGCTAGCCGACTTCGTTTGGATGGCGTCAGCGGCGACTCCCAAGTGGTGGCATTAGCGCGTCGTTTAGATGGGGAAGTTTGGGGTGTGGCGGTTAAGGGCGACAAAGGCGACGAGCCTTGCATAGATCTTGAAGGGCGACGAGAAGCTGGAGTGGCGTTGGGCGAGACTTCGGTTTTAACCAGAGACATGTCCATCACCATGGTGGTTTGAGAAGAGGAAGGAGCGGCCTCCAGGTCAGATCGCGAAGTGGTGGGTTGCGAAGTTAATCTCGATAACAGCGCTCGTGCTTTGCGGGCAGCCTTCCCATAACCGACTCGGTGATGACTCGTATCCAATGTTCTCAGAACGACTCCATCTTGAGATGAGCGCGCAGACTCATTCTGCCGCTGCACCTCCATGGACGGCTCGTCGCCCTCCTCATCCGACGAGTCAATCTGCTCCTTGACCTTCAAGGATGCTCTCCTGGCCGCCCCGCGCTGTGACGGAACGCGTTGAGCGTTTACTGTGGGTGTTGGCTGCGGTTCGGGAGAGGGCGAGAGGGATGATATTGAGCTGGAGTCGTCCATGACTATGGACCCGTCTGGTGGAGGATGACGATGGACGACAATGAGGAGCGCGTAGGGGACAATGAAGGGGACCGTGTCTCATACGCGACTCAGGTCCACGCCCTCGCCCAATTGACGGTCTGCCTTCCCCAACACCGTACCCTTGTACAGGTTCGTCTTCTTCCTCGTCGACCCTCTCTTCCTCATCTTCAAGGACCCCGTGCTCATCATTGGCTATCTCTTCTTCCTCTTCGCCCCACTCTTCCCTATCTTCATCCCATTCTTCCCCATGTTCGTCCAGTTCATCGCTTGCTTCATCTATGCCATCTGCATCTCCAGGTAACATCGAGGTGGCCGCCGGAGCAGGAGCTGATAGCTGCATGCCATACGTAGTTGCATAGTTGGTCAGGAGTAGCCGAGTACACTGGAATGTGCTGCTATATCTAATGATCAATTGAGCACGCGAGTGCAAATAGAGAAAAGTCATAATGTATGAACTTCAAGAGCTGCGCATATGTTGCACGTTGCAAGCCATTTGGGGGGAGAGATGAAAGGTCTGTGACAAGCACTTCTTTTTTCCACTCGACCTTGTTTGCGAACTTGGAGACATAACCGAGCACCTGAATTGGGTATTTGCTCAGCCGACTCTGGTATGTACACAAGAAAAAGGCCAGAATACCTTTTCCTCTACAATTAGAACCACAAATTGGCAGGGCTCTCCCCTAAATTCTGTTGTGTCCACATAGTTTCCCTGTCAGACATATCGCGGCTTGGCAGGGTGGACAACATACATGTGAGTGACTTGGGCTAGAGCACTGTGTTAGCCAAGGAGCAGAGTTGTAATCACGGACTGTTCACAGCTATCTGCTGCATCAGGAAACGTGCTTTAAATATATAGGGTAGCTAGTAGGGAGCCTAGCAATGCTGTAATGACATAGGCTAGAAGATCCCTATGTTGCCTATGCAGCCCATGATATGAAAAAGGGCCCTATGCTGCCCGTTAAGCATCTATGCTAACCTATGTTCCCTATTGTAACACAGTTACGCTATGTTTCACAGTCTGTATAGAGGTCATTCAAATCCCTCCTGGGAGTCATTCCAGAGGTTGGCAATGGGCACCTGTTTTCAAACAAACACTCTAATATCCTTGGAACATAGTCAAACTTGGCTTACTTTGCATTGCTGAGGATTGCTTCAGGTTTAGCTTTAGAACTTTAGGGCAGCAGAAAGAAAGGTTTTTGAGTGTGTTTATTTTGAAGGGACTTGTATTAGTAAGTAGACATGTAGGTGTAGGTATCAGCAAATGAGTTGATATAGAATTTTTGACAGGAGTCTAGCGCGTTGGAAGGCGTGAGGGCGGGGTCGGCTTCTTTGCCCCAGTCAGGAATAAGAGGGCAGTTACAGACAACAGAGTAAAGGGGGATGACATGAGCAGCAGCCTTGCCCGCATTTTGCTGCTTCAGCCTAGCGGCGGGCCGCAGGCCCACCGCGACGGTGGTGGAACATTCATTGATCGTGGGGCTCCAACAGAACTACGGTAGCTACAACATATCTGAAAACTGGAACGTCTTGTATAGGTCGCTACACATCGAGGGACCCAATAAAATCAAAAAGTATTAATGCAAAAACAATAGAAAAGAGAATGCGCGAGAACAGGTTTGGAGGTCGCATACGCCAGGCTGACCCACAGGGTGATCTATACCCCTTTGAGGCTGGGTTCAGGCCAGGGTTAGGGCTAGGTCTGGACCCTGACGACATTTGCCACAGCCGCTCAGCCCCCTATGGGCCAGTGGCTGCGCGTACCCATACTAACGCACAGCCACCGTTAGTATCCGTCGTGACGCATACTAACGGTGGCTGTGCGTTAGTATGGGTACGCGCAGCCACCGTTAGAATGCGTCGCGACGTATACTAACGGTGGCTGCGTACCACCCGGTTTGCAGCTGGGCAGCCCTGAACTAACATGGTATTCACCACGCGAGTTTCGTGCACCGCTTTTTCCCACTTGCTTTCAGTTTATAGGATGCAGGCACCGCATGCATTGTTTATGGACGGTAGTCATATCTTGTCAAAGTGTTGCTTGTGCAGTGTGCGGCGCTACCGCATCCCCTGGCTCGCGGTTATATACAATTTTTTTTTTGGATTTTTGTAGCTTTTCTAGAGACATTCTGTATCTACCATTCTTTTTTTGGGCTTTCTTGGTTAGTTCTAATTGCAGTCTTTATCTACATTTCTTTTGTGAACCTTCTGATCCATAGCTTTTGGTGGCCTACCACAAATCGTTCTCATCATCCCTCCGGGCACGCATCAGATTGGCTGTGTCGTCATCCCACACTTGCTTCTGTTGTGAGCTTCCCTGTTGTGCCGACCGGCCCACATAGCTGGGACCAACGACTCGTCCAGGGTGGAGCTCAACACGTTGGGTCGATAACCCTCGCCAGAGCTTGCGCAGATCACCGGCATGATTGATGACTGCCTTTTCTGGCCTCACAGGCCGATCATCCCGCCTCGAGGAGCTCACTTTTGGTGCCGGCTGCTCCAACCAGCCAAGCTCCTCCCACATCCGCAGGGTCGCTTGGGAGCACATCGTCCCCAATGCCTCCTTGTACATCTGCCGCTGCCAGTACACCTTAACCCTCTCGCAGTGTGTCTCAACCTTGTCTACTGCCGTTAGCTCCCAGAACCGTGTTCCGCTGGGGCTTGTCTCTGGAAACCCCTTGTTCCCCGTGATGTTGTCATGTGGCGCAAGCACAGTGTAGAAATGCCATGAAGCAAAGAGTCCCCACAAGAGCCCATGATGCGCTGGTCCAGGATCAGGCTCATGCCCGCCACACAATCCTGGCTTTTTGCTCACCGATCTTGGCCTTGAGCTTGGCCTCTGTTATCCCCCAATGGTCTTCCATCATCCTCTTGTCCGCGTAATACTTGTACGTCAACCAGGCCATAAACGAGGCAGCGATTTGGCCACGGTTTGCCATCCCCTTTTTGTCGTGTCCGGATCCTGTTTTGGAAGCCTGCGTAAGGATCATGTTGGCAATGGCCTCATGCGCCTCCTCAAGCGAGCGCAGCGTGGTCTTTTTGCTGGCCACACACACATGGAACGGATGGATCTTGCAGAGGATGGTGGTGCAGAACAGGATGTACTGGTTGAGCGGTCGGTCGATGTTGTCTTCAAACAGGGTGCGCAAATGCCCATAACCCTCCTTATACTCTATGCCGGATTGATTGGTGGCCAGCAGATTGAATCCCTCACTCATTTCCTTGGAGATGTCCTGCCTAGGGATCACGATCGAGGTCAGCGCAGGCTCAAGGCTGGCACTCCACGCATTTGGAGCCGGATTCGCCTTCTCTCTTGCCTCTGCCGTTTTCATCGCCAGCAGTTCTTCCTCATCCTGGGGGATATACCTCCCTGTAGGATCCTACAGGGGTCTATGGGTGAGTACGGATAGGGGTTGAGGGTAGGGTACGCCGAAAATGCGGCCCGAAACCTCCCTATCTCCCTATCTGTAACACCCATCACCTCCCCGCAGGCGAGCTCGTGATGGGTTGGCACGCATTTGAACCCATCACGAGCTCGCGCGCGAGGAGGTGATGAAACACGCTTACGAACCCATCACCTCCTCGCGCGCGAGCTCGTGATGGGTTCAAACGCGTGCCAACCCATCACGAGCTCGCGCGCGAGCTCGTGAAGGGGCTGTGCTAAGCGAAAAAGCGGCCCAACCCATCACGAGCTCGCCTGCAAGCTCGTGATGGGTTGGCACGGGTCATTCGTTAGGCGCACGCTGCGATGCTCGCAGCACATCCACCATCCCTGTAACCCCTCTCTTGCATCTCCGTTGCACCGTATCGTCCTCTGCCTCTTTCCAAGGCCTCCTTGGGCCACCTACAGCGTAATATACATATAATACATTATAATACAAGGTATCCTTTCTTTATATACAGCCTCTACGTTTATTTCGTTGCGCTCCCTTTATCCGCTCCCGACTTAGACTCCACGCGGGTTCAGCTCGAGCCGGGACGAGTGCATGCTGCGTGTCAGATTACGCAACATCTCCTGCGTCATCGGGGCATGCCGTTGCTGCACTGTCGCCCTCTTGTCCGGGCTTGCGCCCGTATTGCGCTGTGCGGGACGCTGCAACATACCTGTAGCTTCCCAGTGCGCAATGTCTGCATCCGACCAGATATGCCGTAGCCCTTCTTTGTGCTGTCCTCGTTCCCAGCAGTCCTTGATCTCCCTCCAGAGTGCTTCGATCCGGCTATGCTTGGCCATTCGCCAGTATTCGATGCCGTTCGTTTGGCGCTGGCGTGGACCACGCTTACCCAGCATATCCTTGTGCGGGCTGAGGACGGTGTAGAAGCCCCAGGATGCAAACAGACCCCAATGCAAGGCATGGTTCGCTGCGGTCATTAGCAGAGCATTCATCCGTATCCAGTCACACTCACAGGTCTTTGTCTTCATCATCGCATCTGTCACCCCCCAATGTGTCGCAAGATCCTCCTGCTGCTCGTAGAGCATGTACATCAGCCAGGCGATGAACGAGGCGGCCACGATCCCCACGTGGGTTGTCCCTGCGGCACGCTCTGGCACCAGCATTACCATGTTCTTCACCACGTTGCGTGCATCCTCGACCGTGTTGAGACGTGCCTTTGGGTTGGACGCCATGTATCGGTATCGTGGGTGGATCTTGCAAAGCAGCGTGGCACAGAATAGGATGTACTGGTGCAGGTCGGTCTCGATCCGCTCCTCGAAGAGCGCACGGAGGTGCTCGAATGCCGGTCGATACTGCGCACCTGTCGCCCCACGCCCCCCGCCCTTGCAGAGCTCTTCAAAGCCGTTGTTCATCTCCTCGGACAGGTCCCTGCGGAAGGTTGGAATCGACCAGAGCGTTGGCGGGAGCTGAGCTTTCCAGGCATGCGGCCGGGGGTTGACACGGTCGCGTTCAGCCTGGATCTGCATCGTCACGTACTCGTCCTCATCCGCAGGCACATAGCGGCCAGACCGGGCCTGCCGGGGGTTGTCATCGACCACGTGGATCCAGTGAAGCGCACTGGCCCAGAGCCCGCGCCGACCAGCCCAAGGCACAATGTTCAGCCTTGACGCCCTGAGCACATGGCACATGGCGTCCGGTAACCAGCCGATCACTTGCTCGTGCAGCTCGGCCGGCGTGCCACGGGTCAAATGCCCGATCGCAGTCTGCAGGACAGACAGGGTGAGCATACGGCGCTTACCAAAGAAAGGAGATCCCATCGCCCTCTTCCCCCGCGCCATCTTCAGCATCAGATCGACAAGGTCCACTGTCGATATGGTCGCACGCTGGACAGAGAGAGGGAACGCTGGGACGAGGTCTTCTGTGCCAAGCATGCGCTTGATGTACGTATAGCCGTTGGTGGCATCGAGGGGCATTCCTTCGGCCTTCCATTCGTTGATGGCGCGCTCTCGTCGGTCGATCACCTGGCTGACCAATGCATGGCGTTCTCCGGCACGCCAGAGCGACATTCGACTGGTGCTCACAAGCAGGCCTGCAGCTGAAAGGGCGTTCTCCTGGATCTCCTGCCGGTACGCCTCGATGATCTGCTGCGCTGCTGCCTGGCGAAGGGCGGAGCCGCTGCCATTCCCTTGCTCTGCGAGCATGTCGAGGCGCCACTCGAGCTCGAAACGGCGACGATAGGCCAGGCCGGCCTCCTTACCAAAGTGTGCCGTGATCGCACTTACCGCTACGGATGCACGGAGCCCGCCCTGAATGGGCCGTGGCCATGCGCTGGGCACAAGCTGGCCTTGCGGCCCTCCCGCCCAGAACGACTTGAGCATGGTCGGCACACCGTTCTCACGGATCGAAGACCACAGGCCCGCAGCACGGTAGACAGGCCCTGAGATCGTGCGCATGTCCCCCGTCTGGGCCAGCGCAATGTTCCGGAGGCAGATTGCGATGCCCTCGATGAGATACCAGGGACAAGGACGTGTCCCGTTGTTGGTGATCGTCATCGCATCCTTCCACACACGGCGCGCTCTGACCGTCCAGAACCATGCTGCGTCCAGAAGCAGGTTCGGATAGACCTGTGCGTGATGTCAGAGGTTGCGCTGGATGCTGCATGAAGCGTACGGAAGGCCTGAGCACAAGCAGCGATGCCCGGAACTGCGCTGAGGGCAGACCCGAATAATACACCGTTGTCATCGGCTTGAGGAGCTTGCTGACCACCCAGCTAGATCGGTCGGTTAACACACCATGCGTGCGCGGAAAGGGAAGAGATTTACCTTCCGCTACGATGCTCAGGGGCAAGCCTGTCTGGGTGGATGACGAGCTCCATCTCCGAGCGGATCCCGAGCGATCCCTCACCTTGCCGGATGCGTGTCGCGGTCTTGTCGAAGCTTGACTGCCGATTGAGACGCTCGATCATCTCATGCACCTTGCGTTCAAACCCGCCCCCAACGCCACAGACACCCAACGCAGCGGCCTCCTGACCAAGACTGATCTCGTGCTCGTCTGTCGAGTTCCGGAAGACCTTCTTCTGTGCCGAGTAGCCCTGCCATTTGATGCACTCAAACGGGTCAGGCCCCGCTATCTCCTCACCTTGCTCGTTTTCGCTCGGCACCATATACCGTTGGTTCAGGCGCTGGAGGACGGTGGCGAAAAAGCTTGGGAGGGTGTTTGCCTGGATGTTGCACGCGTCCTTGGTGAAGCCGAGCGGATAGAACGCAGCGCCCTGGCCTCCACGTTCCCTCCCGAGAAACTCTGCCTTCATCCGGTTGTAGTCGCAGAGCACCGCACACTCTTCCCCATCCTCATCTATAGGTATATTACAGTGGGTTCGGGTTGGGTTTGCATAAATGTATGGGTTTATACAGTGGCTTCCAGCATCTTAGTGGTGTCGTTCTGGCGCGAACGGCCCCACCAAGGGATGGTGGTGTCGTTCTGGCGCGAACGGCCCCACCAAGGGGTGGTGGTGTCGTTCTGGCGCGAACGGCCCCACCAAGGGGTGGTGGTGGCGTTCTGGCGCGAACAGCCCCACCAAGGGGTGGTGGTGGCGTTCTGGCGCGAACGGCCCCACCAAGTAAACCAGGGCAATTGCACTGGCAATCATGCTATCAGCCGACACATCAACTGGTGACTCTCGCTTCAGAACTGCCCCACTTGGTACACTTGAAGCTCATGGTAACCTTTTTATCTGCATGTATCTATATTGTTTCAGCACGTCTTCTGAAGGTATCCTGCTACATTGGTTGAACATGTGCTATGCTGACTGTTGAAGCAGCAGTATGAAGTACATCATGTTGAAGGTAGTACTTCGACAAGAAACCGTTAATCTAATTCACCACGCCGAGTTTGCAGTTGACCCAAATCCCCTCCGTCGCTTCTCAGCTGCAATCCTTGATAAGAGCTCTGCCTCGGATTGTTTGCGTTTTGATGAGCCTGAAGGAACTGCTGTGGCTTCACGAGTATCTGCCAAAGTGACAGCAGTGGCTGAAAACGAGCTTGGAGGCGGTCGAAGTAAGTTTCGTGCCTGGTACCGTTGCATTTCCTTTGTTCCCAGTAGCTCTTCCAATACCCTTGCATAGTCTGCAGCAGACCAAAGACGCTGCAGCATCAACCAATCCTCTAATAGATCATCACGGGTCTTGAATCGATAGTTCCCTGCCTCAGGACAGCCACCTGAGAGCAAGCGAGTGTCGGTGCCAATCACTTGATAAAGACCAAGGTTGCAGAAAAGAGGTAAGCTAAGGCCTTTGTTTGCTGTAATGAAAAGTGTCAGTGGACATATATCATTGCTATAAACAACTGTACTCACAATGAACCTTTTCTTTGAAGTGATCCAAGGGCACCTTGGTTTTCTTGAGAATCAGATGCTCCATGTTGTGATGCCGATAAACACAATAGAGCAAAAAAATTGAAATGATAGGACCAATTTTCGTTTGACCTTTGCGACGCTTTCGTTTGGCTGCACTTTCCATGTCATCTTTGACGACCAACCGGTTTTGTTCGATGCGGACCTGAAAGGGTGTCGTGCAGTTGGCCTTTGCAGCGGGAGTTGGTTTTTCGTAGTGATAGTTAGGATGAATGCGTGCCAAAAGGGTTGCAAGAAAGATGAACAATTGATGCACCGGGTCTTCCAGATTGTCTTCAAGCACTTTGCGAATCAATGTGAATGCCTTTGCATAATCCATGCCTTGCGCTTGAACCCCTTTGCCGCTACACAGATTGCTGATTCCTTCACGCATCTCTTCTGACAATCGTGTACGGTGAAGTGCAATTGAGTAGAAGTTGAGATTCATCGGGTCTTGTGCAAACCATTCTTCACCCGATTCCATGTCAAGGCGCTGTTGACGTTCAGCATGTGCTTCAAGTGCTTCTTCTGGATCCTCTGGTTCTGAATCTTCTTCATCTTCTTTGACAGTTGCTTTCCTTGGACCAGGCTCAGACTGGTAGGTTACGCGCACCCAGTGTCTTGGGTTTGGGTATGCCCCGCTGATTGCCCATGGTAGAAGATCAACATGCTCATCAGCAAAAGCACGTTCGAGACCTTTGCGGATCCATGTGCTGAAGTCCCCACTGAGTGCAGTGGCATGTTGTGGTTCCAACATTGTAATTGCAGCACGCAATGTTCGCACTGCAGGACTATGCGGTGATGTGACCGGTACCCCAGGAGGATCCAGTTCTTTTGCTTGACGCCAGAGGTTGCCAGTTATGGTGCTGATCGCAATCGTTTTGGATGCTTCTGACCATGGGAAGCTGGGCTGCGCGGGTGTTCCAGTGCCCAATGCAAGCAGGATAGCACGGTGACCTTGCTTGCGGTCCCAGCCACCTGGTTCTTCACTCCACCGTTTCAATGCTTGCAGTTGCCGCTCAAACATGGCTGCCCTTGCCAGTGCTTCATCTGGTGTCAGATCACGCTGACCTTCTGCAGCTCGTTTCAGCCGCCGAAGTTGCGCTGAACCCCGGGCCAAGATGTGAGGCTTGATTTCAGCCAGTAACCCCTGAATAACCTGTTTGCAGGCTACATTGCGGCGGTTGAGAGGGGTATCTTTGGTCGTGTTGTAGAGCCGATCCATTACAAGCTGCAATGTTGCCCTCTGCACATATTCCTGCTGGAGTGTCAGTCATTGACAATTCCATATTGCATCCAGACTCACTTCAGCAGTAGTGACACCCCAATTCTTCAGAGCTGCCCAATATCCAAGAAGTGGGAAACCGGAGCCATCACGACGTTGTGGCCACATATTGGCAGCAATTGACATGCGGCTATGGACCTTATCGCAAGGCCAGAACTCTTCAGTGGTTGTTGGGAAGCCGGTGAGGCGAAACTGCTCTCGCATGCCGGATGCAAGGTACACTTGACCATCCATCACGATTTGGTTCCCAGACTGTGCAAGGATGATGTTACGTTCACAAATGGAAATGGCTTCCACCACAGTCCAACGTGCAGGATGAATACCATGATTACTTTGTTCCAGGAGATCACTCCACAGCCGCTCAAGTGTAACGTTCCATATGTAAGCCGATGAGAGCATCAATTTTGGCCATATCTTTCAGGCCAACATCAGCAATAGCAGGCAGGCAAAGCAGACACACATACTCCATACCGGAATGGCAATAAACCATCCCTAAAAGCACCTGCTTGTTTGAAATAAGCCAGGGCAATTGTGCTCAATACCCCAACAATGCCTCTGTGAATGTGTCAGTATAGGGCCGTGACACGCAGTATAAACACAGTGCTCACTTGATGTTTCGCTTGGCTTGAGGGAAAAGATGCGGGAACATGACATACTCTGACTCCGATCGGACGCCTATCAAGGTGTCTCCATTCAGCAATCGCTCTGCGACACGCCAATACGGTGTTTTGCGGTTAATTCGGTTCATGAGCTGCCGTGCAGCCAGGCCTTTGGCACCATTTTGGCCAAAGCCCACAGCAGCTGCGGTGGTGCGGCCCAGCCGTAGATCATTCCGGTTCTGTGCGGTTGCTCGAAGCTTGATCTTGGGACAAGCATAGATCTGATAGCTGGCTGCACGAACCGGTACTGGACTGTTACCAGCCTCTTCCCCCAGCACTTTGCTATTGATGACCTCCAAGTCGGTAGCCAAAAAGTTTGGCAGCGTATCTGACTGAATGTTGCAAGCTGTTTTTGTAAATGCAAGTGGAAACATCTTGACTTTGCGCGGGAGGCCATTTCGCTGCTCGAATTGCTTCATAAACCGTTGGCTGTCCGCTACAATCCCAATGGGACGTCCTTCACTATCGGTGGCCCTGTTTGAGGAATCAGAACAGGGGTTCACTGGTGCGGCTCGGACCAGAACGGCCCCACTTACTCCTGAACCACCGCAAGGGCAACAGTGAACCGTCCAATCTTCTCCATACTGTACTTTGATTCCCATAATACTTGCATTTTCTCCCAAGATTCACGCGTGAGCTCAACCTCAACGTTTTGGCCATATTTCAGGATGACGAGAAATGGCTCAAAATCTCCAAAATAGTTGTCAGAATCACGCCATGGTGCACGTCTGGCCCAGCTCTGATAGCGTGCGATCCAAGTTTCATTCAGCAACCGTAGCTGATGGAGATCAAGGTGCACTTCTCCCAATTCCCTGCGTTTAGGTTAGCACAGCTCTCTGATGTCACTAATCGAACCCACAGATATGATGATACACTCTCATCCATGAAGGCAAACTCATCTTCACAGAAAATCGAGTGTTGTTGCATGGTGCTGAGAGCATGACATAGGAATGTGCGAAACTGCTTCATCCGTCGCTCGAAGACAGAAGAGGATGGCACACCCGGGCGTCTTCTCATTGCTTCATCCTTATGCCGGAAAGCAAAGCCGCAGAGGCGATTTTGGCATATTCCAACGTGAAAGTAATGCCCCATCCATGGAAACCCAATAAATGCATGCTTGTCTCGCAATTTGCGCTTGTAGTCCTTGGGGTGAATGGTGAGCCAAACATCATCTGATACTGTTCCATCGGGTGGTAGCGCTGCATCCCAGTTTGGCATTGCTGAGATAGCACCAATGCAGTCCAGGAAAAGCCGTGGTTTCTGCCATTTGATGTTGGCTGCCCATTCCAATGGACGATAGACGGCTGGCTTGGTCTCGTCCAGGAGGTTGATTTCAACTTGCTGGTTGCGTAGCCATTCACAGTCTGTAGAATGCTGATCGAACTGTTCGTTGAACCATGCCGCAGAAAGGGAGAGAGCATTGTCTTGCATTGTGCGGGAGCCATCACCGTCATCTTGAAAAAAGGTTGCATCGGCTTGCGTGGGAGCATCCTCATCATCAACCAAGCGGGGATCGACTTCATCATACTCAGGCGTTGTGTCTCCAACTCCAGCTTGATCTTGTGAGGTACTTATCACAGCGCCGTGTAACAAGTCCTCCTCAGCATCTGAGTTGTACTGCAGGTCATCAGGAAACAACTCTGCATCCTCTTCAGGTTCGCCGTCTAGATCACTATGATCCTCTTCAAAGTCATTGTTCCAACCATTGATGCTGGACATTCTGCCATCGATATCTTGCAATCAGTGGTGCCGTTCTAGCCAGAGCGGTCCCACTTACCTGGATACACCCCACTGCTTAAGTAAGCAGTTGCGAACAATGGTGCAGTTCCGAACACTGGTGATGATGGTGGAACAGGAACAAGTTGCACTTGGGCACCCATCACTCGAATTGCATGGACTTACGCTCTTAGGTCACATGACAATCACGTGAGGATCACGTGATCTTTGAAGAGGCTTCACAAACAGTACACACTGCTTTGGCGGGCCGAAACCACATTTTTATTTTTTCAGGCATAAGTTGTGCTCTTAAGGAGCACAACGGCTAGCTACAAAGAATACTCAATCATCACCATGTTGGTGAATACAAACTTGCGGGCAACAGGTGGAAGATATACAGAGAGAAAGTCTTTCTAAACAATCATATCATCGTACGGCAACATCTCAGAAGCCTGGGTGTCGGGAATTTCCTGTGTCGAGCGTACTGTTGAAGCCTCGTCATCGATGAAAGGATTGCGCTTGCGCTTTGAACCTGCTGTCATCAGCATTAGTGGGGGCGTTCTGGCCAGAACGACACCACTTACCAGGTGTACCACGTCCATCTTGACTGTCATCCTCATTGGATGAGCTCACTGCCTCAGACTCAGATTCTGGCCCGCCATCCTCCTCAACATTCTCAGTGCTCTTGATGATCTTCTTGGCACGTTTGCCCTTTGAGGTCTTCTGCTTGATGGCCTTTACCACAACGCCACGTGCCAGGTCACTAAAACGCTGAGAGAAGTGCTTGCGGATGGTGTCGTCCACTTCAATACCTGGTGGAAGGTGATTCAAGGCGTACTCTTCCACATTTTCTGCCCAAGCCTTGTAAAGGGCCTCTGCCTCGCTTTCCTGCTTCTCCATATTGGCACGGCGAGTCTCGGCTCGGGCCTCTTGAGCGGCTGCCTTCTTGTTCTCATATGTCTCGGGGACCTGGATTAACAGCATGTCGGGATATGTTGGGTCCTTGAGGTACTTGGTCCGGACCAGAGTAAGGTATTCGTGCCAGATCTTCACAGACACAAGGTTGCGGAGGTACTTGTGTTGGAGGTGGGCCAGTTGCAGTCCTGGTGTGAAGAAACCAGTCTCCAACTCACGCTTGCCTTTAGCACCCTGCCATTTGGTTGTCATCGCAAACCAGCGGAAAATAGCCATGAGCTTGTCCGGGTTGGTTGGACGGGGCTCTACCATGCGCCAGACGCGTTGACTTGATAGGGCACGCCCGAGCTCGAGAACTTGCTTTTGCCAAGCTTCCTGCTCCTTGGCATTGAAGGTGTCACTGTACTGAACCAGCTTGAGGCTAGTGGTGGTCATGTCGCTAGCCACTCCTGCATCCGTCAAGACAGAGTGCAATGTTTTGGCAAGCTTCTCCATGTCACCGAGCTTGTCATCGAGGTTGATGTCGGCCAAGAGCGCCTCAACATGCTCAATCCAGTGTAAATCAGCATCACGGTTGTGGCCTTGGGCCCTGAGGAGTGAGCCTGCCCATCCCGGCTGGCGTCCTTTCCCAGTCACACGTCCTGAGCCAGGGCCATGTGAACGAAGGAAGAAGTTGGCAAAGGATCCCAACTAGAGAGGAGAATTAGTGAGCACTGGTGCCGCTCTGGCTAGAACGGCCCCACCTGAATCAAGGTAGGCAAGTATTCATCCCATCGGGCCATTTCTGCACGCAGTCCAAGGGGTGTTGTGATCACCGCATGTGGGTGAGCCAAGAAGAAGGTCTTCAGCTTGGCAGCAAAGTCATCCTTGAACTCATAGACGGTGAGCGGAAACTTCTTGTTGCCCAGGCCGACAGGTTTGGTGAAGAGGGAGTCAATCGCCTCCAGGATGAATTGGTATCGTCCATGCTTGGCATTCAGCGATGTCTGATAGGGTGCTTTTGGTGGCATCTTGGCTTTCGTGGTGGCTGCTCTGTAGAAGGCATGACCCCACTCCATGTACTCGAGTAGCTCATCACACTGGTACTCAGGCACATACACCTGCTCTCCATTCTTGTTGGTGAATGTGTACAGCTTCTTGTCGTTAAGAAGTCCATTCATGCGAACAAGGTGGTACTCAGCAACCTGGAAGCAAATCAGTGTGCATGCTTGAACTGTATGACAAAGGCACACCTCAGCATGCTTGCCGTTGAAGGTCGATGCCAGAGTGCTGATCTCATTGAGATCCTGCCACACCGGCTGTGTGAGCGTTTCGCTGATAATCGGCCTCAGAGTGTTGTCCCGAAATACTTGCATGAGTTCATTATTCTTGATACCCAGCAAGGCCATGTATTCGCTTTCATTGCGAGCAAACTCATCAGGATCAAAGCCGTCCGAGGCCACACGCCAAGTCGTGGCCACAGTCGCTTCCATCTGGACATAGGAGTTGTTGTTTGTGACATGGTTGAGCAGAACACGATTGGTGGGCTCAAGAATGTCCTCTTTCAGGATCCGGGCTGGCCAAAAGAAGTGACCAGTGGTGTCGGTCTCTGGATCCCTGTCAGACCATTAGCGAGTGGTGCGGTTCTGGCCAGAGAGCTCCCACAGGTGCAAAATCTCGATTCCCATATGGTACCAGATCACAGCACGATGATGGCCATTTGCCCCCATGTTGCGCTTCCAATCAGCACATTGGATCGTCACTTCCATGGTGGATGGGTCAGCATCATCGGGCTTGTTGCCCATGATCTCGTTGAGATTGAGGATGTTGTCGTCAGGAACAACCACATCAATGGGATGATTCCAGCGGTCGTCAGCTGCCATGAAAGACTCCAGCAGCTTGGCCTTAGCCGCCGCAGAGATATTGCGGTATTGAGGCTTGTACCATTCGGGCTCGAATGCTGGTCCTTTCAATGGATAGCGAACGATTCCAATGGTGAGTCGCTCGATGAGCGTGTTGGCAGCACGATGCTTAAGGATTGCAGTAGAAGAGGCTTCCATGGGAGCATTTGCAGCTTGAGAGGGAGGAGACGCTTTCTCCACATCCACAGCTTTGCCCCCACGTGCAGTGGTCGCTGGCTTTCTGGGTGCCATGCTGTCTGGGGTTATCAGTGGGGCGGTTCTGGCCAGAGCGACACCACTTTACCTTCGTGAAAGCAATAATCGATCTTGGTGTTGTCTGTTTTGGAGCACTAGTTAGCACAGGTGGGGCGGTTCTGGCCAGAGCCGCACCAGTTGGTTGTCTAGAGACTGATTATGTCAGCAGTTGGACGTCCCAAAAAGGAAGGCGCAAATAGGAAAGAAAGAAGGGGCCTTGGCACGCCCTCATGGAACTGGGGTTATATAGGTACTGCCAGCGGCTGTGCGCTTACTAAGCGCACAGCCGCTTTCAGAAAACAAGGCTGGTTGTATCGTTCTGGCCAGAACGAAACCACTAGGGATTCTGGCTTCTCCTAACCTCTGCAAGTCCTATGTTCCTAACCTATGGCCAGAACTGATTGGGACGGTACGTACATGAGTTCGAGAGATTGGATTCTAGTTGTGATGGATTGGGTTTGGTGTTTTTGTTGTTCTCGTGCTAGGCACGGGTTTTGGAGATTCTGTCTTGTAGGAGTCCCTAAGGGATTTTTATGGTACGGTATCACACTCAGCTTCTAAGAGCCCAATGAAAGCCATTGCCAGACATACAATTGCTCCTACAGCTTTTCTCGTCAGTTCACTTTATACCATTGCATGAGATTGTACTTCCCTGCCTCGCTGACATCGTACCACTTAGCTGATTTTTCCATTCATCCACGCAATTTCCCGGTATTGTATCTCCTGCAACCAATAATGCACCTGCTGAAGCGTCCTTCACCGAGGCATTAGAGGCATGCTGGACCTACAATATCGCTCCTACACTCCCCCTGAACCGTTCAGTATTGCCCTCGGTACGGTCGTTAGACTTATATTCCCACTGGGTACTATTTTTTAATCCCGCTATTGTATCTCCTGCAACCAATAATGCACCTGCTGAAGCGTCCTTCAGTGAGGCATTAGAGGCATACTGGATCTACAATATCGCTCCTACAATCCCCCTGAACCGTTCAGTATTGCCCTCGGTACGGTCATTACACTTATATCCTACTTATTCATTCACGCAATTTCCTGCTATTGTATCTCCTGCAACCAATAATGCACCTGCTGAAGCGTCCTTCAGCGAGGCATTAGAGGCATACTGGGCCTACAATATCGCTCCAACAATCCCCCCGAACCGTTCAGTATTGCCCTCGGTACGGTCATTACACTTATATCCTACTTATTCATTCACGCAATTTCCTGCTATTGTATCTCCTGCAACCAATAATGCACCTGCTGAAGCGTCCTTCAGCGAGGCATTAGAGGCATACTGGGCCTACAATATCGCTCCAACAATCCCCCCGAACCGTTCAGTATTGCCCTCGGTACGGTCATTACACTTATATCCTACTTATTCATTCACGCAATTTCCTGCTATTGTATCTCCTGCAACCAATAATGCACCTGCTGAAGCGTCCTTCAGCGAGGCATTAGAGGCATACTGGGCCTACAATATCGCTCCAACAATCCCCCTGAACCGGTCAGTATTGCCTTCGGTACGGTCATTACACTTATATCCTACTTATTCATTCACGCAATTTCCCGGTATTGTATCTCCTGCAACCAATAATGCACCTGCTGAAGCGTCCTTCAGCGAGGCATTAGAGGCATACTGGGCCTACAATATCGCTCCAACAATCCCCCCGAACCGTTCAGTATTGCCCTCGGTACGGTCATTACACTTATATCCTACTTATTCATTCACGCAATTTCCTGCTATTGTATCTCCTGCAACCAATAATGCACCTGCTGAAGCGTCCTTCAGCGAGGCATTAGAGGCATACTGGGCCTACAATATCGCTCCAACAATCCCCCCGAACCGTTCAGTATTGCCCTCGGTACGGTCATTACACTTATATCCTACTTATTCATTCACGCAATTTCCTGCTATTGTATCTCCTGCAACCAATAATGCACCTGCTGAAGCGTCCTTCAGCGAGGCATTAGAGGCATACTGGGCCTACAATATCGCTCCAACAATCCCCCTGAACCGGTCAGTATTGCCTTCGGTACGGTCATTACACTTATATCCTACTTATTCATTCACGCAATTTCCCGGTATTGTATCTCCTGCAACCAATAATGCACCTGCTGAAGCGTCCTTCAGCGAGGCATTAGAGGCATACTGGGCCTACAATATCGCTCCAACAATCCCCCCGAACCGTTCAGTATTGCCCTCGGTACGGTCATTACACTTATATCCTACTTATTCATTCACGCAATTTCCTGCTATTGTATCTCCTGCAACCAATAATGCACCTGCTGAAGCGTCCTTCAGCGAGGCATTAGAGGCATACTGGGCCTACAATATCGCTCCAACAATCCCCCCGAACCGTTCAGTATTGCCCTCGGTACGGTCGTTACACTTATATCCTACTTATTCATTCACGCAATTTCCCGGTATTGTATCTCCTGCAACCAATAATGCACCGGCTGAAGCGTCCTTCAGCGAGGCATTAGAGGCATACTGGATCTACAATATCGCTCCAACAATCCCCCTGAACCGTTCAGTATTGCCCTTGGTACGGTTGTTACACTTATATCCTACTTATTCATTCACACAATTTCCCGGTATTGTATCTCCTGCAACCAATAATGCACCTGCTGAAGCGTCCTTCAGTGAGGCATTAGAGGCATGCTGGACCTACAATATCGCTCCTACACTCCCCCTGAACCGTTCAGTATTGCCCTCGGTACGGTCGTTACACTTATATTCCTACTGGGGACTATTTTGTAATCCCGCTATTGTATCTCCTGCAACCAATAATGCACCTGATGAAGCGTCCTTCAGTGAGGCATTAGAGGCATGCTGGATCTACAATATCGCTCCTACACTCCCCCTGAACTGTTCAGTATTGCCCTCGGTACGGTCGTTACACTTATATTCCTACTGGGGACTATTTTGTAATCCCGCTATTGTATCTCCTGCAACCAATAATGCACCTGCTGAAGCGTCCTTCAGCGAGGCATTAGAGGCATACTGGATCTACAATATCGCTCCTACACTCCCCCTGAACTGTTCAGTATTGCCCTCGGTACGGTTGTTACCGTTATATCCTACTTATTCATTCACACAATTTCCCGGTATTGTATCTCCTGCAACCAATAATGCACCTGCTGAAGCGTCCTTCAGCGAGGCATTACAGGCATGCTGGACCTACAATATCGCTCCTACACTCCCCCTGAACCGTTCAGTATTGCCCTCGGTACGGTCGTTACACTTATATTCCTACTGGGGACTATTTTGTAATCCCGCTATTGTATCTCCTGCAACCAATAATGCACCTGATGAAGCGTCCTTCAGCGAGGCATTAGAGGCATACTGGATCTACAATATCGCTCCTACACTCCCCCTGAACCGTTCAGTATTGCCCTCGGTACGGTTGTTACCGTTATATCCTACTTATTCATTCACACAATTTCCCGGTATTGTATCTCCTGCAACCAATAATGCACCTGCTGAAGCGTCCTTCAGCGAGGCATTAGAGGCATGCTGGACCTACAATATCGCTCCTACACTCCCCCTGAACCGTTCAGTATTGCCCTCGGTACGGTCGTTAGACTTATATTCCCACTGGGTACTATTTTGTAATCCCGCTATTGTATCTCCTGCAACCAATAATGCACCTGCTGAAGCGTCCTTCAGCGAGGCATTACAGGCATGCTGGACCTACAATATCGCTCCTACACTCCCCCTGAACCGTTCAGTATTGCCCTCGGTACGGTCGTTACACTTATATTCCTACTGGGGACTATTTTGTAATCCCGCTATTGTATCTCCTGCAACCAATAATGCACCTGATGAAGCGTCCTTCAGCGAGGCATTAGAGGCATGCTGGACCTACAATATCGCTCCTACACTCCCCCTGAACCGTTCAGTATTGCCCTCGGTACGGTCGTTAGACTTATATTCCTACTGGGGACTATTTTGTAATCCCGCTATTGTATCTCCTGCAACCAATAATGCACCTGATGAAGCGTCCTTCAGCGAGGCATTAGAGGCATACTGGACCTACAATATCGCTCCAACAATCCCCCTGAACCGTTCAGTATTGCCCTCGGTACGGTCGTTACACTTATATTCCCACTGGGTACTATTTTGTAATCCCGCTATTGTATCTCCTGCAACCAATAATGCACCTGCTGAAGCGTCCTTCAGTGAGGCATTAGAGGCATGCTGGACCTACAATATCGCTCCTACACTCCCCCTGAACCGTTCAGTATTGCCCTCGGTACGGTCGTTAGACTTATATTCCCACTGGGGACTATTTTGCAATCCCGCTATTGTATCTCCTGCAACCAATAATGCACCTGCTGAAGCGTCCTTCAGCGAGGCATTAGAGGCATGCTGGACCTACAATATCGCTCCTACACTCCCCCTGAACCATGCAGTATTGCCATCTGTAGACTGTAGCGAAGTATAGTAACCAGTATGATTACTATACCGCATGTCTGAGTGTTCCCCACCCCCCACAAGGTAGGCCAACCCCTTGGGGATGGACGTATGCTACCAGAAGGCTCTGAGGCGTGCAAATGGTGCGTGCAAAAGCACCTATGCAGGGCCTTAAAGGTCCTAGCCCATGAGCCATGGTACTCGCAGAAAAAAGGGCTTATGACGGATATCCGTCACTAGATATTGCGCGAAAGGTAGTGAAAGTTATACTCAAATGGAAGCTATAGCACACAGGAAATGATCTACAGTGTTGTAGAATGTGTTGTACGCATTGGAGAATACAAAGTGACTTGCACAAAGATTATATTGGAAATACAGTAATCCTACTCATGTTAACCACATAGCGCAATCTGTGGGGCCCTGCATACCTTCAAATGTAGACTCAAAACGAAGCTTAGGCATGTATAGAAGTATGCACAGTGGGCATGAGACACTGCATGAGGAATGGGATTACAATGTGCAATGCGTCAGCCTTGTAATACACTTATTGTAGTTAATTCCAGCGTCGATGCCTGCCCAGCTATACCGAGGCCTCCGATACTAGGGAAAGTTATACTGAGAATGATGCTTAGGGATGTGGGATGAGGATGGGCACGCTGGGGAGGCGCTGCGTGAGGAATGGCATTACAATGTGCAATGCGTCAGCCTCGTAATACACTTATTGTAGTTAATTCCGGCGTCAACGCTTGCCCAGCTATACCGAGGGCTCCGATACTAGGGAAAGTTATACTGGGAATGGAGCTTAGGGATGTATGATGAGGATCGGGATGCTAGGGAGGCACTGCGTGAGGAATGGGATTACAATGTGCAATGCGTCAGCCTCGTAATACACTTATTGTAGTTAATTCCGGCGTCAACGCTGTCGATGCCCCCAGCTATAAGGAGGGCTCCGATACTAGGGAAAGTTATACTGGGAATGGAGCTTAGGGATGTGTGATGAGGATCGGGACGCTAGGGAGGCGCTGCGTGAGGAATGGGATTACAATGTGGATTGCGTCAGCCTTGTAATACACTTATTGTAGTTAATTCCGGCGTCGATGCCTGCCCAGCTATACCGAGGCCTCCGATACTAGGGAAAGTTATACTGGGAATGGAGCTTAGGGATGTATGATGAGGATCGGGATGCTAGGGAGGCACTGCGTGAGGAATGGCATTACAATGTACAATGCGTCAGCCTTGTAATACACTTATTGTAGTTAATTCCAGCGTCGATGCCTGCCCAGCTATACCGAGGCCTCCGATACTAGGGAAAGTTATACTGAGAATGATGCTTAGGGATGTGGGATGAGGATGGGGACGCTGGGGAGGCGCTGCGTGAGGAATGGCATTACAATGTGCAATGCGTCAGCCTTGTAATACACTTATTGTAGTTAATTCCGGCGTCAACGCTGTCGATGCCCCCAGCTATACCGAGGGCTCCGATACTAGGGAAAGTTATACTGGGAATGGAGCTTAGGGATGTGTGATGAGGATCGGGACGCTGGGGAGGCGCTGCGTGAGGAATGGGATTACAATGTGGATTGCGTCAGCCTTGTAATACACTTATTGTAGTTGATTCCGGCGTCAACGCTTGCCCAGCTATACCGAGGGCTCCGATACTAGGGAAAGTTATACTGGGAATGGAGCTTAGGGATGTATGATGAGGATCGGGATGCTAGGGAGGCACTAGGTGAGGAATGGGATTACAATGTGGGTTGCGTCAGCCTTGTAATACACTTATTGTAGTTAATTCCAGCGTCGATGCCTGCCCAGCTATACCGAGGCCTCCGATACTAGGGAAAGTTATACTGGGAATGGAGCTTAGGGATGTATGATGAGGATCGGGATGCTAGGGAGGCACTGCGTGAGGAATGGCATTACAATGTGCAATGCGTCAGCCTCGTAATACACTTATTGTAGTTAATTCCGGCGTCAACGCTTGCCCAGCTATACCGAGGGCTCCGATACTAGGGAAAGTTATACTGGGAATGGAGCTTAGGGATGTATGATGAGGATCGGGATGCTAGGGAGGCACTAGGTGAGGAATGGGATTACAATGTGGGTTGCGTCAGCCTTGTAATACACTTATTGTAGTTAATTCCAGCGTCGATGCCTGCCCAGCTATACCGAGGCCTCCGATACTAGGGAAAGTTATACTGGGAATGGAGCTTAGGGATGTATGATGAGGATCGGGACGCTGGGGAGGCGCTGCGTGAGGAATGGGATTACAATGTGGATTGCGTCAGCCTTGTAATACACTTATTGTAGTTGATTCCGGCGTCAACGCTTGCCCAGCTATACCGAGGGCTCCGATACTAGGGAAAGTTATACTGGGAATGGAGCTTAGGGATGTATGATGAGGATCGGGATGCTAGGGAGGCACTAGGTGAGGAATGGGATTACAATGTGGGTTGCGTCAGCCTTGTAATACACTTATTGTAGTTAATTCCAGCGTCGATGCCTGCCCAGCTATACCGAGGCCTCCGATACTAGGGAAAGTTATACTGGGAATGGAGCTTAGGGATGTATGATGAGGATCGGGATGCTAGGGAGGCACTGCGTGAGGAATGGCATTACAATGTGCAATGCGTCAGCCTCGTAATACACTTATTGTAGTTAATTCCGGCGTCAACGCTGTCGATGCCCCCAGCTATAAGGAGGGCTCCGATACTAGGGAAAGTTATACTGGGAATGGAGCTTAGGGATGTATGATGGGGATCGGGATGCTAGGGAGGCACTAGGTGAGGAATGGGATCACAATGTGCAATGCGTCAGCCTTGTAATACACTTATTGTAGTTAATTCCGGCGTCAACGCTGTCGATGCCCCCAGCTATAAGGAGGGCTCCGATACTAGGGAAAGTTATACTGGGAATGGAGCTTAGGGATGTGTGATGAGGATCGGGATGCTAGGGAGGCGCTGCGTGAGGAATGGGATTACAATGTGCAATGCGTCAGCCTTGTAATACACTTATTGTAGTTAATTCCGGCGTCAACGCTTGCCCAGCTATACCGAGGGCTCCGATACTAGGGAAAGTTATACTGGGAATGGAGCTTAGGGATGTGTGATGAGGATCGGGACGCTAGGGAGGCGCTGCGTGAGGAATGGGATTACAATGTGCAATGCGTCAGCCTTGTAATACACTTATTGTAGTTAATTCCAGCGTCGATGCCTGCCCAGCTATACCGAGGCCTCCGATACTAGGGAAAGTTATACTGGGAATGGAGCTTAGGGATGTATGATGAGGATCGGGATGCTAGGGAGGCACTGCGTGAGGAATGGCATTACAATGTGCAATGCGTCAGCCTCGTAATACACTTATTGTAGTTAATTCCGGCGTCAACGCTGTCAATGCCCCCAGCTATAAGGAGGGCTCCGATACTAGGGAAAGTTATACTGGGAATGGAGCTTAGGGATGTATGATGGGGATCGGGATGCTAGGGAGGCACTAGGTGAGGAATGGGATCACAATGTGCAATGCGTCAGCCTTGTAATACACTTATTGTAGTTAATTCCGGCGTCAACACTGTCGATGCCCCCAGCTATAAGGAGGGCTCCGATACTAGGGAAAGTTATACTGGGAATGGAGCTTAGGGATGTGTGATGAGGATCGGGATGCTAGGGAGGCGCTGCGTGAGGAATGGGATTACAATGTGCAATGCGTCAGCCTTGTAATACACTTATTGTAGTTAATTCCGGCGTCAACGCTGTCGATGCCCCCAGCTATAAGGAGGGCTCCGATACTAGGGAAAGTTATACTGGGAATGGAGCTTAGGGATGTGTGATGAGGATCGGGATGCTAGGGAGGCGCTGCGTGAGGAATGGGATTACAATGTGCAATGCGTCAGCCTTGTAATACACTTATTGTAGTTAATTCCGGCGTCAACGCTTGCCCAGCTATACCGAGGGCTCCGATACTAGGGAAAGTTATACTGGGAATGGAGCTTAGGGATGTGTGATGAGGATCGGGACGCTAGGGAGGCACTAGGTGAGGAATGGGATTACAATGTGCAATGCGTCAGCCTTGTAATACACTTATTGTAGTTAATTCCGGCGTCAACACTGTCGATGCCCCCAGCTATAAGGAGGGCTCCGATACTAGGGAAAGTTATACTGGGAATGGAGCTTAGGGATGTGTGATGAGGATCGGGACGCTAGGGAGGCGCTGCGTGAGGAATGGGATTACAATGTGGATTGCGTCAGCCTTGTAATACACTTATTGTAGTTAATTCCGGCGTCAACGCTTGCCCAGCTATACCGAGGGCTCCGATACTAGGGAAAGTTATACTGGGAATGGAGCTTAGGGATGTATGATGAGGATCGGGATGCTAGGGAGGCACTAGGTGAGGAATGGGATTACAATGTGGGTTGCGTCAGCCTTGTAATACACTTATTGTAGTTAATTCCAGCGTCGATGCCTGCCCAGCTATACCGAGGCCTCCGATACTAGGGAAAGTTATACTGAGAATGATGCTTAGGGATGTGGGATGAGGATGGGGACGCTGGGGAGGCGCTGCATGAGGAATGGCATTACAATGTGCAATGCGTCAGCCTTGTAATACACTTATTGTAGTTAATTCCGGCGTCAACGCTGTCAATGCCCCCAGCTATAAGGAGGGCTCCGATACTAGGGAAAGTTATACTGGGAATGGAGCTTAGGGATGTGTGATGAGGATCGGGACGCTAGGGAGGCGCTGCGTGAGGAATGGGATTACAATGTGCAATGCGTCAGCCTTGTAATACACTTATTGTAGTTAATTCCGGCGTCAACGCTGTCGATGCCCCCAGCTATAAGGAGGGCTCCGATACTAGGGAAAGTTATACTGGGAATGGAGCTTAGGGATGTGTGATGAGGATCGGGACGCTGGGGAGGCGCTGCGTGAGGAATGGGATTACAATGTGGATTGCGTCAGCCTTGTAATACACTTATTGTAGTTGATTCCGGCGTCAACGCTTGCCCAGCTATACCGAGGGCTCCGATACTAGGGAAAGTTATACTGGGAATGGAGCTTAGGGATGTATGATGAGGATCGGGATGCTAGGGAGGCACTAGGTGAGGAATGGGATTACAATGTGGGTTGCGTCAGCCTTGTAATACACTTATTGTAGTTAATTCCAGCGTCGATGCCTGCCCAGCTATACCGAGGCCTCCGATACTAGGGAAAGTTATACTGGGAATGGAGCTTAGGGATGTATGATGAGGATCGGGATGCTAGGGAGGCACTGCATGAGGAATGGCATTACAATGTGCAATGCGTCAGCCTCGTAATACACTTATTGTAGTTAATTCCGGCGTCAACGCTGTCAATGCCCCCAGCTATAAGGAGGGCTCCGATACTAGGGAAAGTTATACTGGGAATGGAGCTTAGGGATGTATTTAGGGTTAGGGTTAGGGTTAGGGTTAGGGTTAGGGTTAGGGTTAGGGTTAGGGTTAGGGTTAGGGTTAGGGT